>OY728142.1:1531896697-1533146697 GCA_963277665.1 Viscum album | reverse complement strand
GCTGTCTTCTAACCTCATGTCAAATAGGGTCCCATTTTGAGTTGTGTAATCCGAGATATGATCAAATTAGTGGGCTGTTTTTCTGGGACGCAGAATCTGACCCAGAATTGTATCTCTATCTTGGGCCGCCTAAATGACCATCATGTAGGCCGATTCAGCATGAACTCCTGAAGAGTGATTTGTTCCGATACATGTCTTCTAGCATCCCACGAAATTTGGGATTAATTGGGCCTGTATGTTGGGCCCCACAGTCTCATCAGTGGGCTGATGTCCAATCTGCCTGCTCCAGAATTGCTTCCTTTCATTGCCAAATATCTCCATCATCCTCCATGAATTCTCCATTGATCGCTGAATGAAACATGTTCATATTGGAGTGTAGATCAATTATCAAATTAAAATATGTATAATCAGATTAATCATTTGGTACTTTAAATGATGTTCAAAAATTTACCACATAATAGTGCATTTTAAGAAGGTATTACAATCATAATGTTAAATGATGTTCAAAGTGTAAAATGCACTAAAATGGTGTTTGTGAATAATAAAGAAAATGAATATTATATATATTACCAATGAATATTAGCCTCATTTAGTGGCTAATCAGAAGGAACTATTTGCGATGGTCCCCATCGCAAATACATTTTTTACCGCCGACTGTAACTAATGCGGTCATGGGTATTTGCGACGGGTCTCGTCGCAAATAACCCCGTCGCAACTAATCCACCCTATATATACCCTCATCCATTTTTTTCCAAAGCACTCAGATCTTCCTCTCCCTCTTTTTTAATTGTTCAGTTTTAAGGTAAAAATTAATTTTTGTTAACAGTTTTTATAAGAGAGCAATTGAAAGGCGCCAATACCTTCAGAATATCAAAATTTAAGTTATTTAAATTTTATTTTTTTATATTTATTTTATTTTTTTACGTTAATTTTAATTGTTGTTTATTAGTTGTAATCAAATTAGATTTCAGTTGATTTTTATTTATATTTATTTTTAGTTTGAAATTGATATTATTAGTGATAATTATAAATAATTAGTCTTAATTTGCAATAATTAGATGTAACTAGTAATAATTAGTAATAATTAGTAATAAATATATATAATTAGTAATAATTTGTAATAATTAGAAATAATTAGTAATAATTACATATAATTAGTAATAATTAGATATAATTAGTAATAATTTGTAATAATTAGATATAATTAGTCATAATTATATATAATTAGTAATAAATAGATATAATTAGTAATAAATAGAGATAATTAGTAAAAATTAGACATAATTAGTAATAAATATACATAATTAGTAATAATTAGACATAATTAGTAATAATTAGACATAATTAGTAATAATTAGGCATAATTAGTAATAATTAGACATAATTAGTAATAATTAGACATAATTAGTAATAATTAGATATAATTAGATATAATTAATAATAATTAGATATAATTAGTAATAATTAGATATAATTAGTAATAATTAGTAATAATTAGATATAATTAGTAATAATTAGTAACAATTGGATAGAATTAGTAATAATTAGATATAATGAATATTAATTAGATATAATCAGTAATAATTAGTAATAATTAGCAATAACTAGTAATAATAAGATATAATCAGTAATAATTAGTAATAATTGGTAATTATTAGTAATAATTAGATATAATTAGTAATAATTAGATATAATTAGTAATAAGTAGATATAATTAATAATAATTAGATATAATTAGTAATAATTAGTAATAATTAGCAATAATTATAAAAAATTAGATATAATTAGTAATAATTAGATAAAATTAGTAATAAATAGATATAATAAGTACTAATTAGTAATAATTAGTAATAATTATATATAATTTGTAATAATTAGTAATAATTAGTAATAAATAGTAATAAATAGTAACAATTAGTAATAATTAGTAATAATCAGTATTAATTAGTAATAATTAGATATAATTAGTAATAATTAGATATAATGATGAATAATTATATATTATTCGTAATAATTAGATATAATTAGTAATAATTAGTAAGAATTATAAATAATTATTAATAATTATTAATAATTAGTAATAATTAGTAATAATTAATAATAAGTAGTAATAATTAGTAACAATTAGTAATAATTAGTAATAACTATTAATAATTAGTAATAATTAGTAATAATTAGTAATAATTAGTAATAATAAGAAATAATTAGTATTAATTAGTAATAATTAGTAATAATTAAAAATAATTAGTAATAATTAGTAAAAGATTGAATCATCCATATGATGGTGATTCATGGAAACATTTTGACCCTCTGCATCCGTCTTTTTCTATAGAAGCCCAAAATGTGTGATTGGGTCTTTCTACTAACAGGTTTTGTATGTTTGGTAATTATGGTAGTCAGTATTCATATTGGTCTGTATTTATAATTCCATTCAATTTTCCTCCATGGATGATGGTAAAGGATCCTTATATCTTTTTGACACTATTAATCCCAAGACATCTGAAAAATAATATTGATTCTTATTTGAAATAATTGATTGATGAGTTAAATGCATTGTGGAGTGATGGTGTTATTACATATGATATTGCTACGAAACAAAATTTCATATTAAAAGCTATATTTATGTGGACGATTATTGACTTTCTGGCATATGGCGTGTTATGTGATTGGATTACACATGGTCTGAAATCATTTCCTTACTACATGAAAGAAAAGGAAGCCTTTATGATTGTCAATGGAAAAAACCTTTCTATTTTGATTACTGATGTATATTTCTTCCAACTAATCATCCTTTTCAGAGGAACAAATCTCATTTCAAGAAAAGGTAAAATTCATAAGGATGAACCTCCAATGATGATCTCAGATATAGAGTGAAAATCAGTTGTATTTTCATTACCCCCATCACATTTGGACCAAAAGTAAACCAATAGAAAATTCATGGTTTTGGAAATGAACATAATTGGATAAAATATGGCATTTTTTGGGATCTACTTTATTGGTTTGATTTTTTGGTCCTCCACATGTTGGATGTTATGCATATTAAGAAGAACTGTTTTGATAATTTATTCCATACAGTTTTGGATACACCATGTAAGAAAAAAGATACTATAAAGGCATGATTAGATCTTTCCCAAATTTGCAGGAAACAAGAACTTGAACTATTTGAAAATGACAGATCACAGAGGATAATGAACCCAAAAGCAGCTTATACACTATCAAAAGAGAGTATCTTATTATTTTGTCAGTGGATTGCATATTTGAGACTTCCAGATGGTTATACTTCCAATTTCGGCAGATGTGTTAAGAATAATTATGTTAATGGATTAAAAAGACATGATTGTCATGTTATAGTGGAAATAATTATGCTTATTGGATTCAAAGATTTGTTTAATTCTATGATTTGGGATTCGATAACAGACATATTATATTTTTTTCGAGACATTTGTATAGAGACAACAGACTATGATGTGTTAAGAAAACTGGAAGAAGATTTTGCTGTAATAATATGTAAACTGGAAAAAAATTTCCCCCGGCTTTCTTTAACTCAATAGAACGTCTGATATTATATTTTCCACATGAAGATAAATGGGGAGGTCCAATACAGTTCCTATGGATGTACCCATTCAAGAGATGTATGAAGAAATTGAAGAAAAAAGTACGTAACAAAGCATCAGTTGAAGACTCAATTGCTGAAGCTTATTTGCAAGAGGAAATTGCTCTTTTATGCTCTCATTATTTTGAATCTCAATATCCCTCAAAACAAAATCTATTAGGACGAAACGAAGGAAATTTTAATGTTGAAATGGACAATCAATTAAAAGTTTTTAATCAGCCAAATATTGGTTTTGGTGGATTTCTTGAACGATGGCTTTCAGATAATGAACATCACAGAGCTCATACACATGTTCTGCTCATCTGTGAAGAAATGAAATCATTTGTCTAATGAGTGCTTTTATCACATATTCTATAATTTATGTTACAATATATCTACTTATTTTATTTGTAGGTTATATGATAATCATATCAAGAATCAACTTCCAAAAATTACAATAGTTGCACTTGAAGAACGCAGACTGAAATTTTTTTCTCAATGGTTTCAAAAACTGGTGTCATAAATTATTGATTGTTTACTATAAATTATGTTTATTATTTATTATGTTAACAATTATTTTATTAAATTTTAGGTGTTTCAATATGATGATAAAATTGATAAGAGACTGTGTATATTGAGTGACCCACCATCAATAATGGTTAAATCTTATAATGCATATGTGGTGAATGGTTTTCGATTTCATACACATGCATATGGGGAATCAAAAAAACAATGAATAGTGGTTTTTTCAGGATATGATAACATCACAGAGAAACTAAATATGAATTTTTTGGAATTTTGGATGAAATTATTGAGCTGCGTTATCTAAGACAGAATTACATAACAATGTTTAAATGTAGGTGGTTGGATACTAAGAGAGGCTTGCGTGTTCATCCGACTCATAGAATCATCGATATTAAATATAAAAGTATTCTTGCATAAATGGACCATGTTTACTAGCTCAACAAGAACATAAAATTTATTATGCAAAATTACTATGATACTTCAAGAGACTTGAGTGATTGTTGGAGAATAATAAAAATGAAATCTCTGGAAAATGAATTTACTCAAACTGAATGTGGTTTCGCTAAAGTGGAAGGAAATGAAAATTTTCAAGAGACTTCTCAAAAACCATATGATTCACAGAGAGATGTGAATATTGATGATGACACCCCACAATTAATGATCGATGGTGATGAAGATGTTAATGATGTTACAAACAAATTTGAAATTACTAGAGATGCTTAAACTAAAACTCATATGGATATTGATGATGTTGAGGAGGAAGATGAAGACATTGACATTGACGGCTATGGATAAGAGGAAGAAGATGATCATTGACACAATTAAATGATTGTTATAATCATAACTAATATATATCTATATATAATAGTTATTTTCAACTATGTGCTAACGATAATCATTTTGTGTTTCAGATGGACCCTGAGCTATATCTCGAGTTGTAGGAGGCTAACCTACAGTTGGATGAGGGGGATTTCTGATCATCTGACCCACAACCTACTGGCAGTTCAGGGGGTATGCGAAGGGGCGTGGTCTTGCACAACTGATGATTCATGACCCTATCCCTAGGCAATGTCCACATCTTGGTTTCAATCCACGCACATGGAGGTATGTTAACCTGTATATTTTAGTTAGATTTCATTTATTTATTTATATATATACTAATTGTTTGATTATTTATTCCCTTTTCATTGTTTTGATCATGTAGTTATTGGACAGGGGAGCGCTGTCATGCACAATTAATTTTCTCAGCCATGGATCACATGGGAACATATTTCCATTGATGTGTGACGCAACATGTTCCATCATTGGCTGGTACGTAAATAAATAATATTTATTTTGAAGTTTATTTTATTAACAACTTGATATTATAAATTATTTGTAGGGTTTATGGTATCCTATCGATGATAGCATGCATGACGCTATCCACGCGGTATGGAAGGTTTCTCTGCGTGAATGTTTCTGTGAGTTTTTGCATAATTTGATAAGGACAACCATTAAGAAGGAAGGAGTGACAGAATTTGGTGAGTTGTGTAGAGGCCACCTACCAGAGTACATTTTTTCTCATGTTTGGGATGGATTTTTTTTACACTGGTTGGGTGGTGGATTTTAGAGGAGATCTTTAGTGGGACGACAGAACCTGGGGAGACATGAGGTGACTCATCAAGCTGGTAGCCATACATTCAGTTATAATAGAGAGAATATAGTAAGAACATTTTCTAAATATTTTATATAACATTAAATATAAATAGTATATTTTATATTTATGTAGGCAGTTGAACATCCCGATATTACAAAGTATGACATTTATCGGAGGACGTACAGTGATCCAACCACTGGAGAGATTAGAGGTGATCACCAATGTCAGATTGTGGTTAGTATTATTTTTTTAGTTTGACAATTAACTGCATATAATATTTTCGTAATTTTAATTTTAAATTTAAATTGAAGGAGTCATATGAGGCTGTGACCTCTCAGACACAGGCTCAGGGTCGGGACGAGATGACTGAGCAGACCAGTGCTCACCATTTCGATGAGGCGACATGGATGCAGGTGACTCAGTATGGCTTTGAGAAGGGTAGAGTAGTTGGTATCAGCTATCATTTGACTCCTGGTACTTATTATGGTAAATCTGCGATGTCGACGTCCAACTCGAGAGGAGCTCGTGGAGAGGCATCATCTTCTGGCTCACAGTATCAGGAGCAGTTGCGAGCTTAGACTGTGATTATAGAGACTTTGCAGAAACAGAAAGAAGATATGTGTCAGCGACAACCGTAGTAGGAGCAGCATCACGAGGAGAAGATGCGTCGATGGCAGCAGCAGCAACACGAGCAGCATGAGGAGGAGATGCATCGATGGCAGCAGCAGCATCACGAGCATACGGAGTACATGCTCTGTCTGACTCGTAGTTTAGGGATGGAGTTTCCTCCACCATCTCCTTCAGGCCCTCCACCTCCACAAGACGCCCCAATGATTTTTTATGTTAAAAACATTTGAATTTAACATTGTAATATTAATTATTTAAATTTTCTGTCTTTTATATTGGTGCAAATATTACATAATTTTTTTTAATATTTTTTTTATATTGTTTTGTGAATATTGAGAATTATAATTTTTTTTAATTTTTTAATTTTTTTTAATAATATTAATATTATTTTATTAAATATTTTTTCAGTATTATATTTTTTAATTTTATTTTATTGACTAATAATAATAATAATAATAATGTTTTATGAGTTTTTTTTAATATTGAGAATTTTAATATTTTTTATTTTTTAATAATAGTAATATTATTTTTTCATTAATTGTAATTTTATTAAATTTATTTTTTATAAATTAATTTATTAATTGCGAAGAGACCTTTTGCAATGGGCCCCGTCACAAATAGTCTGATTTTAAAAAAAAAAGATATTTGTGATGTGACTACTTACCCGTTGCAAATACTTTGTTGCGAAGGGCCCATCCCAGAATGTTTATATATATATATATATATATTTGCGATGGGACGGCGGGCCCGTCACAAAAACTATTTGCGACGGGCCCGTCTTGTAAAAGTTTATGTATATATAATGCATATAATTAGAGACTTATTTGCGACGGGCCCGTCGAAAATAATGGTATTTGTGACCATATTTTCTACAATGGGCTATTTGCGACGACATCCTGTTGCAAATAAGCCATAAAAAATACCAAGAATTCTAGTAGTGATCGCTTCATTGATGGGATATTGAAAATTGGATTATGAATTTTTTGTCGACATCACTCCATTTTCACTAATGTGTGGTGAATGGATGTAGAAGTTTAGTAGGCCAATGGTGTTGCACCTTCACCCACTGATAGGTGGAATATCGTGTGATAAAACATCAAATTTATCTATTCATACATAGACAAAAATATTAATGAAATACATATTGGTATATCTTGGTATGATCAATGTGTACAGAACAATCAGTGGAATGATATTAAACATTAATTTTTTTTTTCATATGTCTACAGGAACCTAAAAAAATCCATGAAAAAGTATAATCTCATCCTCAACAGCAGCACCACGAGCTGGTGGGTGCTCACCTGAGACACTATCCATCCAGAATGATCCCTAAGGACTATAAATATATCTCATTAAAAATCATTGTATAAGGGGGGATGTCAATAAAAAATTACTATAAAATATATCCTATTATAACACCCCAAAATTCTAAATTAGGAACCTTACATCGTCCATGAGACAAGACACTAGGGGCCTTAGGGAATATAATATTTGGATAAATTATAAAATATTTAATAATTAAAATAGATTCATTATATAATTTAGTTCATGAATTAATGAGTTATAATTGGTAACATTTAATACAAAACTTCCTTGATAGCATGTGTTACATGGAATAGAAACCATCTTCAATAGCGTGCATCATTCTCAAGACCGAGTTTCACAAAATAAAAATTTATTATAAAAATTTATTAAAATATAATAAAACTTTTCTATAATGTTAGAGGTTATGAAAAATAAAAATAACTTATAGAAATTATGGATTACACTGATATAAAATGAATTCACTGGATAAAAATTAATGATAAATGAAAATAAGAACAAATTGGATATAAAAACAAATATTATTATTTTTATGCTTCCAATGGAGTTTTAATTTAATAAACATAACTATTTACAATTATTGAATTATTTTAAAGAAATCTATATATTATATATTCAGAATAATGTTTTTTTATTCATCCAATATTTTTGATATGCATAATATAATAACAAACCCTATTTCTCATATAAAAACTATATTTTTTATGAAGGCAATTTTACCACATTTTACTGGAGAAACTATTTTAAATAATAATATTGAAACTCTAATAAATTTAATTTGATAAAATAAACAACATTTTTAATTCATAATTTCAAAATTATCTTAGGTTTAAGGTTTGGTTTTGCTCTGAGAATCATCATATTCTGATGAATAGTGAAAAATACTGCATTTTATTAAAAAACCACCTTTTCATATAAAATATCATTAATGTTAAATAAAATTATAAATTTGTTAAAAATTAATATTAGATATATTATACATATATGAATAAAATATATTTCATTATACTCAATCTCAACTTGAAATTTAATATATAAACGTAATAATCGTTTGAACATTTTTCTACTAAAACCTGTTCATTTGTCCATCTAAAAAATTTACATTAACGTTATCTTTCCAACTACTATGAATTGAATTTATAAAAATAGAAATAATAAATAATAATCATGATGATATTTTTATTCTAATAAGGATAATTTAATTTTTTTAACAAAATGATTTGCAGATTTGATTACAATTAAATACATTAATTAAGGTGTAAGTTGGCTAATGAAGGGAATAACCCTACATCTACGGGCCAAGAAGACCTATAAACTAGTAAAAAACCAAAATTCAATCAATAAATATTCCTTTATCCTTAAATTATGATTTTTTATGAATTTTTTGTATGAACATGTGTACACCTAACTTGTTTCCAAAAATTCCATGTGAGCCCTTTTTTATCTCTATAAAAGGATACCACCTCTCCCCCTTCCTCCAACCTTTAAAGACACATTGGATAAAAAAAATCTTCCCAATTAGTCTCCCAATATCCAAACCATATTTCTATAAGCCTCCCCTTACTCATAAATTAAACCATATAATATTTTGGATCAAACCAAAAGAAGTTACCCGACTAAGAGGTAACACCTTCTCTCAATCTTTTTAGATTTTCCCTTTATTCATCCCTAAAATATTATTATTCATTTATTTAATAAAAAACCATTATAAAAAATATAGTACTGTTTTTATGATATGTTTCAGACCTAAACTTACACACACCTTTGTCTAATGTGTAACGAACATACTATTAATGTGTATGGCGAGTTACTGTCTCACGAAACAATGATTGTTCATTTTTCATTTCCAACATTCATGGTTTGAAATTATGATGGACACACTATTTATATATATATATATTATATTTATTAATTTTTTAAGCTTAATTAATTATTTACAACACATACCATTATACATACCATCTTGTGTTAATACTATAACATAATTTGAGGATGTGTGGACTATCGCCCAATCAATGCATTGTGATTCATTCACACGATCCATGGAAAGTATAAAGGATGTTAATAATTAAATATATGAGACTTAAATAGAATATACATTATATTACTAAAATAATTTATTTTTTGGCTATAATATATATATATATATATATAATTTTCTTTATAATCAGTTCACACCCTAAAATGTGATAATGGCGGTCGTGGACGCGTTGACTATCGCCTCCTCAACCCAATGTGATTACTTTTACATCATGAGAATTCTATATATAAGTATATGTAAATAAATAACATGGTATTAGTAATATTTTTATCATTCTAAAAATATATAATTCTACTAACCTTAATTCCATCACGGTTATTGAAAAATGAGAACATTAGTCATGCGTACGTACGGATTACCATTTCCATGATTGAAACATTGATTCATTTTTAACAACAATATTTAATGATTTACTTTAAAAGTATTATTTATTTATAAATTTGATAACTATTTAATTAGTATTATTCTTTAAATGTTATATATTAACCTATTTGACCATATTTGACCTACCAATGTTGCTTTTGACACATAAACCATATTTTTTTGAAAACACCCAATATAAAAATAGTTGTTTACGTAAATGTATAAAGCATCGTAATAAGTGAAATTAAAGTAATGATAAACATGAAAAATCGTCTTAATTAAATAAAAAATTAACATAAGTTTAATATAGAGGAATTTAAATGATGTTCACCCAAAAGGAAAACAAGATAAAGGATTCTTGTATCACTTCTCATTCTGTGAGGCATAATTTATTATTGTGAACCTAATTTACTATATATGATGTACTTACATCTAATTTGAAATTTATATAATGAATTCATTTATCTTCATATTATTTATATGTTTCAAATTATTATTATTAATTTTTCGACATTTGATTCATATGTAAGGGATTATCATCTCACTTTTTTACATCAGAGAGATTAAATTAATGTTCACCACATTCATATTTTCGTATAGTGTATATACTACAAATTTTTTATATTATATCATTAATAATTTTATATTCTAGGAATGTTGTATTTTTTTATTATTATTCAATTATAAGTTTTATAAATTAAAATGTTTCAAAGTGGTATTGGATACATTGGGATATTTAAAGATTATTTTATTCAAGACTAATACTAATGTTCTTTCAATTTAATCTCCATTAATGGAAATTAAATAAACATTTTTCAATAACCCATTTAATTATTATTTGGTTATTCATTCATATTTTCAATTATTAGTACCATTTTAAAGTCTTTTGTACTGAAACTATTTAAAAAATGTTTTAAAGAAAACATGATTTCACTTATCTCATTAGTAAGAGAACTTTTTTTTAATAAAATACCTTTTTTGTTGAAACTGTTTTTCAAAATATTTTTAAAATGTGATGGTGTTGAAATTTTTACCATTTTTTGTATTTTTCAAATGTTTTTAATGGAATATTATTTTCACTTTTCAAAAAAGGAATTTTCAAAAAAAATTACCAAGAAATATAATGTTCTTTTTACCATATAAGACAAGTATGGATTTACCAGTATTCATTCGTTTTAGGCTTCATTTCCATTTTTGAAAGGTTAAATTTTAATGAAAATCTTCTTAAAATTAATTTTCAATGAAATATATTTTCAAAAGGTTTTAAAAAAAAATGATATTTTCTCCAAAAATGTATTCAAAGTATCTATATATAATATTTTCTCCATTTGGGGTATGTTGTATTGATACCATACATAATGTTAATAAGGATGTTTTATGATTGATTTGGTGAAGGATTGTATTCATATTAAATTCCATGATTTCTTTTTTCCCCATGAAATATTCAATATCTTATGATCATTGAAATTTCATTAATTATCCATTTCATTCATCAGGTATATTACTATTTCCTAAAAAATATACCTTATCACATAAGGTGAATGAATTTCAAATTATTTGATTATTTTGGTAAATAGTGATAAATTTGTATCTCTTAATCTATAAGGATATTTGATAAGGCGTATTTTTAAATTGAATATTTGATATACCATGAATGTTTATGGACATGTTTGATATAAGCGTGACCTGTTATATCCCCTCAATGCATCAATAGTCTCATGGGACGAGTCATTTGTCTGGCCGCCTTTGAGGGATTTTTAACTAGTATTTCATAAAACGTCCTATAAAAGGTCTTGGGTATAAATGTACCATGTACCTGGGATACATAGAATCCTATAATAAAGCATTTCACTCATTTATGATTAGTTATTAATCATCCATATGAGTTGGGGTTGACATATCTATGGGTGAATTTAATTTTTAAGCTTTAGTTATTATTTATCCATGAGATTTTTCATCGACATATCTTTAGATACATTTCATCAGTAGTTTATTTACTTAGATTTCATGAGTTTCAATTTAATACATTGACATATTGATATGTCTGTATGCAGTTATTTGTTTTGAATTTGGTATTAGTTATTTACATTTTCATGTGAATTTATTCCTATTGATACATTATTCCTTCCACTTTAATTAACCTTTCTGAGCATTTTAGGTAACCATTATTATATTTATTTTTCCCAAGAATATATGATTCATACTATGAATGATTTGGAAGGATTTACTAAATGATTTAGAGTTGACCTCAATGTTATTAATTTATATTATAGATTGAAAAAATAAGTTGTAATTAGCATATTAGTTTGTAATAAAGTACTCATGTTTGTATCTGGTTTACCTATAATAGTACAATGATCCATATTTTGGGGAATGATTCGATGTATTCATGCTAATTTAATTACTAACAGACACCAAATCCATGCTTTCTGGGGCTGGGACTCTATAGTTGGTTTTAGAGGATGTTAGCTAACAACCTTGGGAAATGGATTGAGGAAAATGTTGGTTTGATAACATAACCCTACAATAGAATTTGAGGATAAGTATAGAATAACACCATATGTTTTTTGTAAATTATAGCTTATGTGGGTTTTCCTAGAAATACATACCTATCATGATACTATAAGTAGACATTTTCCTAGCCCAGATGTACCAAGGAGTAATAACACTGACAATGTTTTCTGTGTTTGACTTGGGTTAACCAGGTAAATCGCAACGAGCCTTACTGTGTACCTGGATTGAATCTTCCAGTAGATATGATCAGGATAATTCAAATTTTATTTATAATGAATTTTGAATAACTTGAATAGATAATGAAAATGAATATCCTTGGTAAACCTTATATTGCATCAGATTGAAGATAACATGTCTTGGTTTAGAAATCCTTGAGATGATATATTGGAAATACATTCGACTAAGCAAGAACCTATGTTAAAATAAAATGAATAGAGTATTTTTTTACTAGGGTTATATCTAAATCTCTTGCCATCTGGATATTTAATGATTATATAATTTCAATGATAGATGTGATACTTATATTTGGAGTCTATATTAATATGTTTTTTATAAAAGGAAAACCTATATGATGGGTGATAACCAATCAAGTCATGTAAGGACATAGGTCTTGAACATGTGACCAAATGACGTTATGGGTTTGATTCCAACCACTGACCTATGAAATATTCGATTTAGTTTTTCATTGTTTTTAGATAAAAAATTTGAGGAATTAATGTTAATGATGAACTAATAGTGTAAATTTTATGGTTTTGGGATCAATTTATTAACCATATTGGTTTCAGAAGAGAGATATAGAAAAACATTTAGACTTCTCACTCATTTATTGGCCATAAAATACTTTAAAATTTTCTTTTATTTCAAGAAGATAAAAAATAATTATTTTTAATTAATTTCTAGGAATATATGAATGAATTATAATTTGATAGACTCACATCCAAAAGTAAGAATTTTTTATATAAAATTAAAACATATAAAGTAATAATATTTCCTTATATTCTTCATCAATAAATTAATAACCAACATTATGGAAATGAATTTGTAGTAAATTATTGTCATAATAACTTAATCTGTGTTGAATTGATGGTCTTCTAAATCATTATAGGTTTATAGATTTGAGGCACTCAACATTCTATTGATCATTTAATTTTTTTTGAGTGATGACCACATTCACTCCCAGTAAATATTTTTTCATGTCCTCTATGTATATATCTCTACTTTCAACTAATGTTCTCATACATAGGGGCCTTGTTACATGGTTCTCCATGTGACCTTTGTGAATCAAATTATCTCTTTTCCAGAGGATTTTTTACGAACCATACTCATGATGTGGGACTTCATAAATAGAAACATAAAACAATATATCACTAAGATTTATTTTAAATTGTGAGGACACAATTTAATTAAAGTAGAGAGAATGTAACACCTAGAAATTATAATATAAAAACCTTGCAGAATGAATGACATAGAACACCAATTGCGTAAGGGAATGTAGTATCTGAATACTTTATAATATATTTACAATTTGAAATAGATTCTTAATATAATTCAATTCATGCAACAATGAGGTATACGTGTTACACATTAGAGAGATAGTTCTCGATAGCTTGTGTTACATGTAACATTGACCTTCATCGATAGCATGCATTACACGCCAGACTGAGTTTCACTAAATGCCGATATATTATTATTATTTAATATAAGATGATAAAACCTAAAAGTTATGGTATAAGATATTAATATTAATAAAGAAATTGTAATAATTATGTTTTACACAAATACAAATAGATTTCATTGGTTTAAAATGAATGAGGAATGAAAATCAGAACCAATTGGATATAAAAAAGATCTATTTTCCAAAGGATTTTTACCATAATAAACATTAAAAATTAGAATTATTTAATTATTTTTATGAAAAATATATTTTATATATTTAATAACACATTTTTTATATTCATTCATAATATTTGATAGGCATAAGATAAAAATAAACCATATTTCAAAAATAAGAACCTAGTTTTTTATAATGTTAATTTTACCACCTTTTAATCGAAAAACTATTTTAAATATTAATTTTGAAACTATTATAAATTAAATTTCTCAAAATAATCTTTATTTTTGAATTTATAATCTCACAATTTATTTAGGGTTAAGGTTTTTTTATGGGAAACTTCATTTTTTGATAAATTGCGCATTTTTGTAAAATTCATCCTTATTGTTTAAATAATTATTAATGTTAAATTATATCCAAATTTTTTAAAAAAATAATATTATATCTATTATAAATCTATTAATAAAAATTAATTTATTTTAATCAATTTCACTTTGGAATTGAATATAAAAACATAACAATATTTTGAACATTTTTCTTCTAAAACCAGTTAATTCATATGTTTGTGAGATAAGATTTAATAATAAATTTCAATCTTATATGAATTTTATTTCAAAATAAAGGTATAAACCATCATAATGAAGATTATATTTTTTTAATAAGATCACCTTATTTTTTTACCAAAATAGTTATTGAATGTTATTAAAGTTAATAATAGTTATTAAGGTGTAGTTTGGATAAAAAGGGAATAAACCCTAAATTTATGGGTACAAATGAGCTAGAAACATGTAAGACCAAAAATTAATGTCTACAATTTTCCAAAGAACCTTATATTATTAATTATTTTTTTTATGAATTTGTTTATCTAATAACATGCATACACCAAACTTGTTTCCAAAAATTAAAAGTGAATCATTTTGCTTCCCTATAAAATGCCACCACCTCCCAACCTTACTCACATATCCAAAGACATGTTGGATCCCCTAACTCTACCCAATTAGTCTACCAAAATCACTCGCATTATACTAGAAGCCTCCCCTTGTGAAGAAGAAAATCCATTGAATCTTTTGGTTCAAACCAAAAGATGCTTCCCGATTAAGAGGTCACACCTTCCATCAAGATTTTTATATTCATTTACCTACTCCAACCCCTAAAATCATATTTTTAAATTATTTAATAAACAATATCCAAAATATACTAGTATGTTGTTATGATAAGAGTTCGACCAAAACATATACACACCTCCCTCTAATAGTCAGCAAACATATAGTTTCCCTATTTGGCGAACTACTACCTCATTAAACGACGATTTCCCATTTCCCCACTTCCAATTATCATGGTTGGACATTATGATGGACAAACTATATATATACTATATGTTATTTATTTTTTCTTTAATATTATTTAATTAATTTATAACACATAATCATATAATTTCCATTTTTCATTAAAACAATATCATTGTTTGAGGAAGTGTGGGATACTACCCTAAAAGCGATGTAATCCATTCACCCAATCCATGTAATGAATAAAGGATGATAATAATTTAAAATATCATAAATAAAAAAATCTATATGATATTCATTACATAATTTCTATTATGTATATATATATTATTTTCTTTGTTATACTATCACACACTGAAAAGTGATAACGTTGGTTATGTACTTGTGGACTTCCACCCCTTGACACGATGTGATTTGTTTTAAATAATGATAAATTTATATATAATTATATATAAATAAACAATATTTTAATAAGAATATTTTTATCATTATGGAATGTTATAATTCTACTTATCATCATTCTATAATGATCATTGATAAATTAGAATGTCACTCATGCATACGTACAACCTACCGCCTCCTGGATTGTAATGTGAATACTTTTTTCATAAGCTTATTTAATGATTGATTTTAGAATTATAATATATATATAAATTTTATTATTATATCATGATTATCACTTAGTATATTTTACATATTGACATCGTTTACCATACTTTTCCTACCAAAGTTGTTTTTGACACATAAACGAAATCTGGTCAAAACACTTGATGTAGACAAATTTTTTTATGTACTTGTATAAAACATGGTAATATGTAAAATAAAAGAAATATTAAATCAGAATAAATTTTATGAAGAAATTATAAAATTAACACACATTTATTATATAGTAATTTAAAGGATGTTCACCCAAAATAAAACATAAGATATGTTACTCCTGTATCACTTTTCATTTTGTAAGGCATAATTTATTATTATGAACCATATTTATTATATATGGTGTACATGCTACCACATTGAAATTAATATAATGAATTATATTATCTTCATTGTATTTATATGTTTCAATTGATGATTATTACTTTTGGGTCTATAAATTCATATGTAATAGATTGTCATCTCACTTTTTACATATGGGAGGTAAATTTCATGTTCACCACATACATTATTTTTGTGGTGTATCTCTGACCCATTTTGTAAAATTATATCAATAATAATTTTTTATTTATGGAATCTTATAATTTAATTTAATATCTTTCCTTCATAAAATTTATAATTTATAACATTTCTATGTGGTTTGAAACACTTTGGGATGTTTAATGATTATTTTACTCCAGACATATAGTAACGATCTTTCAACGGAATTTACATTAGATGAAATTATATAATTTTTTTTTGAATAAAACCTTTCATTATTTTATTATTATTCATGAACATTGTCTTATATTTTTAGAATTTTTCTACAATTTGGTACTCAAAGTGTTTTCAAAATGTTTTAAAGAAAACTCAACATCAGTACTATCTTTAGTTAGAGAACCCATTTTCTTCAAAACAATAATGTTTAGAAAAAGTTAGGAAATGATTAAAAAATGATTTTGTAAATAAATTTTTACCATATTTCATATTTTACCTATGTTTTCAAAGGAATATTCTTGTGTCTTTATGAACAAGTAATTTTTGTTACCTTTTTACCATGAAAAATGAATGTTCTTTTTACACAGTACATGCATAAATTTACCTTCCATCATTCATTAAAAGTTTCTATTTCATTTTTAAAATGTTGATTTCTAAATTTTTTTTATAATTTATTTTCATTGAAAATTATTTTCAAAACATTTTTTCAAAAAACAAAAAGATATTTTCCTCAATAATGATTTAAAATATCTTTTTTAAATATTTACATTTTTCAACGACAACAACTCTTTATGTTAATACACATAGTGTATGTTGGATTGATACCGTCCATAATCATCCTGAGGATTTTTTAAGATTTATTTGGCCATGGAAAATATTCACATTTACTTCCATGATTTCTTTTCTCCTCTTGAAATATTCTATCTTTAATTACCATTATATTTTCCTTAATTTCCCATTTCATTTTTAATGGATATTAAAATTACCTAATCTATATAACATTATACATACGATGTATACTTTGAAAATTATTATATTATTTGGGTAAATATTGATAAATCCATATCTATTACTCAATATGAGTATTTATAAGGGAAAATTTTAAATCAATTATTTTTTATACGAGGAAAATTTTAGACATGTATGACACAAGCATGGCCTGATATAACCCCTCGATGCATCAATAGTCTAATTGGATGAGTCAATTGTCTAGATGTATTAGATGATTTTTTATCCAGAATTTGGTAAAATGTCTTGTGAAAGGTCATGATGATAAATGTACCATGTACCTATAAAACATGGAATTCAATAATAACGAATATCCCTAAATTATATTCAGTTATTATTCATATATGAGATTTTTCATCGACATATTTTTTGGTGCATTTCATTTTTAATAAATAGTTATTATTTATCAATGATATTTTTCATCGACATATCTATGGATACATTTCATTCGGAGTTTATGGACATAAAAATAATGAGTATCAGTTTCTTACATTTCTATATTGATATTTTTTTATCTAGTTATATAAATTCCATGTGTTATTAGTTAATTAACATTCCATGTCAATTTATTCCTATTGATAGATTATTGCTTCCTCTTTTCTAAAAATCAGCATTTCACCTCACCCGCATTATGTTTCTTTCCCCTAGGTGTCCAAGAAGACTACTATAAATGATATGCATGGATTTAAAAAATTTATTAGAGTTAACATTGAAGTTATTTATTTATATTTTAGATAGAATAAAAAATATGTTATAATTAGAGAATTATTTTGTTATAAAAGACTCTTGTATGTACCATGATTTCCAAGACTACCAAATTGATTGATATGTTAGGGCTTGAGTCTTTATAATCATTCCAATTTAATTAGTAGAACACACTGAGTCTAGGATATCTGGGGATGTGTCACTATACCTATGATAATCTTGTACCTGTAAGATCATCTTAAAATGGGTCATAAAATTCCCCTCACTTCTGGCCTCTTGTAAATCATGTTTACAAGGATTCTAGGTCATGGTGTTTGCTAATGCATTTACCCTTTCAGGTGTAGAAGTGAACTCAATGTCGAATGAGTGAATGTATTTTACCCATCTACACTACCTTATATTTAGGTTTCACTTTGTTAAATGTATTTGAGACTTTCATGATGCATATAAATGATGAACTACTCTACTAATAAATAATTCCTCCAATAACATAAGGCATGAACCAGATCTTTGAGCTCGAGGTCATGTGTAGGGTAATTCTATTCTCGAGGCCTTAGTTGGTGGGAACCATATATTATAAATCAGCATCCTTACACTATAAATAATCCTAGAATTATTCATAATGCATCCGAATAGAATTTATAGTTTCTAACTAGATCTAGATGTATTAGTAATTGTTCTAAAGTATATCTCACTCTATTCTACAAAAGGGATGTGTTGCATGATTCATACTATAAGAACATCACATACTTCTTAGTCAAGACTGTGAGATAAACTTCTAGGTGTGAGAAGTCATGAATGAAATGAATATAGTAGCCAAATTTACCCATGAAACCATTTCTGTAACATATATTCTTGGGTAGTTCTGAGGAAGTCACAACCCTCACCATCTTTGGGTAAATAGATACTCCTACCTATGAAATGACGTGACCCAATAAGTTTAAATACTCAATCCAAATGTTTCATTTTATTAAATTATCATATTTATATAACTATATCGGTGTATTCATCATGATATCATGATGTTTTCCATAGTTGTGTCTTGTAAAATAATACACTAAGATATAATATGTGAAAACTACCATAAATGAACTAAGATATAGGTGGAGAACCTAACTCATTAAGACCATAAAGATTGTGGCGATGTTCATGAGACTAAATTAAATAAAAAATACACCAATGTTCCATATATACTATTGATATCTGTGTGTTGTATTTATGATGGTCTGACCCACACATGAGGATGTTATGACTTCAAATCAATATTGTAGAACACCATTACACCTCAAAGGTGGTCAAAGAGTTAGTCGATATGTGGAAATGGATATAAATTATTAACCACACACTGGATAAGATTATGATAATCTAAACCAATCATAAGGGACATATCCGTCCTCTATGAGAATCAAACTAGTAAACCCCATGGAGAAGTACTGGGTCATATGAAACCATTTGAATCCAAATCATCCAACTTACTTTTATGTTCATGGAACCTTGTTGGTTCTATACTATAAGGATGAATGGATACTAGTGATTCTTTATAAACTATATCTATGACGAACTCCACCTCTCTCACTGGTTATAACTCGTAAAGTTATTCAAGAAATAATTCCCTAGAACAATGCATAACATGAAGGAGTTCCATATGTCATATTCCCTGATGAATCATAAAGATAATATCCATCCGATTTATCAATCAGCCCAACCCACTATGCTATGGTCCAACCAAACCCACCAGGACATCCCATTAACCCATATGAAGGAAATGACTACCCAAGAGTGATGTAATGGACACCCTATGCCAATAGGAATCAATATGTATATGATAGGGTATTATCATATACCTTATAAGTAAAATATGAAAACCTGTAATGTCAAGGAGAATAGTTTCCATAAGAATCTGTACCCACCTATCTTAAGTGGGTACTCCTTGAACTCGCATACCATCTATGATCATTCCCTAATAGTGTATCATTATTCATCACTCCATAAAAGTACTATATATCTAGGTTTATTATTTCAATAATTGTAGTATATGTGATGGAATATAAATTAACTATGTCTAATAAGGAAGAGAATAATTTTTAGGCTACTAGAATAGTTCTTTGTACTATAGAAGGCTTAATATTACAACAATCAAGAGTAGGATTCACTGTGTAGACATGTCTATATACATGACCTTGATATATAACCTAGTTACATAGAGCTGGTCCTCTCTGCTGGCACTAATAGTTTGGAACCTAGATAACCTAACCATGCCCACATCATCTACATAAATAGATGGTATTACTCCAAATACATTCCTATAAAAGTTATTTTTATCCTATTTTGAAATGTGAAATTGATATGGATCATCTCCCACTATTAATAGTTTGGAGAGTCTTGATAAATAATTGAATATCCCCCAACCTGATGTAACCACAAAAATATATGTGATATCTGGGACACATGGGATTCTTATTCCATAGCATTCCACACTTGTGAAACACTACATAACTATAATTATGTCTCATATGGATACTTGTAACTCTACATGTCGTCCCAAATTTTTTTTCCTACCACTCAATGAACTTCTTCTAATTCTAGCATGAAACCACTTTATCCCACACAATGAACTTCACTCAAGTTCATCTTAGAGACAAGGTCCGGATTAACTATCTCATAAATACTGATCAACTAAATGTAATTCACCCATGATCGTATGATGTATAAAACCCATCCCTGAATAACCTAAGTGTTAGAAAATCATATTTAGTAATGGTCAATGTAAAGTGCTAATGCAAAGTAAAATTCATATAATACTCCATCATATATATATATATATCCTTATTTTAGGTGTATGAACTCCCTGTCATGGTTCTCAATCAATATCTATGTAACGAAATAATTATAGATGGTTATCTAGAAGTGGGAACAAACCATACCATGATGATGACTATCCTGGGTAATCACATCCCACCAACACTTAGAAGAATCATGATGTATATAAGGTAAAATATTGACCCCTCCATGAGGGCATTACCAGAAACTCAAAAATGGATAACATGTCCTCTTTACTTGAATAAACATCATAGGGGCCACCATACCTTGAGAAGGTAGGTGGGAGATACTACTAAAATTATCATGTAAAAACTTCCATTGTAGGGTAATGTTATTGAGATCCTTACATTGACTGTATAAACCATAGGAATATCTCATTGAACTAAGAATCGACACCCAGATTAAGAACAATAGGAGGATCCTCTAGTCAAACTACATTAGGTAATTCAGGTGGATCATAGCCCAAAATTTTTGGAGAAGGACCATATCCACCTTTCGAGAAGACGAATTGAGTATGTTCTAGATATATTGTTCTATAATTTCTAATCACATGCTTCATAAATGATTAAAAACTGATAAGATCAAAGATATTAAAAACGACAGGTTCATAGTCCTACTATAGAAAATTTACACCACTATATATTCTCAATATACTAGGTATAAGAGAAAAGAATGGTCATATAGGTTACAAGAGACACTGCCTTCTACTCACTACTAATCTCTGGTTAGGTTCAAGGTCACACATAACATCAAAGATGTCTCATTATATAGAGTTTAAATTTCAAGGTATAGAGGAAAACACCATTTTACATTTCAATTGGAATCCCCATTTAATAATATCAATTTTATTTACTAATTTTAATTCAATTATTTTTTAGTTAATTATATGTATATAGATATCATGGTCTAGTTATAAAATTCAGCATTCTAAATTCACAAAGGACTATACTTTTTATAAATTACAATTGACCCTTCATGTTACTGTGAACTGATCATTAAATTAGGTATCAATAAGTAATATTTCATATAAAATATTTGATTAAATGAATTAAGATAATCAATTTATTGAACCACATGCATCATAATATATAATTTACATTCACGTAATCAAATAAACTAATGTTTCAGCCCGTGGAAGTAATGACCCATGGCTCAAAAATGGAATAATTGGATAATTAAAGTTCCACCATAAATATATGTTGGAAAACCCCATTTAAGTTGACCCATAATATTTAATTAACTCAATTTTTTTCCACTTAATAAACATTAACACATTTCCATATATATAATAGCCAATTCACATACCAAAATTGAAACAAATACATTAAATGAAAGTCACAAAATATATCTATATGGAATGGATGAATACATGAAATGTGAAATATAAAGTTCCAATAATGATTCATGATATTATATCTAATTGTTGTACCATCCCAATGTAAAGGAGGTAAAAAATAATAAAATCAGCATTTATAAATATAGAAAACTTGTTCATCACCCAACAGTTAAATTATTACAAATATATTAGAAAAAAGAAAAAAACAATATCCTAACCATGGTAATTTTTCTTTCCCCTGTATGTGGATCAAATACTACCAGTAATATACTAAATAAAAAATTATGATACATTACTAGCCTCTGTTATAAATCCCAAATATTATGAAAAGTGGAAAAGGTTCTCTAATATAACTATGTACGGCCTCAGGCCTAGTTCACTCCAATATAAACATATCTGATTGGCCACTTGGCCTCAAACCTACCTCCCCATATGCCAAAGTCTTCGGACTAATAGTGGGGGCCTATGGTATGTTAGTGGGGGTAAAATTCCATCTAATTCGAGTGTATCACATCAGGGTACAATAATGATAAATATCATAAGTATTGTTAAATAACTATTAGGGGAAATAAAAATTATCTATATAACATTAACATGATGGAACACAGTCAATATCATATAAAAATGGTTCTCCTGTCATGTGACATATAAATAGGGTAATTAAGGTATATATATACACTAAATTTTATAGAAAAATAAAAAAATGAAAACAATATCCACTATATTCAAAATCATATTATTTACCTTATTATCTTGTGCTCCATCCTAACTAGAAAGTCAAGCAACCACCATTAGGAACATTCCTTTGCCCCTTCCAACATACATATGATTAGTTTGTGTGTCAATCAATGGCCCGAACATGGTCTGAGATATACTTATTATTCCACCATTATGGATGTGTAGTAAAATCTATTCAGTGCATATAAAATAATAACTTATCTTGGGTAATAATATATGTAAAAAAAGAAATGTAAACTGATCTAATTAGGTTCCTAATGGAAACCATGATGACAATACCTACATCTACCTAAGCCGAGATATCACTGTACATGTGTCTATAAGCATATGGATATATATCTATATATAATTTTTATATAATTAGTTACATTTATAGCCATATATATATATACTACTTCTATTTCGAATCATCTCCATAACTCTAGCATCTATGTATAGTAGTATGAGTCTCAAAAACTATCATGGGATGTGATTCTTTGAATCCATGAATTATAAGGGACACCATTCCTATGAATCACTACATGGGATTCAATTAAGGGTTATCACATTTAATTAGGGACTCCATGAATGTATATAAAATTTCAAATTTTATTCCATGCCCATATATAACATTTAAATTTGGATTTCATGACCATATAACTCATTTAATTAGGGATTCCATGCCCATATATCACATTTCAATTGGGATTCCTTTCACATATATCACATTTAATTTGGGAATTCATGCATATATATCACATGAATATGGGATTCTATTCTTTGATATCAAAATTATATATAGGAAATAGGCCCATAATAATATTTAAATAGGCATTTCATGCCCGTATATCACTTGAAAATGGGGCTCCATGTTCGGTAATCTGATTTTTATTTGGAATCGAAGTCCATAAATCATATATATTTAGGGAAAATGTTACAACACATCGAATAATATTATAAGGGATGTTAATTATTTAATACAATATCAAGGATTATTTATAGTTCATTTGGCATACTATTTAACTAGGGTAAATATCCCTTATTCATATGGAAGCCACATAAAGTGGTTGTTACGCTGACTCCCATTTAATTTAGGTGGTGAACTCACATTGTCATCAAGAAAAGACCACATAGTTGGTTGATCAACCATATAAATATTTATTAATTCATGGAAATCACACATTCACACCATAATGGGTGGCTATTTTGAGTTGGGGGTTCTTCAACTATAAACAAGAGCACATCAGTCATTTCTAACATGGTTAAGAATTTAGATAATAGAAAATTAAAAATGTAATGTGATAATTGGAAATTATTGTTTTTAGAAAAATTGAACATGTTATAAAACAACATAAATTTAGGGAAACATGTCAATTACGTAACCTATTTTAGGGTTATTTTAAATTTATTTTCCACTCATGATTTGTTTTGGTGGTTTCCAAAGGTTTTATTGAGAATAGGTGAGTTTTCATGAATTGGGCCAAACTGCGAGCCCCATTCTAGATTTAAAAATAAATTTTGTTTCATTTATAACTTTTTCAATTTTTAATATTTTTGACTCATTCCAACTTCTAATTGTTCTAACCTGATATATTAACCCCACATTTAAATTTGGGGCCTTTATAAATCTATAATCTTGGTGGATATGGGTTTTTAGTTAGGGAATTGGGCCTGCCCGAAAGCCCATTTTCTGCATTAAAAATAAATTTTAATTCTTTAATATCTCTTTCCATATTTGCGTGTTTTCGGTGATTCCAAGCCTCATATGCGGCAATTACACCCATCCGCTCCCCCGGCCTCTTTATCCCCCTCTTTGGAGCTCTTAGGATCTCGATTTAGGGACTAACATCTTAGGGTTTCTAAAATCGGGCAGATTTGATGAGGTATGTTCATTAAATCATAAATCTCTAAATTCATACTATTTTCCCTCAATTATAATTCCTAAATGACCTAATAATTCTTTTGAGAACATCCCCTTAGTTTTGGACGTTTTCAATTTCATATACTGGTGTTTTGGGGAGACTCATTCTAGATTTCTCAAGTATGTTTGTCCATTTCTTTTCTCCTTTCAAATTGATTAGGGTTTCATTCTAATTTCTTTTAGGGTTTACTTCATTTTTATTGAAGTGAACAATGTCTAGTGGGTAGGGGTTCTAACCTAAGGTTTAACCTTGGGTTTTCTTGCACCAATTTTCTATTTTAGGTTTGATCTACCCTTCTTGAGGTGCGGCGGTGGTGCGTTTGTGTTTTCACACAAAGGATTCAATGGTTTCATTTGATTTGGTAGGTGATTCCAATGTTGATGCAATCTTTGTGTATTATCATGCTGTATTTATCATATTTTCAAATTTATATAATTTTATTATTGCTGAAAAAATTGGTTCTAATGATGTTTCCATTGCAATTGAATTTAAAATGCCAATTTGGTGTGAAATTGGGGGTTTTCCAAAGAAGTGTTTTGTTTGTTTATTTGGGGATGCCCTATAAATACTTATTTGTTTTTATTGATCTGTAATAAGGCATAAAATACTGTTTATAATGTTTATCCACTTTGGTAATTTCTGAAAAAATGGGTTTTAATTGTGTTTGTAAAGAAAGTGAAGTTTTGGTTCCATTTTTGTGTGAAAATGAAGGTTTTACAAAGATAACACTTCTTGTTTAACATGAGGATGCCCAAAAATTGATTTTTTGGTTTAATTGATATTTATTGGGCTGCCTTTACTATTTTGGCAACTTACAATTGTGAACATCGTGTACAAGTGGGTTTCTTAAGGGGTTTTGTGTGCAAAACTACACGAGATTTTGTGAAATTGATTTATTCAAATTCAAAGAGTTTGTTGTGTGTTTTAAGTGGTATAAAATGAGATAGCTACTGTATTTGGTTTATGTGACCAGTAGTGGTGTTTTACATTAAAATGGATGTGTGTAAAATCCTGAAATTGTTTGAGCACAAAGGGGGAAGCCCGGGTACCTAGGTGGGGCAGATTTGTACTAGTACGACTAGTGGACCGGATGAGTTTTGTCCCTATTTCACTAAGAATTTGGATAACGACAACTCTAAATAAACTATGTGGATGATGATTGGGCACCCCTAGATTATGGGTATGTTACCTACTAGTGGCTCGTGCATGAGAAATGATTTTACTATGGTTACATTACACTGAGGTACGAGGTACATGGGGCCTGAGACTACCTAGTGCCTAGGGGTGTTCCCGGTTTTGTTGCTCAGTGGATTTGTGGTATTTGCCCTTGTTTTTGGGTGTCTTTGGAATTATAATTCAGTATCTAATATTCCTATTTAAATGTTTTAACATTCTGAAAGTTTTATCTTGAAAAATGTTTTCAATTTAAAGTTACATTTTGTGGAATTTTTCACCGCTTTTAATTGCATATTAAAACTGCTTGCTTTTTCACCTTGTATTGCATGCACCTTGGAATCATAGGGTGGTATCCTATTGTGCTTAGCCTCACACCCTACTTACACCCCTTGGGTGTAAGTAGACCTTTTTTTGACCCAGGTAAAGGAAAGTCTAATGGTGATGGCGGTTCAGGGTGTTAGTCCTCATCCTTGGGTCGGAGTAGTGGAGACGACTTGGGGGTGATGACCCCTTGTCATGTGGAGTCCATGGGACAGTTTTGTTTCTGTTCCATTGTGTCTTTGGACCTTTTGTATTGACTCTAAACCTATGTATTCAGTTCTGGTTTTTGTTTAAACATCATTTGGTATAAATTTTCAGATTCAGTTTATTGATTGTTTTTAATGGTTTATGACTTCATATTCGGGTAAATCGTTCCGAATCCTAAATAAATGATACCCGGGAACATGTGCCAGCCCGTGGGGATAGGGAACGCCCTTCGGGTCATGTCACGGGCAGGTTTTGGTGCCGGTTTGGGCGGCGACCAGATTTGGTTCGTGAAAAAATGGTATCAGAGGAGGTTCTGGTTAACTCTTTGGGTCACGTTATTTGGGGAACAGTCGGGATAGTATAAAGTTATGATTGTTGGGACTTGGTAGTTCGGTTATGGGTAGTGTGGCTGATCACCACACCTCATGACAGGATTTGAGTCGCCATGGTAAGTCGGGATTTATCTAATTCCTTTGGTTTTCTTGGTTTGATGATGATTAGGGGAAATGAAAAGAGAGTTGGGTTAATGGTCTCAGTGAGCTCACAGGGCCTGGCAAGCCATGTGAAGCTGGGGATATTCCCTAAAACACTCTCTGTGACAGTTAAGTGATTGGAATATGGATGCCAACCATATTTCCAAGTCACCCATTGAAACTAGTTTCCTCTCGGATTGTTTTGTGCTTTAGTTTTGAAATCCTGGCACTTTGGTTTTCTGGTGACTTGGTTTTAATAAGCGTAAAGTTTTTATGAAATGATTTTCAAATAAAGAGGGAATGTTTTGGTTTATGAAATTGAGGAATTGAATTTTTAAAATTGTTTTGAAATGTAAAATGGTGTGATTACACCTCTTTTGAAAGAAGGAACTATATTAAAGTTGGTTTTGAAAAGTGTTTCCAATAGAGTTTTATAAATAATAAAACGGTGTTTTAATGGGATGAGATGTTTTGATATTGATATGAATATCTTGAATGTGGGTTCTTTTCCAAATTTTTGTGTCTTTATGAAATGTTTTGTAAGATGTGAATTGGGATTTTGATCTCATTGTTAGCAGTTTTGAGAAAAAGGTTGGGTTAGTTGAGCATTTTGTTTTTGAAAAGTGGAAGGAATTTTTGTTTTACCCTTTGGTATTTCTATGAGTGACCACATGCATGGGGTTATATGGGATTATGGATGGTTTATAGCATGACTGGATGAGTGCTGGGATGGTTATGAGGAGGGTGCCTGGTGTGACACAAAAACATGCATGTGTGAGGCCCATGCGGTACCATTGGTGGATACACTTACTGCAAAACTGTTTGTTTTCAAAGAAATAGTTTTAAAGAAAAAACATGATGTATTGATGAATAGTTTGGTATAGTTTTTATTATGGGTTTTTGATAATGTTGATGTTGTGGGATGTTTTGAGTCCAAGAACCCCTCCTGTTTGAACTGGTTTTTGGGTTTGTGTTTGGTCGGTGAGCTGTGTTGTAGGGACGATTAGTGGTCTCTTTTGAAAAATGTTTTGGGATACCTTTATGGTGGTTCCCTTCATGTGTTTGGATCTGGTTTGAGGCATGTTTTGACTAATGGACCAGCTTGGTTGGGTATTTGTGTTCTCTCATTGGATAAGGTATGCCCCCATTAAGGGTTAATGCACAGCTGAAGTGCAATCCATATTGTTTCGCCATTTGAAAATCCTCCAGTTGATCAATATAAGGAATATTTTATCGATCATTTTTGATTGAGTCTACACCCATTCCTTTCGTTGATTTTTGGATCCTCTTGTAGTGGTAAAGTTATTGTGGAAGGTTGAAAGAAACCTTAGTTTCTAAAGTTTCATGATTCGTCGAAGGTGGAAGTGTTCTTTGGTTGTAAGTGTGGATGAGTGTCTTGATGGTGTCTAAGAGGACCTTTGGGTTCTTCAAAGTTTCTTTGATGCATTAATTCATGTTAAGCCACCGGTGTGGGAAATATCGTCACGATAGGATATTGTGGCCACTTTCTAGAATTGTGTGTGGTTTGGGTATGTTGTATAAGGTCCCTCTCCATGAATTGTTTATATCAGTCGCAATGGTCATGTTCGGTGATGCCTTATGATGTCATGTGCTTGATTGACCATAGAGGTGAATGTAGTGAAATCCTATGAGAGTACCTATTATGTTGTGAGAATGTCTCCCTTGGAAAAACATCAAAATCTTCCATTTTAGACGAAGGTGAGTGTTGGTGTTCTTTACTTCTATTGTTTCTCACCTAAAGAAACAAGGTGTGATGTGTGTGTATCTTCTTAGCCCTTGTTTCAGTGAAATATCGAGATCGGTTAAAGTGAGTTTGGAATGTGTTATGTCTGGAAAACTTATCTGGGATTGCGTTGTAGTTGTTGGTTTCATTGAAAGAAGAATTATCGTTCATGGGGTTTCCAAACCCTAACTGCGAGGCCGAAGATGCTTCAATCATTTAAGCTCCAGCCATAGGTCTTGGAGAGAAGCTGGAGCGTAGTCAAGGGAAACTCCAGTGTCATTTAAACCCTTGTATAATGTCATTTCCTCAGTATGAAAGTTAGGAAGATTTTAAACCTATGGTGTCATAATCATTCTTCTGTTGTCCATGTTCGGTGGAAATAGGTGGAGGGCCGTGTGCCCATGTCATCACCCAATGTTATTCCCTCCCCCTTTTGGTTGTCTACACTGTTTGTGAACACAGTTTTCACTTGGATATTTGTGACCATGCCCCAGAAAACCATGCGGAAAGAAGGATCCCAACTATTAGTGTATGGCTTCCCAAACCATGCAAACTAACCATGTGGTCGCCCCAACTCTTTAAATTTTGGTGTCTTTCATTACCGGCCAGTGCAAGTTGGTTAAGATGATTGGTTCTTATGGTGGGGAGACCCACTATGAGTCTTATATAATTTCTTTTGTAAATTTCTGATGGAAGTATATCATTTTTACCGGTGAGTCCATTTAGTCCTCCCCTGTTAGTCTCTTGATTATGTATCAAAAAAAATATTGGTTGTCTCTTATGGTGGGGAGCGTATTTGTGTCCCCCCCGTACTAGTAACTTAGATTTTTCCATGGTCTTGGCTTGGTGTAGATAGTATTGTTCAGATATATCTAGCTACCAACATCATTCTTGAGTAAACATTGGGACTGGAGAGCACCCAATGGTTTAGTTAAGGTAAGGTAAGTGTAACCTTGTTCAAAGTTGTTGTTCGTTTGGGTGAATTGCTTGAGTATTGTTCAGATTGTGTTTGAGGAGTTTTTATTTGGGATAAAGCCTGAATGTTATTGATGTTTTTAGGAAAGTGGTGTAAGTTTGATTTGTGAGAGTATTACTTCCTTCATTGATCACTGGAGGTGTTTTGACCTTTGGGGGTGAAACCTGGAAAGGGTGTACCTATTGGTTTCTCAGTTGGGTTTGGTTGTTGCTTTGACCTTGTTGTGACTTTCCGGGGCGGAAAGTTTTCAAGGTGGGGAGAATTGTCACGTACGTAATCTATTTTAGGGTTATTTTAAATTTATTTTCCACTCATGATTTGTTTTGGTGGTTTCCAAAGGTTTTATTGAGAATAGGTGAGTTTTCATGAATTCGGCCAAACTGTGAGCCCAATTCTAGATTTAAAAATAAATTTTGTTTCATTTATAACTTTATCAATTTTTAATATTTTTGACTCATTCCAAATCCTAATTGTTCTAACCTGATATATTAACCCCACATTTAAATTTGGGGCCTTTATAAATCCATAATATTGGTGGATATGGGTTTTTAGTTAGGGAATTGGGCCTGCCCGAAACCCATTTTCTGCATTAAAAATAAAGTTTAATTCTTTAATATCTCTTTCAATATTTGTGTGTTGTCGGTGATTACAAGCCTCTTATGCGGCCATTACACCCATCCGCTCCCCCAGCCTCTTTACCCCCCTCTTTGGAGCTCTTAGGATCGCGATTGAGGGACAAACATATTAGGGTTTCTAAAATCGGGCAGATTTGATGAGGTATGTTCATTAAATCATAACTCTCTCAATTCATACTCTTTTCCCTCCATTCCAATTCCTAAATGACCTAATAATTCTTGTGAGAACATCACCTGAGTTTTGGACGTTTTCAATTTCAGATACTGGTGTTTTGGGGAGATTCATTATAGATTTCTCAAGTAAGTTTGTCCATTTATTTTCTCCTTTCAAATTGATTAGGGTTTCATTCTATTTTTTTAGGGTTTCCTAAATTTTTATTGAAGTGATAAATGAACAGTGGGTAGGGGTTTGAACCTAAGGTTTAACCTTGGGTTTTCTTGCACCAAGTTTCTATTTTAGGTTTGATCTACCCTTCTTGAGGTGCGGCGGTGGTGCGTTTGTGTTTTCGCACAAAGGATTCAATGGTTTCATTTGATTTGGTAGGTGATTACAATGTTGATGCAATCTTTGTGTATTAGCATGCTGTATTTATCATATTTTCAAATTTATATAATTTTATTATTGCTGAAAAAATTGGTTCTAATGATGTTTCCATTGCAATTGAATTTAAAATGCCAATTTGGTGTGAAATTAGGGGTTTTCCAAAGTAGTGTTTTGTTTGTTTATTTGGAGATTCCCTATAAATACTTATTTGTTTTTATTGATCTGTAATAAGGCATAAAATACTTTTTATAATGTTTATCCACTTTGGTAATTGCTGAAAAAAATGGGTTTTAATTGTGTTTGTAAAGAAAGTGAAGATTTGGTTCCATTTTTGTGTGAAAATGAAGGTTTTACAAAGATAACACTTCTTGTTTAACATGAGGATGCCCAAAAATTGATTTGTTGTTTTAATTGATATTTATTGGGCTTCCTTTACTGTTTTGGTAACTTACAATTGTGAACATCATGTACAAGTGGGTTTCTTAAGGGGTTTTGTGTGCAAAACTACACGAGATTTTGTGAAATTGATTTATTCAAATTCAAAGAGTTTGTTGTGTGTTTTAAGTGGTATAAAATGAGATAGCTACTGTATTTGGTGTATGTGACCAGTGGTGGTGTTTTACATTAAAATGGATGTGTGTTAAATCCTGAAATTGTTTGAGCACAAAGGGGGAAGCCCGGGTACCTAGGTGGGGCGGATTTGTACTAGTACGGCTAGTGGACCGGATGGGTTTTGTCCCTGTTTCACTTAGCATTTGGATAACGACAACTCTAAATAAACTATGTGGATGATGATTTGGGACCACTAGGTTTTGGGTATGTTCCCTACTAGTGGCTCGTGCACGAGAAATGATTTTACTATGGTTACATTACACTGAGGTACGAGGTACATGGGGCCTGAGACTACCTAGTGCCTAGGGGTGTTCCCGGTTTTGTTGCTCAGTGGATTTGTGGTATTTTCCCTTGTTTTTGGGTGTCTTTGGAATTATAATTCAGTATCTAATATTCCTATTTAAATGTGTTAACATTCTGAAAGTTTTACCTTGAAAAATGTTTTCAATTTAAAGTATCATTTTGTGGAATTTTTCACCGCTTTTAATTGCATATTAAAACTGCTTTCTTTTTCACCTTGTATTGCATGCTCCTTGGAATCATAGGGTGGTATCCTATTGGGCTTCAGATCACACCCTACTTACACCCCTTGGGTGTAATTAGACCTTTTTTTTGACCCAGGTAAAGGAAAGGCTAAGGGTGATGGCGGTTCAGGGTGTTAGTCCTCATCCTTGGGGCGGAGTAGTGGAGACGACTTGGGGGTGATGACCCCTTGTCATGTGGAGTCCATGGGGCTGTTTTGTTTCTGTTCCATTGTGTCTTTGGACCTTTTGTTTTTACTCTAAACCTATTTATTCAGTTCTGGTTTTTGTTTAAACATCATTTGGTATAAATTTTCAGATTCAGTTTATTGATTGTTTTTAATGGTTTATGACTTCATATTCGGGTAAATCGTTCCCAAACCTAAATAAATGATACCCGGGCACTTGTGCCAGCCCGTGGGGATAGGGAACCCCGTTTGGGTCATGTCACGGGTTGGGTTTGGTGCCGGTTTGGGCGGTGACCAGATTTGGTTCGTGACAAAACAAGTACTAGACCATCTAACTTATAGTGGTAGATGAATCCATGTCTGGTATCAGCCCCATTTTTGAGAAAGAACAAGAGAAATTTGGAAAATATGAAAAATACATAAAATAGGGAATACTAGGTCACAATAACATAAGAAAAATATATTGAGAAAAACTTAGAACCAAAATATGTGTAATGAAGAGATTATCAACGTGGATCCAACTTGACCAATTATTTGTGAAGTAGATACTATATAGGAGAGGAGGCTCAAAGCCTATGAAAGGTAGAATGGATCTCTCATAGTGGGATACAATGTAAAATATGGGGGTTGTTCTAAATGATGGGTTATAAAACATTTAAAATATTTATCAACATATTCAATATGTTAATGGAATTCATATCATGAATTCATCAGGTCATGGGAAAAACCATTCATGTCATAAATTAAATTCATGGGGTATGGCCTAAGCAGTTTGCACTATGAATTGCATTCACATCCTCAAATGGTTCTACAGCCAGGATCTATCCCACTACAAAATTCCATCCAAAAAAATACCTGCCAAAATGAATGGTAACCATGGAATAATACAAAAAATATAATGTTAAATAGGGTTGATCCCAATTGAAAATAATGTTTACCTCTCTAAAAAGTATTGATGTTTCAGAAGTAGTATTTCTTCAAATAATTGAAAAATATAATTAATGATTTTGGTAATATTAAAAGTAATATAATTTAAATTATTAATAGTTTTCTATTAATTTTAAATATGAATGTAAGATATATGTATTTTTTAATGGATTATGTAATAATTAAAACATAATCATTATATATTTTATGTCAAATTAAATGAATAATATAAAAATTTACAATAATGATATTTTATCAAAATAATATTATATTAAATTATTTAAAAATAATAATAATCATGTATGAGGATAAGGTTTATATTATATGGATGAAAAATTATCTCTTTGGACATTTATGATCGAATTTTCAACTTGTATGTTACATAAAAACTCTTTATGTGTAAAAATTTTGTTACAATTTTTAATGTTAAAATTGATTAACTAAGGTGTTAAGCCAAAATATAACATTTAAGAAACTAGAAAAACATGTGAAATGTTTTATAGATGATGGTATGTTGACTGAAACCTATCCTAGATTAATATCCATGTAATTATAGATGAATTTGGTAGTATAAAGACATTATTATAATCAATTTCAAACGTTCCCCTCACATAAATTATAAAAGCGAAACTCCTCCCCCCACTTCTTCAAGAATTTTGAGCCTTCTAACTCAATAAAACCTTAAAAAATATATTCTCCACATCATAATCCAAATTCTATATATTCTTTTCACCCTCAAAGACCATCACTATGATACTTAAGAGGAGATCTAAATGAGGTATTTCAATTAATGAGTAATCACCTTAACCGATCACATTGATCATTCTATTATAGTTAATCCTAATTAGTTTCCTTCTTCATAAAATAAAAACATTGGTATCTTCAATATACTGAAATGTTATTAGGATTATTAGAAAACATTTATTAACCCTCTTTCCATTAAAAATAATGTTAAATCATCTATTGTGCAGACATCGGACTTACCATCACAACGTAGTGATAGAATTCATTTCTAATCACCATGTATTATGGATGTGTATTTTGATTATTTTAATATGTAAATATATATGGGATAATATAAGTATAATTTTACCTATATAATTATAATATTATATCTATATTCTATTCTTCCAAACTATTGGAAAATGAATATGTTGATCATCCATACATTTAGAATACCACCTCTAGGAAGTTATGTGATTTTTTTTTTCTTTCTTTCTTTTCATGGATTGTAATAATGGTGGATTTAATTAACATATATGATATAATAATGATTTTTAAATGTTATTTATTACATACCATTCTTTTGATCTATCCATCGAAAAATTAAACATGTTTTCAACTTTATATAAGAACTATCATCTCGATGATGGTGTAATTAATATATATATATATATTCATTTATAGATGTATCAACCCATTAAATGACAATTTCTTTCTTTTAGAATGAATTTAATTTTTTTGGTGGCTACCAATATATGATACAACAGGTTTAAAAAAACACTATGTACTAATGTTTTTAATAGTAAATTAAATCCTTACACATTAAAAGAATTTAAATTTAAAATTTTTATGTTATATATCCAATCAAAATTTTCTACATTCAACCAATATATTCTATAAGAATAAGATAAAAACAAACCCATTTTTTCACATAAAACTCTATTTGCTATAAAGATAGTTTTGAAAACTTTTAACGGAAAACCTATTTTAAATCATAATTTTGGAAATTTTTTATATTTTACATGTCATAATAATCTTCATTTTTGAAATTGGAACTGAAAAAATTTCTTAGGTTGAATTTATGGTCTTTTTCTGTGAAGATTAATTTTTTGATGATTAATGAAAAATACTGGATTTAAATTAAAAACTACTTCTTAGTCAAATTTATTTGAAAAAATAAATTATTTTTTAAATTGTTTTTAAAGTAACCATAGATAAATAATACATTTTGGAACCCAATGTTTATCATTGTAATCAAATTCACTATGAAATTGTATATATAAACATAGCAATCTTATGAAAAAGTTTACATTAAAAATGAATTTTGTCGTCCCATCTGTGGGATTAATTCTAAATTATTTTCTTACCCTTATGTTATTGAAATTTGTAAAAGTTTATTAAATATTTTGAAAAAACATAATTTAATATTTATTATAATTTCAATTTTTTTCACCAAAAAATAGTGAATGTAATTAAAATTAATTACATCGATTAAGAGAAAAATTATCTTTACAATGGACTAACACTTAAACCAAAGGGCCAAAATGACATATAAACTTATCCAAAATACATTTTATGGTCATATTTAGACCCTGTTTTCTATTTTAACAAATTTGGTTCATTATTGGATTCACATGACATGAAAAAAACATGGGTGGATTTCCCCTATCATAAGTTAATAAGATCATTACTCCTCTTACACTATAAAAAGAAAGTCACCCCTTCGACTAATATTCACCTCCCAAACACTTTGTATAATCAAAAACTTGAACAAATAAGATCCCACGTCAATAAAATATTCATATAATACTCATGTTATGATGAAATTAAACCACAAAAGTTTTTTGGTATAAACCATAAGATGTTACCCAAGTAAGAGGTAAATTTCTTCAATGATCACTTTTATTTCATATGCTTACCCACCCATAAATTTCATTTTATTTCATATTATATAATAAAATCATTAATATTAATATAATGATAGTTTTTTATTATAATATTTTGACATGCACTTTCATACACATCCCTCAAATGGGATACACAGTCATCGTTCTTGTGTATGGCGGGCTACCGCCTTGCGAACCAATGATGTTATTTATTACATTACCACTATCCATGGATGGTATAATGACATATTTATAGATTATATATGTTATATATATTATATTTATTTTTTTATATATTCTTATTTAATTTATTATTTAAAACATACATTTATTCTTTCCATTTTTCTGAAATAGGGTAACTTAGTTTGTGGACCTCTAGACTACCACCTTCTCAAAGCAATGTGATTCATTCAGGCTATGCATGGAATTTATAAAAGTTGATTTTATGTAACATATGTGATATTTATGATAAAATTTATAAATATAACTTATAATATACATATACACTATATAGATTTAGTTTATTTAATATGTCAAGGAAACAAAAGTAGCATTCATGTTTACATACGACCCACCACTTCCCTGAATGATGCATTTCATTTCCAATCACTAATTTTTTACTTATTTTTATTAATGAATATATAATGAATCTATATAATAATGAAATAAGGTTTTACATTCTAGAGACAACAATTTCATGATCTACGTAAGATGAGAAAACAACCAGACAAAACTTAATAAAAAACTAGGAAATTAACACTTAGAATATAGAAAATAATGAAATATTTTTAACAAATGAGTGATATGATTTTATAAAAAGTTAATATATGATATTACTAGTTTTATTATGGTTCTGGTATAAGTTATTATAATTTTTAAAACCGTTATATATGAGGATAAAAGGCATCACCCAAAAGGAAAATTCAAGGTAATGTATTTCGTCACAATTTACATTCCATTGTTATTTATTTGTTATAATACACCAATTCAATTTAATGGTGTGTATATACTTCCCCTTTTCAATTTAATTTTGTGATTCACTCATACATAATTTAATTTTATTATTCACTTGAAACTATCTTAGTCTTGGGGTTTTGATGTGAAAATTACCAAGTTGTAAAAGTTATCTTTAAAATATCAATTTCTTTTCTGATTGTTAGCATTATCTTAAATCAATCATACCTTTATGATTTTTTATGTAAATAAAATTTCAAATATTCATATTCTAATACAATTGATATAATGTTTTCTAAAAATGCATACCATTTTTACATCTGGTTTTAACTTTGAAAATTATCTGAAATATTGATAAGTCCGTGTTGTTTACGTAATAAAAATATTTTTTGATAAATCATGTTATAAATAAATTAAATAGATTATTTGATATATAAGGAATACTTTTCATATTAAATATATATGTTTTGAACTAGTTATTGAATCACCTTGATAAATCAATTATTGTCTCATGAGATGAATCGGTTATCTGAAATGTTGATATGTTCTCATCAAAATACATATGGATTCATTTTTATTCCAATTTTATTGATTAAATGGAATGTGTTTCAGTTATCTATCACTCTATAGTTAGTATGCCTTATTAGGATATTTTATGGATTGTGTGCTCAATTATTTACCTTACCATGATAATTATATTCAGTGATTAAATATTTATTACATTGTACTTACTCATTAAAATAATTTTATCTCACTGTTATTTTTTGTTTCTATTCACCTTGTTATGAATATGACATCTTTTAATAAACTTTCAAGTATTTAGTTCATATAATTTTATTATGTATTATGTTGTATTTTATATTTCTCAATGTAGAATGGGTATCATGTATGTAGTATAATTTTAAAAAACTTCCAAAATATTCATTAATTTAGGATTTCATTCTTTGTAATCATGACAATGTAATAAATTAATGCACTGACTATAGGATTCTTGGGTAAGAGAGTTACAGTTGATATCATATGAAGATTAGTAGCAATAATTGAAACAATATTGAGGAAAAATAGTCAATGTAAAATAACCCTAATATATAAATTGTGGATAAATATATAATAACATTCTATAGTTTTTCTCAGGTTGATATTATGTGGGTCTTCCTAGAAATAAATCACAATCTAGATACTACATGTGGATGTAATTTTGGCACTAATGTACTTAGTGTTAATAAATCCAAAATGGTTTGTTGGGCCTGGCTCATGTGTAATGTGGTACATAAAAATGATTCTTACTGTACACCCATTTTGAAACTCAATAGTGCAACACATTGGTTAACTGAAATTTTCTTTATAAACCATTACGAAGGACTTAAAAATCAATTTGTCCTATTAGAAACAAAGTTTATGAATGTAATATTTACAAAGAATAATTTAATGTCATGTATTATACCATTTTCGGAATTATACATTATGATTTTATGATGTAATCCTATATATTACATTATTTTGAAATAGAACCTTAAAGAATTAAATGTATCAATACTCATGGAAAATGAATAGGATGCCCTGTTGAGGAATCCAATACAACTGTTGTTAGAAAATACAAAACTATGGAATTATTATGGAATCATAATCCTGTTGTAAAAAATAAACTATCACAAATGGAGAAACCTATTCCAAATAGAGATTCTCATATATAGGTTCACTTTATGAGAATTAATCCCCTATTATTTAGTGGTACTACTATTCAAATTGTAGCCGAACAATGAATTAAGTATATGGAGAAGATACTTATAGCCCTGGTATGTAATGAAATGGAAATGGTTAAACTTGCAGTCTATTTTCAGAATGATTATTTTGATCAATGTTGGTCCTTGATCTAAAATTCTTAAGAGGAAGATGAAACATAACATAGGAAATAGAGAAATTTTATGGGCACATTATTCAGTAAATAATCAACTATTTATCTACAACTAGAAATTTAGATAAAGGTACATATCATAATGGTAAATGAAGAAAATATTTATGTAGATTATGAAGCTACCTTTATAGGGTTATCCAGAAATGGTAATGTTTACAAACACAATATGGAATAAAATATTGACTATTACTTTCAAGGTCTTAATCGAAATATCTGATGGGCACTGGATTCTAAGATTTTTTCATTGTTGAAGGAAGTATTTTTATTTGACATCAAAAAATAGAAGTAATTATGAAGATCCTATATATTCATAGGAATATTTGAGACGAAGTGTTCTCTTGAGCACTATGATGAATGTAATTATTCCAAGAAGAAGAAGGAAATGAATAAATTCCCTTCTTTCAGGAACTGTGCGAAAAATAACTCTTGTATATTCTTGAAGAGACGTGGAGTTGTTTATATGTGTGAACAAAAGGGTAAAAATATAAATAATGAAAGGGTAAGAAGATAAAAAAATAATATTAAATGTTTCACATATAGGGAAATGGGTGACTACTCAAATTAATTCCCAATGTGGCAAGAAAATCCACCACAAAAGTATCTAAGGAGATATTTCCAATCTTATTCAATCATTATAATGGGGGTTGAAGTACCCAATAAAGTGGTGAAAGGTATATTTATCTAATCTTAAAATTTATCCAATGAATTATTAGATTATATATCAAAAAATATTTTATATCCACCGATTTTGAAAAGAAACGTATACATTTCCCTTTTGATTTAATGAGAGTGTTTTCATTCAAAACTACTAAGGGAAGTATCTTTGTAAAAAAATATGTTTTGATCAATCCTTATTATGAAACATATATATTTTTTACTTACTAAGCATGTTATAATAAATTTGGTTGAAATTCATATAATCCTTGATATGTATTGTTTCTTAAAATATGATTCCAAAATTTATAATAAGAGGAAATAAATTAGTGAATAAGATGTATAATTCCTTATTATTAGAGAAGACGACTCCTTGATGGATTGTTATAATGATCCACCCCCTATAGATCTATTGAGTGAAATTCTTGGGGAAGAAGAGAAAAAAATATCTGGGGATGAATAAGGTTATATTAAAATTTATGATTAACATATTGTGTAGGTATACATTGATTTATTTCCTGAGAAATTACCATGATAACCCCAAAATCATGAAGTTAAATATTCTATTGATTTATTCCATGATGAAAGGTCAAAATCAAATACTGTCTATTCAATGGCCACTTTAGAAATAGTGGAGTTGAAGAAACAAATAGTGTATTTGTGTAATAGAGATTTTATTTTCCCAAGTGTTTCACCATGGGGATCCCCTGTATACATTATTAAGAATAATGATGGGTTTATGAGGTTGCACATTATTTATAGGGTTTTCCACTCCAATACAATAAATAAAAAGTATCCTCTCACTTTCATTGATGAAAATTTTGATAAACTTCATAGAAACAAATATTTTTCAATAAACGATCATCATTTTGGGTATCAACAATTATGGGTAGAGAAAAAGAAAAATATAGGTATATTCAGACAAGGTAAGGACATTAAAATATTAAATTAATTCCATTTATACTATATAATGTACACCATTTTATGGACCTAATAAATAGATTATTCATACAATATTCTGATGTTATATATTTTGTTCATTGATGATATTATGGAGTATTATAAAACATATGACTCAAATTAGACTCACATATAGATCATTATTAAGACTCTTAGAATTTATGAGTTATATGGTAAATATAATAATTCTTATTTATACCTTAATGAAGTTTATTTTCATGAAATTTTTTTCTATACTGATGGAATATCAGTTGATACATCATGGAGAATTATAATCTGAGAACTGAAAACACCGTAAAAAAATGAAGGTATGATGTTTCATTTATTTGGTCAGTTACTATTGATTATGGGTACAAATTTTTCTTGATTGGATAACCCGTTAACCCATTATACACATAAATGGGTTTGTTTGTTTGGAGAAATGAATTTGGGGAATTTATTTATAAAATAAAGATATTATCAGACCATTATCCAATATTGAATCTATTGTATGGATGTTATATTTTATTCATATATATTGATTCATTTAATAGGGGACATGGTTGTATCCTAATGTAAAATTATAGCGTTATTGCAGATGCATCAAGGGAATTGAAGACTCACAGGTAAAACTATCCAACCCATGATCTTGACTTAGAAGCTATAACATTAACATTGAAAATATAGAGACATTATCCATACGATTATATATGTGATGTGTACATAGATAATAAAATCATGAAAACCATATTTTTTGAGAAGGATCCCAACATGTGGAAAAGATGATGGATTGAGATACCCATGGATTATGATTGATCGAAAAAATAATATCCATTGAAAGAAAATATGTTTCCAAATTCATTGAGTGGTAAGGATCATGGATTTCTAATGCAAATGTGGATTGAAAAGGATCCCATGTTCACAGATTACGAAATATAGTGATGGTAATTTATATATAATGGGGTACGTAAGTCAATTTTTAAATTATTAGAAAAACAAATTTATTAAAGAATATATTGAGTTCACAATCTAATGATGAAAACATTCAGTAGAAAATTAAAGGTGTAAATGGTGGAAAATTATAAGTCTTTTTGAAGATGGTGTTATAAAATTTGGATAGAGGTTATATGTTCCATATATAACTGAGATAAATATGGTATTTTTTGATGATGCTCATTGATTGAATTTCTCTATGCACCATAGTAGAAAAAATATATAAATGGACATGAAGGAAATTTTTTATTAGGATTACATGAAGTGGGAAATTGTATATTATGTGTTAGGAGTTTTGGTTTTTCAACAAGAAAAATCTGTGAAAAAGTATCCTAAAGGAGTCCGACAAGCTCTTATTATTCTTGTCTGGAAATGAGATGAAATCACAATGAAATTTTTCATAGTACTAGTAAGGAATACTATGAATACTGATACAGTATAGGTTAACAATAGACTCCTAACTTGTTCTGCCCATTTTATTACTATAAGAGAAGACCCACCATGTCAGATCCTTGAAAGGATATATTTTAATGATGTTGTAAGACATCAAGGTTCACCCTTATCCTTTGATTCTTATTGAGATCCCCAATCTACCTTGAAATTTAAGAAGTGTCTATAGAAGGTCCATTATAATGAGATTCTTTTAAGAACTGCCTACCGTAATCAAATTGACAAATAGTATGAAAGAACAATTCAAATAATGGAAGACATGTTGAGGTCATACTCACCCATATTTTAGGATATATGAGATTAGTAATTACCATTGGAAGAGTTTTCATATCATAATATATTACCTTAAAATATTCAAATGGTTCCATATGATGATTTATATGGAAAGAGGGGTTGTAGTCAAACATGTTGGGATGATGTTTTGGAATGGAAACTCACAGGGTGAAAAATATTTGTGAAGACTATGACAAAGGTAATGAATATTTAAGCTCACCTGAAGATACTGCAATGTAGGAAAAATAGTTACTCTAATAAGTGAATTAATGATTTAGAGTTCCACGTGAGAGATTATATTTTCATGAAATTATTTCAATTTAAGAGTTTTATCATGTTTAGAGTGAAAGGGAAACTGATTCCCAGATAAATCATAGCCATTGAGATTCTTGAATGAGTTGGATTTGTTTCTTATCATTTGGTAATGCCACATAATCTCTCAAAAGTACATGATGGTTTCCATATATCATTGCTAAATAAGTACATGCCTGATGCTGTACATATACTAAACTATTATGAAATAGTGATTGACCAAGAAAATTATTACTATGATGAAACCATCCAGATTCATGATACTGAAGTTAAATTATTGAGGAATAGGATAACTCCTATTGTGATGATTATTTAGAGAAATCATAAAATGTATGAAGCAACATTGGAACCTGGGGATTCTATGAAGGTGAACTAAAGAAATATTTTTAGAATGTAATACCACTGATATTTATAGTGTAAAAGTTTTGTACGAGGGAAGATTATATCACCCCATGACTTTATAATATGTTCCTTCATGAATTAATCTATATTTCAGGGCTTCCAATACATGCATGAATAAGTTTTAAAAAACACCATTTACTCAGGTTTTGAAAAGTCATTTAATTCCTAAAATATTTTTTGAATTTATATAGTAAATTTTTATGTTATATATCTAATAATATATTTTTAAATTCTTCCAATATATTTGATATGTATAAGGTAACATAAAACTGAATATTACACAAAAAACCATTTTTTTGTAGAAAAATCATTTTTTGAAACTTTTAAATGTGAATATATTTTAAATATAAATTTATAAGAATTTATAAATTTTATATGTAAGAATATACATAAAATTATAAATTGGAACAAAAAATTAGTTTATAGTAAATTTTTGGTATTTTTTGTGATGTTGTAATTTTTTTTTGAATAAGGAAAAATACTAAATTTTAATTGAATAATACTTCTTAATAAAATTTACATAAAATTTTTAATTATATTTTCTATTGGGTTTTAAATAAAATTATATCTTTTATAAAAAATAATTATCCCACTATGGTCATTGTAATTAATTTCACTTCGAAATTGGACATAAAAACTATGTAATGTTTTAAACATATTTATGTTCAAAACCTGCTTTTTTGTCTCATCTATAAGATTAATTAAAAATTAATTTCCACTAAATTTGTTATTATAATAGGAAAAAATGGATTATATTGTAGGATTAACAATAATAATATATAATTTATAATAAGGTAATCTTATATTTTTACCAAAAATATTGGTGAATGTAATTAAAATTATTTTGAGTGACTATGAAAAGAATTTGGATAATAAGGGACTAAACCAAATAAGTAAGGGCCAAATTGGCCATTAATCTTGACTAAAATTAATATTATATCCAATTTATACTCCATAATTCATTGGATCAAATTTATTTAATTATTTAAGACACTATATATAGAAAAATGTGGTTGGAAATTCTTATATAAAAATTACAAGAATGCCACTCCTCCTCGACTATATAAATGTACTAACCCCTCTAACTAATTCACACATATAAAACAATTTTTATCATCAGAGACCTAAGCATATAATATCACAACATCCATCTAATCCACATATTTTCCTCACTTTTGATGAAATACAACCATGTAAGTATGTTATTATTTACCAAATGAATTTTCCAAAACAAGAGGTAACGTTCTGGAACATTATATATTGTTTCATTTACATCTCCAACAATTGAATTATTTTAATATCATTGTATTATAGTAAAAAATTATTTTATATAAACATTTATTTTTTTATTATATTATTTTTAACTACACATTCACAAACATCTATCATATGGGACACACAATCATCATTCTTGTGTGCAATTAACTACTTCCAGTCGAACTAATGTAATTTGATGAACTGTTTCCATATTAAAATATTGGAATAAATATGGATTTATTTATTATATTATATATATATAATATTTAATATGTCTGTATCCTTCATTAATTTTTATATAATACATACCTTTATGCTTCCAATTTTTTGGGAATACGATAACATTATTTATGGTAAGGTAGACTACTGCCTCCTCAATGTGATGTAATTCGTTTATACTATACATAGAATTAATAAATGATACATTAAATTAAATTCTGTGAATTATATTAAAAAATATTATATAGTTATTATAATATACATTTATACTATTTAGTTTTCATTCTTTTAATAAGACAAGGAAATGGAAGTAGTGTTCATGTGTACGTAAAACCTACCATCTCCATGAACGATTAATTTCATTTACTATCTTCAAATATTATAGATTATTATAGATAAATATTGAATTAATATATATGATAGTTACATATAGGTTTAAATATTGGAAATGATGAAATCTTGAACGATGTAAGAAGAAAAAAATTATAAGTCATAACATACTGAAAAAACTAGGTAATTAACAACAGAAATAGTGAAAATAACAAAATATTGCAAACAAATGGGTAATAAGATATTGTAATAAGATTATATAAGATATTATTAATATTAGTATGATTATATTATATTTTAGATACATATTTAAAACCCTTATACAGGAGGATAAAATAGGTTCACCCAAAATGAAATACACGGTAATAGATTTTGTCTCCATTAACATTATGTTGAAACTTATTTGTTATTATTAACCATTTCAATTTAATGTGTTATATGTAAATAACTTTTTTAATTATCAAAAATCCCTGATATTTCATGGTATTTTACTTTTCACATTTAACTATCTCATTCAAGTGGTTTTGAAATAAAAATTACCATGTTGTGTAAGTTAACTTTGAAATATCACATTATTTTGTGATTTTTGACATTATCTTAAAATAATCACTCCCTAATGATATCTTTTGTGAAGTAAATTTAAAATATACATATACTCATGATACTGAAATCATTTTTTCCTAAACTATATAACATTTTTACATACAATGCTCACTTTGAAAATTGTCTTGATGTTGATAAATCCACATCATTTATTCAATACAGATATTTGATGATATGATATATTTTGACTAATTAAATGGATTATTTGATATATGAGGAATGATTTGAACATGAAATATATTGTTTAGGTGCATGTTATTGTAATCCCTTCAATGCATTGGTAGTCTCATGAGATGAATGAGTTGGATAAACGATAGTAGTTTAATCTGTCTTGTGAAAACATCTTAATGGAAAGAATATCATGTTCATATAACACATGACTTCCAATAAATATGAATTTAATGTATTGAGAATTTAGTTATTATTATTAAACACGTAATTTTTTGTTTCACATATCTCTGGATGTATTTTAATTCTCAATTTATTGATTAAATGGAATGTGTTTTCAATATTTACCATGCTATATTAATTACTCATTATTGAGATATTTTAATGGAACATGTGCTCATTTATTTACCTTTCAATGAAGGTTATTCTTAGTGATTAAATATTTATTCTATCGTGCTTACCCTTAATGATAATTTTTCCCACCCTTGGTTTTGTTTCATTTTCTGAGGATAAGAAGAATAAATCTTCAAATATGATTTCAAGGATGTCATTCATTTAATTTTATTATGTATCATGTTATATTTCATATTTACAAAAGTATACTGGGTATCATATATATAACCTGGTTTTCCAAAACTAGTAACCTATTCAGTCGTTTGGGATATTATTCCTTATAATCATGCCCGTGTAATATAGTAATTCACCAACTCGTGGGATCTATGGTTGAGGTGTTACTATTAAAGAAAATAAACATGTACATAATTAATATATTTTATACTTATATCAGGATTAAAATTATATATATTAAGGAATCATGATCAACAAACATGATCCATAGTTACCTTACAAAAAACTATATGAAAAAATAAATCAGATATTAGATGAAACAATGATATTAATAAAGAAATTTCACCAAATGGGTGATAAAAATACATATGTATATTTATATATAATATGTTATATATGATAAATGTTATATAATAATTTTATAATAAACCATTATATATTATATAGAACATTAAAAAACTTACAAAGGATGTCTTAACTCAGTTAAGATATTTTCTTCTCACTTTTATTTCCATGAGACATATGCCCTATACATAATTTTTCTTCCTCTATGTGGTGGATATAATACCAATGAATTTATGTTATGATTTTTATTATCAAAATTATGGGGATTTAAATATCCAACTATGATTCTTTATTGAACGAGTCTTATTATTCAAATGTTACCAAAGAGGTAAAATGATTTATATTACGATTTCATTGCTTATCAGCATTGTTTATGATTAAGTTTCCAAGGATGAATTATTATTACTTACCTTTCAGGAAACTCATTAATTTTATTATAATATGAATATTTTTTTTAAAATAAACTTTTTCCATTAATTTTACCCCTACTATAATTAATACACTTAAAGTAGGTTTTTAATAAAAATTGACTTTAGCTATCTCTTCATTCAAAAAAAACTTTTCCTTCCAAATCCATGTTCATTAAAAAATATTTAATGAATTTTTTAGTATTATATTATTATTTTTAATGTATATTTTACCATTATATGAATTATTACCTAATGTTTTTAATATAATATTATTTTTATTTTCTGAATGATAAACTGTTCAAATTAATACAAAGATTTGAAAGGAATGTATTATTTTAACTTATATAATATCAATATAATTTTACACCTTTAAGACCACATGGTTATATAAATCAACATTTATATGTTTCCAAGGATATTTTTGAAGAAAATTATTTTCATTATATTTTTGTAATTTTTTTTCTCCAAAAAGTGATCAATAAAAATGAAACAGTTGTTTTCTTCATGATTTTATAATGATATTGTATCATATTTCATTTGAATAAAAACAAAAACAATTTATTTTATTTATGATTTTCAGGGAATATTATAAATTTATATCAAAATTATTCATTCACAAGGTGGTTTATGTTTATGATTAAAAAATATTTATGAAACATGTCCATTTTAAACTAGTAAATCTAATTTTAAATTATAAAATATTTATAAAACATGATTATTTTCCAGGTATTATGCATTCTTGAAATGGTTATGAAATCCATTTCATTTCCTGCGTTATGATGCAATGAATGTTTAATGATATTTTAGAACGCATATATATATGAATTTAATTGCGTGTTTAGTGGGGCCAATGTCTTCCACCAACGAATTGGGTAAAGATTGATATCTCATTAGATAAAATGTATTATAATAGAGAGTGATACTAGTTTAGTGCAGGACTCTATCCAGTTTGTTAGACCTGTGCATGATCACTAACTACTATGATAGTCTAGAGAGTGAATTTCTTCCACTTATATACTCATGTGAGAGAACCATGACTACTATGATGGGTTGGGAGGTGAACCCAAACCTATAATGTAGTCTTTGGAGTGAAACCTGGGTAATATTTCTATAACTGTGGAAATAATGATGAATCTGTATCTTCTACTGAATAAAGATATTGAAAATTCATATTGTCACTATATTAAATAAATTTTATAAAAATATTTGGAGTGGTAGTGATGGGCGTGTCCCACTATATGTAATGGACCATTCCCAGGTGGTCCATTACTTTTCAAAAACACATCTCCACCAAAATGGTGGCATTGGTTACGGTGGCATCGTGATGGTCTCACACCGATCACGGTGGCACTGTGAGGGTGACACCATGACGGCGACACTGTGTCCTCACCACATCATTGTTCTTTTTCCAGTTTCTGACTTTTTCCACTCCCACAACGTATCTTTTGACGTAAAAATGATTTAATGCCATTTTTCAAAGCCACTTAAAACCCATAAATAATATCTAAAATCCCCCAAAAGTAGAGAAAAACTTAAACTTACCAAAATGTGTGGTTTTTCCACAGCGTCACACCCTTTCCCCGTACCTTCCAGTCCTGCCCATGTTGCGCATTTTTTCTCATATTAAAAGAAAAGTTTAATGCACAGTCATTATACCACAACCCCAATGGGAATAATTAAATAAGAATTAACCCCATCGTGAGTTACCTCCCTACCATAAAGGAAACCATGATCTGACTTTAAAGCATTCAAATGTCCATATCCCGTTACAACGGGATCTCATCCTTATATCATGATAGAGTTTCTTCCTTCCCCTTATTGGCTGGATTTCATTATTCTCACTGGTGCGCTTGGAGACCTTCCTTCCTGAGGCTTGTGTTGTTCCTGTGTTAGGGTTTTTCTGCTCGTCCTTGGAGTCCCTGGAGTTCCTCCCCTGCAAGTTGCGCATCCCCAGTTCTTAGCCTGTGGAGAAGAACTCTGATTCTTGATCAACAAAGTAGGGATTTTTCCTTCATCTATCCTTAATTTGTATCTTGCAGGGGGGTACGCTATTGTTTCTGTAGAAATGGATGAAACCAACCCCTAACAAAGATAATAAACAGGCTGTTAAAATTGATGGGGTGCATTCCACAATTTTTTATACTCTTTTATAAATTATATATGTTGTAAACTGTATGGGCTTATACTCACTGAAAATCATTGCTGTTGGTGGACTTTACTTTCACAATAATGAACCCTTTTCTACTATGATAATTGTATAGATCCAACAATGGAGTTTGGTTAATCACGTAAACTCGGCTGATTAAATGATTGTCCAGTGTACAAAAATCCATGTGTAATCACCCCGGGTTAACCAAAAGAAAGAAGAAAACTTATTGAATGATGTACTTGAGTCTGGAAACATCTTTATTCTATTTTTGTGGCATGTCTATTTGTTCTGCTCGATGCTTATGAGGTGACGTGGATGAGGATGCGATTCTCTATTGTGGAACAGTTGTTGGTTGTGAATCTAAAGCTGTGTGGGGATGTATCTCGAGGCCTGGTTAGGTTCCAATACATTGAGGGATCTCACTGATATCTTTGTTGTCGTGACTTCACAAGGAAACCAGGTGTGAAAGATTAAATTGCTGTTTGGCAGTTTCTATTTCTCTGGCCTATAGTTGTGCTGGTTAGTTGCCCTGTAGTGTAGAATTCACTTAAATGGTATCACTTGAACATGAAAACAATAATGGTTTAAATGGGGTAATTGGTTTTGGGAATGAATTGTGACTTGGTCATGAGTGTTGTGCCTTCTTTTGTGAATGAATAGTAAAAATGGTGTTGTGCTTAGGTTGTCTTTTTAAACCCTAGGTTGGGATGAGTGCTTGTTACCAATACTTATATCTGTAGTTTTTATGTATCTTATTCGTGCCCCACCCATGTTGATCACTTTGTTCTGAACACCCCCATTTCATGGGGGAGGGTGTTTTTCCCATCACTCCTATGAGTGGCTGGTTATTATCACCTTTTCTGCTCCCTTTCCTGAATAGCCCATGACCCTTAGGCAAGCTGGGACATCCTGAGGCCCATTATAGAGCATGATTCTTCAGGAAGGGTAGTTTTGGTGGTTGGCCCAGGTCATTGCGAGCAGGTTATTTCCCAAGAATATTCGAGATGAGTCCTAGGTGTCTTCGGGCATGGAAGTAGTTGTTTTAGCCATGGTTTTTGTAGGAATGGTTATGCATGGTGGTTGTGGCCCAGGTGTTTGCGGGCGGGATGGTGGTTTTGGCCAATGTTTTTGCGGGTGGGATGTGTGGTTGTGGCCCAGGTGTGTGCGGGCGGGTGTGGCAGTGGGACTACGGGGAGAATGGAAGGATTGGTTTGATGCGTAGGATGTATTCAATAACCAGTGGGAAAGTGGTTCGGGGTTCCTAAATATCAATGTTCTATTAATATACATTAATTGTCTTGTGTTATTTGGGGAGGGTGCATTGGTGAGGCTCGGGTGGATAGTCTTCCTTTCTAGGTGATTTGGTTATCTCTTTCTCCACGGGGCATTAGAGTGCCTCCCCACTTGTGCATGAGAGTCTTTGGTTTTACCTATTGAGTATACTTGTATGCTCACCCTACCTATAAAAACTGATTATAGGTTTCCAAGAGGACTTCGGGGATTATGCGGGGCCGTTCTAGATCAGATGTTGGTTCAGTTGCAGTTTCTGTTTTTTTTATTTTCTTTGGTACTTTTCCTTTGTATTCTCCTTGTACTTTGTGGTATTAAATTTTGTAACATGAATATGGGAATGGTTTTATTTTGTCTTTACTCTTACCCCCTAGTTTTGGTGTTGTTGGGATTTACTATCTTATCTCCTGATCCTAATAAAGAAAGTGGGTAATGCCTTCCATCTTTTGTGTGATTATATACCATTTATGATAGTCGCTACTCCAGGGCCTATTGAAAGCAGGTCTCGAGGGGTCATTATCACTCCTTCAACTTGAAGAAGGATGGGTCTGGAAATCTGTTGTCCCTTCTCTCCTCTTGGTGAAGGCGGGTCGTGACAGAAATGGTATCAGAGGGATGTTGAGAGATAGGATGGAGTCTGGGGTTAGGCACAGTAAGGATTTCCTGGGATGGTAGGGAAACAATGTTGGGTGATCTTGGTGTGTGAAATATTATAGGGAGGACCGGATAGGACATGAGATTTTAGGACCCCCATGATCTGATGCAAGGACTATGGGCCTACCAAACGACCAAGTAAGTCTTCACTGATTGAAGGTTAGAGACCCAAGGGATGTTACATGCATCATAATGACTTGTGTTATTGTGTTTCATGGTCATTTTTTGGGGATTTAAAATGAATATTAAGTCTAAGAAAATTTAAGAACAATATTCCACACAACTTGGGCTTACGCATTCCTTGTTTACCTTGCAGTTATGGCACCTGGGAAACAACCACGAGTAGTGTGGGAGATCAAGGCCAAGGAGGTTGGCATGGATGATCAATAAATGGATGACCAAGAGGTGGATGACAATCAGTTACAGAGGATGCTTCGTTCCTTTCAGCGGCATACCCTCAGGAAGTACGAGGGTATCATCTCAGACATGGAGACATAGAGATGGCTAGAGGAGCTGGTGATAGCTTTCAGTTTGATCCGAGCTCTGAAAGAGTACTGGGTTCTTCTGGCTATAACACAGATGTGTGGAGCAGAATATCAGTAGTGGATGCTTTATCTTGGGGAGAACAGGGAGGTTTAGGTTAAATGGGCTAATTTGAGAAGGAGTTCTGGGTGGAATTCCTCTCTTCCACAATGAAGGCTGAGATTAGGCAGGAACTACTCTCCCTCCAGCATGGGAGTATTTCAGTGAGAGAGTTTGGGATCATGTTCAAGGATCTCCTATGCTTTGCTCCCGACCTCTTTCCGGATGAGGAGTCTCGGATGAGGCGTTTCGAGGAGGCACTTCGACCTTCTCTCCAGTATGTTGTTACTCCATTCACCCTTCCAATGTACTTGGAGGTCTAGAAGAAGGCTGAATTGGTGGAAAGGATGCACACGCTGGGAGGTGTATCATGATAGGGAATCCAGTTGGGCTCGTCGAAGGGGAATGCCATCTGTAGCAGTCCTCCAGCGTCAGGGCCCTCTATGTTTCGACCAGCAGGAAGCAGACCTCAGCTGTTCCAGTTCTGATCTTTGGGCCATCGCCCTTTCCTTTCAGGCATAGGGTCGACATGCTTTATTTGTGGAATCCGTGGGCACCTTCGGAATCAGTGCCCGGACAGAGTACAGTACAGAGTGGGTGGGCAGGTTCAATGCCCACCTTAGCAACAACAGTTTCCAGCTAGGCCCTTTCAGCAGCAGTAGCAGGGGCAGCAAGCTCCCGTTCCTCTGAGGGAAGGCGTTGCGGGAGGAGGCCGACCTCAGGATGCTCCTCAAGGACCTTAACCAGTGCATGGTCGGGGAAGAAGCCAATATCCAAGAGGCATGGGAGAAGGGTGTAGACAGTTTCACATTGTAGAGGCAGCAGTTCCAGCAGTGCCACATGTCGTTCAAGGTACGATCAGCTTGTTTGGTACTCTTGCCTATGCCTTGTTCGATACAGGATCGTTGCACTCCTTTTTTGAACCTAGTCTAGCCCGTTCTCTGGGTTTAGATAGTAAAAGACTTCCAGTGCCCCTGGTGCTGAGCACACCAGTCAGAGCTTAGACCAACTTGTCTTATTTTTTTCGAGGGTGTAAACTGATGATAGGTCCAGATCAGTCTATCAGGGATCTTTTACTATTGCAGATATATCCATACGATGTCATCCTAGGAATTGAATGGTTGTTCTATGTATGTTCCATCATTGAATGCTTCTGAGGAAGGGTCATGTTTTCTGATTTGGGAGGACAACGTGTAAGCTTCATCAGTGAGCAGGGTTTCTAGAAAAGAAATAGGCGAGAGGAGCCCCTCATTTCTTTGTTGGATGAACTATTAGTGAATTTGGTGGATGGAGAAATGGTGGAATCACAGGGATCATCTGTGAGTTTTTTGACGTCTTCCAAAAGGAGGTGGTGACTCTACCCCCTCGATGTGATGTTGAGTTCAGGATAGACTTGCAACCTGGTTCCCATCCAATTTCGATGGCACCCAACCGGATGGAACCTTCTGAGTTGCGGGAGTTGCGGATTCAGATTTATGATCTGATAATGAAGGGTTTTTTTGACCAAGTTAGTCACCATGGGGGTGCTCCAGTCTTCTTCACAAAAAGGCAAATGGTGGTCTCAGGCTGTGCATAGACTACCAGATACTGAATAAGGTAATAGTCAATAACCACTTCCTTCTCCCGAGGATAGACTACCTTTTCGACCGGTTAAAAGGGGAAGGGTGGTTCTCAAAGATTGAACTATGGTCGGGATATCACCATATGATGGTGAAGGAGGATGACATCTTGAAGACTGACTTCAGGTGCAGATATGGGAACTGGGAGTTTGTGGTCATGCTGTTCGGTGTTACGAACTCTCTAGCTATGTTCATGGGGCTTATGAACTTCATATTCCGGAAATACCTTGATCCCTTCGTAGTCGTGTTTATTGAAGACATCCTGATCTACTCAAGATTGGAGGAGGATAACGCTGAACACATGAGAATGGTTTTAGAGGTCCTCCGACATCACCAACTCTATGGGAAGTTGTCCAAGTGCAAGTTCTGGATACGAGAAGTGCACATCCTTGGGCACATGGTGTCTGAGCAGGGAATAGCGGTGGACCCATCGAAGGTCGAGGCAGTTGTTTCTTAGGCAACACCCAGGAACGTGGAAGAGGTTCGTAGTTTCCTTGGACTAACAGGCAACTATAGGAGGTTTGTTCCCAAATTCTCTCGAGTTGCGACACCGTTGACTGCCTTGATGAAGAAGGGCCAGGATTTCATTTGGAATGGGCAGTGTAAGGTAGCCTACAACTATCTGAATGAGAAGTTGGTAAGTTCCCTAGTGCTGAGGTTTCCAGAAGAAGGGGTAGCATATGAGGTGTTTTGGGATGCTCTAGTACAAGTCCTTGGGTGTGTGCAAAAGCAAAAACAAGTGGTTATCTCTTATGGTTATAGATATTTATTCCCCCATGAGCACAATTATGAAACCCACGATCTGGAGCTTGCGACGGTCATGTTATCACTAAAGTTGTGGTGGAATTACCTCATTGAGGAGCGCTTCGTGGTCTTCACAGATCACAAAATCCTGATGTATATCTTCTACTAGTGGGACCTGAACTCACAGAAGCGAAGATGGATGGAGTTCCATTAGGACTACGACTTTGAGATTTCATAACCCTCAGAAAAGGGGAATATGGTGGCTGATGCCTTGAGCAGGATGTCACAAAAGGATGCGGTTAGAGAGTCAACAGATTCTTGGAAGGCGATGTAAGAGTTGGTTGCCCTGTACCTGGATGCGAGGATGAATGGTGGTAGAGGATGCCTTTATTAGATGACAGTGTAGTCTTCTCTACTACAGAAGGTGGAGGAGTCTCAATGGGGAGACATTTAGAGTGAAGTGATGCGCAATCGGGCTAACCAAGTCAATTCTCCGTAAGTATGGTCGGAGGATGGTCAGAATAGGATTCTTTTCTGGGGGAAGATGTTTGTCCCAGATGTGATTCATGAGAGGGATCTTGGAGAGTTCCATAAATCACCCCTAGCAGTGCACTCTGGGGTTCCCAAAATGTACTGGTGCTTGAGGGTTCAGTTCTGGTGGCCCAGGGAAAAGCGAGTAGTGGCAGAGTTTGTGGACACGTGCCTAGTGTGTTAGTAGGTGAAGGATGAACACCGTGTTCCAGGTGTCTTGTTGCAGCCCTAAGACATCCCTTAGTGGATGTGGGATGACAACTCGATGGATTTCGTCATAGAGATACCCAAGGTTCAAGGAGGTTGCGACACTATCTGGGTAGTGGTGGACAGGTTGACAAAATCGGCTCACTTTCTGGTGATCAAGGAGTCAGGAGCAATGGATGCCTTAGCACAGAGGTACATCGATGAGGTGGTGTGGTTGCATGGAGTTCCGAGGTCCATAGTCTCAGATATGGATGCACGATTTACCTCACGATTATGGAGAGTATTGTTGCATGATTTTGGCACCCAAAAACGTCTTAGCATTGCTTTCCATCCCCAGACAGATGGACGGATAGAGCGCACCATCCAGACGTTGGAGGATATTCTACGATCATTTATTCTGGATTTTTTGATATTGTGGGTGTGACACTTTATTTAGGTATATTTTTCCTACAATAACATCTATCACTCTTCTATTAGAATGGCTTCGTTTGATGCGTTGTACAAAATACCATATTTCTCACCCATATGCTAAAAAGAGGTTGGGGAAGCGGGTGTTCTTGGCCCGGAGATGGTGCAGAGCACGGCGAAGAAGTTTTAGATTTTATAGGAGAGGATGGTGGTGGACTAGGTCCTGCATAAGTCATATGTCGATAATAGGAGGAGACCCAGCGAGTTCGAGGTCGGGACCACGTATTCTTAAAGGTTTCCCATCGGTGTGGACAATGGAGGTTCGGTAGGGGGAGTAATCTTTCTCCAAGGTTCATCGGACCCTTCGAAGTGTTGCAGTGGGTCAGAGAAGTGGATTATTAGCTAGCGCTACCACTGCCTCTACTGAGAATACATGATTTCTTCCATGTGCCACAACTCCGATGGTATCTACACAACGATTCACACGTCCTTGACTGGGGGAAGATGGACATCAAGGTCGATGTGACATTTGCAGAAATGCATGTGAGAATTAAGGATTGTAAGGAGAAAGTGCTCCGTAGATGGACCATTACTTAGGTTCGTGTGTTATGGAGGCATGGAGAGCTCGAGGAAAGTACATGGGAATGAGAGATGTAGATGCACACCTAGTACCGAGAGCTGTTTTGAGGTTTGATCTGTTCTTTTTGAACTTGTTGTGATGGAATGCTTTACTTTGTTAAATATGGAACATGCGGTTTTCCTTGTTCTGTGGATGTGTGTGAAGAGTCCTGACTATGGGGAGGGGAGGAACTAGTCCCTAATCAAGACGCATTAAGGTGGATGCGATTAAACCTTTGCGGGTGAGTCAGTACCACCCAAAGAAGATAGTATCTTCACATAGAGAAAGAAACTCCCTAACCAATATGACTGGATAGTTTGACATTCCAATTGTTCCTGGTTACTTGAGGGAGAGGTGTTCCTAGATATCGTTGAGGTTCACTCTTGAGAGGTATCTTTTGAGGTAGTTGTGCGGAAACCCTCCTTTCTTCAGGTCTAGTTTTGATTCTCGACGATGAGAATAGTTTGAGAGGTATCAGATGTAATGGACGGGGCCCACCTGGTACATTACGTTGCCAAAAAACAGCTCCACCAAAAATGTGGAACCGGTCATGGTGGTACCATGACGGTCACACACCATGACGGTGGCACTGTTTCCTCACCGTGTCTTCATTCTTTGTATAGTTTCCGACTTTTTTTCTCCCACAACATATCTTTTGATCTAAAAATTATTTAATTCCATTTTCAAAGTCATTTAAAGCCCATAAATAATATCTAGAATCCCCCAAAAGTCGGTAAAACCTTAAACATAACAAAACAAGTGGTTTTTACTCGGTGTCACACCCTTTCCCCGTACGTTTGTGTCCCGCTTCTATTTCGTGTTTTTCGTAGGATTAAAAGAATGGTTTAATGCATAGCCGTTATGCCACCACCCTGATGGGAATAATTAAATAAGAATTAACCCCATCATGTGTAACCTCCCAACCGCAATGGAAACCACGATTCTACTTTAAAGCGTTCAAATGTACATATCCCGTAACAACGGGATCACATCCTTATATCACGCTAGAGTTTCTTCCTTCCCTTTCTTGGCCAGATTTAATTCTTCTCCCTGGTGTGCTTGGAGTCCCTCCATCCCGAGGATTGTGGTGCACATGTGCTGGGGTTTCTCTACTCATCCTTGGAGTCCCCAGATTTCCTCCCCTACAAGTCACACATCCCTAGTTCTTGGTGCATGGAGAAGAACTTCGATCCTTGATCAACCAAGTAAGCATTTTCCTTCTTCTCTCCTTACTCTATATCATGCCGGGGGGGGGGTTACGCTACTGTTTCCATAGAAATGGATGAAACCAAACCGTAAAAAACATAATAAATAGGTTATTAAAAATGATGGGGTGCGTTCGACAATTCTGTTGTACCCTTTTATAATATATAAATGTTGTGAACTGTATGTGCTAAGGCTCAATGAAAATCATGGCCGTTGGTGGTCTTTCCTTATGCACTAATGAACCCTTGTCTACTATGATAATTGTATGGCCCCAACATGGGAATTTGGATAATCACATAAACTCATCCAATTAAATGAATGTTCAATGAACAATGATCCTTGTTTGATTACCCCAGGTTAACTAAACAGAAAGAAGAAAACTTAGTGAATGATGTACTTGAGTCTAGAAACATCCTTGTTCTATCTTGGTGGAATGTCTACTTGTTCTGCTCGATGATTATGGGGTGATGTGGATGAGAATTTGATTCTCTATTGTGGCACGGTTGTTGGTTGTGAATATGAAGCTGTGTGGGGATGTATCTCGAGGCATGGTTTGGTTCCTATTCTTTTAGGGGTCACACAGATCCCTTTGATGTTGTGACTTCACAAGAGAACCGGGTGTGAATACTTAAATTACTGTTTGGAGGTTTCTATTTCTCTATCCTATGGTTATGCCGACTAGTTTCCCAGTAGTGTAGAATTCACCTAAATTGGATCACTTAAACATGAAAACAAGAATGGTTTAATTGGAGAATTGGTTTTGGGAATGAGTTGTGACTTGGTCGTGAGTGTTGTGCCTTCTTTTATGAATGAATAGAAACAAGGGTGTTGTGCTTAAGTTGGATTTGGAAAGACTAGGTTGGGATGGGTGCTTGTTACCTATACATATATCTGTAGTTTTTATGTTTCTTATTTGTGCCCCACCTAAGTTGGTCACTTAGTGTCGAACACCCCCATTTCATGGGGAAGGGTGTTTTTCCCAACACTCATAGGAGTGGATGGTTATTATCTCCTTTTCATCTCCCTTTCCTGAATATCCCAATACCCTTCGGGCTAGCTGTGATAGCCTGAGGTCCATTATAGCCCAAGAATCTTCAGGCATGGTAGTTTTGTTGGTCGGCCCAGGTGTGTGCGGGCAGGTTATTTCCCAAGAATATTTGGGATGAAGCCCATGTTTCTTTGTTTGTGGCAGTAGTTATTCTGGAATGGGTGTCTGCAGGCATGGTTATGCATGGTTGATGTGGCCCAGGTGTTTTCGGGGGGATGGTGGTTTTGGCCCATGTGTTTGCGGGCAGGATGTGTGGCTGTGGCCCAGGTGTGTGCAGGTGGGTGTGGCAGTGGGACTGCGGTGAGAATAGAAGGATTTCTTCGATGCGTAGGATGTCTTCAATAACCAGTGGGAAAGTGGCGCGGGGTACCCAAATATTGATGTGCTATTACTATATATTACTGGACTTGCGTTATTTGGGGAGTGTGCCTTGGTGAGGCTAGGGTGGATAGTCTTCCTTGGTAGGTGATTTGGTTATCTCTTTTTCCATGAGGCATTAGAGTGCCTCCCCACTTGTGCATGAGAGTATTTGGTTTTCCTTACTGGGTATACTTATATTCTCACCCTACGTATACCAAACTGCTTTCAGGATTCTAGAAGGACTTCAGGGATCGTGCGGGGCCGTACTAGCTTGGACGTTGGGACAGTTGCAGTTGATATTTTTTTCTTTTTATTAGTACTTTACCTTTGTATTCTCCTTATACTTTGTGGTATTTACTTTTGTAACATGCATATGGGAATGGTTTTATTTTGGCTTTACTCTATCCCCCATGTTTTGTTGTTGTTTGTATTTACTATCTTATCTCCTGATCCTAATAAAGAAAAAGGGCAATGCATTCCATCTTGTGTGTGATTATATACCATTGGTGCTAGTCGCCACTCTGGGGACTATTAATGATGGGTCTCGGTGGTCATTATCACTCCTTCATCTTGAAGAAGGACGAATCTGTCAATCTGCTCTCCCTTCCCTCCTCTTGGTGAAGGCAGGTTGTGACAATATAGCCCCTCTATGCATCGACATGTCTCATGAGACAAACTAGTTGGTGATTAACCCATCGATTTTGTGTCAAAAAAGAAGTCAGATTTCTACCTACAAACTGAAACCGTCTAGAAAGTAGTATGGTTCATGTTCTGTATACATGACGTCCAAATAACAATAATTCAATTTATTTATTATTTATTTATTATTATCCTTAATGTTTTCCCTATGATAACATATATGGATGCTCTTTCATTATCAGTTTATTGATGGTGTGTGTTTTTTAATTATTCACCATTCCATAATGATTATGTTTAATTTTTTATGATCCAATTATTATCATTTCATGCTTCAATTATATGTAAACATTATTGAGAATTTTGGGTCACCCCTTTATTTTTTTTCCTTCTTAGGTTATGAAGAAGAGATTACTTTTTGACTATTCAAGGATTCAGTTTATTAGATTTATGTTATTCATTATATGTTGTTTTCATCTACCATGGTAAAAGGGGTTCCATTTATGTATCTAATTTCATCAAGAATAATTAACTGATTAGTCCTTCAGAATTTAATTCGTTGTAATAATTAAAATATAACAAATTAATGCACCGGATGTGGGTTTCTTGGTTTTGGGAATTATAAAACATCATCCCATCTATGGCGAAACAATAAAAAACAAGGTGCCTTTATCTTTTAAAATCATGAGTCAATGTAATCTTATCTTGTACCTAATTAATTCCCTAATATTGTTTTATTATAACTCAGTCGGTGGACACCACTATGTTTAAAAATAACTCGGTTGATATTTAGTTTAGATGATAATGAAATAAATAGGTTTATTAATTAATCAAACAAAAAACTAATAGAACATAAACATTCATTGGCACCACCCTCGAATATCTCTGATCATATCTCATGAAAAACCAAATCCTAACCATATAACCATCATAAAACATAAAATTCTTTAGAACCATGCCAAAATAAATCTAAACATGTCACACAATCATGTAATACATAACTATATATCCATGTTAAAAAATCAAATAAAACAAGGTCAAACCAACTATATAATAATTTTTGTAATAAATCAGGGCTGATCCTATTATATAATCATTACAACATGTATCTTGTTTAGGCCTAGTATATATTAATGTCAACATGAATCACCATAAATATCTACTATATAATCATTACAAAATGTATTATGTCCATGCTTGGTATACAATCATTTTAACATGAATCGTTAGGCATAGTCTCATATATAAGAATTATAACAAATATCATATCGAATCCATGTACATAAGAATTAAAAATTGCTTGACAATGAATATCATTATGGATATCAAAATATAACACCATAATTCTGAATAGTTAATTAGGGAAATTACCATATATATTTATATTAGAAATGTATTTCTATAATTTTTTGGTAAACCAATAATATTCAATTCAATTAAATAATTAATAAAATAAATGTTGAATATATATCATCAAATCATCCAAAACACATGTCATGCAAAAAACACATGAATCCATTAGTAAATCCATTTACAAACAATGGTTATCTCACCATAATGGTAGCCACAAGATAGGTCATAAAAAATTGGATCTAAAGAGATTCCAAGGAATAAAATAAATCATAATTTTGTTAATTTAGGTGAACATTATGTTTGGAAAAATTTAAATATTTCACATAAGATGACGTTAAATAGAACACATGGAAAATAAATTTTCTCCTTACCTTTAAAAGGCTATTAGAATAACACTCCCAAAAAAACAATAAAAAAGTGGAATAATATCAGAAGATGAATCATGGATCAAATTATATTGATATTTACATTAAAAAAATTTTGTTCCAAAGGATTCCTATACCATAACATAGAACAAATTAATATTAATGGAAACCAATGGAAAAATACCAAACATGGACCAATCACAGAAACCTGACATCTTTAATTGAGGATGGTGCACCCAAATTTACTAGAAGATGACCTAGTGTTGAGAGGAGGATGGATACAATGGATTTAGTGGAAAATCATCCACATTAATCCATTAAAAATGATAGTCGGGATATTACATGGTGAGTAAAAATTTTACACATCCCGTGTTCATTTCTATTGGGATACACTGAGAAACCTATCATTTCATATTTTTTGTTATCGTAATTGATTATTGCACAATGAGAATGGTTTACATAAAATGTGACCATTTTACCTCTTAACTGGTTCATGACAAGTGTTTTGTATAAGTTATATTATGTGTAACAGGTGCATGTCATGTAAGTTCCCAAAATACTATTTCAAGACCATATTATATAAATGGACCCAAACCACATCCAAATCCATCCATATAATGGAAAAAATCATAGACCTATTTAAATTTTCTTACCGGAACTCTAGTAATTAAAAAAACACACATCCTTGGATGTTATGTTGTTTATACAATAAAATAACTCTATATCTCTATAAGAATTATCTAACAAGTCCTAAAAGGAAAAAATAATGAGAGACGTACCTAAAAAAATGATATATTTGAAATCCTTGCCACTATATAACAACATATCTCTATGAATATTGAAGCATCACTATGGTGGACAAGTGAAAAATTCTGGCCATTATTCCTACATATCAAACTACCCCCCAAGGTCTCATAATGAACACGCCCATGATTCCACTGTACTCGAACAAGAGGTATAGTTCTACCCCATATGACCTTCATACTATGGTCTGAAATCCGTATCCGATTCTCAAAAAAATGTATCAGCACTAAGCTCGATGTCCTTAACATTATGTAAATGAGAAGTGTATGGGTAATATATCAGAAGCAGCGACATGTGAAAAACATCATTCATTGAACTGTAGCATTGGGGAATGCCTAATTTTTACACCACTTGACCGACCCTATTCACTATATCAAACAACCTGACAAACCTAGAAACTACGGTTCCCTATCCCATGATACGATATTTTCCCTATATAGATGATACCCAAAGAAAATCATGATGACCAACCATGAAATGAAAAGGTAAACTCCAGTGGTAATCATAAGGTTTTTTCCTACTCTACATAGTCACAAACTACCTCCTGATCAAATGAACCTACACATACATCTCCTTTATGAGACTAGGACCAACATGCAATAACTCACTTGATAATAAGGAAGAAGGAGGTGAACATAATGACCTTCCAAACAAATCCTATAAAGGAGCCTTCCATATCTATTCACGGATGCTGTTATTATATAAAAACTAAATGAGTCCTATATTCTACTCGTATGAACCACCAAAATAAAAAACACAAGCTTGTAAAATATTTTCTAGATACTGAATAGTCTGCTCTGATCGAATATCATCTAGAGGATGATAGGATTTAATCAAAATAAACTATGATTCTAGAGATTGATAATGAGCCTTCAAAAATCATGATTTGAAACACATATCTTTGTCTATAAGGATAATACATTGAACCTCGTACAATAAAACTACACCACTATAAAAAAGCTACTCATATCATCAACTATGGAGGTCTCCCATGAAAACAAATATGGGGATAACAACATCAGTAGATCTATAATAAACCATAAAACATCATTATTATCGGTTTTATTGGGTAATACTATCACAAAATATATAGTTAAATTATCCCATTTCCAATAAGAAAAATAAAGGATACAAAAGCACAGCCCGCCTATGATGATTAGCCTTCATCTATAGACAAGAAAAACATCTCACCACAAAAACTGATTATTATTTCTTTATTCTTGACCACCATTACAGTATACGGAGGTCAAGAAACATATTATTCAATCCAGGATGTACCACTAATCTAGAATCGTAAAACTCTCTTATTAGCACCTAAGGCAATCCCATAAGAATTGATACTCGGCCATAGAAATGAATAGAATTTATGGTTCCTTGTTACCATCCCAATGGTGTCTCCCCACCATATTATATTTATCTTAGAACTCATTCCACATAATAATATAATCTCATAGTCATGATCAGATCTAAAAGTATAGGTCAAATAGACACCTCCTCTATAGAATATTTAGGTCCCACAGATAAAATATGTACCTTACTATCTTGTTATATGTGTATACCATAAAATAATAACCCATGAGATGATTCCTGCAGAATCATATTGAATATACATATACTTATTACTCAATATGATTAGTAGGTTAATTCTTCTCATGTGCTCTTAGGTTTCTGATCCAATAAGAAACCACTCAATTCTACAGTATCTTGATTGCTTCGATCCCAACTCTAGATGTGTCCTAGTACATGGTATATGATCTACTTGACATAGGTAAAGTGAAGATAGATGCTGAGGCCAGCCATCCCTTTATATAATGAAAGGATATCTATCACAAATCAGAACTAAGAAACATCACCCTTTCTTGGTCATCCTTTACATCAATGTTACCATGTGGGAGATTTCCTAAAGAAATGACTAATAATAAACTACCAAACCCAGATATATCGGAATCATGAATAGTTTCTAGAGATGTTCCCATGATATGATAGAAACATCCTTCTCAATATCAACTAACACTATAGTATTTTTGTTGAAATGACCTAATATGATCACATTGTTAATTCGTAAGTACTGAAGATGATCATAAGATGTTGGGAATGATCATCTTTTGACTGGGAGTACACTAAGATGTCATAAAATAACACCACAACCTATTAATTAAATAGATGAAATGTACTCTTCATCATTTCCATAAATACAATCAGTCTATTGATAAAACCAAATAACATTTCTATGAATTCAAACACGCCATACCAACTTTTAAAAGCAGTTTGTGGTATGTCTGATAGTATCACCCTCAACTAATGGTTTCTAGATATTAGATCAATCTTGGAGAAGATATAAAAATCTCTTAACTAATGGAAAATTTCATCAATTATGAGTAGGGGATTCCATTCCATGATCATCATCTAGTTTAGTATTTGATAATCCACACATAATAGAAAAGACCCACTAACCTTCTTAGTGGAGACAACTAGAGAGAACCAAATAGATGAACTAAAAAATATGGGGCCATTAGATTCTAGATCTTATAACTAATATTTCCACACCCAATGCTGTACTAAAACTAATTTATATAATGGGATAGAAATTAGGTCATCTACTAGAACCAAATTGATTGTAATCATGATATCTTTATTGGGAGGTATGGTTTAAAACTCTAGAGAAATGAAAATCATAAAAATGGTTTATCATTGGAGGAAAAGAATACTATAATATTCCTCCATCATCTTGAGAAATATCAGATATATAATCCCAATGATAATTCAATATGTATATAATTCTACCTTTATGACATGCCTAAAGTTCTCACTCTCCTTGGTGAGAGTAGTAACCTCCTTATGATTATATTAATCTAACTCTCCACCAGTAATAGTCAATATGTGAATGGTATAGAACAATAAAATTCATACCAATAATAAAATCAAAACATTTCATTTCCAACACAAATGTTTCCAAAAATAATTATCAAACAACAATCCTAGAGAACATGCCATGAAACAATTGATATTCTATGAGTGGACTCCAAAATTTGTATCAATAGTAAAAACTCAATCCATGATTTCCACAGTCTAATACCTAACCATTTGAAAAATAATTGGATAAAAAATAATGTGAATTTCCTATTTAAAACAAAATAAAAATAAATAGTAGATGATAAATGAATTTCATCTCTAAGTATACAGGGTAATGAATCCATAATAGCTGGAGTATTTGTCATAATATATAGATGGAACTACCCTCTTCCCTTGGATCTTTTCAGACTCTACTAATTTATTTATTTTACATAGTAGTACCTTTCCTTCCATGGGGTAGCACATAAACTACCTCAACCAGAATGTTATATGGAACTCCTTCTACAATATATAATGAGGATTAGCTAATTCCATTACATATTGTGTTACCTTTAGTGATTTCATTCGATGGATATTACGCTATATAATCATATAAAACCAATGTAGGTGTCCCATAATATAGAAGAAATGACAATCCAATGTGTGGTATGGACACTCATTCCATTCTTGTCCCATCATTCCACACTGATAGCACTAAAACGGAACAAAGTCATTAAATGTATTACCAATACCTTGACTCCTCTTCTAGTAGTTTTCTTGGAGAACAATTTTATAGTGATACTTTATTATGTTAGAATAATATTTCCTTCTTCACCCAGCTAAAATAGCCTGGCCACTTCCCAGGGACTCTATCAGATTCCACTATGTGATGTGTTCCTGATTGATCACATCTACAAAACTACTCAAACAGAACATGTTCACTTGTGAGATGATTTCATAGAAAATAACTTCCTAAAACTATATCACCATGGAGAAATCATCAGTGGAAAAAGATGGTCCAAATCATTGAACATCAAGGAAACATTCAGAGTAGTCCAACAGTGACATTACTTCTTATGTCAAGTTCATAAACTCATATGTCTTTACATACCTCAACATATTGGAATTGAAATGGTTTAGGAACTTCTCTTCAATGTCATTGTTAGATAACTCCCCTTTTGTCTCAACTTTCTCTAGAATATACAACCAATGATTATATTCTCCGTAATTAATATATGATATAAGCATCCCCATACCATATTTTTGTGGTCCCTGATCTATAAATATAGTCTAGACATACTCAATCTAGAAATGAGATTCCTGGGCCCCTCCTACCTTGTAGAAAATGGTGGTTTCTATAGCTAGAACTATCTTGTTAGATCATTCGTCAAAGGCACAATATTAATAGTGTATCTTTTTAAGGATATCATCACCTTCAATAATATATCATGAAGCTGAACATCCATATGACCCTCAGGACCCACATGGTGATCCAGATTAGCTATGTTAAGAGTGTGGTGATTACCACTCTGATAGCGACCAATTTGAATATGAAGTATAGGAATTTTCTCTATAAGAAAAAAAAACTAATCAGAACACTAGATGTAACAACAATGTCATCCTTAAACGGTGAAAAAAAATTAATGAATGACAATTCCTAGTCTCCCTAATGATGGTTTGAATGTCTTTATGCATGAAATAACAATTCATTTTTATCAATTCTCAAACATAACACATATCTCATTTCACATTTTAAATAAGGAATTATATATCACATGTAATGAATATAACCCTATAATGAATAATACAGGTTAGTATATATCATTATGTTCCCATTATGATGTATGTGTACTCATATCATGCCATATCAATCCTTGAGTAAAATTCTCAAGAACCAATAAAATCAGGAAATAATAACCTTACACAACATGTGACTTAACTAATGTGAAATAACATCAACTATAATTGTAAAACAGTATGAAGAACAATCCATCACTTGGAAATCAGTTTTTTCCTACACAAGGGTTCTCTACTCCCATGCACAAACTCATTAACAAGTCCAAAAACATCATTTCCTCCTTTTTATGTTTCCAAAATATTAATGAAATAAAAAAGACACATGGTGTGATTTTATAACACTTTATAATGTCCCCTAGTATGGAACTCTATCACATGGCCAAAATGGTTTGGTTATAAGGCATTAAGAGCACCTCCCCATACACAATATGTTGCGGCTAGTATCAGGGTTGTGTTAAACATAGTGGGCATACAATACACCAGACTTAAAGAGTTACAACACAAAATATTAATCATAAAATTATAAATACCAGAGTAGCCTAAATAATGTAAATAATAAAATATAGTGGGAAACATGAAATCAACGAATACATCTGAATAATGCAATAAATATTAATAGAATAATTTAATGTTAGGATGAAATGTAAAAAAATTTCATACTAGTAGTAATACAAATAAAATAATATATAAAACAAATAAATACTCAAAGTTCCTAGTCCTGAGCCCTATGTTAGTTTTTTCTCCCAAATCCAACCCATCCATTAAGAAACAACCAATAGTAAGTTCCCTCCCCCTTGTCAAATCATGAATCCATTCAATCTTCCCATGTACCAAACCGAATCATGATTAGGGTGTGGGTTTAACTAAGTAGCTTGAGAAAATTATGACAAAATATAATATGATATATAGTTCCTGGAATAATGAAATAAATAGATGAATTAATTAATTAAACAATCAAATTAATACCAAATCAACCTTCTTTGGAACCATTTGAGAATTTTTTAGCAATTATATTGACCATGAAAAATCCCAAAGATATAACCTTGGTAAAATATTACCTACTTCAAAACCATGTTTCAATATCACTAAGCATGTCTCATATTATTTCCATCAATTAAAATATTTACATGCTTTAAATCCCAAAAAAAATGGTCAAACCAACTGTATAAGAATTTCAACTATACATCAAGGAAAATCCCAGTATATAGGAATTACATTATGTATATGTGAAGAGATTCATAAATAATCATTTTAGGAGGAATAATAGGGAATATCCCACTATATAATAATTGGAACATGTGTTAGGGACTACACCGGTATATAGGAATTACAACATGAAGAATTGGGTGTAGCCTTCTCTATAAGTAATATAGAATATATCAGGACTAATACTAATGTATAAGTATTATAACAAGTATCACTTATAATATTAGTAAGGATATCAAAATATCACATCATGAGGATCCATGGTTAATTATAAAAATGACCATTTACCATTATGTTACACGTTTCATATATCTTTGACTTAAACCAATTACATGTAAGTCATTTAAATAATAAGGCACAGAAAGGGTGAATTTATATAAACAAATCAACCAAATATCATTTCATGCTAAAAAAACATAATCCCTTTGTGAATTAATTTATAAATATTGTTTCTCTCAACTAAATAGTTGCCATAATCTATGTAATAAATAGTTATTTCCAAGGGATTATAGTTCAGAATATAATTTATCATTTAATTAATTTATGTAGAAGTTATATTAGTGAAATTTAAATATTGTACAAAATTTGTAATCAATCAGACTACATGGTTATGGTTTAGAACCCCTACATTTAACAGGTGGTTAACACACCATTTCATAAAAGGATAATAGAAATGAGGAAGAAGATGAAGAAGAGAACAAAATGAAATCTAGATCAAATCAGATCACGATTTACATTATACCCAAACACAATCAATTGGATTCCACCACCATAATAGAGAAAAAAAGAAGATCAAGGGAAAACCAATTCCAAATACTTACTAAGGTCAATAACATAAATGGGAAGTATAGAATGGAGTATGGATCACTAAAATTTCTTAGAATATACCCTAGAACCAAGGGGAGGAAGGGAGAAATAGATGGAAGGAAATATAATCAATACTGGACCTTTAATAATTCTAGATGGGATATTAAATGGAATTTTACTCTTTTACACATCATGTATAACTTTCTAAAGGGATACACCAAAAAATCCATCACCTCAGGTCACTATTTATTATGATTTATTATTCTATGATGTGAATGGTTTACAAGATATATAACTATTTCATGCCTTGTACTATTTCATGGCTAGTTTCTGGTGGATGTTCCACATTGTGTAATTGGTACACTGTGTGTAATTTTTAACAAATATATTTCATAAATTTTTCTATAAAAGGAACCAAACAACCTCCAAATCCATCCAAATGATTGAAAACCCCTATAATCCCATTTAATACATTCATACTAAGACTCCATTAATTATACCAAACATATATCCTAGTACATTAGGTAATTTTAACCAACAAAGGATCTCTACATCTAAACAATACTCAGCCACAAATTCTTAAAAGAAAATCTCAAAGAAGGATTTACCTAGAAAAGTAAAGGGATATACAAATTTCCATTCAGTTTAATTGTCTCCTACAATCCATAGGTTCTTTGATAGATGGTGTTATTCTTTATAGTGGATCTAATTTAAGTAAATTGGGTTCTATGGTATATCATAGTTAGATTTGTTTCTTGGTTGATCTTAACCACCAATGTAAACTTGTTGTGACTTGGTTCCAAAAAGTTTTAGGTAGGAGTTTTGGTTAATTTAATTTAAATGGGTTTTCATTGAATTCTTGAATTTTTCATCAATTTTTAAATTATATATTTATTTTATAGTTATTAATTATTTCATAAATATTTTAAATGTTGGATAACATGGAAGAACAATATTTAATAGTTTCACTATATTTTTAAAGTTGTTAATTGAGAATCCATGTGGTTTTAAAATTTGTGTATGAGTATTTATTAATTTTTCTTTAGTTATTGATTCCTTTTGAACCCATTTAGGTTATAAAAAATAGATATTGGAAATTTTATATTGAAATTTATGAATGAAAGGAGTTAGTTGGATTCCTTAAGTGGTTAAAAATAATGTGATTTTAGTTTCAAATTATTTTATGAATATTTTTATAGGACATTATTTTGAAGAATGTTTTAAATGAATAATTTCAAAGTGATATAAGTAGATTGGAATTTATATCTAGTTTTAACAAAAAGGATTAATTGTAAATTTTAATGAGTCATTCATGATACATGCATGTCCCTAAATTAATCCACATATTCTGTATCAAATAATATAGAATTTTCTCCCCAATGGGGATATTGTGTATTCTTATTTACAGATGCTTATACATGTTGAAAGGGGTTTATTCATGTGAGAGTATTCGAGATGTGGTTTGAGAGGCATTTATTATGTTTTATTATGATTATATGGATTTAAAATATGGTCACCATCATTTTTATTCTACTATTAGAATACTAAAATGTAAGTTGATGGATTGGTGGAGTAAAACCCCTAGTGTAGATTATGCACGAAGTGGGGAGCGTTTTCTGGTTAGATTGAGTTATACAACCTGATTGATTATAGAATGTGGTATCATTAGTTCTCCCATGATTGATTATGTGCCCTAGATTTTCCAATGATACTATGATTATTATAGATTAGGTTTTCTTGGATAGACTAGGGTATTATAAACCATTTTAAGTCTACATTACTTGAGTCAATGGAAGTTTCACCAGACAGATTATTGTTATTGTGAATTATTTATGGAAACCTTAATATTAACTATTTTTATCCAATATATATATATTTTGGATTTCATTAATCCTTTACTTGGTTTATTTATCATATTGATTGAATTTATATATTGTTTATGACATGTGTTTAATTATCATTTATGCTTTGGTTTTAGATAAACATGAAATCAATTGAAATAAATTATTCAAAAAGATGGATTTAAAGAATAAAATGTCAATATATATATATATATTGAAAAGGTATTTGATAATTTTTTGGGAAGATTAATTTAATTTGAGTTTATTTTCAATAATTTATTAATATATCTACACCTATAGTTTATATGTGTTTTTATTTAAAAAAACCATACTTTGGTTACACAACTATGGGAAATGTTTTAAAAGAATGATTATGAATAAATATTTTGTTTCACCTTACCCATTTGTGGTAAAATACAATTTCATTATTTAAATTTATAATAATTAATGATAAAATATATTTAGAAATCAAATAAAAAACATGATTTTCTAAAATACCATTGGACATATTTAGCTCACACCATAGAAACACCAGTGGTTGTATACAAATCTCATGTTTTATTTCATTCTATCATGATTTGAAATACTTATACTTTTATGGTTGGGTTATTTTATGATGGATATAATTTTGATGTGGTGAGGGGACATGGAATACATAGTGAAAGTTGATAGTGATTTCAGTTTTGATTTATTCTTAGGGATACATATGTAAAACATTTGATAATGTGAATCTTTCTCTTGTATTTTTTGTACGTGTGTCATATATATTGTGTTTAGTTTATGTATTTATGATTCTTTTGAGTATGTTATATTAGTACTGATATATAATTACATTGTATCATTATTTACTTATTATTAAAAATATTTAATTTATGCTTGGGGATATGACTCATATATAGTCCATTTTTAGTTTTTGGTAAATATTACACTTCAAATATTAATATTATATTAGGTTCAAACCAATCCCAAGTGTCCATAAACTAGTTTATAGCCCACAGGGATTATGAAACACCCTTCAGGACCAGTGGTAGGCTAGTCAGAGAGATGTATTAGTTTAGTCTAATATAGTTGATTATAAATGGTTTCCAATACTTATTTTTTCAATGTTGTATATTTCGGAAGATCCAACTTGTTTTTCCAAAAGATAGGTAGCATAAAGAAAATAATGTAGGGACAAGGAAGGAAGGTGGAAGAAGATTCTAGCTAGCTCATTCTAATACTAATATTTTTATTATCAGTGATTTTGGTATTTTAGTCTTGAATTAGAGTATGTTTATTACTATTCTTGACTTATATCAATATGAGATGATGGTATTTGGGTCCTCATTGATTATATATGTGATTTTATGTGTGTTATTAGTTTTTTTCTATTAAAAAGGGAGGAATAATCTAAGTCTCATAGTCATATTTACCTTGTGAATGTGTATGAAAACCATTTCATTGTTTTTTTAGAGTTAGGAAATGGTTTTCCAATATGTGAATCCAAACCATATACATTTATGAATTTCAATTTAATTGTTTTACATATCTTATATTAATTATTTAATAAAATGGTTTATCCATTATCCTGGAGTTAATTGAAGGGGATTTATATTTAAATAATTCCTTTGGGTGATGTTTTGATCGATTTTAATGCCTTTTTGTTTGGAAAAATATTTTAAAAAGTGCATCTATATTTTGGAAAAAATAAATTTGGATAGGGAATGATATATTTTGGGTTATTATTTATAAACATTTTTGGTATCAAAATGCATTATTTGAATTCTTATTACTTATTTGAATGATATTGGTCCCAAATAATCATTTTGTATTAAGAGAATTTATTTAAAATTCCAAAATAAAATATTATGATGAAATTTAATTTTTAAAAATAGTTTTCATGGTTTAGTTATGGGGGATTTTTTTATGACGGGGTGTTTTTAATATGTCTGATTTCATTATGAAATTTGGAAAATATATTGAAAAAAAATTAGAATTCATGGAAATGATTTTTACTGAATTTTCATTTTAATATTTATTTTTTTAATTGAAATTAATACTTATAAATAATGATTTTTTTTTAATTTCATGGATCCTTTTGGAAATAAAATATAAATTTAGAAACATTGATTGGGTTTTCACGGAAATAAGATTAATTATTAAATGCATGTGTGTGATTTTCTGAAGTATTTTTTTGGACTCCTTTAGAAATATAGTGATAATATAGAAATTGATTTTTCATTATTATTCTAATTGAAATGAAATGTTTCTAAAATGGGTTGGATTTTTTCTAACATGTATGTTAATTATAAAAATCGGGTTGAAGATTCTTATGAAATGAGGAGTAGTTTAAGGAAACTAATAATGTTTTAAGATGTTTGTTATATGTTTGGATTTATTGAGTTTTTTTTGTTTTGGTTTTTAAATTGTAATGTATTGGGATGGTATGTTTTGAAAAAAAATAAATTGGTTAGATTTGTGTTTCATGGTCTTTATTTATGCCTCACATAATGGTCATGAGATAATGTGTACTGTTTTACTCATAGGATTAGTCATAGTGTGAATCCTCTAGTTTAATATTTATAGATCTTTTAGTTTTCGACTCTTCAGAAACACAAAATAGGGTGATGGAATTGGAATAATATTTTTTCTAGCACTTCCTAATTCACCATAATCCGTTCCATAGATATCAAGACCCTTTTAGGGTGATGTGGGTGTTTAGGGATTCTTTAGAGGTCTTGAATGTTAAATAATATGATGTAGTATTGGGTGTTACCTGGACTACAATGATTTTTTATTTTGCTATTTTTTCTCATTGTGTTTATAAATGATTGAGGCACTTGAGGTGATTTTCACTGGATTGCCTTGATTCTTTATGGATCCTAATTTTTGAGGTAATGACTATTGTAGTTATTCATGAGCCTGTTGTATGACTTTGTCTCTTGAAGGTATTTTTAGATGCATAATATCATTAAACTTTGATGGATTTGATAAGGAAAATATGTATTTAGTGTTTTGGGTGGCTAGTATAAACTTGAAACTAGTGGATTTTATACATTGGATAGAGCTAGTCTGTATCATGTTGAGTTCATTGAGATGTGGTGATATTGTAATTAAGTCCTAGGCATATCATTATACTTAATTTAGTGTTCTATTGTTTGATACTGTTTTATTTCACTTTGAGAATCGTTTTCAATTGACGTATAATTTAATATTTGATTGATATGTATTGCGAAGGATTTGGTTGCTTTTACTTATGATAATTTGAATTATCTATGTGTTATGTTTACTTTTGGGATATAAGGTATTTTTGGAATGGATATTGTGGTTTATAGAGGATTATTATTTTCAATTTTTTTAATTGTGAGGTAGTTGTTTCTGTGGTGGTGTTTTATCATGGGAGTTTTTCACTTATCTTACCATTTTAGTGTAATTTTATATATTGGGGATACCAATGCTAGGCCTCCATCTTTGTAGAGGGAAATATTTATAGATTCTATATTGTATTGTTCTTGGAGATGAATTATGGTTTTTGATCAGTGGAAGTTTCATATGGTTTTCCATTCTCAATGGACCTAGTTATCATTCTTCACCCAACCACACGTTTTACAGTTTTTGATGTTTTGATTTTGATTTAATTCCTATTTTTATCAATTACTTTAGGAGTAAGAATGTTTCATGGTGGGGATAATTGTGAAACCCCATGTCACTATTCCATTATATTTTATATTATCTTGGTGTAATATAATGTTTTTAATATTTTGGAATTGAATATTTAGTGTTTTTGTAATTGTCTATATGTTTCATTGTTAGTACATATGGGTTGGGAAAACATTATTTGAATACATATGAAGTGTTTTTTGAAATCATTGTTTATGTGTGAATTATTTTTCATGAGATGTGCATGAATTATCCCAAATCATTGGATTTCCAGTCCTAACCATGTGAATATTTTTTTATTCTATGTCTTTGCATGAATTGTGCATAGCTAGTTGAAATCAAACAAGTTAAAAATTCATAGAGCTTAATGTGACTTCCAGTGGATCACACTAGGATCAACAAACTATGTTTCTTTATGAGAATCCCTCAAACATATAGAAGTGATTTTTCAATTATACACTTATTTATAAGGGGGGTTAGACCACCCCTCATCCTCCACTCATTTGGATGACCCCATGTAAGGGTCTAAGGAGATATTTTTTATACCATTGATGATTTTACACTTCTCTAGTAATATTAAGTGGAATCTTCCAGAAAACACTTGTTTTGTTCCTCTTCCTACCATATCCTCTTTAATACACCCATTTCCCATTGGATTAGTTGTCTCTCGAAAAACCTAGGAAGGTAAATCGGGAATATTAATATTAAAGTTTGTTCTAATTTATGGATATTTTGTATATAGTGCTTATAGAGGAAATTTCATCCCTTGGTTGAGCATCACTGTAGAATGTGATGCTTTGTGACTTAGATTAGATAAGTTGGAGATATTTAATTTTGATTAATGAAATTAAATAGAATTTCTTATAAGGAATGTTTGTTTTTATTTCATTTTTTATTAAATTAGAAAAATATACTATTTTTTATTATGGATTGCATAAATTTTAAATGGATTGGATCTATTGGAATAAATGAGTTTAGTGGTTTTCATATATTTTTATTGTGTAAATTTTTATTCCATGTGTTTTATAATATTTGTAATATGTTTTTTATATTCAATTAAATGATTAAAGTATTTTGACACTATTTGGTTCATGAAAAAGAAATAGGTATGATTTTATATAGAATATTATTAATCAATGTAAAGGGTTAGATTTACGAAGGGGTTTATTTTAAATGTAGAAATGAATTTTTTCAATGAGTTTATTTCAAGGAAATTTAATAAATTAATTTTTAACAATGGTGTATAATGTATTGTAAGTTTGATCTAATTTTTAATGAAATGCCCAGTAGGCACATTATGATGAGTCTTTCATGATATACATTTTAACCACTATTGAGGAGCTTAATATTGATATAAAATTTGGTCCCTGAGGTGAATACTATATTTATTTGTTTTATTTTTTTAATTATTATTAAATTAAAAAGGAGTTTTTTAATGAAAGGGGGATGGAGGTGAGGTTTGTGAACCATTTTCTTTATTTTATTATTAATATTTGTATTTAATTTATTGTCACCTCCATTTAAGTTCTATCATGGGAATCCTATTATGTTAGTAGATGAAATGGATGTGTGAAATACTTGTTGTATACTTCAAATAAATTAGGTACTATTTCACTATAGTATTGAGCTAGATAATGAGATAGATTTTGAGCCACGATAGCTTGAGCACACCTCAGATATATTATATGCCTTGAATAGTATTTCATGTCTACCAAGATTGTGGATGGATTTTTTATGAACCACAATAGCTTTATATACTTTATATAATTTTATTATTCCATACCGATTCTTGGGAGTACCAAAATACAAGGACTCACCCATGTACTATCTCTTACTATAATAATGAAGTGATATTTCCTCCACACCTAGTTTAATAGGTCCCTATCTCATTCTATACCAAAAAATCTGATTAAGATCCCTTAAGATCCAAGGAACACACACCACATTATACTGGTAGATTAGTTCTCCCCAATATTTGTAGTTTTCCCAGATTCATAAAACAATTTAATTACATTGGACTCTAAATGAAATTTGGTTTAATATTACAAAAATTTCCACACTAATGAAAAATATGATTTATTTTCCCAATAGGGTAGAGGACGATAACTACAAATGTGATTGTGAGCTACCACTACCACCTATTATAGATTAATTCCACTTTATCTTTCTCTTTATATGAACACCCTCACTACCACTAAACATATTTTAGGATTTTATCATCTTAAACATCTCATATTTATGAATTTATACCTTGAAAAATTGATATACCATTTCACTATAGTCAGTGATTTTTACTAGAAGGATAGAGATTGTATTCCTAGAAGAATACCCAGTTCAAAACATAAATGCTTTAACAAATCATTAGATACCATATCTAGAGAAACATGAAAATGATCAAGACATTTATTACAACATTTCATGATGATTTGGTTATCATGATGAGGGATTTAGAACTGTTGGGACTTTTCATGCACTATGGTGTCTAGGAATGACTGTAGAGTAAAAATCACAATGAAATCCTTCATTCAATATTGATATGTATATTATCTTGTATAATTAATTTCCATCACTTTTTAACAAACCCATAATTTATGAAGGATGAACATTTCTCCTAAAATGATTTATGGGTCTCTAATACTTAATATATTCTCCCAATATTCTCCATCTAATCATCAAATTTAAAAGGATAATTACTACCATGGATGGTTAGCAGCTGATTATGATGAAATTTTTAGGATTTATCCTTGTCTTGAGTCATACTTGTACCTTAATCTAATGGTAGAGCTAGAACTATTTACATTCCATACCCAATAGTGTAAACTATCTATAATATAGATTCAATAATATTTTGATCTATAAGATGATTCACTCATGGAATGTTATCCATTGATTCATCCAGTGGGTTCATTAGGGTTCTTTGAGGGGGAAGGCTTCAACATAAACTCAATTAAAAGGTAGAAGAAACATTATAATAGATATTCAATATTAATAAAACCCCAATAATAATTTAAAAAATTCATCAATACTGAATAAGAAAACACCACAATGTACACAATGCCAATTATCATAATGGTGAATTCATGTGCACCTTTCACACCGATGTACCATTCTCAAGCAATAAAACAATATTACAATATACTATAAATAGACCCCAATGTTTTTTATTTTTCTAAACTAGGATTCTTAGGGAATAATAATGAATGATCGATTATCCACATGCTTAGTTTTCAATTTTTTCTCATTTATATTTTTACTAAGACAATACCAAAAGGAATTAAAATTGATTTTTGGATAGTTGAGTTTCATAAATGTTTGACACCCCATGGAATTTTAGGAATATGAATCAAACGTTGTTACATAAAACTAGAGTGAAAGAATTATCATTGTAAATTCATAAAAAGGATTCATGTGCCCATATCACATATGTAGCCCAAAAATATATAGATACCCTCACCAAACCTCTCCACATATGAGATAGTTTTTCCTATCCCCCCATTAGGGTTACAATTATCCTTGAACAGACACCAGGTTAACACTTATACATATCCTTACTCTATGGTGAAACATCACTCTATCCATCCACTTGGGAAACACTTAATCATAGATTGTTATATCTATGAGACATCCTCCTTATTGATAATTATTTTTCCATATTCTTCGTGACTTCCCACTAGTGTGGAAGCTTCACCTAACATCTATATTTGGAAACTAATTAACCATATCCCGACATGAGAAACCACTTAACTCCATCCATTCTATGGCATCCAAGTTTCTATAGACAGACTAGGGAGACCATTTCTCTATAATATTTATATATGGAGACCACTCCACCCTACTGTGTACTAGTATACCTATTCACATATGACTCCCTGTAGGAGAACCATTTTCATATTCACTAATACCAAAACATATGAAAACATCATGGGATCATTTTCCATTCAATTTTCTAAAATGGGATAACGTGTTTTCTCAAAATAATGTCTAGATTAATATTATCTTAGGATGACTTACTCTTTAGTTGTATTTTTATTGGTATCCCCCATGAAACGTTAAGGTATATTTCTATGTTATGTTGACCAGATTTCATTCTTAAGATCATGTATCTCTTTGATAAAATTTACTACTAGTTTTTCCATCCAAATTAGTAAGGAAATAAGAGGAATTATATTCATGTATCCCATTTTTAGTGAGGGTCATATTTATTTGTAAATTAGTGAAACCTTAGATGTATTAAGATGATCATCTTGGTTTCCCCAATTCTGAGGTCACCTTCTTATGAACCCTATGAGACATGAATAAATATACCTCTTCTTTAGGTATAATCCCTATCCATTATCCCCTTGATGATATCATCACTATAGACACTCATTGAACAAGGGGTGATTATGATAAGGACTCTATATAGGTGTAAGTAATTACACATTTTATGATGTGAAGTCTACTTTAAGTACAATAGATGTTCTTCAATCAAAACTATGTTTTCCAAAATTCATGTATCAGATGATTATTTGAATTGTTGTGTATAAAATAACAAGAGAACATCTCCAAGATGCATTAAACCATTATAATATTATTTATTTAGATTGTAACATAGAGGTCCATAATTCTTATTAATCATAATTTTTTAGATTTTTGTTTTTAGAAATTTTTCCTAGGTAAAGACTTTAAATTCAATATGTTACTAGAAATAACATCTCACATACCAAATGGAGGAATACCAATAAAATTTAGAATTACTTAATCCCTGATGACCATATGAGAACTTCTATAAAATGAAGTGGTTAATTTATATTCTATTCATTTAGGAGAGTTAATCCTCCATTGAAATAAATATTTACTATTGGGTCAGTCAATTTTATGTAAATATTACATTTTAGTGATTATAAATAAATAAATATTGTATGTCCCATGTATAGTGGACACGTTGTTTGAACACTATTAATAAAATGTGATATTTTCTACTTTACGTACACCTATATATTGTTTTGTTATGTCTTTTACTACTTCTGATTTTTTTTATGTATGAGTTTGAATTTTTGTGGTGGGTAGGTTGAATATGCAAACTTCTATATATTATACTCTTAATCAAGGATGTGTAGTTTTGTAGGTCTCATTTCAATCACATTGAGCCACTACGATGTGATTTTTTTGTGGAATAAATGTCTTGGTTCAAGTGATCACATGACAACTTACTTCCTAACAAGTAATATTTATACACAGGTTGGGGTTAATTACTAACCCATCACATTAATGGTAGTTCAAGTTTTAATATATTTTTCCCTAACAAAAATATTATTTTGGTTGGAGTTCACTGTCTATAAAATATATTTCATCATATGAGGGTATGGTATGTGTGGATAAGTTTGATGGGATTTAATTTTCCTAATGGAGAAGGTAGATGGAATATTAGTTGATTAAAAAGGTGTTGTAAATTCTAAATATTGGGGTTTGTTTTGAGAAGTCCGACAATGTAGAATAGGACTGATTTGATAGAACGAAATTTTTGATTCCTATGATTTGATTAGAATAAATCTATTTCATTAAAAAATGTGAAGTAATGAAATCATTAAAAATATTGAAATTGATGACCAATATGTACAAGAATCCAATATCCAATAAAATTTTTTTTATGATGTTGTGGTTTTTCAACAAAGGGTTATTAAAAATATGACTTATAATTGATAACATGAATTAATTCAATATTATATGAGGTATTATCTAATATAAGTAGGTTAAATTCATGGATGTTTTTTGGGTTTTTCTTATACTATCATCACATTAAAAAAATTTAGGATGTGTTGGTGAATATTTTTAGTTACTCATTTAGAAAGACAAATACTATATTTTGGGATTTGGGGAATTTTATTATCAATGAATAACATTATCAGATGGATTTTTTAGAATCATATAGTAGTTCTATTGAAACTGAAATGTGAGTAAATTCATTCCATATGTGATATTAGAAGAAATTATTTTAACATAAGTCCCAATAATGAATCTGAAGATTTATAGATAGTCTTGGTTTTACTAACTACATTTGTGGGAAGAGAGGTCACATACAGATGAATTAAATAATTTCAATGGAAGACATTAAAAGGGAATACAATTTAAGTAGATAAAATTATATTAACGCAATATTAGATGGACTTATCTTAATTTTATGGACTAATACCCAATTATAGGCTTATGGATCAACTCTGGGGAATCCATTCATTAAACTGGTGAATAAGGATGCATGGGAAATTACATATTTTGGATATTTGGAGGTGTTCATCAAGTGGATGATAAAACTATAGATGTTTTTGGAAATGGAGATATCACTATACGAACGAAATTTGTAGTATTCATGAATATTTTGGGAGGAAGACACATTCCTCATCATAAGAATAATTCCATATTATTAAGAAAAAATGATGACGTAGGCTATGGAAACAGGTTTGTAAATAGATTATGTAGGGATACATGAGGATCAATGGTTATTTTTTCATGATTATAAGGTGAAACTCTATATTTGACAATATGTTTAGATGAATGGTTAGTTTCTAGAATTAAAACATTCAATGGAAATAATTTTTTACATTGAAAGAGAATATTTTTTAGTTTGAAGAATTTTAATATCAAAAAATTCCATGACACATTGAACCATAATCACATGGTAATTTAAAGATGTCAATGATTTGTGTAGGGTAGTAGAGAAGGGTTTATTTTTATTTAGATGGATGAAATCCCATAATCTGTAGGTCGAACTAATTTAAAATAATTTTGGACGACCTAAATTTTTTTTGATCAATAAATGAATCATTAATTACATATCATTCATCAACAGTGATGCTAAAAAAGATTTGGTTTACTTTCGGAAGAAAAATTATATATTTTTGGGGATTTCATTCAATAAAAATACATGGTTTAAAGGGAATTAATTTCATTGCTGAAGTGAATTACATCAAATAATGGTGATTAATACATCTTATACAACTTTTGGAACATCTTCTAGAAGAAGGTGGTAAGGCATGGGATGATAGTGTTTGGTTCATTAGAGAAGAATCGAATATCTGAAATATTGAATCCAAATTTTGGGGGAAATGATTAAAAAATACGATTAGACTTCATAATGCATAATGTAATTTGGATTGAGGAACTCAACACAATGGTGTAACTTTTGAATATAAATCCAATATCGACGATTCGATATGAACATTAAGATGGTATATGGTCTAGTAAATTATTATTTGTTTCAAATAGAAGTTCTTTTATGTTTGAAGTATATTTATTTTAACACTATTTACATAGAAATGATAAAGGAAAAAAGGAAAAATTTATTTTCTCATTGGGTGTGAAGATTATAATTTTTGATTTTTTCTAAGAGAAAATGATAGAAGACAAGTCTTCAGGATATAAAATGTTATATATAATTAGAAGGTCATATTGAATGAAAAAAACATAAAAGATATGTAATTTTATAGAAATAGATTATTGATCCATGTATTAGATGATATGAGTAAAAATAAAAAATTTAAAATTTATAAATTCATAATGAACATAATTGGATGCACTATAATTTTTGATGCGAGACCAATAGAAGACATGATATAATGTATAATAACTATTAAATCATTTAGTGGGAGAACTAGAAATTTTGTCTCCATAATATTGTGTAATGTTGATCTAAATAGAACAAAAAACTCTATTGAAAAGATCAATTAGAAAATAATAATTTTTTAGATGTTTAGGAGTGATATGAAAATTCATAATTTAATGGTTGTGGGGATACACAAAATCTATAATGAAGTGAAAAAATTGAAAGAATCAAAATATTGGTAGTTAGTAATAAAATAAAAAAATAAATAATTACAATATAATGGAATATGGTCGTTTTCAACTTATCAGAATTAAATAATTACATGAGAACTAATTGTTATAATTTGAAGAGTAAGAGGCTAATGAAAGGAATCATTTAAATGAATGGGTATTGGTAATGAAATTTTAACAACAAGAGGTATTTTATTTCTATGTTATTTTAACACTGGTAGTTAAACATGAAACTATAAAATCAATTCTAAACATGGTGGTATCAAAATATATACACTTGGAAACGATAGATGTGAAGAAGGCCTTAAATTATGGTTTGTTTGAGAAATAAATTTTAAAGAGGTCGATAATAGTTTTGAAATAATATGAGCACCAAAATTTTGTTTTTAATATGATGAGACATATTTAGTGTTGAAGTTAACATGAAGGCAATTGAATCAAAATAAAAAATCTTCCTATCAAGAGAATGATTTAAATGGTGAAATTCCAATCACTATATTTACTGGATGTAGTGGGATGATGAAAATTCATTTTATTACAATAGTATGTTAAAAAAAATTTGGATAGTAAAGTGGTTTCATAAATCCATGAGATGATGTGTATGTTTTCTAAAAACTTCGAGATGAAAGATATTGGACATTCCATTATAATCTTGCTGATATGTATTGAAAGGGAAATAAATGTTGAAACCATGATGTAAACCTACAAATACTACATCCTAAAGATGATATAATATATTTAAATGACTGGATGTAATCCCATATCAAATAATCTTTTTAGATACTTGAAATTTTCATTGGTATAGTCACTAATAAAAAATAAGAGAGTTTTTACATGGAGAAAGTTCTAGTCTCATACGCTATCAAAAGTTTCTAGTATGTAATTTTATGAATTCATTTGAATATTACTTTTTTAATAGATGTTTTAATTATCTTTATGTAAAACCTGAAATGGAACACTCGGAATCCATTAAATGGATCATCCATTACTCAAAAGGAATTGAATAAGTTTGTCTCTATTTTGGGAGGGGGGATATGTTTCATGGGATTGTAGAAGTATACATTACTAGAGAGTCAAAAAAATGTAATAGAATTTACAGTTCATTGTTTACCTATAGGGAAAAAATTATCAATTGGTTATTTAGTATACAAATGGGTTTTTTATTTAATTATAATGAAATCAATGTTTGTATCTGAAATAAAACAATGGAAGGAGTTGGTCATGTTGAAGCATTAATTGATGTATCTTAGAAGAATTTATGATGAAGCGATACTATTTTATTGATAATCAGAGGGTAATTCACATGGTATGGAATTTTATTTTCCATTTAAGGAAAAATAAATTTTACATACAAGACAAATTCATTCAATACGTAATGGAGGAAAATGCGTGAGACCAACAAAATATATCCAAAATAATATAATCAATAGAAATTTTTAGTAAATCCTTAGTTCATGAAATTATATTAAAACACACCAAGTTAATGGGAATTTGGTTAATTTAAAGTGGATATAGAACACTGCATTCCCCAAAGAAGGAAATGATGTTTTGCTAAACTTTGGGAGAGTGGTCACTAGAATCAATTATAAAAGTGATATATTTTTTTGGGGATCAGAATGGCTTTAATGTGTCTAGAAGTTCATGAATAAGGAATATGATTACCATAATTTCATTAATCAGATTATGGATTTACTTAGTTTATATACTTCTATATTTGAACCTCCCCTATATGTAGTAGTTCCTTCATTTTTTTTATTCTGATGGTTTTATCGAATCCTAGATTTGTCCGAAAGAAGAAGTTTCTAAAATGGGTTTTATGGAATTTTTTATTGAGGATAGTGGTCATATTAAAATGGGATACTGGAAACCACTAGTTTAATAATACATAGAGTAATATCAATGAAATAACGAAGGTATTGAAACATTTATGACTATATTGCCACTTCTATAAAATTTATTGGTGTAATCTTTGTACAATTTATCCTAAAAGAAAATAACGTACCACAAAAGTGAATTGTTGATAAGTGAAGTGAAAATTGGTTAGTTTTCAGTATATTATAGGTTTATAATCCTATATGACAAATTATTACTAATGGGGATTTTAGTTATATTAAATACATGTTCATATAGTTATTATTATGATATAAATAATGTTTCTACCAAGCATGATTGACTCAATGTATGAAGAAAACTAATACATTGTGTTATTTCCTACATTATCTACTTCAATTTAATTATGTTCCATTTAATTAAATTAATGTGAGATTTGATTGAGTTTTAATACGATGTTGAATTTTTTGTGGTTGGTAGGGTATGAAGACTAACATCTTTCAGTAAACTTATCAACAAAGATGGTGTTATGGATGTATAATTTCTATTTCATAGTTCTATTATAATGTCAACATCTATTAAATAATATTATGGGTTCCAATGGTTTCATGATAGAAATATTCCAAAAATACTCCTTCCATTGCCAATTTCATCTACCAGGAAGGGTACATTCTAGTAAAATTGATGCCTTTTGTGCCTAAGATTTTTTTCAGTGACATATATGTAAGGAAAAATTTTATTATCATGTGGTATATATCCCCCCTGTTCCTATTCATCCTTTCTTATCAAACCATAAATTGAAGGGAAATACGTGGATACACGAGTCTCCTATGATGAGTAATCCCTAAAATGTATTTTATTATAAACCCATGCTTATGATCGATAACTTTTATTTATTGGATCTATCCTTAAAGATTAAATATGCTCGTAACTATGTAAAACAAATCAATATGAGACATGTGCATAAAAAGTAACATCGATTTTGGAGTGAAAACTAATAATACCCTTATGGAAGATCTCATCTCGATCATCCAATTTTTAGACACACCTGAATTGGAAGACATTTAATAATACCCAAATAATCATCATTAGGACCTATCCTCCATGAGATCTTACTCAAAGGGGTATATTCCATTTGGGATATATTATTTAATGGTATAAATTTCATATGAAAACTGTTTTTTTTGTGGTCCATATTACCTTCAATCCATCTTACTCAAGGTTTCAAATTCCTTTTGATCTATCTTTCTAAAAGAGAAAAATCCCCTACGAGACATCTTACTCAAACGACCATATTTTATATGATCCACTATTACTCATGATTCCATATTACATGTGAGATATAATTCCTCTATGATCCATGAACCTTGTTTGATGAATCATATCATGTTTCTATTTGTTAAAACCGTGTTGATCATTTCTTGTCAGCTTTCACCTCAAATCCCAAACAAATCGACATAATGTATAAATAATAAATTCTTACTACACGATGATAGACAAGATGGTATGTTCTTTACATGAGACCATAAATTATGATACATGAATGATCTGAGATTTTATTTTTATTAGTAAAAATATACTAGAATCCTCATTGAGATTTAATCCCAATGAACTTGGTTATAGTTACCTAATCTTAGAAGTAATTCCATGTCCTATTAAGATACATCAAAATTTTTGTGTTATAATTATATTCATAGGGATATGAAAAAGGCCCTTATCACAAGACCAATAAAAAAATAAATTCATATTGTCTCCATAGATGATAACAATTATTGGAGTTCCTAGATGTGAGGATTTAAACTCTTACGTCACTTTTTAATATTAAAAAATGTGTATCCCCATATATATATATATATATATATATATATATATTCTTTTTGATACATGGTTTTGATCAAATCATCAACATAGTGGAAACAAGTCCCATACTGGGATTTTAAAAATATCAATGAATGTGTTTTGAATCTAAAATAGGGCCTCAGTGTAAGGTATTTTCTTCTTTACCACGGTTATATTATCCTGATATCCCATACTCTCGGTCAAGGTGTGCTTTAATTTTCTTTAGTAAAGGAAAATTAATCACCATCCCTGAGAAATTTGGTCTGTAATGTATCCAAATGAATAGGGAATGATTGTTCAATAAAAAATGACTAGTATAAAATATTAATTCTCCTAAAAAATAGTGCATTTTTTCATGAAAAATTCCTATACTAGAGATAAAATTTCCATCAAAAATAGAATTGAAAAATTAATATGTATGTTTTACCCAAAAAATTGATCGATCGACCTTGCTTCTATTGTGATGAAAAATAAACATATTTCTTTTTTAAATACATTGATTACCATAATAACCTCTTTGTATATCCTAATTTTCATGAATTTTATTGACTTTAATATTTTTCCCCTAAATCCAAATAGATTTATCAATCAATAAATTTTATCTTATCTATATGTGGGTACAAACTAATGGTAACCATTAGCTCTTTAGGTTACAATTTCCCAGAAGATGGGGGTCTCGACGTATGCCTCAGTAGTGACAATAATTATGTATTTTTTCACCCAATAGAATGTTGATTCGAAGTAAGTGCCTCGTATGCATGTAATAAATGAGATGATATTGGATTACCATCTTAATTATTATCTACAATATTTATTGGATTCTTGTAATATCTAATAGGAGGAAAAAACCACCAATGGTATAACTCATAGAGAATCATGGTAAAACAACTTGTCCTTACTTCCATGTACAACTTGTTGGTGGTGTATTTCTTATGTTGGTGAAAATTATCACCTCACTAGCCATAGGAAGATGAAAGAGGATTTCATTGTTACACCCATTTATATCCGAGAGCCCCCCTAGAGGGATCCTCTTATTATACATTATCACCAAAAATTCATCAGGACTATATAATATCATGAACATGATTATGAGTAAACCAAAAAGTAACTATCTCTAGTAACTCAACTTATAAAATTTAAGAGGAGGTGTCATCAATTAAATCAGACCAATAAAGATTGTTTTTAGTATTATATCCCTATTGTAGACATATAATCCAATTACAATATCCTGGTGGGAACTAGAAAACAAGCTAATATCCTTCCAAGCACCTCCCAAACCTACCGGCCTAATGTTGAAATTAAATTAATTAACCATAGGAATATTAATTTTGTCAATAGGGGAAATATTATATTCCTTCTCCGACTAAAACTGTGTAATCTCGTCGATAAATCTAAAAAATTACATAAGAGTGGTATATATTCCGATTGTTACTCAGGATGATCTTTGACATATTCTTAGAGGATATCAAGAGATAGACGTAAAAAAATACCTTCACTAATAAAAAATGATAACATTGGTATAACCCAATATATAATCTAGGGAAATACCATATTACCACTCCCATTTGGGTGAATTTTCGGTATACCCCCCATGAGAAATAAATGAACAAGACATGACCACATTTCCATTCCAACCGAGTTTCACCAATATGTCTCAATAGTCACATCAAAAGAGGTTCATATACATAATTATACGATAATGTATCATTGGAATACTTTATTATACACTAAATAATAGGTTCACATCCTTTCAGATTCTAGTATAGGTTATTAGAATATCTCGACATCTTGTCTAAAGTAGTCAAATATCCATGAACCCAATAATGCCCCTTGATTTTACTATATATATTTCTTTAAATTAATCTATATATTTTAATATCATTATTAATACACAACAATGAACTAAAACAAGATACAATATATTAGATGAATACTTTCAAGAAAATGATAAGAATAATATAGCCTCTAGTAAATGGAATGATAGTACCCAATTTAAATCATTAAATTTACAAGATATATAATTAGTATGATTTAATATGTAAAGGGATTATATATTCTTAGATAACTATTTAACACCTTAATAGGTCAAAATCAACTATTTTTAAATTATTATTATTATGAAAATTCAATATATTAAATAATATAATATTTAGAACATGTAATGTTTAAGACTGTTTATTTTCTATAAAAGAATTTTTTCTATATATTTTAAAGTTTCATTTAAAGGATAAATTTGTAAATTATATTTTTTAAATTTTAAAAATGAAAATAATTTTTAAAACCCAAATATTAACATTATCATAAGGTATTTTTTGATATTTTTCTTATAAATTTTTTTTTCATAAAAATAGTGACAAATACATTTTTCACAAAAATCATAGAATTTATGATAACATCAAGAAGTAACTATAACATAAAAAGGGAAAAAATTTCATGATAATGATTTATTTAATGAGGTAAACTGTAAATTTAAAAATAATATTTTGAATTTAGAAAACAATTTTTGGATAACTTATGTATTTGTTTCCCAAAAAATAATTCATTTTCCTTTTCTTATAAATAAATATAATTGGATTTTTTTGAAATTATCATATATTTAATTTATTTTATAGTGAAAAATATATTTCATTTAAATTAGATACACTGATAATTTTACCCTACATGAATATTATATACATACAGATATAATTTTTCAAAAAACCTTTTTAATGAGTTATATATATACTAACATTGGATATTTTTTTTGTAATTATAAGTTTTATATAATAAAAATTATTTCATATTAGGAATCATTAGTTAGAAAGTATTTAACAAGGTAAATATAATTATTTGTTATTAAATTTAAATGTTTTATATAGAAATTATTTATAAAGGAAAAATAAAATCAATAATCATGAAAATTATTATAGTAAAGGGCTTATGAACATATTTTAAAAATGTTTGAATAAGAATGGCTGAGTCATGATCGACCTTATATGTTTCCCCAATCCATTATAATCCCTTTTTTAGTCTACTTATCATTTTAGACATGTTCTTTCTCTATATTAATTTCAAATATTTAAAAAATGAAATTCTAACCACTTATAAAAGGGTCATCCTTACACCCCTTTAAGACAAGACTAATATGTTGTTTTAATAATAAATTGTTCACATTTTATCCTTAAATTATATTTTTACTGTTTTTCTTGTATATTCTCATAACAATATATTGTCTTAATAATTAATTTTTTGAGGACTTATCCAAGGAAAAAACAAATATTCTAACATGAGTAATAATTTTTCCATACATTTTAATTTTTCTATTATAATATTATAATTAACATATATATGAATTTATATTATTTATATAGTAATTTTTATTAGCCTGTGAGAGTAAATATCAACCTAATTCCACATTTTATAATAAGATAAATGAATGTTTCATTCATGTGTTGTGCGAATTACCATCACCACAAAGAAGAAAATTCCATTTTCCCCAGTGCCAATTTTATATGATTATAATTTAATATTTATATAAATATTTAAAAAATATAATGTATGTATGATTTCAGAAATATAAACTCTAATTCCCCTTTTTTAACTCCCATTCTCAGAGAAAATAAATATTTAAATGTGCATTGTACGATCTACCGCCTCCATGAAGTAATGTATCTCAGTTGTAATCTAGTTTATTTATTATTAATATATATATATATATATACAATTAAATTCCATAAAATTAACCAAATAATATCATCACTACACACCAAGACTGATATTATTCCAAAATAAACCACTTTCATAATCATAATAATCCATTAATTATGGTATGTTTATGTTTTTGTTGGTCTAACCACCAACATGAACAATACTATAAAATAATATCATGAACGACTATGATGACATAATTAGTGATGGTATATGTTATTAATAAAAAAAATTATATTATTCATGATATATAATAGTAAAATTAATATTATACTCATTAATTAAAATACTTTTGTTTAATTTTAAAAGATTACTAAAATATACATGTCACTAATATGTTTTAAATGAAATATGAATATAATATCATTGAGTGAACCAGAAATAATCGACCACTTACCTACCCAAATATTTTTTAGGTTTTTAGTTTTATTAAATTTTGAAGAATTATTAAATAAAAAATTGGATACATAAATTACTCATTAAAAAATATATACGACATCCTCCACTATGTTATTCACATCTAGTAACCCACTTATGCATAATATACTCTAAAAAATACATCATAATATAAGGGAAAAGATACATAAAATGGGTGAGGTAAAATAATTAGTAAGGGTAATCATTATCATCAATAATTTAATTTCACAAATGAACATATTAAAAGAATAATGTTATCATAAAATAAGCAATGTACATGGGAATAAAATAATATAATTCATTCCCATCTAAACCTAGACCATTATACTTATTAAATGGATTAAATATTTAACAATGAAAATATTAAAAATAATAAATATTAACGAGCCCTGTGATTCTAATCTTGATTAAAGGAACCATTTAAAACTCATAGAATTTATAGATAAACATGATGGTATCTTGGAACATCATTATCTTATCACTCATATAATATATATTACTAATGGAATAACCTACCCAGTAAATTCCAACAATCTCTTTGGATAGTCATATAATATGTAAAAGTTTCCTCTTAACCCAAGGAATTGGAGAGCTATAACATACCCACTCATCCTTGTTTATAAAATAAACATTCGTACATGGTTTATATTCAGACCACATATCCTTGATTTATAATAGAACCACCATTACTAGGTTAGTAATGGAGAAAAAAATAATCCAAAACAATTTCCAAGAACTATAAATTTAATATATTATATATAACATTAATTTAATCATTAAACTCCGAGAAAGAATCATTATTCCATTCATAACATGATAAACCCATTGAAAAGAAAGAGTTTTCACTAAAATATATTTGATAAATTCATAATCCATCCAGATAAAGAATAATGATAGTATCATTACAACATATATTAAGAGGAGCATAAGTAAAATCAAGGGTTTTTGTCAATAATGAAAAAAAATATTAGTGATATATAGTTTTCATAATTAGTGGCAGTATATAAACTTTCCACTTGGAATATAAATATTTCTTTTTTCATAATATTATGGTTTTTTTAAATGAACAATTGGAAATTCTAAATTATAAATCAATGAATTTATCTGTCATGATAGCCTAAAATTTTATTAATTCCTAAAATTTTAAAATATATATTTTGTTTACACCCTTAGTAAATAATTCCATTTTCAGAAAATGATAAAACATTCATTCTGAAACATTTTAATAAAATTAATAAATTTTTAAAAATTGATTTGAAAAACCACAAAATAATTTTATAAAACTTTATCAAAATTATTTTATACTACCCAGATATGAAATAATTTTCTATTGACCAAAATATGAGAAATTAAGGTTATATTTTCTTAAAAACATTCTCGAAACAATTTTGGATTCCAAAGGGAGGGGAAATCATATTGAAATGAGATAAATATATAAATAACCATATGATTAGAAGATATGTGTACTAGTTATAATTACACCCAAAAATAGCTTAAATAAATCACAAAATAATCAAATTTCATTTTACACTAAATATTTCCACGTTATAATCAATAAAGAAGTGATATAACATAATAAAAAAATTGAGTTATTAAAACTCTTATAACGTTCATTAATTCTAAATTTAAAAACAATTCAATCAATTGATATTAATTTTAAAACAATATTACATGAATTATGAAGTATTCATGTAATAAAATTTAAAAGTGAAATTTTTGTAACCATAATAAATAAAATAGGTGCATAACATTAAAATATGTCTCAATGATGAGAAATAGAGATGAAATATCATACATCAACCCTAGAAATTCAAGGTATATATATTAAGAAATATATAATCTACTTATAAGATTTATTTAATTTCCTAAAAAACAATTTTTAGGATTATTCCCTTTTTCATTAAACAATTTATTTCATTTTTATTAATGATATATTTAATTACTTAATCGATAATGACTACTTGTAGTGTTTTGAAGATGTTCAGATCATAATACCAAAACAATATTTGTTGGGTGAAAGTGGTTGCATTTTTAATTATTCCATCTCTCACAAAATAATTTTCACTAATTAGTTATAATATTTATACATCAAATATACTTTTAAAACCAACCATGAAAACTGGTTATAATAAATGCACTACATTACAATCAAGAAGATGGTATGCCCTTCATATGCATGAGTAACATTTCCATTTTTTAAATAATATTATATAAAGGAGGAAATTATTGTTATAAAATTATAGAAATATATTTATATGATAAATATAATATTATTTATTTAAATATAAATATATCTAATTTATATTTGATGTGGTCCAAAAAAAATGAAACATATCACTTCGTGGAGGTGGTAATCCATACATAGGCATATATGATGTTATCATTTTTCATTGGATTTAAAGGTAACAAAGAATATGATATATTATTATTAAATAATGATATATAAATTATTAAAAACATATATTTAAATTAAATCAATTATTAAAAAATTTGTGAGAGGAAATGATGGAAATAAATTTACATCTGTTCACGAGATAGTAGTCAACCGTACACATGAAAAGTGTTCTCATTTCCCAATAGATAGAAGAGGATATTTATTTATGTTAAGAAATAAACATAATAAAATATAATTATATGGATTATACTGATTTTATTACTTTATCATGTTTTAAATAAATTTTAAGGAGTTGTAAGAATTAATAAAAATAAAATATTCAATTTATAATTATACAGATTCTTTAAACAACTGCTTTTGTTTCACACCATAATGCCTATAAAGATGGTATTTTTCCCAAAAATGTACAATATAATTTTTTAGGGATTTTACTAAGATAATTGGATAGTTATTGTCTTAACTAAATGTTTTCGAAGTGTGGAGATGAGAGAAGAGGGGGTTCGATTTTATAATCTAGGGGAGGGGAACTCTATGAATTATATAAACAAATAAATTATTATAAAATAATTAAAAAGTAATAATGTTACTAAAATGAAATAATTTGAAAATAAAACTTATATAATAAGAAATAGTGTAATAAAATAAAATTTGGAATGTTTTTGGAATTTATTTACCCTTATCTCTATGTTTTAACCCCCATTAACCCTTTTAGAAAATACCATGGTATCAATGTTTATTATTATTTATAGGCCATGAAGGTTACAGTAAAAGGTAATGTGTCCCATTAATGGAAAATAGTATATATTTTCATCCATATATAATTAAGTCATTTAATTATATATTTTAAACTAATTTTAAAACACTCAAAAAATATTATTTATTATATTATATCATTAATATAAATTTTCAAAATAAATGAAATTATATAATATTATATGTGTGTAAATCATTAAAATTAGTTTATAAATGAAATTATTTCAATGATAATATAATCACACAATAAAATATATAAAAGTTAAAATATAAATTTATTCTTTATCTTTCCGCTTAATCCCTTAGTTAACCAACTTTATCCTTAACTATGCTATAGAAGACTTCAATAATAAAGGGTTAGAGTACTATTTATAAGATGGAAATTAGTTCATAAGTGAAAAATGGATGATATTTTTGACCATTTGATATCATTATTTTACTGTTTAATTTTTATTATTATTTTTAGTACTATAAAAAAATATTTTTTAAAATAACATATCATTAATTTCATTTTAATAATATTAAATATGATTGACTTTAAATCAAAATAATACAGAAATATATTTTTAAAACATATTTTTTAGAAATCATTAATATATTATATTGATCTATGAGTTTAATAGGACACTATAAATTTTCCCAAAAATATTACTTTTAGAGTTTTTATATTTAGTTTTTTGATTTTTTGATTTCTTGGAAAAGTAGTGTGTCATCATTTCATAAGAATTTATGGTAATTATTTCATAATAAAAAATTTAAAATAAATTACAATGATAGAAAAATAATTCACATCTTAATAAAATATTTAGAATAAATTTTTTATTCTTATAATAAAATACTTTTGATATTAAAATCCAGAAAGATATATTGTTGAATTTTTGTTTTACTTAAATCTTATAATGATCAAAATAATATATAAATTTAAACAAATGGACATATTTCTTATGTTTTAATGATTTTGGATGAAATAGACTCATCTAATGAAATTATATATAGCATGTGAATGAATGTTATCCTTAACACAATAGTTTTAAATATAATTAACCTGTTTAACCTTTAACATGATAATAAAAAATTACTATTGTTTCTATTAATAACAAACTAATAAAGGCGACCTATTTCCTGGTTTTCGACATCCCAATTTCAAATTTTGAATCAAAATTTAATGATTCAATTTATATAATTAATTTAAATTAATTTATGACAAAAATGGAAAACAGAATAATTTTTTTTTCTTCATAACAATTCCCTTATATGTATACAAATGTTGTTATTCCAAGTTCAAATAGAAACTTATTTCCCATAATCCTTACTATATTATTTATAATAAAATAGAACTATTTTATCATTAAATGTTTTTACAAAAATGGAACATTGTGAATTATATAAGAAAAAATATAGTTTTGAATGAAAATTTCTTTTACACTATTCACTAGAAAATCAATATTTTCAAAAAAATCAAAAAATTCCACACATGATAATTAGATATTTTAATTTAAAAAATTTATAATTTTATTTATTTAATTCAATGATATGGAATGTAATAATAAAATTATCTCCCAAAAAACTATAAAAAAAATTTAGGGAAAATTATTTTGATGAATAAAATGACTTTACAAAATGTGGAGTATTATTTACTATTAATTTATCATTATATTTTTGTTGATTTTGATCATTATATATATTTCATAATTTTTTTACATCTATTCAAACATAACAATTAAATGAATATGTTATAATGTACTAATTATAATAATATTTTCTTATTTATTAAAGCTTGGTGTTTCATATTGTATACATTACAAAACAAAATGGGATTTTTGAAATCATGAAATGTTACATACACAATCATAAACATCAACAAGTCAATGCTACTAACCCTGATAAAAGAAGGAATATTTTGATGAGTTGTCACTGATAGTTAAACTTATCCTAACCCTATCATATTTAGTACAACTATCTCTAAGAGAATAAGAAAAATATTACCAAATGAGATGATGGGAACTATACCACTAAATTGGACAATATTCACCATCTCACAATTCAAGAATCCTCATTAAACAAGAGACCTCAATTTACATTCTCCAATATTATTGACACAAAAAAACCATTCACTAGAGAATATGGGGACTCTCACTATCCCTAAATCCCCATTTATAATCATGGAATTGTGAATAGATGATGAATAGGTCATGAATGATGCGGTAGAAGTAAAACAAAAAATGTGGGTACTATTTGAATTAAGGATATATATATTTAAAATCCAAATGATAAGAACTCCATGAAGAAATAAATAAAGCATAGATATAATATTAAATCATCAAGTTATCACTTATAAACCATTTTATCGATGGATTGACTTATATATATTTATATTCCTAGAAAATTCCATATTATGGGAATGTGAGCTTGTGTGAACCCACAAAAAATAAAAATAAACCCTTTTGGATCTGGGAAATAAGTAACCAGTACAACAAGTAGGCACCCCCAAAACCAATCCTAAGGAACTACCCAAATATTAAATTGAACCATATTCCAAATATATGTTATGCTAAAACATATTTCCATTATTCTAGAAAATCTATTTATTGTGGATTTAATTTACCTCTCTAAAAAAATCATGTAATACCTTACTGTAGACCGTTTGAGCTATTAAGAGTTCTAGGATGATGTTTCTGTAGATTAGTCCTAATGATTAGATATTGGACATGATGATTATCATGTGATCATTTTTTTAAAATGTAAAATTTGGAATCATCCATAACCCAACACATTAATATCATATATATATATATATATATTGAATTTTGTGTAATCTAGAAATCCATTGGGACTTGATTGATAATTATTACATTTTCAAAACAATTCTAGTTCAAACCCACCATATATTGGGTTATAGAGAGTTAAAAATATCTCCATCAAACATAACAATTTAATGATATGATAAGTGTTGGGAAAAAATACCTCAAGGCATCATTGAATCATTTTTGAAGTGATTGTGTTTGATGACAATGTGGGCCTCCATGTTGTGTTTGTTGACAAAGCAGACCATGATGTATGAGTGTGTTGACAAAGGGGGTTTACCTGGTGATTTTTCGGGTTCACGAGATGCTTTAATAAATCCATGATTGATTGAAGAACCTCAACAAATGAATGTATGATTTGGAGGCGACACAAAAAGAACAGATACAAGGTGGCAATTTTTTCCAGCGTTTGCCAAATTTTTGGGCCTAAAAAATCAGAATATAGAGAGATGTGTTTTTGGAAAAGGGAGGACCACAAAAAATAAGAGTGGTGTGCAAAAAATAATTTTGGATGTGAAAAATTAGTGGGATGCATGAAAACTATAGTGGTGCGTGTAAAATCATTGTGTTGCGTGAAATATTTTCTCAGTGTGCGAAAAAGAAAAGAGATCCACGAAATAGTGGAATGAATTTTTTCTCCCAACAGGTGTATCAAGGTCCAAAGCTCAAAAATTGGAAAAGGCATGAGGTGGATGAAATATTAGTGCAGGTGCGCGAAAAAAAATTTCGCACAGAAGATGTATTTTTCTTGCTCGAAGAGAATTCCACTCTCGGGGAGGTTTTTTCACGCATGGGTCAATTTTTCCTATAAAAATGAAGTGTCCCCCCTTCATTCAGAGAGCTTAAGACATAGAAAGTATCTGATCTCTAGTGCACGATATTGGAGTCCCCAAAAGAATTGCATGAAATGAAGATGGTTGCGCGAAAAGTGAATTTCGCGCAAAAATGGACAATTTCTCACAAGATAGTGTAGACGTTGCGCGTAAAAGCTGTTGCACGTAAAATAATTTGTCGTGCATAAAAGGAGTGTTGAACATAAAAGGGGTGTTGCGCAATAATATAATTTTGTGCAAAAATAAGTGAATTATGCGCAAGGTGCAGTGAAGGATGCACGTAATAATTGGGGTTGTCGGGTACAACCGGTGCAAAGTGAAATTCATCTGTGGGTGAATGTTGATCATCATTAGAGCACCTATCAATAATTAAAGATACAGATTTCAGTAGTGATAATAAAGAGACCTAATGGTCTATAAAATTTGAGTGGATCCCTTCCAAGTGGAGTGAGCAATGGAAGAGGAAGAAGGTTATCCTTTCTACCAGTAGTGAGCCAGAGAGAGAGAAATTGGGAGTGACCCTTGGGAAAGTAGTGAGATGACCCTAATCATTGTAAAGGCAGTCAGCCTGGCATAGAAGTTATCTAACCCGAACATTATTAGCAGTGAGATTTAGTGGATTTGGTACAACGACACATCATTGTTTTATGCTCCTTGGACGTAGCCCAGTGAGGGTGAACCATGTAAAAATCAATGTGTCTGCCTGTTTTCTTACCTGCATTGCATTTAAATAATCATCATCAGACAAAGAATAAAAGAAGTGGTAACAATAAACAAACTAATGCAAAAAAGTGACCCTTGTAATAAAGAGGTCAAGATCCAGTGGGACAGGAAGAATTTAGAGAAAGAATATCCATACCATGATTCACCCCCCTCTTAGGGAATGTAGTCCCCTATTGGTCCCAACAATAAGAGTAAGAAAAATAAACTTGTGATGGGAGCTTCATCACTCGAGGGTTCTCTAGGTATTCTACTCTAGCTCAATGACGGCAGAGACTCAGGGCTGGTCCCTCCTCCATTGAGGGAGGGACCTTCGACATCCTTCATGGGGGTGGTGGCCTCCATCTCCCCCTTTTACACTCCCGACCTCATCCCCTCATTCCCTCAATATTTCTTGGATCCCAAGGATCTGGATCTACGTAATGGATTCCTGAACCTTCCTATTTCTATTTCCAAATTCAAGGAAGCTTCCCCACTCCATAACCTGACATTAATCGCTCAATTCTCTCAGAGAAGGCCTTCAGTGGACTCATTTGACATGTTTTTCATTGTCTTGTGGGATTTACATGATATGGAAACTGTGGGACTAATCTTCAACAAGAAAATAATTACATCTTTGCTTTATAAGAGGACCTGATAAAAGCCTGGTCTAGTGCTCCCTACTTCTAAAATGATTCTTGTTTTTTCCTCTTCAAATGGATCTATGACATCCACATGAGGCATGATTCACCTTTGGTTTTGATTTGGGTTAGTCTTCTGAACTTTCCATTACCATTTCAATATCCCCTGATTGTTTAGATGCTTGGAAACCTAGTTGGTAGGAATTTATTCTCTAATAACCAAACCAATTCGAATTTTCATCTTTTTAACCCTCAGATTTGTATTGAAGTTGATGCCTCAAGGGTTCCTCTCGACATTGTTTAGATTACTATAGCTGAGGAGTTCTGTTGTAAACAGAAAGCTGTATATGAATCATGGGATGATTTTTGTTCGGATTGAAAACGCATATGTCTCTCTTATGTGGCCTATAGGTGTGGCTCTAGATTTTCACATAGGCAAGGTGATGTGGGTTGAACTGGTAGTGTCAAGTCTCCTGTGACCAGTATGATAGCAGGTGTGGTGGTGGAAACCAAGGTAGCTCATTTCAAGGAAGACAGTTAGTGGGGTGCTCTCCAAGTGGATTTGGATGTCTCAATGGAGCAATCATAAGTGGAAATTGGGGATGGAGATGAGGGAAAATATGATCAAAGTAGAGTTAATTATTCATGATTGGAATATGGAGGTCCCAAAGACCTCTTTGGTGTCTCATATGCTGATGCGGTGTGCTCACGGAGTGGTAACTGTACTTGAGGGCTGACTACAGTTATAAAGAAACCATGGGAGTGTATGTCTTTAGGTTTCAGACCAATTATTATTAAGGAGGTAGCTGTTATTGAGTTAGGAAACCATATTCATGGTCTACAAAATGAGGACCCAAATCTGGACGAGCTAGAGCTGTCCAGGTTCTCCATAGATTGGCAGAAAGATCTCAAGTCTAATGATGATAATACGAGCCAATTTGATGATATTGAGGGCGAGGATCAGGTTCAGGATGAAGGAATCTCATGTCTGAGGATGGGTAGTAACCGAAATGGAAATCAAAAATCGAAAAAGGACTACTCATACTTGCCACTCCCTATGAAGACACGATCAGTGAAGAAATCAAAATAATAGTTGGGGGACCAGGAGGAGGATACCATTGAAACCAATAAGAATAAATCTGTAGGTTAAATTAGCCTGAGGGTGACTATGAGTAATAGGAGGAGTAGGGGTAGGAAAGAATTCTTCTCCTTGACACCTCTTTCGAAGACTCGGTCAGTATGAAACAAAATAGATTAAAAGTTGGAACTAGAGGCCATGTATCAACTCAAACCATCTGGAAAACTCAATTTTTCCTTGGATCTGTTTATGAGTTCAGATGATGATGTGACAAAGAATGTGTTGTTTCTCAATGCCTCTGAAAAGGATGCGTCCAAGATAATGGGTCGAGTAATTGAAGTGAATCTGAATTATGAAAAATATTCTTGGTTTGAGAAACATGAAACGATTCTGGTTTGGGGTTTTAGTGAGGGTTTGATCAGTATAAAGGAGTATATACTGGTTTTGGATAAACTGTCTTCTGCATTTGAAGACCTATTAAATGGGATCCATAAATCCTAGTAACCATTATATCATGGAATTTTTTTAGAGGTATGGTTTCTGGAAGAATTAATTTTTTCATAAATGATTCTGCTTTAGACATTTCTAGATAATTCATGGGTTCTCACCTATACATAAAGCATTTGAAATGGGATATTTCATTATCATTTTATGTGTTTCGAGGAGAATTTGGGAGTTTTGTTTCCATATTTTTACCAGTTCCACTTTAGAGGGGGTCAGATCATGAGGTCGTCACTCCTTCATGGCACTTGGAGCGGAAGACTGAGAAGGTACATCTTGGCCATCATTTATGTGCCCATGCATCATTGCAATGGACTGTTTTCTGAGTGTTCATGCTTTGGTGTAGGGCCTTACCATTATATTTTTTTGGGTAGAGGGGGAAACTGTAATTTGATTTTGTTTTTCAATGCTATTTATTTTTGTTGTTTTGATGGATCTGGTGGTTTCTCACTTGCTCCTTAAAAGTTGTTTGATAATAAAATAAAAATTAATTATCCGTCTTATGATGATGAAGCATAAGTTCTGGTTTGGTTTCTTCATATATTATACATAATTAATTGTGGAATACTAAGATTCATTATTTAATTTTTTGTTAGGAAGTTCCTAGCTCAACATGTATATAGTATTATCATCATCATTCATGTATTGTCTAGAATAATATATTAATTGACATTTCTACGAACTATATAAAGATGATCCCTCCATTTTAGTCCTTTGAATCTTAGAATATATATGAAAGGTTCAATATGAGATAGGGGAATACATTAGTGATATATAACAACATTCAAATTATTTATCATAATATCCCTTAAATTTCCTCATGAATTCCAGAAGAAAACCTAACAATGACTATGTGTATCCTGTCAAACAAATTATGGAAAAAACTGTTGATATGGGATGTCATAAAATCATGAATGTTCTATTTGAAAATAATCCAAAACATTCAACCACATTTATTTTATATTATGTATTATAAAATGTTCTCTGAGAGAAATAAATGTCATGGATGGAAAAAATGAACACAAAATCTCTTTATATCAACTTGGATCTAGATCATCTATATCAATGTGCATGTATGACTGATACAGAGCCTCAATAAACAAAAATAAGTAAATTTGAACAATTTGATATGAATAATATGTGAATAAAGAATTCATAAGTCCGAGGTATGTTTCCCTATTTTTCATGATATTTTTTGGATATATCGGATTTGAACATAAAGAAAAGTGACGTGATTCATTAATGCATGATAATGAACCCCATAAGAGTACTCCCACATAATATCCCAAACCTCATGTTATCAAAATATCATAATACCCATTTAATAGCGATGATAAAGATAAGAATATACAAGATACTCGTCACCTTCCGCATGGTATAATTATTCGTATATATTGTTCGTAAAATTCAAAAAATGATCATTCTTCTTAAATTATTAAAATGGAAATGTATAAGAAGTAGAAGAAGAATATCTAAATTATTCCCCTCTATAATTCAAGGAAGTAATATGGACCATAGTTGACGAACATATATAGATTTATTTATTTATAGAGGAGTATATTGATCCTTTGTTGATCAGTTCCACTGTAGATTCTGAGGAACAACATAGAAAATATATTTTCATAAACTACACTTATGAAAAAAATTTAGAACAAATCTAAAATTCACATACTATATTTTGAAGTGGATACCCATTATTTGGGTCTTAGAGATGATAACGATTGATATAAATTGGTAACAAAGACAATTCACCAATCCAGTGTTTCCCATGTTGATTCCCTCTTTTACTAGATTAAAAAATATAAATTCATTTGATAATTTTAACACCTGAAATTAATCACCAATATTTTCCCCAATAAGAATTAGAATAGTATAGTCTATATTTTTACTGATTTTAGAGTCCTCAACATACATTTATATAAATATTTTTTGTATTCCATATAATTGACCTATTAATAGATAAGATAATCATATTTTAACAAATCTCATTCATGAAAGTGTATTTATGCCATAATTAGGTTTGGATGGACACCAATGGGGGGGTGGAGGCCACTACCTTTTGATAACCCCAAGAAGTGTATTTTTATAAATTACTTCGCTTTAGAAGGAAGAATACTTGTACTACACATCAATACACCATGAACTATATTTTATATCCCCTCAAAGTGAATATCTTGGAATGATGATTTGATTATTTAGCAGTCATGTCTAAACATATTTATGACCATCATACAAATATCGAGACAATTTTCAAAACTATATTAAAACACATATTTATCATAATCCCCTTGAAATGTAAACATATGGTGACATTGATTAAATTTCACAACATCATAGAGTTCTATAGTGGTATTAAATTTATGAATAATATGTCTAGTCAATACTAAATGTTCCACATCTTATAATCCTTATGAAGTTGAGGGGATTTTGTGGTCATATTGAATATATCAAACTCATTATTACCAATCTATCTAGAAAAAAATTTCACATAATGAAATTAATGAATATGGATGTCATCACTTTGTAGGATCAAGGTTGTCAAGAAATCGTTGATAATATAAAACAATATCTCTTATTCCCTGGAACAGTAATTCCTCTTGCATAAGGTAAACCTATCATCATTTTTATAATGACCACAGAAAAATCACTCAATACTCTAATTTATCCAAAGATAATTGTAAAAAAAGAAGAAAAATATCTATTATCCATGAATAATAATTTTGGATACTGATTCTTGGTACCTTTATATTGATATTAACTTGCATGTGTTGATTTATATAATGTAGAAGCTAAGGAATTACCTACGTCACCATGATGTCCAACTTTTTCCATAGTATATCAATTTGGTATCTAAATATTCATGTGTTATTTTATGAGTATTAATTGAATGTTGGTTGATTTTAGATGATACCAGTGCATGATTTTATTGTTTTATGTATTCTTATGGTAAGAATTATGTGAGGTTCAATTTGAGTGAAAATAGGGAAATTGAGGAATAAAAAAGCACTACGTGTCGGGCCATGAATTGGTGTGGTGTGATAATAGAAAATTATAATGAAAAAAATATTGATTATTGATTTGAAAAACAAATACATTATTTAAATGAACATTTCCCTTGATTTAGGATGATCCAAAGATTATTTAGAGGCTTTTAATTGATTAACCAGAGAAAAAGGAGGCATCTAGTATAAGGCCCCAGCCTTAAACCTTACTTAATCTTGAGTTATTACAGGATTACACATTGATGATCTTTTTGGGTTTAGTGTTTTAGAGAATTAGATCATAAAACTTGCATTACATTCCACATAAAAAAAAGTGGTTACATAAAGATAGTATTCTTCATTCCCATCAATGGAAACATATTAAAAATAAATCATGGATTATTTCTTGACACTTCCTTGACACTATCATCATATCATGTACCTTTCCCTTGACCTGTGAAAAACATTTCAAAAAAACTTGGGATGCGCATAAAAAGCTCAGTAAGGGATATAAATATATGGAAAGGAAACATGGGTACTTATATACATAAGAATAAAATCATACTTTACCCATAAAACATAAGCATTTTAACATACCTCATCAAACCATGAATAAATCATAGAAATAATAAGACATAAAGGTAACATGAGGCATTCATAACATTCTTACGTAGGGAGTAACCCTCTTGGTTACGTTTGGAATACCCATCACAGCATATTCCCTAAATCTCTTCAGAGAAACCTTAATTTTTCTCTCCTTCGCGTTACCCAATGCATTAGAGAGCTATATCGGGCTCACCCGCCCTTAGTCTATCACGGAACCTCCTGTCTTTATAATAATGCCCAAGAACCTCAACATAATCGTATCACATAAAACATGCATAAAGGAAACATAACATTTCCAAATTTCAATCACAAGATATCAATACAAAACATTGATATAAAAACATTATGAAAACCATTTTCAATACCAAAATAAAATAAAATTAAAACATGGTATTTATTTTTCTTTTAAAAAGAAGCTATGGCATGTAGAGGAAACCGAAACTCAAATAACGGTCACGGCGGCGGAGAAGTCATTGTAACCGCATAAGTACGACAAAAACATTTACTTTTGTCATTTAGTAAAAGACTTCGTATTAAAAAGATTCCTTTTGGATAAAAGTAAAATTCAAAGGGGTTTATACACCATATAAAAGAAGGTTGTGTATAAAACAGAATATGCCTCAATGAAAGGAGATTGAGACGAAGTCCCATACCTCGGGTCTTACTTGACTCGATCATTCTTTAATGTCCTGAATAATAAACTTGAGTTAATTTATACTTGCTTAAGAACCTTTTCAAGTTCATTATTCCTTTTATATCACTTATTACCATGTCATGAACACTATGTAATTATTTATGTTAATACCGGTCGTTTTAACGATCATTGGTACTTGAGTAAAAAATAAGCCCTTTATAATTACATGTTGTTCATGTATCCATTTTATCCAGAATGGTATTCATGATGTAGATATCATATATGTCATATATATCTAGTACATGCATGCATTTATAATATTACATAATCATTTAGAAGTAAGAAATGAAATGCACCGTTCATGGAGATGGTAAGCAGTACGTATGCATGAACGCTACTTTCATTTCTATTTCATATTTTATAGAATGGAATCATAATGATATAAAGGTATATTATAATTCCAGCATAATATCATATATAATATCATAGTTCCATCCTTTATACGTCCCACATATGGTATTTAACGAATCAACTCACTTTAAGGGGGCGGTAGTCCGCACTTCTTTAAATGAAGATATCGCGTTTACCCATAATGGAAACCATAAAGGTATACCCAAAATGAAAAATACAGAAGCTTAAGGAAAACATAAACATATTATATGTCATATATAAATATAGTGTCATCTTAATGTCCACCATTGAAGGTGTTAAAAGAATGTTGAACAATCATCGTTTCGGGAGGCATAAATTCGCCATCCATAGAAACAGTATGTTCGTTAACCATTAGATATAGGTGTGTGTAAGTGTAGCTCTAATACTTATCATAACAACATCCTAGTATATTTAGGATACTGTAGTTGTTACAAAAGAATTGAATAAAAAGCGTTTAGGGGGTTGGAGAAGCAAAATAAAACAAAAGGACTCAAAAGAAGACATTACCTTAAAATCGGGTAACTCTATTAGATTTGAGCTCAAAGGCTTCTTTGGGAAGACTTCTGCCCAAAGTGAGGCTTCAAGGAGTAATATAGGGAAGTGGAGAGACAAAATGGGCAGGGGTTGGCCAAGCCAATGGCTTTGGGATTGTGGGAAAAGAGGTAGAGGTGGGAGCCTTTTATAAGAGGAGAGGAGGGGCACTCTTGGAAAGTAAAGATATGTTACTTTATTTTAAAATGAGATTCGTATTCAAAAGGTCCCACATAGATATAATTCAAGGATAAGGTGATAAGGGTTCGAAATCTACCCATCCAATAGGTTTTGGACATGTGTAGGTCATATATATTACATTATATTTAAATGTTATTTAAATCCTTTATTAATGAGGTAATCACTACATCATTATGATGTCATAAATAAATTTATTTAGTTAATGTCAAAAAATTATAAAACAAATAATATGATTTAGGAAATTTTTTATCTTTCAAATGAATATTTATAGTAAAAAATCTGACTTGTATAACCCCAAATTAAAATTGTTTTCTTAAAACATATTATGTTTGTCTCATTTTTTACTTTTACATTAAATAAAAAGTTATTTATGTCATTTCCCAACCAAAGTGGCTCCATGGGGTCCCCATGTTGACCCATGGCTTGTCTTGTTCGGCCATGATACATCCAATAAGGTTAGGACATGTTTCTAGGTCATTTTATATTATTAATGCATTATTTTTATCTTAAACTACACTAGTTACCACTAACCGCGATTAAAAACTTAATAAGTTACTATTCACCAAAAAAATATTTCAATCTCATTGAACCACATTTTACTTCTTAATGACAACCATGTATGTCGGATTTTTGAAATTCAAAACACAAAGGTGGCAAAATTTCATTTAAACGAAAAATCAGTTTCTTTAACTGCCACTTCGTGATTTCACTATTCATAAAAAATTGATGTTTTTCAGAAAAATACCAAAACTTCACCCTAAGATATATTTGATATTCTGAATTCAAAAATGAAGTCTATTTTACAAAATTCTAAACATATAAGTCACATTAATTAATTTAATAATTAATTCTCGTTGTCAGAGCAAATAGCGTGTTTTATGAAATAATAAGTATCAAAAGATTGACACCAGTTTAAGTCCAATTTAAAAGTGAAATTGATTCCAATGACCACCATTGGATTAAATGGTAAAAATATATTCTAATTTCACTTCAAAACCAATTCAAAACATAATCTAATCATATAAATAAATTAGATTAAAAAGCATTTTTTATGTAAAATGCAGTATTTTTCACTATTCATTAAAAAATGAACATTGTCAGAAAAATACCAAAAATTAACACAAGGTAAATTTTGATGTCCCAATCATAAAGAATAAGTTTATTTTGACAAACATAGTTTATAAAATTGTCAAAAGATAGATTCAAAAATGGTTTTCCATCAGAAGGATGTAAAACAATCTTTTAAAAATATTAGTGTATTCCATGCTTAAGATTGGATTTATTTTCATTTTAGGCCTCTAAAACACTATCTAGTTCATTAATAGGCATAGAAAAAAATATATATTATTCATTAATTACATGGGATGTTACATCCTTCCCCCCTTTAGAAAATTGCTTCCCCGAAATTTATTTACTTATCGAATAAATGGGGGTACTTATCCCTCATTGCATTTTCAGATTCCCATGTTGCCTCTTCAATCATATGGTTTTCCCACAAAACTTTTACCTGGTGAATCACCTTATTCCGTAACACTTGCTCCCTGTGGTCAAGAATCTGGACCGGTTGTTCCTTATAAGATTGGTTCTCTTCTAGCTGAAATATCTCTGGACTCAAAACATGAGATGGATCGGGCATGTACTTTCTCAACATCAAAACATGAAAAACATTGTGTACCTGAGATAAACTCGGAGGTAAAGCCACTCGGTAAGCAACTGATCTGACTCTCTCTAGAATTTCATATGGTCAAATGAACCTTGGACTCAGCTTTCCTTTCTCACCAAATCGCATCACAGTTTTCCATGGTGATACTTTGAGAAAAACATGATCACCTACCTCAAAAGATAGATCCTTCCTCCTGTTATCTGCATAACTCTTCTGCCTACTCTGAGCTGTTCTCATGTGCTTCTGAATCAGCTGAACTTTTTCTGCCATCCCTTCTACCAATTCTGGTCCCATCAACTTCCTTTCACCCACTTCATCCTAGAAAGCTGGAGTTCGACCCCGCTTCCCATATAATGCCTGAAATGGTGCCATCTGTATACTGGAATGAAAACTGTTATTATACGAAAATTCAAACAAAGAAAGATGTTGGTCCCAACATCCCTGATAATCCATAGAGCATGAACGTAGCATATCCTCCGAGGTCTGAATTGTTTGTTCTGACTGCTCATTTGATTGAGGATGAAAAGCTGTACTAAAATTTAATTCAGTCCCCAACAACTTCTGAAGGCCTTTCCAAAAGTTATAAGTGAACCTAGGATCACGATCAAATACAATGGAGAGAGGAAGTCCATGTAACCTCACTATCTATTTAAGATACAATCTGGAAAGTTGATCCAGGGAAAAAGTATCTCGTATAGCAAGGAAATGAGCAGACTTGGTCAAGTGATCAACAATAACCCAGATTGCATTATTTCCTCGAGATGTCTTCGGTAATCCCACAACAAAGTCCATGGATATATTCTCCCATGTCCACTCTGGCACTGGTAATGACTGAAGCATCCCTTTCAGTAACTACCGTTCTTCTTTAACCTGTTGACATGTCAAACACTTCACAGTAAAATCAGCAATATCTATTTTCATTCCATCCCACCAGTAATACTCTCAAAAATCTCTATACATCTTAGTACTGCCTGATGAACTGAAAATGGAGAACTATGAGCTTCACATAACAACTCTCTCTTCAACTGTGAATCACAAGGCACACACAATCTCTTCCCAAATCTCAAAACACAATCATTATCAATGTTGAATTCAAGAAACTTACCTTTCTGAACTAGCTCTACCTTTTTCTACAACTCACTATCTTGCTTCTGTGCTTGCTTGATTCTATCTGATAGAGATGATCTCACTGATACCTGAAACAAAATAGAAGAACTTCCTGCACCAACAACTTCTATGCCAAAGTTCATCAAATCCTTAACCAAAGGATCACGTTCCAAATGCAACATTGCTAATGAAGCATTACTTTTTTGACTCAAAGCATCAGCCACTTTATTTGCTTTTCCAGGATGGTAATGAATTGTACAATCATAATCCTTGATTAATTATAGCCATCTCCTTTGTCTCATGTTCAATTTTTTCTGAGTGAATATATACTTTAAACTTTTGTGATCGGTATATATTTCACACTTTACTCCATACAAATGATGCCCCCAAATTTTTAAAGCAAAAACAACAGCAGCTAATTCCAAATCATGTGTAGGGTAATTTACCTCATGAGTTTTCAACTGTCGTGAAGCATAAGCAATTACCCGATCATTCTGCATTAGGAAACAACCAATTCCTTTCAATGAAGCATCACTGTATATAACAAACTCACCATTCCTGGAAGGTAGTGCCAAAACTGTAGCATTCACCAATCTTCTTTTCAGTTCCTAAAAACAATCATCACATTCTTTTGTCCAGATAAACTTAACACCCTTCCGAGTTAGCTTAGTCATTGGACTAGATAACCGTGAAAAATATCTAGCAAACCTTTGGTAATAGCCTGCCAAACCAAGGAAGCTACGAATCTCAGTTACATTTGTGGGTCTTGGCCAGTCTTCCACAACTTTTGTTTTTGCAGGATCAATTGTTATGCCATCTTTTGAAACAATGTGACCAAGGAAATAAATTTGTTGCAACCAAAACTCACATTTTCTGAATTTCCCATACAATTTCTTTTATTTTATGGTTTAAAAATGACCCTTAAATGTCTTTCATGTTCTTCTTTAATTTTAGAAAACACCAAAATATCATCAATAAAAACCACCAGAAACTTATGCAAGAACTCATGGAAAATTCTATTCATTAAGTCCATGAATACAACAGGTGCATTGGTTAGCCCAAAAGGCATTAATACAAATTCATAATGGCTATATCTTGTATGTAACGCGGTCTTCAGAATGTCTGCTTACTTTACCTTCAGCTGATGTTACCCCGATCTCATGTCAATCTTTGAAAAAAACTGAGCTCCCTGGAGCTGATCAAAAAAATCATCGATATGAGGCAAAGGATATTTGTTCATAACAGTGATGTTATTCAGGGCTCTATAATCAATGGAAAGGCTCATTGAACCATCTTTCTTTTTATCAAACAAGACAGGAGCACCCCATGGTGATGTGCTAGGTCGAATGAAACCTTTCTCTAATAAATATTGCAATTTCTCCTTCAACTCTAAAAGTTCAATTTGAGCCATTCGATAAGGGGGTTTTGAAATTGGATTAGCCTCAGGAAGTAAGTCAACAGTAAACTCAACTTCCCGATCTGGTATTATTCCTGGCAACTCATCAGGAAAAACATCAGGATACTCATTTACCACTTGCACATCATTAATCTGAACAGATCCTTTATTTTCAACGATGTGTGCAAGGTAACATTCATTTCCATCTTTTACAAGTTTTTTATCCTCTTAATAAGTTATCAACAGTAAGGGTTCATTCTTGTACAAAAACTGAAAGTCTTTCTGAAAAGAAACTTCATTAGCTATACAGTCAATCTTAGCATGGTAAATAGAGAGCCAATCCATACCCAGGATAACATCAAACTCTACTAGAGGTAAAAAAATAAGGTTTGCAAGTAGGTTCTTTCCACAGATAAGGATAGGAAGATTCTTATAAATTCTTTTTACCTCAACATTTCCCCCAGGTGTTTTTACCACAAGTTCAGAAGTCATTTCTTGAGATGGTATTCCCATTTTACTAGAAAAGTTTTCAGAGATTAAAGAATGTGTAGACCCCGAATCAAACAACACACTGGCATAATCTGAAAAAACAAAAAAAGTACTTGATACAACTTCATTTGATGGCCCGACATCTACTGAAGTAGTTTCAAAGGATTTCACCACCTCTTTCTGCTTGTAGTCTAACTTCTTCCCATAACTCAAGCTCTTTGTCAGACACTCATGTTCATAGTGACCCATCTCATTTCACTTATAACATTTCACTAACTGTAAATAAAATTTGGTCTTACCTTCACCTTGATCCTTTTCAGTGCAATCACGAGCCTTATGTCCCATCTTACCATATCGGTAGCACTTTCCAGAATTCAAGAGACATTACCCTGCATGCCTTTTTCCACATTTATCACAAACTGGAAACTTAATTTTCTTACCATTTGACTTTTTTAAAGAATTCTTACCTTTCTCCTGCCACCTCGGTCTCTTCTTCTGCTGGTTGTTATATAACACTTGGTCATCGTAAAACTCCATTTCCACCTTCTCCACACATCGAACAAGCTTTTCATAACTTTTAAACTCACGAGAAGCTAATTCCATTCGATATTTTGGCTTTAATCCTGAGTAAAAACGATTGATTTCACTATCAAGGTCTCGGATAAAATTTGGAGCATACCTTGCCAATTGAGTGAACCTTTCTTCATAGGTATCCACTGAGTCTTCCTCTTGCCTCAATTCCAAGAATTTCTTTTCCATCCTGAGTCGAACAACCTTAGGAAAATACTTCTCATGAAACATACCTTTGAATTCATCCCAGTCGAGAGCATCAATCTAATCAGCATCCCTGATATTTTTCACCATCGACCACCACTGATCTGCTTCACCCTCCAAACGGTAAATAACAAGACTAACCTTTTGATTGTCTGAACACCCCATGACATCGAAAATCTTCTCCAGTGCTTTAATCCACCCTTCAGCTAACACAGGGTCAGATGATCCTATGAATGATGGGAGATGTTGCCTCATGAAATGTTCCACCACTGACATGTTCCTCTGCGGTTGATCTGGCTGATATCGTTCATGGATACCACAACCATTTATCGCTTGAGTGAACTGCGCGATTACTGCAACAAACTATTCAGTTCCAATTTCGAGGATCTCGGGATGCTGATTCAGAAGTTTATTTCCTTCTGTATGCCTTCCTAGCACTGCTTCCCTATTTCCTCTGCAGAAAACCATTCTGAACAAACATGTCTTAGATGAAGCAACATGGTAATCTTCAAATGCTATATCATTTAAAAAAATTTTTGGATAATAATTTAATAGAATTCTAACTCCTAATGTTATCTAAACAGACCTCTAATACAAACTATAAGGCCCCAGCCTTAAACCTTACTTAATCTTGAGTTATTAAAAGATTACACATTGAGGATCTTTTCGGGTTTAGAGTTTTAGAGAATTAGATCATAAAACTTGCATTACATTCCACATATAAACAAAGTGGTTACATAAAGATAGTATTCTTCATTTCCTTCAATGGAAACATATTTAAAATAAAACATGGATTATTTTTTTGACACTTCCTTGACACTATCATCATATCATGTACCTTTCCCTTGACCTGTGAAAAACATTTCAAAAAAACATGGGATGAGCATAAAAATCTCAGTAAGGGATATAAAAATATGGAAAGGAAACATGGGTACATATATAAATAAGAATGAAATCATACTTTACCCATAAAATATAAGAACTTTAACATACCTCATCAAATCATGAATAAATCATAGAAATCATAAGACATAAAGGTAACTTGAGGCATTCATAACATTCTTACTTAGGGAGTAACCCTCTTGGTTACGTTTGGAATGCTCATCACAGTATATTCCCTAAATCTCTTCGGAGAAACCTTAATGTTTCAATCCTTCGCATTACCCAATGCATTGGAGAGATATATCGGGCTCACCCGCCCTTAGTCTATCAGGGAACCACCCATCTTCAAAATAATGCCCAAGAACCTCAATATAATCGTATCACATAAAACATGCATAAAGGAAACATAACATTTCCACCTTTCAATCAAAAGATATCAATACAACACATTGTTATAAAAACATTATGAATACCATTTTCAAAACCAAAATAAAATAAAATTAAAAAATGGTATTTATTTTTTTAAAAAAAATAAGTTATGGCTTGTAGAGGAAGCTGAAACTCAAATAACGGTCATGGCGGTGATGAAGTTGTTGTCGCCGCATACGTACGACAAAAACATTCCCTTTTGTCGTTTAGTAAAACACTTTGTATAAAAAAGATTCCTTTTGGAAAAACGTAAAATTCAAAGGGGTTTATACACCATATAAAAGAAGGTTGTGTATAAAACAAAATTTGCCTCAATGAAAGGAGATTAAGACGAAGTCCCATACCTCGGGTCCGACTTGACTCAATCGTTCTTTAATGTCCTGAATAATAAACTTGAGTTAATTTCTACTTTCTTAAGAACCTTTTTCAAGTTCATTATTCCTTTTATATCACTTATTACCATGTCATGAAAACTATGTAATTATTTAAGTTAATAACGGTCATTTTAACGATCATTGGTACTTGAGTCAAAAATAAGCCCTTTATAATTACATGTTGTTCATGTATCCATTATATCAAGAATGGTATTCATGATGTATATATTTTATATGTCATATATATCCAGTACTTGCATGCATTTATAATATTACATAATCATTTATAGGTAAGAAATGAAATGCACCGTTCATGGAGACGGTAAGCCGTACGTACGCATGAATGCTACTTTCATTTCTATTTCATATTTTATAGAATGGAATAATAATGATATAAAGTTATATTATAATTCCAGTATAATATCATATATAATATCATAGTTCCATCCTTTATACGTCCCACATATGGTATTTAACGAATCAACTCACTTTAAGGGGGCGGTAGTCCGCACTTCCTTAAATGAAGATATCACGTTTACCGATAATGGAAACCATAAAGGTATACCCAAAATGAAAAATAAAGAATATTAAGGAAAATATAAACATATTATATATCATATATAAATATATTGAAATATTAATGGCCACCTTTGAAGGAGTTAAAAGAATGTTGAAGAATCAGCGTTTCGGGAGGCATAAATTCGCCATCCACAGAAACAGTATGTTCGTTAACCATTATATGTAGGTGTGTGTAAGTGTATCTCTAATACGTATTATAACAACATAATAGTATATTGAGGATATTGGATTTGTTACAAAAAAAATGAATAAAAAGGGTTTAGGGGGTTGGAGAAGAAAAATATAACAAAAGGACTCAAAAGAAGACATTACCTTAAAATCAGGTAACTCTCTTAGATTTGAGCTCAAAGGCTTCTTTGGGAAGACTTATGCCCAATGTGAGGCTTCAAGGACTAATATATGGAAGTGGAGAGACACAATGGGCAGGGGATGGCCGAGCCAAAGGCTTTGTGAGTGTGGGAAAAGAGGTAGAGGTGGGGGCCTTTTATAAGAGGAGAAGAGGGGCACTCTTGGAAAGTAAAGATAAGTTACTTTATTTTAAAATGATTTTCGGATTCAAAAGGTCCCACATTGATATAATTCGAGGATAAGGTGATAAGGGTTCTAAATCTACCCATCCAATAGGTTTTGGACATGTGTAGGTCATAGATATTATATTATCTTTCCATTTTATTTAAATCCTCTATTAATGAGGTAATCGCTACATCATTATGATGTCATAAATAAATTTATTTATTTAATGTCAAAAATTTATAAAAAAATACTATGATGTAGGAAATTTTTTTTTCTTTCCAATGAATATTTATAGTAAAAAATATGACTTGTATAACCCCATATAAAAATTATTTTTGTAAAACATATTATGTTTGTGTCATTTTTACTCTTACATTAAGTAAAAAGTTATTTATGTCATTTCAAAACCAATGTGGCTCCATGGGGTCCCCAAGTTGACCCATGGCTTGTCTCGGTCGGCCATGACACATCCAATAAGGTTAGGACATGTGTCTAGGTCATTTTATATTATTAATGCATTATTTTTACCTTAAACTACACTAATTACCACTAATCGTGATTAAAAAGTTAATAAGTTACTATTCACCAAAAAATTATTTTATTCTCATTGAACCACATTTTACTTCTTAATGACAACCATGTATGTCGGATTTTTGAAATTCAAAACACAAAGGTGGCAAAATTTCATTTAAATGAAAAATCAGTTTCTTTAACTACCACTTAGTGATTTCACTATTCATCAAAAATTGAAGTTTTTTAGAAAAATACCAAAACGTCACCCTAAGCTATATTTGATATTCTGAATTCAAAAATGAAGTCTATTTTAAAAAATTCAAAACATATAAGTCACATTAATTAATTTAATAATTAATTCCCACTGTCAGAGCAAATAGCGTGTTTTATGAAATAATAAGTATCAAAAGACTGACACCAGTTTGAGTCCAATTTCATAGTGAAATTGTCTCTAATTACCACCATTGGATTAAATGGTAAAAATATATTCTAATTTCACTTCAAAACCAATTAAAAACATAATCTAATCATATAAATAAATTAGATTAAAAAGCAGTTTTGATGTAAAATGCAGTATTTTTCACTATTCATTAAAAGATGAACATTGTCAGAAAAATACCAAAAATTCACACAAGGTAAATTTTGTTGTCCCAATCATAAATAATAAGTTTATTTTGACAAAAATAGTTTATAAAATTGTCAAAAGATAGATTCAAAAATGGTTTTCCATCAAAAGGCAGTAAAACAATCTTTTAAAAATATTATTGTATTCCATGCTTAAGATTGGATTTATTTTAATTTTAAGCCTCTAAAACACTATCTAGTTCATTAATAGGAATAGAAAAAAATATCTATTATTCATTACTTACTTGGGATGTTACATCTAGAGCTAGAATTTAACATTACAAATCATGTAAACTTCACACAAGGTATACCAATAAGTGATGAAACAATTATGCAATGAGAAAATTCATCCATGCAAATTACAAGTCATGTAAACAATACAAAACATGAGAACCTTAGATTTGACACCAAAAAAATAAATTTAATGTACAAAATACATGACCAGAAAACCATGGACAGACCTAGGAATTGATATTTTCTTGTATCATTTTGACAAAGACCAGTCATATAATCTTGGAATGGACATTGAATGAGGTATTTTTCCCTAGGAATTCTATGAACATAATATATAATTTTAAATATAGTATAAATTTAAAGAAAATGGTACTTGATTTTAGAATAGGGATTCAATCATTAGAAGGTTTTAGGAATGGTTTCAACCCAGATTTTGTATTTCATAGATATGTTTTGGTATTTTATGTCAAGTTTTCTTCAAATCTATTAATCATTAATTCTCTTTATTTTAATTCCAAAATCTTTTTTTCTTCCCCTTGGTCATTATTTTTTTTCTATTATATCCTATATGGGTTTTGATCTATTTTTCATTGGTGATCACCTGATGATGATTGGGAAAACCTGTTGGGGAGGGAAGAATCAATTCAAGGTGTTGTGTACAAAAAATAATGATTTACTTCAGCTGTATGACTTTTTTTTAAATATTTTTTTAAATGCTTGTTTATTTTATTTGTCATTGATTATTGGATGTTTTTATTTATATAATGAACAAAAATCAACAGGATTGATATAATTTATTCATGGACATTAAAATAAAATAATAGTATGCTTTTGGTTGTATGGACTTAAAAAAATTAGTTATTTTAATTTACTAGACCACGAGGAATTAGGATTATAGTGTTGAATTATTAGGATTTATCATTTCTCATTTCAGGTAAACATAATGGTTTCACAACATATAATATCATAATTATTTTAAGAAAATACAAAATAAATGATTCTGTAAAACTAATCTACAAATTAGTTCCCATATATTTTACATTTCTATCTTCCTTTAATTTATTTTTATATAATCATTTAATTATTTTAATAAAAGTAAACTAAAATTTTATTTTCCCAATGATTGGTTAAAATATATTTCTATTTTCCCATATAACAATGTGATTGACCCCATACATTCAAATTATTACAATTTTGGTGTTAGTGTGGTTCAATTATCATATATATTTCTATATTGATCATAATAAAATGATTTAATAATGTTCTTCAAATTCATCATATCTCATATAAACCCAAACCAAAATATCATGGATGTATCGATGTTAACCAGAAATCTAGAACAACATGAAGTCATTTCAAATAGTTTCACGTGTAGTTCATTTCTCAAAATGAGTTCATATAAAAGTAATTTGATGTTTTACTGACAAGACACGAAGTCATAGAGAAGTCATTAAAGAAAATAGAGCTCCCTAAAGAAGTTTTTTAACCATACATGTAACTCCCTAATTGTGGAATAAATACATTTTTGGTTATTTAATAAACCAAATGGGAAGAATGAGGGAATACATAAAGAAAAATTTAATGGGGGTATAAATTCCACTCATCTCTACAACCGGGGATTTTCTTCCCATATCCTTCCTTATATTAGAATGATTTTTAAAAAGTTAGGTATAATTCCAAACACTATACAAGATGTTGTGTTATAATTATAGATAATAATGGACTCATTTAATATTAAAGGTAAATTAGAGTATTTGATCAAGAAAACCATCGAAGAATATTCTAAAAAAATGAGGAACTAAAACCCTTCATGATTATATGCGATGTTTAATGGGTAAATTCAAACCTGATCTAAAACATTCACATATAATAAACGTATAGAAAAAATATAATAATGTATTACATGTAAGACGTAACATCCTAGATGATCTAGACATGGATGAGATATTCAATCACATTATACGTGTAATGGAATTTTAACTGTTTATGAGCTGTTCCATGGAAAAAAATCAATAGTAATACTATCATTTGTAGCACATTCCATTATTAGCTAAAAATAAAATTGGATTGATGTATCCAATATTTTATTACCTCATAATAATAACTATCCCAATATATTAATCCCATAAAAAAATATTTGTATGGGGTATTAATATTGATTCTTTATGTTGGGATAAATTATCATAAATTCATCATCAAACATGGAATTGATGGGATCCTTAGAAAATTAATAGTAAGAGGAGATAACCTCAATTTTCGGTTGGAACTCCTTCTGAGTACACATAGTTACATTATTTAGGAAGAAATATTTTCCATAAAATTAAGAGACTTGGATATGTCTAGCCATAAACAATGAATGGATGAATGGAATTCATGAAGAAATGACATAGTTGTAAGATACCTAATTGATTCATCCATTAGCCACATTTTTTTAAAATCCTCTTTGATATTTCTTATATGGTGAATTCATGTCATGGGGTCATACAACCCATTTAAATTCAAATATTTTAAGTATATCATTATGACCAATAATTGTTTCTCCAAGTGGGATAAGGCTATATCCCTTAAGGATATCAGGACGAATACAATCATTACATTTGACAAGAATAATATTATTACCATATTCAGTGTCCTCCACACAATATTAATATAAAATTACACTAATTTACACTATTATTAATTTAAAATGGATTATCATGAATAAAATATTTAGTAAGACCACTAATCCCACTACCATATAGTAATGAAAAGATAAATTAATGATTCTCATAAAACTATATATAATATAAAATAGAATATGGTGGACAATTAAAATTTGAAATGATAAAAAATATCTATATTATTTATGTTATTATCACACCACACCCTGTACTATTATCAAGGAGACGATGTATTCACATGTATAAATAAGGTGACCATTCCCCTTGATATTCATCTTTCCTCCCTCTAAATTTCCATTCAAAGTAGTTTTTCCAAATATGAGAATAATTAGATTCATCTGGATGAGTTAGAGAACCTCAAAGAGAAAAGAATATGCAGAATTAATTTATTGAAATCTACTAGAACCGAGTCCTATATGCATATAATAATAATTTTAATCTACATTAAATCCTTTAAGGGAATCTATTACCAAATCTATTAATTCTAGTGAAATAAAGAAATAAACCATTGAATCTAAATCCAAATGGTGTTGGATCTCATTCCATATACACATTCTATTACAATGAAACAAATTCCATGATCATAATGGGAAAAGAGTGTACCAATCCCCCCAATTATGCAAGATTCCTTTAAAATAACTTTTTTAAGTACACAATATGATTTCTAAAGTCCAAGAATCATGAATATAAATTTCATAAATCAAAGGACTATATTTCATTAATTTTATCTATGGATAATTTTTTCTGATGCTAAACTATATAGGATATTATCACATAATAAAAAAAATTGTAACTATATGAAGTCTGAGTCATAGTAACATGAAAATAAACTAAATGAGATATGGTCTGATATACATGACATTTATAATTGAATATAGTGGAATTTCATTGAGACCAATTCCCTATACATGAGAGTCATATCCATGTAATAATTCTATGTGCTTGTTCCCTTTCATTATTAGTCAACAGTAATATGAAAATCCCTTACCATATATGAACAATGTATGACATAAATCTCATTATTATAATATACATAGTGGAATTATGATATTATTTTGTAGTAATAACAACAGATTTTACTTACATAATGATTGTACCCTAATGGTGGGAGATTTTCTAGTTCATGTATGGTTTCATATTTACCTCTCTCAATGTGGGATCATTCACTTCACACTCTTCCCCTATACATAAGTGAGATATGTGCCAACAAACTATTTTTTGAGTAATAAATGATTATTGATTTTTGTTATTAGAGTATTTTTTTATAATTTCTTTAATAATGAAATTATAGAATGATCAATTCCTAATATTACCACCCACTTTTTACATGGTTTTTACCCTTTCGATCATGCTAGGTTTCCCTGAATTGGATTAATATTTAGGGAAAACCATTACATTTTTCCTATGATGAATATTTTCATTAAACCCCTTATATAATACTCCACATATTTGGACTAAAAATATTATGGAACTTGAGTCCATATAATATGATTTTTAACAACACAAAAATATTCTATCTATTAAGAATTGAATTTATTTTAAATGGTCCCCTCTATGTGACTTATTTTCCAAACCAGAGGTCTGGATCCATGTATGAGTGTATGGAATATGGGACCCTACACTAGGGTAAAATACACATTTTCCAAATGAATCATGGTGTTTGAGATCCCCATATATATTCATTAAGAAATTATTTTAAATATACCAATTGATATTCTTTTGATTCCAATCATGTTACATGATTTAAAAATTCCCCTCTGCCAAATTTTGGACTGATCATTTTGTGGTAAATTCTTTATAAGAACTATGAAAGGATTTATTCATTCTAACTCAGGATACATAGTGAATCATCGATCCAATATCCTAGGCCAAACTGAAATATCCATCAAGCCTATTCTGTTTCCATCCATCTGTTTGGTACCTCTCCATTCACATTAAAATTTATCTGATGACTATTAGACTATGAACATTTTTAAGAACATAGTTTGGATTTATTCCAATCATTACATGATATATAGTAATGCACGAACTTCATTTTTCATTTCCAGATGAAAATCCTATGATCTTTACTCTGGGTTCTCCATATCCTTATCATTCACATCAGGTTTTTTGTTAACACAAGACACCAAAATAGAGCAACCCAATCATCCATTACACATTAGTTATATTTGTGTAGTGACCATTAATGAACTATTTATGATTTGATTCTAGATATTTATGGACATAGTGAAATATAATAAATATATTTAAAAACCAAAAACATATTTCCATCAATTTTATCTCTTTTATAATGTTCATTAAAATCCCAACAGAGTCTATTTCGACAAAGTAATGTCTAACCAACTCTAGGAATATCACATTAAAAAAATATTCAACGAATGAGTGTTTTTAATAATTTAGAACTTTCCTAGGAAAATTATAATTAGAATGTTTAGCTCCAATGGACACATCCTCTTGGAAATGAATTTGGTGCCATCATATTCATTCCTAATAAACAATTGAATGTTTCATCATGTAGAGAATGTCCATAAATCCTTGAAGTCATTCAGTAACATTATTACGGGACATACCATTCTAATATTGGTTAGATTTTCTCTTTATCATATTTATTCCGCCTCATCATCAGTAACAAAATAGATTAGGGCATGATTTTCATGATCATAATTCCCTATTAAATGGTGTTAGGATGCTATTATTTATTAATCCCCATTTGGATTGTGATATATGTCCCTCTTACCACTAGTCCTAGCATTATGAAATTAAACATTGTGATCCTCCACTGAGGCTTTCTACATTAGAGGTGTTTGTATTGCATTCACATCAAGAAAACGATGACCAAATATCTTGGGAATCAACCTCATTATTGGGGATTGAAGAATGACAATAATCTCCCACCATTTTTGGTTAAATCTACATGACCCCAAACATCATACATTTTAAGTATAAAAACAATGTACTTAAATTTCACACACTCCTCTATGATATTCTCTATAGTATCAATGGGATATCCATTCACATCATGAATTATCTCAACATTTCTACACAGGTTGTGTCACTATTCATTATTCGAAGTATTATGAATTTAAACGAAGTGAATCCACTTCAAATAAAGTCACCCATAGTAATGGAATTTCTAACCATGGTTTTTTTTTCATTCTCTCCAATTACATAGACTATGTCCCAAATTCATTAAAATAGTATCACTACAAACCCCAACAATAGTTGGATAAATTTTTCATGATAATAAACATTGGTACTAAATGACCTAAATTGCATAACCCTTGATGCGTAAATGAAAGAGACATAAAACTTATCATGTATAAAACTCTTAAAGGGTATCCAGAGAAGAATTCATGTCTAAAATACCTAGATTTTCCCCTATTATGATATAGGAAAAATTAATAGTATATGATAAATAATGAAATGTTTATTTTGTCATATTATATGGACCTAAAAAATCCAGTATATGATGGTATGATCCACTATTCTAAAGAAACATATGATTAATTTCATGTTATATCCCTTGGCCCTAGATCTATGGCCAATAAATGGAGGTAAAACCCATTGTTTTCCAGGAATATTATTCAATACCACTCTCTCCATGACAGAAATTAATTCTTGAAGATTATTTATTCGTAGAAAACTATCATAATGATCAATAATGAGTATATTTAGCTCCATGGGTCAACTATGAGTTGTTGTGATTTCAGAGCCTCTATATTTTTCACTACCAAGCAAAGGCTTATTTTATCCAATGGAGAAGAACATATAATATATGTACACCTCTACGACATTGTAGTAGATTTACTTTTTAGATAATTATCAACAATCACTTTCTTGAATACCTATTTAACATCATCATACCCAAATTAAAATTTCTTGAGTTCAGATTTACATAATCCATAAAAAAATTATTCTAGTTGATATTATTCCCTTGTTGTTAAACAAACATCCAATATACCTATTTTCAATAAAACAATATGATATCCTATTATTGAATATATCGTAATCCTTATCATATAACAATAAACCAGATGAAATAATAGTAAAATCATCATGAACGTAAACTATATGAACATATCTTTTAGACAAAATGTATTGGTGGAGATGTTCCCTACTTTATGTAGGCTTTTCCTTACCTACGTGACTAAAAAAACTGTGAGGCCTTTATGTCCAATCAATGAGAAGTTCCACCACCATGTACATTGGTATATATTAAAATAAATTACAATGAATAATGGAATAGATATAATGCTTACCGGGTAGAAAATATTAATTGGGAGACTAAATAAATGTATTTGTTCTTTCTTATTGTACAAGTAGCTTGCATGTCACATGAAAAATGTATCAATTTAAAATAGAAGGGAAAAAGAAAAAAAACAATCATGTTGAAAATATGTAAAGGTAAATATAAGTAAACTCAAAATACCATTCCCCAAACTATCCCCTATATTAGAATTAAGAAAATTATTGGGTCAATTAGAAGAGAAATTTTTATCAGGTCAACCATATGATGCCCCATAAAGTCAAGATATGATATCTAGGTCATATGAACTAGAAAAAATGATTATTTTCCAGTTGTACTATTAAATTTAATAAAAAAGTCAATGAAAAAAATAAATATATGTATCTTTATGGTTCATGAGACCTTTTAAATATTAGAATCCTCAATTCAATATAATTTCCTGACCAGGTTTTTCATCATATTATGTCTTCCACCCACCTCCATATAAATGGACTAACATAGTATATGGTTAGGGTATATATGTCTCTCTATTTCACATATGTAAACCCTTATACGAGCACATATCCAATATGAAATCATGTTACATATCCAAATAAATTAACTATAGTTTACGATGTTGGTATATATTCTATTATATCCATCCTTCCTATACATGTTCATGAGTACATGTCTAGGGGAAATAATCCTTATCATCTGATTGAACAAATTGTTCTATAGTAATGGTTTATAAGTTTTATTAGGATTCTCAATTAATTCCCATGATCACACATCCTAAGTGAAATAATGTTTCTTATCCAAATGAATAGACTCTATTGTATGATAATGGTTCATATTCCACCCTGTAAAACCTTCACATACCCATAAAAGATAGTACATCAAGGATGAAACACCCTTTCAATCATGTAGTTGGAATCGTGATTGAATTGATCTGTAATATTCAATGTTCAAGGTGAATAGTTTATTCTTTTTACATCTATATATAATTGTTTCCAATTATATTGAACTGATAAATTATGGAAACATGTAGAACTTTAGTCAAGATCCTCATATTGGTAAACGCCCTCCCACTAGTAAGTCGACTCCAAAAACCTATATTATGTTTTTATAATGTGGATATGTTCCCCATATTACAGTAGAATAAAATTATATTCATTCCAAATGAATTCAATTATATGGGGATTTTATTGGATCTTGAAAATAGGATCCATGAAAAATTTTAGGGAATACATGATATGATATCCATTCAAAAAACTCATGTAATGAACGAGTTGGAATGTATCATTTTATACCAAAAGAAGACAAAAATGTGGTCTATATATATTGAATGATGGATCATATAAAAATGGATATTTATTACTAAAAAATGCTTCCATGTATGGTAATTATATTTTATTAAACCCCCAATATGATTAGTCTAAGTATTTTATCATTTTCAAATGAAAAGTTATTTGGGAAAATGAAACCCATTTTGAGGGATATTTGGACATTTCCCCCTTAAAAACACATTTTATAATGAATCCCTCTACACTATTGTTTTGTTAATTTCATATGATTTTAATGGACTAAACATGCACCCAAAATAGAATTATGGATCAAAATTTAAAATTATTTGGAGTCCAAGTGTTATGATGGATTAATTTTGGAGTCTATGTATGCACTTATAATTATCCACACAATCATGATTCCCCAGTTCTTGTTCTTCCAATTTTATCTATATTCCCTGATCAATTTTCTGAGGTCCCTAGGTATATGTTCACAGTATTGTTACATTGATTAAAATTTTCAAGCCCATGTGTTCACCTCCGATTACCAATTAGCGTTTTCCCTGTCCATTCATGCACACTTTGTGCCATATAAATTCTCTATAGTAGTCTTCACCTAATGCATGGGTTCACCCTTGAGTTCCCTGGGCACATTACCTTGTAATAAAACCTACCTAATAAAATGATATTACATGAGTTCTTGGTCCTTACACTCATGTACATAGAATATGGAATTCTTCCAAATTACCTTTAATTATAAATAGTCCACATGTGATCCACAATTCACATGAGTGGAAAATGGAGTTTGAAATATGGATACTAAAATATCATTATGCCTTGGCATTATTTTCTCCATTTTTGTTGTATATTAAGACAAAATATATATAAAATCACTATGATAATGTGGTAATAGAGTTACCTAAATGTTTAATTGAAGAAAGACAATGAAGAAGAAAACTTCATCACTATTTCTTTAAATTTGGGCAATGCACCACTCTCTGGAGAGACTTTATAAGGTGTCATACAATGAACTCACTCCAAGAGTAAAACACTAGGGAGACACACTCTCCTAGCCTCTCCATGAGTGAAACATTATTCCAAATATATAAACTAGGGAGACACTCTTAGCTAGCTATCCTCAAGGGTGGAATTTTATCTTTTCCATCCAATAGAGTGACACTTCTCCCTAGCCTTACACATGGGTACAAATTCACCACATCCTTTAATATAGGTGGCACATTTCCCTACCCCAAAAGCATGTCTCTATATTATCCTTACCATCCCTCTTGGGAAATACATCCCTCCAGTTCACCAATATGAAAAACTCCTCACCCTATCCCCACTAGGGACACCACTTATTCTGGGGACTAATATTGTAACCAAATCTTCTGAGCCTCACTAGGTCATGAAAATTAACATGTCATTTGTAATGGGTTACCAATTTTCTTTTTTATGAACTAGGGATCCAATTAACTAAATCATCCATAATAGATCACTGTTTTCTAATCCTACTATAAAAAACCATATAAAAACTCCTCATGAACCTCAATCTATTTGGTTTCTCAAATATACTAAATGGTTTTCATAAATACCACGTATAATATAATTACCCGATGTCAAATAAATGTCATGTAGATATTTTGTAGGCCTCCTCTATAGCATTATGAAGTACATGTTCATGTTATGATGGCATGAATGAACCCCTACGATCATGTATCCCTTTGATAAAAGTAAATCCCCCCTTTCCATCATAATTAGAGGATCCCTCATGGGACTCACAACCCGGTTCACATTGATAAATGATAGATTCTTACACATGGAAATCAGTGAAACTTATAATGGATCTATTTACTTATTTTGGATTCCCATATTTTGAGTTATGCTCCCTAGTGAACCCAATGATCTATGCATGAATTGGCCTCCTGATTAGGTTTAAGCCTCAACTATGATCCAATTTACGATTTCATAAATATTATTCATTAATGAGTTAAAGATATATATGAAAGGTAATGATACTATGTGTCATCCCTAAAGCCTACTGTTAATGAGGTAACCTATCAGGATAGTTACATTTAGGTAAAATCCATTTCCATTTTTGTAATTCACTAATTGAGAAATAAACACGTAAGCCACAATTTCATTCACTTTAGGCATATAACTTATGAGTTTAGTCATCCTTTTTAATCAAAACATAAATCAATAAAAAATCATATGTGGGGATCCTACTAGGTGTATGACCCAACCTATTTCCCATGGGTAGCCCATGTGTATGATGTATATCCTTCATAATGGGGACGTATCCTCCATGATTATATCCATTCATCATTATCCAAATATTATCCGATAGGTTTTTGGAATAAAAGGTCCTCCACTTTTGGTGAAAACACAATCATACCCTTAATAATGATCTCCTTTAAATGGTTTATTAGTGAACTTAATATTTTCTTGTAGCTAGGGACTATGGACCTGCTCAATCTCATCAGACACTATCCATTGTGAGAACTTCCTTAAAGGGTCAGATTCTATGTGATACATCTTCCACAATGTGACATTTTAAATGGAATAAATCATCCACAAAAGGATATATTTTCTATCCCTAGTATTCCTCAATAGAGTATAGTCATTACGATCAATTTCCTTAAATGGTTGTATTCCCTAGGTTCAATCTTCAACAATAGGATATATTATTTTTTGTACCATCATGACTCAAGGGACTTTATTCCAAGTGGGATATAATTTCAAAATAGTCCATATTACCTATTGGATAATCATGAAAATATTTCACATACATAATTCTCACATTTAACGTTAATAGTATATTTTCCCCTATAATTCAAAGATTCATGGATTTAACTATAAAAAACATGTCCTCATAATATGATGTTAAAATTAATCGAAATGTCCTAAAAAATATATTTAACTATGAAAACATTACTATATGAGATTGGTTCATATTAATCCAAATATGTAAGAAAAATATTTATCGTTCAATACCAACACCCATGTCCATAGATACATAACCATAAGAGGTAGCATTATGGTTCTCTTCACAGAACCATGAAATGTATGACATGTCCCATTATGTGGTACCAAACTATATAAGTTATAATTATAATCATAGGGATACATAGGAAGACCCTATCGTTGGATCCATCCCAACACCCAAAACATATACCACCTCACCAAAGGAAGATAAACCATAGATTTCCTAATTGTCTTAATTTAGAACATAAAATCAATAAGTTATTAAAGAAATAATGAAAAAATATTATACACAAAGTTATTCACATCAACACTAGTTTTCAATAAAATCAATTGAATAGTGAAAAGTAGATCCATATTGGGATTTGGAAAATATCAATAAATATATATTACATTTTTAGGGAGTCCAAGATTAGTATGAAATTCCCCAAATAAGGTTATTTGTAACCAAAAACCTATTCTATTGACCATTTTATTTTCTAAGTATCGATTTTGATTCTCGGCCAAACAATTTCCATTTGAAGGAAGGTCTACGTTAGCTCAGAAAATATGTGTGTCCAAAAAATGGCCAACATGAAATTCTAATCCCATTAATAAACAATGTGGCCAAGTAACACCATAATGCCTTGTGGTATTTTTCCATCATAAAAAATCATGATCCAAAATAGGTTTCCCCTAACCAAAGAACCAAATCTAGTCAGTGAAAAGGACTAAAGAAAATCACTAATCTATATGGGCTATCAAATAGTACCCAGGTATCATTATAACTCTTTGGGAACAGTTTCATATAATATAATATGTTATTATTAGTGGGTCTTAACCAATGACATAACATTACTTAACCATTCATTGGTGATTTATGATCTCAGTGTGTAGATATAAATAATTATCTCGACCACATTCCATAATTAAAAAGGGAAAAATAATATAGAATATTAGTAACCTAAAAAATATCTAATAGATATATTCAAAAACAACAAGAGATCCAATATGTAAAGGGATGGGAAGAAAATATTAACAAAAGTCAAAAAAATTGTGTACAAATTCTATAAGATAGATAAAAATAAAAAAATAATATAAATTCCATATTTGTGTGACATAATAGCAGATCCCCACCATTTCACCTAAAAAAACTCAAGAGAGATAGTTTAAATACAAATAACCTTTATAAATTTAATTTCATTTTTTTGTATCAGACAAAAAAATGGTCTATATAGAGTAATAGGGTGTATTTAATGTTTGATAATAACAATCGCAATATAATCCCACAAATTGTTCTATACATATTAATACAAAAATCAAAATGTGATTTTATTAAAATAATAATATAAAATTAACGTTCAAATAATTTTCTAAAACATTAAAAAAACAGTAAATTTATTTCATAGAGTAGTTAATGTATATAATATGATAAGAATCTCCAAAAAATAAAAATTGCATGTTCCTTGGACATTATAAGGCTTAGGGCTTCTAAGATACTCATTATTCATATTTATCACCATAATCAACAGAAATATATTGTCTATTAGTCAGAGTCCTACCATAGATAAAAATATTACTTCACTCATTTGGGTGTCCCACTCAACTCATTGGAAGTATTCTAAATAATTATTATTATCCTATCATAAAAGCCAAAATATATAGGGTTTCCCACAATGTTTAACCAATTCTGAAAGTATCATTTCCATACAAAATTTTATCACACATTTGTTATGAAATGATAGTTTCAAACATAAAGAAAAATTCAATACAATTTTCCATCACTCATATAAAATGTGGGATAAAAACTTAATATATAATAAATTAAATTATTATTTATTTCAAACATATAAATTTTTTAGAAACCATATTTTTGTGAATACATGTGCATAAGAATGAACCCTCAAATAGAGAGAATTGTAACACAAACCATAATAAATAAATCCATTGATGACTAAAGTAAATACAATAGAGGATAAGAAGAATAGACCTATATAGGTAATTAAATACCATGATAATATGGATATTTCATAAAACCCAAATCAATGAAATCATATATATGGAGGACTACACAAAGGTATACAACATGGGTCGATCTATCTAGGTGGATTATCACACAAACTAAATTCATATTACATCAATTAATATATAAAAAATATAGTTCTAAATGAAAAAAAAATGTTTTCTATGGATAATTATTACTATGTATCTATCTATATGATATAAAAATTTGGATAAAATTGAGAAGAATAAACAATGATCTTATTTGGAATCAATTATCATTATTATGATTTCAATGTGAACTAATAATTGTTCTTCCAAAAATTATCATTATTCTATCTAATTTTGAGATCAACCCTATCACATTAAACCCCTCTTTTAATTATTATTAACTGACACTGACCCATCTCATGTGGTATAATCAACCTCACATTCTCGCCCAATGATACACAATTTTACGTAGCATTATGATAATGATGGTGAAGAATAATGATGAAAGAGAATAACACCATAATAGATAAAATAATCCGTCCATGCAATCAATTTATCCACTAATGAAAATATTATAATAGAGTATTGAGAGTCATTGAATCCTAATGAACTAAAAAAACCATAGCTCCCTCCCTAAAATAATATCAAGGTTAGTTCATATTTTTATGGAGTTGAGAAGGATAATTGTGGGGGGAACAAAAAATCAAAACAAAAGAAAATAGGGAACGAGAAATTTATAATTATTATAAGATATATTGAAAGTATGGGATAAAATTACAAAATCATTACCCCTATATAGATACTAAATAAATTATAACACCCTTGTCCAAATGAGATATTGTTTTAGAGATATAAAACATGTGGAGGATAAAATTTATTTAATTTCACTACTCAAAATTATAGTTCTTTTAAGGTCATAATGTCTTGATAATCTGGTGTATATGAATTCAAATATTCATTAAGACATAAATACCCCCCCATGTAAATCAGTTAAAATATCATATAAATGTGTAAAATAAATCTTAAATTTTGCAAGTTTATATACAATAAACATTTGAAAAACTTCTATCATTCACACATCACTAAATTTAGAAATTTACTATGCTAATTAAACAGGATGTTTTTATAGCATAGTACATTTCTAAATTTAGTGATGTGTGAATGATAGAAGTTTTTCAAATGTTTATTGTATATATACTTACAAAAGTTAAGATTTATTTTACACATTTATATGATATTTTAACTGATTTACATGGGGGGATATTTATGTCTTAATGAATATTTGAATTCATATACACCAGATTATCAACACATTATGACCTTAACAGAACTATAATTTTGAGTAGTGAAATTAAATAAATTTTTTCCTCCACATGTTTTATATCTCTAAAACAATATCTCATTTGGACAAGGAATGTGTGGGCTGTGTGCCCATATTCAAAATTCAACAAATCCAAGTGAAAATTCCCTGTCAAAAATTGTGAGATTCTATTGGGACATTTATTTTGGGATTTAGATTATAATTTTATTGAATTAAAATTATCATATAATCTCCTGAATCTAAAACTGTAATTTGACCATTAATATTATTTTAGAAAATGTTATGGTTGAAAGACCATGCTATCATAAAAAAGAACAGAATTTAGAAATTTTATATTATCATAATTGAATCTAGAATATTCTAATACTCAAAAAATGTGAAAATTTAACTTAAAATATATTAGTGTTTGAATTAAAATATTAAAAAAATTAAATCAGGATTCATCATTCCTTGACACAAACCATCTACACTGCTAGGAAATTAGTTAATAGTATATGAATAACATACTTCCAATGATATAATTATAGAAAACACCAAAATATCACAGTTAAATGAAATTATAATATCTAATTAGTGGAAAAATATCCATAAAGACACTATAATCAAGATCATCCATTCAATGTCATTTTAATTCAGATGTTCATTCATTACAAACCAATACAATTGTTTATTTGTTAGTCGCATAAGTAATTTTGATATTTATTTTTTTAATTATTAATAAAAAATATTATTTCGATAGGATTATGAAAATTTTCATCAATTTATGTAATGGACAAAAAATATTTCAATCATGAGTAAATTTAATAGTGATTTGATGGATCACAGTTTTTTTGTACACACATTTAAAAATTTAAATTATAAGGAGAGTAGGTTGAACCCTTAAGTATATTTCATGAATATTACATTGAAAACAAATAATACATCCTTGATGAAATCCACATATGACATGTGAATCGCCGCAACCTCATTTTGAATGATATGATCATTGAATCACGCACTAATTATAACAAATGAATTCATCGTAATTTTCAATTTTTTCAATTTTTTTTATTTTTTTCCGTTGATAAAATTTTAGATATAGGATAAGACTATACTAAAATAACATTAATGAATGAATATTCAATAAAGAAATATATGATATGTATATGAGTTTTAGAATGAATGAAAATAAATATTTCAAGCATATCTCCATATTTATAATGGTTTTTCTATTTTATCATTTTTTAGAGAAATGTGTGATATGAATGCTGTAAAAAAGAACAATGATTCATTCCTATGTCTCAAAAGCACAATTTTTTTACATGCATCCCACAAAAATTGAAATAATTTTAATCCTAATGATGAAACAAGTAATTACATTCCCCCACACTAAAATATGAAGTATCCATGAAAAAACTATTAATATTGAAGCTAGGTTTAGAAAAATAGCACTACAATGTTACTAAGACCTATTAGGTAATTCTTGTATAATAAGGGGAAAAGTGTAGTTTTAAAGCTATGTTTCAAGTTAAACATATGGATGGACGAAGAAATACCTCAATAATATCTTGAAATCAATATCCTTGAAGTAGACAAACAAATATTCAATAAAAAAAATATGACTCTTGACTTTAAAAATGATATATGTTAATAATTTGTCAATAAGGTTTAGAAAAATAATGGCATAAAAAAGTTGTATAACATGTATAATATTATATCAAATGAGTTTCACAATCAATTAATCTTCCTTAATTATCAATAATTAAAACTATGAAACAAAATCTATTTATAAATAAATTAATACAAAATATATTAAAATCAATGAGGTGAAAAATATAACTATTGATTTATAATTCTAATTAATATTAATAAAATTTTGAATGATAAATTTATTCCAAAATTAAATAAATAAATGTTAAACAAAACATGTAAAAAATGGAATTACATAAAAAATTCCTAAAATATTTTAACCTCCTCCCAAACATAAGATTTGACAACCCCTTCATTTTAGATCAAACATAATTAAAAGATAATGAATTTATAATTGAGGATAATGGGTGAGGTGAGGAAGAATTATTTATTCTATAACATGTTTGAGTTATTCTACTAGATTCAAACACTTAAAGACATCATGAATTAATAAAAAATTAAGAATAAAAAATTTAATAGAAGAAAAAAAGATGTAAAATAGAAAATATAATGTAAAAGTAGATATAATTTTTTAAGTTACCACCAAAATAGGTACTAGGTGTTTATTTTCCATCATTTCGACATCACAGCTAGTCATCCCCATTCTAAAGGTGGATGATGTTTTGGTGGAATGTACCACCTCGTTTTATTTCTCACAACAACAACATCTAGATTCTATAGTGGAAATCCAAAGAGAATATAATAAATGTCCTAATGTTCATGAAATAATAAATAGAGGAGTGTAATTGAAATGTGCGTGGGGGTGGTGAATGGGATTCTTATTTTATATCATGGGTGCCTCTTTCATGTTGTATGAATGTTGATGTAGAGTAATTAATTTTATCACCATGGTATCCTCAATATTATATTTTTATTAATCAAATTTCTAACTCTAATTCTCCCTTAGCGGTTTCCAATTTATCCTAATCATCATCACACGCCATGTAATGAATTTTTGTGCATTAATGAAAACCAAAAATTAAAATTTAGGAATAAGATTTTATAACAATAAAAAATAAATTTTTTTCGAGAAACCATTGTTAAGATTTATACCATAAACTCATCTACATAATGTTCTAGTACATCTTAGAAGGACATCTAGAGGATTTAAGGACCATGTGGTAGATATGAGTTATGTCATTTTATTTCCACATTCAATATATATTCTTTAAAATTTAAAAGTATAAATAATTGTTTTCTTGATCAAAACATTATGGAACTACAAAAATTATCATTAGATTTTTTTTAACTCCATGTGAAAGTATTAAAAATTGATTTTTCAAGGTTTTCATTTCATACCTCTGGGAATCCATGAATATATATATGTGAAAATTATAAATAAATAAACTATATAGTTATATTTTCAAAACTCTAATTATTTATCTCAAATATGTGTAGATTTCATCATCAAAGAATTTCAATTTTTAATAGTTTTTAAAATATTTGGCTTTTTGTGGGTTCATAAAGAAAAATAGTGATTAAATGTAATTAAATACTTGAAAAAAGTTCCAATTTTGGGATAACTATTTTCAAAAATTACATAGGATTTTTTATATTAACCTAGATATATAATAAAGGCCTCACCCAGGGTCGATCACTCAAGAGGCCATGTAATCTAACTATTTTTTATTATCAATAATTTTTATGTAAAAAATATACCAGTAAATGAAAATTAAATAGATGGTAGATTTGAAAAATGTATATGATATATATATATATATATATATATATCTGTATGATATAAAAATATTGAGAAAATATAAAACAATACAAGAATTGGTTAGTGATTAGAAACTATTACTAGTAAGAGTTTATAGTTAAATAATAATTACCCATTCAAAGATTCTCATTATTCTATCCAATAATAATACTAACCCTATAACTAAACAGCCTCATGTTTTAATTATCATTATTCCCCATAGACCATCCATATGATGGATAATATCCCTCATGTAATCACTACAATGATACTCTACCACATTAAATCATTTAAAAATGAATGAGTGAAATGTTGATGAATAAGAAAAAGAACCCAATAGTACATAAAATTATTTCTCTCTATAAGTGAATTAATAGATATTTAATTTATTATAATATAATAAATTAGGCCATTAATGTTTAACTAAATCAAAACATCACCACCTACACAATGAAAAATAGTGAGGGAATTTCTTTATTTTCATGGTTTTTAGAAGAATTTTAGTGGGATAAAAAAAATAATTGAATAAGAAAGGGAGAAAACAATAAATATTTATATTGAAAATATCATAAAATATTAACTTTTCTAACCACCAATATGGATACTCAAAATAGATGACACTCTTGAAATAAAATGAAAGTATAAATTTATATGTGTGCGGGTGGCATAAGATTACTCAATTTGTATCCATCAAAAGTATACATGTTTTTAGAATAGTGAATATGTAATGTCTAAAAGGTGTTATCTGGAGTTTTTTAATGGGATTTGGATATATAGAAATAATAATCGATCATCATTTTTTATTGGTATATGATGTTTTCAAATAATTATTTGTGAAAATATTTCTACACTAGAGGCTGTTTGACTAACAATGTGCTAGTTTTAAATTCCATTATGACATTTAAATATCCAAAATATCGAGTATCCCTATGAATCAACTATGTTCATCCATATATTATATGTATCTTTTAATAATTTCACCTACATTGGACCAACCATGGGTGATATATGGGGACAAGTTCAATGATTATGAAAACATAGATAAATTAACATGGCCTGAATTATCTCCTTCTATTGGACATTTTATATTCATCAGATATTCGAGTTGAATAAAATGTATCCCATAATAATTTGAATCTTAAAAAATTTAATTTTACTATATTTATTTATTTATAGAAACATATGATGATAATTTTAAACTGATATAAAAATTAATAAAATTATATTATAATCCATTTTATTAATTGTTTCCAAAATATCGAGACCCATAAAAATATTAAATATTACATTAAAATAAAATTTTTTAGGATTGAATAATTTAATTTAGAAAATATATTCTCTAAAAATATTATTTTATCCATCCACCATAATTCTCTATTTCACCACATTACAGTCATATAATACCATGTATAAAACAATCATCCCACAATGTAACTAGAAATAATAAATAAATTTCACTCACTAAATAAATTAACATTATTACTAAATTGACACAAATTCCATCAATCTTATATAATCATAAAATTCCATTTAGTCTCATGTTAATCCCCATGTTCATTTCTGACCTTTCTCCACATAAATTTATTTCTCTTTTATACAATAATTATATATATATATATTATTCTCGTACTAAATAACTTATGTGATATCCATAATATTCTAAAAAACTTCATCATTTTACATTGCAATACCTAAAAAACACATTCAATAATGATTAATTTTCCTAGTGAAATAGTACTTGAATGTCGTAGAGTTAGACCATTTAAAAATTAAACGGATGAAAAATGGAGGATAAAATCATTAGTACATTACAATAATTTTGAACATAAAATATAAGAAAAATAATCACATATATTACCTTACTATATGTGGAAATAAAAATAACCATTTTGAATTACATGGTCTATGAGCTAAATAAATTGTATAATTGGTGAATTTACCTTGAATCTCCATTTTTCATTTTTTTCTATATATTTTTTCAACATTTTCCATTTTAACAAGAAGGATGAGAAAAAATGTGATGAAATGAATAAATAAAAATTCATGAAATCAATTTTTGATAGGATATTGATATCATAAAAGTACAAGGATGAATTAATACAATCTCATTTCGATGATTTTAATTTTCCAATTTTTTAAATTATTTTAAATATTTATCTAGAAGGGTGGTATGAATTAAGTACAAAGTAATATACTGCTTAAAAAAGTCTTAAATGCCCAAAATTTATACACAAACCCCATATGGTCCTCAATTATTTTCATCTTAATGATAATACTTGAAAATTCACTCTCCTAAACACAAACATGTCATATCTAAGAAAAAATTAAGAGTGAATATAGATAAGGAAAAATATATTTTAATGTGTTTTAATTATATCAAAAAATTTATAGAATAGAAAGGGAAAGGGTATTAATAGTGGTTGGACTCAAGTTAAAAATATGGGCACCAAAATAAATATCTAAATTATTTTAATGAAAATTCATGCAATCTAGTGGTTTGAAATATGAAAATCAATTTTTTTGAATAAAAAAACCATACTCAAGAATCTAAAAAAATAAATAAAAAAATTTATATATAATGCTTATAATATTATTAGTTTAGGAAACATTTCAAATTTGAGTATACTTGTTCACAAGAACATCAGAATAAATCATATATACCAAAAAGAAATGATTGGAAATTAGGAAACAGTAACCATTAATCAATCATTTAAAAACTATAAATTTCAAATTTAATAATGTCAAATCAAGTCCAATATGTTATAAATTTTAAATATAATACATTTTTTTTATGAGTCCTAAATTTCAAAATATTAAAAACATTAAAAATCCATATGAAATTCTAAAACAACAAAAAATAATATGTAAACACAAACAAATATCCAAAACATTTGACACCCCTTAACATAGGATATAACTTCCCCATAATTTATTATAAAACAAATTAAAATACCATTGAAGATTATCCAATGATATAGAGTGAAAAAACAATGATTTATTTATCAATTGGTAAATTTGAGTTAATCTCCCATTAAAGTCCACTAAAAATATTCAATAATGTTGTAAAAAACAATAATATATTTTTTGAAAGGGAAAAACATTTATAAAATAATGTAATGGAAAATTTTACTGATTTTGGGTGAAAAAAAACAAAAAGGTTATTGGTTTTTACATCCATTATTCAAGAAGTTATAGTTAGTAATCTCTAATATGATGGTGTATTGAGGTTTTATGGCATGAACCACCCAAATATATTTCTCCCAAAATCAGTAAGTGGAATTCAAGAGAGGAGGTCCCCAATAAAGATAATACTTTTTTATCTACCAATAAACAATAATGATATAATTAAAAATACAATAGGTGAGAGAATACAAGGTAGGGGATATTCTTATTGAATATTACAGTGTCCTCTTCTATGTGATATTAAATTTATTTTAGGGGAAATTGTTTCTTCACCACAGGCTCATAAAAATCAGCCTTTTTACTCTTCAAATTTGCACATCATTTTCACCACCATAGTGGTAAATTCATCCTCTACTTTATAAATATCTTGGGAAATTATAGGTGTATTTTCCTCATATCCCAGAAAAGTGTAGTGAATTGGAGTTTTTAATAATGTAAAATAAAAAACAATATAATATTCAAGTGTTGTTTCTTATTGAAAGGTCTCTATGTGGATTATAGAACAGTTTGGGAGAGAAGTGATGGTTAATACATTTTATATCACAATATTATCTTATCTAAATGTAGTAAACAAGAGATTTTTTTCTACCTTAACAAAATATTATGCAATATTAGAATGTGGTGTGAAAATTAATCAGGCTCATTGGCTATGTATTAAAAAATGTATTTCAGAATGAATTTTTATAGGTCATATATGATATATTTGAATGCCTATATGTTATAATTAAATATAAAAAACCATGTATATTCCTTTTAAAAAAATTAACTGTTTCACTTAAAGAGGTTGGGTTCCACCATCAATAAATTTTATTTTTTTAATTATAGAAATTTTTTTATGAAAATAGTGAGCACAATGAATTTACTCAATTAATATTACTCCAATTTTATGAAAATAATACATTAAAAATCAATATTAAATAAATTATTATATATCTAGAAATATTTTAAAGAGAAGACCTATGATCTATCTTTAAAGGGGTATTCTAACAATCACTAATTTTACATTATAACTAATTATTATATAAAAAATAAACACAAAAATGAAAACTAATACAATGGTTTTTTTAAATTCATATTCTATAAATATCCATATGATTTAAAAATTAATAGAAAATGGAAAAGATGATACTTAGAGGTTTATGGGAAGAAACTGTTTTTCTTAGAATATCACAATGTAGTAATCATTATACTTTATAATTTTCTCAATATTATATTAAATTTTCATATCTTCCATATCAATCAATGAAGTTAAATTTTAATTTCTATTACCTTAAACCAACCCTCTAAAACTTTATTAATCCCTTTCAAATTATCACTATAATGATACTCCACCTTATATTGCATTATTATTTCAAAGGAGAGGGAAATTAATAAATGATACGAACAACCAAATATGAGAGAATGAAACCAATATATAAATTCAATTCAAAAACTATAGAAATTATTAGTATAGAAAAAATGATCCATTAAATCATATTGAACATAAAACATAAACTCTCCCTTGTTAATGAATAGAATTTTCAGTTCATAATTTTCATATATTTGAGAAATATCCTCTTGGGGGAATCAAAAATAAAAATAAAATATAAGAGTATGTTTGGAAGATAAAACTAGAATAATATATATTTTCTATATATAAGACATTTATAGTTTCATTACACCTATATAGATGCTAAAATTAGACAAATCCCTTGAATGTAAATGGAAGTGTAAATTTATAGGTATAATAGTAGTTCATTTTTTTATACTTTTGTATTAATCAAATGATATTTCACTAATAAAAAACTGGGATTACCTAGTGATTGAAATTTAACATCTCTAGAAAATGACGCTATAAAAGATCCCCTTGACTAGTTCTATAAAAATATCTATTAATGGGGGCCTTTAACAATGCTTCCTTAGCAATATTAAAGGGGGAATTTAATATTTCTAAAAAGTCACTAATAAAGTCCCCCTTTATCAGCCCTTCAATAAAATTCAAATAAAGACCACCTTTATTAGGGATTTTAAAATAGCATTGTGGGGGGGGGTGGGGGTGGGGGGGGGGGGGCTTTATCAAATATTTTTTAGAAGTGCTGATAAAGCTATCCTTTATTAGTGTATTTTTACTACTACTTAGAAATTGTATATTAAAAAAAATAATTCTTTAAAAAAAATATAATTATATAAATTTATAAATTTATATATATTGATATAAATATAATATATATATATTTAATTTTTTTATATGTATAAATAAACATTTACACTTAATATATATGTTATTATGTGAAAATTAATTATAAAAAAAATTCATACTAATTTTATAATTAATATATATTAATCGTCATTTAAAAAAATTGAAAATAAAAGAAATCAAAAAATCAATAAAATTACTAAAATATGTTTAAAACGTAACGGTAACATAAAATAGTAATAAATTTTTATCAGGGTTCCTACTTGGGTTGTACAACATATCAAATATAATCATTTGATGACCTCAACACCATGATGATAATAGAGGACCTTTATAATTGTTTTCAGGAAAAAAAGGGTCAAAAGACATCCAAAATTTTGTTTTTAGTTTCCCCCCCCATTTTCTAACATTCGATGGATTTTAGCCTCATTTGATGGGGTATTATAGAATTTTTCTGTGGGAACTGAATTTATTCCGATGTCTTAAATTCCAATTGATTTTATGGTTTTTAAATTTTATCATTTTTCACAATGTGTTTTGTTTGTCATTAAATAAATGCATATTTTATAATATTTACTTTTAATAAAGAACATATGTAAATACATATATCAACATATTTAGATAAAATTGTATTTTCAAAAATATAATATAAATATTTATTATTCATTTTATTTAATGGATACAAGTACCCATTTATTACTTTATAAAAAATGAATAATATCTATATATAATTTGTATATATACATATGTGTGTGTATTAAAAATCAAATATATAGATTTCTAAATTTATATTCTTTTATAAAGAAATATTTATTTTCATGAATATGTATATATGAATTATTATTAATTTATAATATATATATAATGTAATTATATATATATATATATCACATATTTCAAAATATATACAAATAAATAGAATAATCATTAAATATAATAAAAAATATGCATGTCATAGTGGTAATGAGAATCAGTTTCATAAGGGAGGTCCTAGGGTCAAATCAAGGCATGTACAATAAATTTTTGGTATCCTTACATCTCTGAAGAAGGGGGTGGGGTGCATGATGGATGATGGGTAGTTGAAAGATCTGATAATGCAGGTTATAAGTATGGAGAATGGTGGGTATTAGTGTGCATGAAATTTTTTAGATATATTTTAAGAGAATTATTGTAAGTACTATTATGATAAAACATTATTAACACTAAAAATTTGATGCTATAATATCCCTTTAACAGTGCATAAAATAACCATGTTTAAGGGTTTCTTAACAGAGTTTTTTAGAACGGTTAAATACCCCCTTTTAACATCATTCGTAATATACTTACTTTTAATATACTGATAAAACACATTCACTAGAACTGTTAAAGCTATGATTTATAGTAATGGTGCATTTTTATAATAAAAAATTAGTAATTTTAGAAATACCACATTCATTGAAGTTTTTTGAATGTGTATTGGATGTCGAACTACAAAATTTGATCTCCATTTTCAATGTATAGAGGATGTTATAAAAATATCAAATTAGAAAATATTTCTTCCATGGAGATTGTTTGAAATTCAACATCCCAGTATCCCATGATATAATGACCATGAAAGAAAAAAATTATAGAGATTCCCCATTAATTAAAATATTTTATCTACATTCTCTATATCACCCATAAATGCATAATAGTTTTTTTACCACCCATGTTGGAGATCTGGTCCCATATTTAAAATTTTTCAAATAGAGGAACAAATTCCAAGACCAAAATTATTATCTTTTTATGGACCATTTCTTATTTTGATTTGGATAATGGTACATTATGATTTAATTTATTTATTAATTTTTTAAAATAAAAAAATAATTTCATAATTTATATTCTATTATAAGAAAAAATTGCTGAAATACAATGCTGATAAAAAAATATAGAAATTTATAAAATAATCTATTTTAATAAATGTTTCAAAAAAATTTCATTAACCACCAAACGTATCTATTTAAAATAATATATATATATATATATATTGAATGAAACATTGAATTTTTGAATTAAATGTGAAAAATATGAGCTTATTCAATCCCCCACAGTAAACCCTTACTCTTATAGGAAATCATCTAATATCAAAGACAAAATCAAAATCTATAGTATAACTTGTAGCAATACATAATTATTACACATGAAACAAGGTTTCACACCTCATACATGGATCAAAACATCCTAGATCCTCTATAATAATAAACATCAAATGAAATAAGTGTTTATCACTATATTCATTTCATATCTACCTAAAAAAAATTATTTTATCTCCCACTGAAGGATTTTAATATGGAGTTCTTCATATTATGTAGAATATTAGTGATATCTTTAAGCTTTATCCCTCTTAACTATGAGACAAAAAAATTATTTTAATCATAAGGACTTTTCATGGTGATTAAAAGACTAAAGTTTTGTGGCTAAAAACACTTAAAACCTAGAAGATGAAATGGGTAGGTTGGAAATTTATATATATTTTACGAATATTTCGGAAAACAATAATAGATAACGTCACTCAAATCCACTTATAATATTAAAAACATATCCCCCCTTTTAATGATAGGGATAATGATTCTATCAATGAATAATATGAATGAATTCATCTTAAATATTTTTTGAAAAAATTAATTTAATTTTATAGTGTATGGGATGAAAAATGAACAAATAAAAACTCATTCACAAATATATTTGAGAGGTACATGTGTCCTAAAAGTAATAATAATGATTAATTAAAGATCATATTTAGGTTTTTTTCTTATTCAACACCATTATTTTTTTTTCATCATATTTTTTAATTTTTTAGAGAAAAGGATGATATTAGTGAATTACAATGAAAAAGAACTAATGAAAATGACTAAAATTCAAAAAATTGTGACACACTCATCAAATATTTTTACCCCAATTAACACACTTGAAAATCATATCTCTCATACGTACACAAGAATTTTGTTTGAGAATTTATTATGATAAAGGGTTTGTATGGAATTTTTACTGTAATGTGGCTTAAATAGAGATGTTAATTTGTATATTCGAAGAAATAGACATGGGTAGATTTAAAATGTAGGTCTCAAGATAAAAATATTGCTAGAGAATGGATAATCTCAATAATTTATAAATCATTAAAGGAAATGAAAATGTTTTAAGGATAAACAACATAAATTACCTATAAAACAACATGACTCATGAAAATAATGAAAAATAAAAATGTGATAAATATATTTAAATGTTTTAGAATCCTATTATACTATACATGATATCTAATTTGGACCGTACTAGTGCACATGATTTTCATAATTAATCAAAAATTTGAAATAAAAATAAAAAATGTCTAGGAACAAAATTCTATTAATAATGATTTTAATACAAATAAATTCTAATCAAGTAGTGTGATAATATTACAATTATGTTTGGAATTTTACAAAGAATTATAATAAAATTAATAATATTAAAATCACATAAGATAATAAAAATAAAAAAAAATTATAGAAATTATGAAAAAATGGAAGAAAAAATTCATAAAAAGAAGTTTAAATCCCCCCACCCATAAAATTTAACTGCCACTTCATTTAATATATAAAATAATTAAAAGAAAAGATAAAATCTACCATATATAATTAATGAAACAACCTAGATTTATTTATAATGTGGTATCATTTAGTTAATATCCAAGGTACCTCCACTTGAAAAAAATAATGAAAATTAGGTAAAAACAATATCAGAAAAATGTTATTGGAGGAATACCAGAAAATTGAACATAAATGAGGATATATTTTAGGTGAAACCCTTAAATACGTGATGTGTTAGTCCTACCCCTAATCATTCAGTTGCATCCGAATATCAATAATCCAAAGGTTGATAGTGATTTTGTTGCATGAACAACAACATTTTATTTCTCTGATCATCCAAAAATGGATTCAATGATTAGAAATCCACAATGAAAAGAGGGATTATTCTAAATTCCATGAAATAATAATGATATAAGTAAAAATAAAATATGAGAGATAAGAGAAGGTAAAATATATCCATTTTGACTATTGTGGTTTCATCCACCATGATATATGAATGTTGATGTATAAGAAGAAACTACATCACCATGGGAACCTCAATCACTTATTTCTAATCATTAAATTCATGAACTATTTTCATTTATTTAGTGGTAACTTTATCCACTTCATCACCAATCTCTTAGATGAGAATAACTGTTGGTTTAACAAATCACAAATAATAACTGTGAATTTTATTTTATTTTGTGTAAAATCAAAAACAAGATAATATTGTGTTACATAAAATCCATTCAACTGAAGATCTTTAAGTTTTTCCATTTCTCAGAAGGCATCTAAAAAGAATTTAGAATTTATTGAAGAGAAAATTTGTATTGATCACTTTCCACCTCTAGGATATATTATGTAAAATTCTAAGGGAATATCTCTTTTTGTTTCTTGACAAAATCATGATAGAACTCCATAATGTAATATGGGAATTATTTGAGGTCCTTGGATAGGGATTGTAAAACTGATTACCCATGGACATCCTTTGGTTCCCTAGTTTCATTTCTTAATGATGCTCTATTTTATTAAAATATTAGAGGTCTAAACACTTTTCATGATAAAATTAAAATTATATCTCTAAATTTAGTGGAGGGTTCATCATCAATGAATTCAATTTTATTAAATGTTTTGAATTTTTTTTGATCTTATTCAAATAAATATATATATAAATGAACCCCTTGAAAACGGTTCAAATTCTATGAAAAGGATTTATAAAAAATTTATATCCAATAAATATTTATTTACATAGGAATGTATTAGAGTATACACATGGGTCGATTTCGTGGCGAGGTCACTCAAAAACATTAAATTTCTAGTATCCTTAATTATTATCTAGAAAATATACTAAAAAATGATTTATATAATAATAGGGGATTTGAAAAAATAATATGAAATATATATCTATGCGATAAAAAAATTTATGGAAAATTAAAAAGTATACACAATGATGATAGTGAGAAAAAACATATATACATAAGAGTTCATGGTAAATCAATCAATGTTGTTTAAAACATTCTCATTGTTATAAATAATGTTGAGATGAACCCTATCTCTCAATAAATACCCATTTTAATTGTAATTACTCTCCAACAACTCTCTGTATAGGGAAAAATATCCCTCATATCATCAAAGAAAGTATATTCCATGATATACATCATTATAATAATGAATGAGAGAATCATTGATGAACGAGAACAAGAACCCAATAGTATAAAAATGAAACCCCTATATTTAATATATTCTAATAATATTGATGATTACTGAATAGAAGAAATAGTTTATTTAATGTGTAAAAAATTCAATATAGTTTTATTCCTTCCTCAAAAACTGGAACAGATAGTTCTCCATTTTCATACAATTAAATATATACACAATGGGGTAAACTTAAATTAGAAATATATTAGAATATGAAGTGATGAAAAAATGATAAATTAATATATATTGAAAATATACAAGGCTATTACATTACCATAACCACTTTATAACTAATCAAAGTGACTTAATCCATTTAATGGAAACAGATTTGTATATTTGTAGTCATGAGGGTGGCTTATATTCATTGATTTTATGTTCATATAATTTTTACATTACTTTGAATTAAAAAGAGCCAAATTTTAAATGGTTTTATTCTTGGAAGCTGCTAAATTCTATCTTCTTTTTATTCCCAAAAAATTGTAGTTTAATTTACCAAGTGTAGAGGATATTTAAATACATTTACACATTAATAAATTTATGACCAAAAGACGTTGAATTCCAAAATGATATTTTTCAATGTCATTATGACATTGAAATAACCATAATATCGATTATCAAATACAATTAATATCCTTCCTGTAGTTTTATATTTCAATTAATGATTTTATTTCATTTAGCACACCCATGTGTGAAATGTGGTCCCATATTCAAAAAAATATATCACTGGTTATAAATTGAAATTCATGAAATGTGATTTTTTTGGGTATTTTAATTTTGGAATCAACTTGAAACCAAATTAAATGAAATGTATCAAAATGTTCTATGAAGGATAAAACATTAATTTCAAAAATGGAGTAATTTAAAAAAATTTATGACTAAAATACCATATATATATATAAAAACATTAAATTCCAAAATAATACATTTTTCAATCAAGTCAATAATATTCCAAAACCCTAAAAATATGAAAATACAAATTAAAATATAAAATTTGTGGTATAAAATTATTTAATTATAGAATAAAATGTGTAAATATATGAGATTTATTTGAAGTTAACCTTGAGATACATCACCATAAAAATCTATAGTAGGTACCCTTGGTCACCATGGGCATAAGGAGAATGAAAAAAGGTGAATAATGAGATATTAGTGACACTGAAGAGAAATACAGTCTCATAACTATTGATTCCATGAATATGACCAAGGAAAGTTTTGGAAAGATAGACTCTAATGAAGTGAAGGAGATCATGGTGTGTAGGGTACTTTGAGTGTTCAAAAATGGTTGAGAAATCGGAATAAAGATATTAAAATAATATATGGTAAACAGATATTTAAACAAAATATAAAACCCTAGATAAAAAACCAAATGTTGGACATACTCACAAAATAGTTTTCCCACCACATAAACTCATGTAGAATGGCCTTTAATACTTGGATGTGGTCTATCTGATCTGAGGAGAACCAAGACTCCCCGAGTAGAGACCACTATAACATTATGTTATGGCTTAATGGCATAACTAAGATCAAGAGGGATTCCGCCATATGAATCCACACCCAATATGGAACACATATTTTTTTAAGCGATTTTGGAGAATTTATACTATTTTGACAATAAAATCTTTTCATGATATGAAACCATAGACTATAAAATTTCATACAATGGTTTATTTATGAAGTGCTCAAAGAAAACTAAAAAAATATAATAGAATAAATGATAAAACATAATCTAATAAATATTAAAATCTCACCTAAAAACGACAGAATGGGAGTTATATGAATATTAGTTATTTAAAATGATCGAGATTTACAAATAAAAGAAAGTGAAAATACTCATTTTGTAGGATATGAGATAAATAATTCCAATGATTTGTATTTGGATGGTGTGAAATAAAATTTACTTAGTGATATACACCATTAAAAGTCAAGAATTGAGATTAAATTTAAAAAGAATAGATATATTATTAAGGGTATGAATGGAGACCTGGTCAAGATGTTTTGGTGGAACATCAATAATATATACAAGCTGGATAGAGAAAATAACTTTTTCATTTATACAGTGTAATAATAAAATATATTATTACACCAGAGGATAAGACACATTCTCAAACAATTCATAGAAATCATTTCTAATCCAAGGGACATAGTATACAGTGAAAATGTGGAAGAAAATGTAATGATAGTATGGTTGGAAAAAAATGGTTTTGTTCCATTACCAATAAAATAAAAAAATACATACAACCTTTAGAACATTGTTCACACTATCCTTTTTGAACTAGTGGGTTTATGATGAATATATAGAGAAGGATTCTTAATTTTCTTCATCAGTGATAAGATAATATTGCATTTTATTATATTCATGTAAATCAAGATTGATGTTATTGTGTTAATACAAGGTTATCAGAGAATATTTGATAATGAGACTACATTCTCTATCAATTTTATTAAAGTTTGATAACAAAAATGAGTTCACTTCAATTGATATTGAAAAATACCGTGAGACACGTAGTAAAAAACCTGAGGTTTTTTATACAAGTACTCTATTGTAGAATGGACTCATTAAATGGAATAAATAATGGTTAAATAATATGACCAAAATAAAACATATTAAATGTGGTGTCTCTCTCTATTAACAGTTGGGGGTTGTACAATTATTGATATTCTTTAAAAATATGGAATTTTCAAACCCTATAGATGAGGTAAACACCAAAAAAATGTGGAATGGAAAGAATTCATAATTGAAAAACTTATAAGAGTTCATAGGAATTTGTTAATTCTAAATTAAGGAAGGAAATGAAAGGATATACAATGATTCTAGTGATGGAAGCATATCATTAGGCTACGAAATTAAGAGTATGTCTACAAATAATTCAACAATAGGATAAACAATATTGTGGATAGTAATAATCTTAATATTATATATGAATGATAAGCTAAAATTAAGGAAGTGTAGAACAAGAAAAAACATGTTAATAATATGAGAATGTGCATATAAATTTATAGGATATACTATGTTTTCCAGTCGATGATTACATCGAGGTTGATGTAGTGGAAGAAAAAACCACTGAAGGAGATCAAAGGACAACAAATTAAAGGAATAAAATAAATTAGGATAATCAACACAATATAAATTCAGGTAAAATATCCTGGATTCATTCTCAAAGAATGATATCTAGAGAAAATGATGCTTTTTCAACCATGGATCTAATGAAATTTGAAGAATAATTAATGTATGTATCATAATTCAAATTCATGAATAAAGAATTAGATTAAATATATAATAATTTAATGTGGGAGCTAGTGTAATGTATTAAACATCCTAATGAAATTTTTACTAAATGATTAATTAAAAATAAATTTGAAAACATGGATGGGTGGTCTATAATAAGGCTCAATCAGTGTGTATAGTATATAGAAAAATTTATTTTCACCATATGGAAAAAATTCACACCATTTGATCGACTTGAGTCTATCTACCTTCTCATGTCCATTAAAATACAATTAGAATATGGTTTTGTAGATGGATGTGGATACTGCAATCTTGATTTTTTTACTTGTGAAAAATGTTAATATTGTGTATGTAGTATGGTTTGTAATGGAATAGAAATTTAAAAATGTAATTTTACTTCTGAATGAACATATACCCATTTAGTAATGTAATATAATATATATTAAAATAACTATAAAATGAAATCATATAAATTTTATTAATATAAATAGATTCATAATATTTTCATTGGATATCATTAATATAAAATTGTAAAACCATTTTCAATATAACTATTATAATTTGTACTTTATTATTAAAGTATATTTAGGATAATAATAACAGCTAATAGATGAATAATTAAAACAGGTTTTCTTCAACCAGTATGAGAATCACTCATGAAGTTCCTTTCATTGATATTATAACGTAGATAACATTTTTAGGGTTTACCATTTATGACGATCAAGATGAGATTTATTTACCAATACATGAGTGGAGTCAATTATGAGATAAGTCCAAGCTTATAAATGTATCCAACCAATATTTAACTGCTACACAACCCCATTAAAGTAAAAAAACTATACAACATATCCATTTGGATTATTCTGTTGTAATAAGTTGTTATGTATCATATCCCTAGTAATATAGATGATAAATATTTTCTTAAAAAAAAAAAAAATTTCCATACCTCAATCCCATTTTCATTATAAATTTAAATTCACATGAATCATAGATAAATATGATATATAATTTTTTGGATTCAATGAAGACACCATTTTACATTTGGGAAATATATGATTATAGTTAAAATACATTTATATGCAACAACAAATAATTTGGAAAAAATTTATTTAGAAAAAATGGCCTTATAAATCAGTATTAATTTTAATATAAATAAAAATATTCTTTTATTAAGACCCCTGTTATTTTAATAAGGTTTTTAATAATTAGTATGACATAAAACTAGTATTTTTAAATTAATTATATTATTTATATAATAATCAAATGAATTTTAATTTATAAATTTTTTAAATTAAATTTCATTTTATGAATCATTATGTAAAAATTAGACCACTATTTGTTTACTTAATACACATAGATAGTCAATTTTGTTGGTAAAAAAAATACTTTATTAATATATGGTATATATAATGATGTCATAATGAATTTAAAGTGATATAATAAATTCTATAAATATATTTATCTATAAAAATTGGTATAATACATCCAAATAATGTATTTTAATGTGATAAGATTAATTTTTGAAACATCTAACGAGTGTTCTAAAATAGAGATTATATATTGATGTTTTTAAAACCAATTATTTTTTAAATGGAACTGGATCTACCTCGATTATATTATTAATTTTATAATATTGTTCCTCATGATTATAAATTATTTAAAACTACCCTCTTGTAAAATACCATTGGAAAAAACCATTTTAATGACCACGATTTTTTACATTTTATAAACTAGATTTCCAAGGGCTATGATTGGAAATTTGAAAAGAATTTCACATTGTATTCCATAAATTCTTGTCCATTCTACTTTTCTACATCACTCGAATTCCTCTTCTAAAGAATTTATTATCACTTTCTATCTTTGAATCCCTCTAAATTGGGTTTAATGTTTATAATGAAATAATTGAATGCATTATGATGTAACTTATATTGGTAATGGGCTCTCTCCATCGTCTTTTTAATTTAAAAACTTTCATTGTTATCATTATTTTTAATTTAAAATTATTAAGTTTATATATTTTCATATTCATCCATTAAATCAAAATCTATATCCTATTAATGACATAGTATTTTCCTATCCCTCATTTATCCCATACCCTTGGTTTTAGAAACACCCTTTATGTGCTTGAAATTGTCCCTGATTTTCCATTATGTTTTTTTGTGAATACAAGACCATATTATATTTCAATCGTATTCAACTAGATATAACTATATTTAATTTATTGGGTACATTCATGTATTAAAACCACATTCCTAAATCATAGTTTTAATATTACGAAATATGTTCTTATGTTATTTGATCGATGTGGAACACATATAGCTAGACATACAAATGGTGCACCCTAACAGAGCTCAAAAGAATTGAAAATGTTTTCATCTAATGAGATATCATGCATGGTTCTTTTGTAGTAATAAGAATATGATATATTATAGTATCTTAGTAGTTAACCATGAATTATGATTATGATATCCCATTTAATTTTTGGTGAGTTATTCTTTCTATACTGTGATCTTATAATATCATCTATTTAATTCCCAACTTCTGTGTTACTAATATCGTTTACATATTTTTTTCCACATTTTGTTTCATATTTATCCATGTATCCTTGATTGATATCTTACTAGGATTTATAACCCACCCATTTATTATGTTATCCATAGGTTATACAATGTAGTATTATGTGTTCAATTTAATCAATGATGACATTGTATAGATTTTAATTGGAGATCTAATTTTTTTTAATATTTCTGGTTTATGTATCTAATTTCATGAAGATGGTAATCCTCTTGATTTTATATAATTATACAATATGAATTATAATTTTAAAAATCATTAAATAAAATTTATAATAAATACGGGTTGTTATAAGATTCTATATGAAAATAGATAAAAAAGTGAGAAAGTTAATAAATTACATGTATGGGCTAATATAGGTTCCATGATCATAGTATTAATTGATGGACATGTAATTAAAGAATATGGATTTCAAAACATTATTTTTTGATCAAAATATCAATTTGAGGACATACAAGGTGGAAAATTTTGTTCTAAATGTTAATGTAAATGATATAATATTTAGTGTATGAAAAGAAGAGTTTTTGAATTGGGATTTAAATCTATTGAGTTCATAATTTAAAATTTCTATGTTTGGGGAACATACATTTTTTCTAAGATGGATTGTGTGTCAGAAATATAGATACAATTTTATTTCTTATTTTAGATATACAAATTTGCAAATGAAAATATTCTAAATACATGATTCAAAAACATTGTCATATATGATTGTAGTTGGAACCATGATTGTGAATAATGCAGAGGGTTGGTCTTGTGTATTCCACATAATGTTAAATAATAAAAGGGAATATTTTTTACTTAATAGAAACACATATATATCGCTTATAAAAATTTATTAGATTCCCATATATAGATTATCATAAATTAACACCATATAGTAGAAGTGAAATTAATTTGAATGTATGTATGAGAGACTCTATGTTTTTTTTCATTGACATAGTAAAGGCTCAATGAATTATTACTTTTTTATATATAGTTCTAGAAATGTGGTGAAATAATTTAACATGTTTTGGGGAATTTTCATTAGAATGTATGGGTCTTCTATAGGTGAGTCAAAATCCAAAAATCACATATCTTAGCATTATAGATTCCTTGTATCAATAATTAACCCAATCCTACACTTAGATTAGATGCACGGAATAGAAAATAAAGGATATTGGTGAATGGGTGGAATAGAATATGGAAATATTATATGATAGAAGGTGTGTTTTTTAGCTCATGAATAATCTAATGAAATATTACCATACTATACACATTGATATTATATATCATTTCATCAAGAATATATTGAAAAGAGTTATTAAAAAATAATTTTTTGGGACTATTCAAAAATTGGATGACATCAAGACTATGTTTTCAGCCACCCAAATATTTGAGAATCATCAATTTAACAATGGTGTTCCACCATATCCTTCAAAATAAGAAGTTTACATATGTACACATATCCCTATTAAGTATAATGTTTTGATTAGTTATTTTGAGTTTATGTTTCATGGGTAATGTTATTTATGAGTTTAGTAATAGGGGGAGGTAAATCCATTAGGACTTAGAAGTGACCTGAGGAGTGATAGAAATAAATATAATTAATTATTGAAATAAATATTTTTCTATTGTTTCCAAAAAATTAAAATTGACTCATATTGGTTTAGAAACATGGTTCATCGAACATTGTTTTGTTTTTTCCTCAATAGTATTTTTATGGATATAGTGATATTTGATATGAAATTATGGAGATATCCCTTTAATAATTACTACTAAAAGTGTCTAATAATGTTATATAGAGTTAAAATAAATGGTGAGTATGAATATAAGAATATATAATCATGGGAATCTAACTGTAAAAAAATCAAAAGGGAGAGAATGATGGAACCATAAATGATAGTGTCCAATTTTTATCATAGTGGGAATTTTAAATTAGAGAATCATTTGATAAACTTATAAGAGTTGTGATTATGTATGAAATCATAAGGGTAACCATTTTTTATTATTCTTTATAGAACTATAAAATAATAGAAATAAAAAAATCATGAAGGGATACTCTTATGTTTGTAAAGATACTAAATCAAATTTGTAATGGTGATATGGTACTGGGTAGAGTAAAATTAAAAAGACATGGTGAACCTTCTTACATGCATTAGAGTAACTCTAATGTTAGATTGAATATTTTATAAAGTACATGGATTTTTCAGAGTTACATTTTTTGGTCCATAAGTTTTTTTGTATGTACACCAGAAAATCTACGATTCATTTAGGTATTCCATAAGGTCCTTTGAAATATTTTTAAAAATACAAAAAACAAAACATAATTTTCATCATGAATATTCATATGGGTCATTCCACCATAGAGGATAAAATCATAAGCATAATCTTATTAATGTATAAAGTTCATTCGTCCCAACATAAAAGTAACTTAGTGAAATGTGGTGTAATAATGATAATGGCATGGATTACATACCTGTTTTTTGTCCACTTATAAAATTTCATAGTGCAACAGATAAGGTTCCAATACTTTTTTATATTTTTTTATGACTTAGGTCGAAGACAGTGAAGAAATATTTTATCTATATACCAATGTTTCTAATGATCATTTTAATATTTAGTAAATAATTTTTATATTGAAGAATTGTTTTTCGTTAAATCATTTTGTGAATTAAAAGGATATATTTATAAACTATCACACCATAGTGCATGGGAAATTAAAAGATTCCTAATATGCATCCCATGATATTAAAACATACTATTTTTTATAGAGGGTTAACTTTGAATTAAATAGAATACATTTGAATTTTATTTTTAGAGATAAATTATTTTTGTTTTGTGGATTCTTCTATAATATTGATATGTAAAACCATTTCATGAAAAATATTATATGAAAAATGACAAATGAAGGGCATACCACTTCATTAGAAGGTGATATGAAGAAATCAGTGCATGGTAATTACATTAAAGTTCTACAATCTGAAGAGTAATAGAAGAACAATGATTAAAGAATCACTAGATTTGTTATTACAATTATATTTTAATGGAAATACTACATGTGCAATATTTTTATGGATGTATTGTGCTTTCCTTGGTTCAAAATATAATCATAGTGAGTTTGTAATAGGAACCATTCATATTATTGGTTGTTTTCATTTCCCAAAACATTATGAAAACTACTATGAGTAATATTACCTCCTGGAACATCAACACATTATGAATGTGGGATCATTGTATCATCCCTTAATGGTGAACTAAGTAAATCCCCATATTGATGAATATAATTTACCACAATTAGATATTATGTTCGTGAATGAAGACTAATTTATTAATTCCACTCTTTTTAAAGAAATAGGATGATCTCATAATGTATTAAATAAGTACATACTACAATTTACTACACCTGTTAGGGTTCATTTGGATGTGGTTGAAAAACTTTAGTATGCAAATATGTTGACATATAAAAAATTAATATCCAATATAAAAACTAAACATTCTCACTAGGACATATTCTGTTTGATTCATGAGTCTCCAGTTTTTTTAATCTCTAATTATTCTTCACTATTCAGTATCCCATGCTAGTACAATCATAGTATCTTCTCTATAGTTTCTTGCATGTGGGATGAACCCTAAAACAGAATACAATTCTTAGGGATCTTTTATACTTTGGTTTTCACCGCTTTGATAAAAAATAAATTTTTACCTCATGACATATATTTAACAATCCCATACTACAACACAATCCAAAACTAATGAACATAAACTATTATGGATTTGATTCTTATTAACCCAGATATTTTGGGAACATCATTAAGGATAAATATTAACACCCCATATGTTTTGGATGTATGAAATTATGAATAAATTATTTGGATTCGGGATGTAAGACCATAAAATGAACAATAATATTTCATACACATGTGACATATCAAGAATCATTAGTAGGTCAGGACTACATTAAATTAAAAAATCCACACTAATCCATGTAAAATGAACTTAAAAGGTACGATATGTCAATTAAAATAATAAAAAACAATATATATTATCATTCCTTGCATAGGGATATGTACAGATCCCATCTTGTAGGCCCGATCCCAAAACAAAATCACCATACTCTAAATTGGATAGTGATAAATACTAGAGATACTATATTTTTTTGGATTTAAAACTACAATATAATCAATCATTCCCTAGTCAGATTCATGAATTTTATTGATTTATTGTATGAAGGTAACCAATAGTAGAAACAATATTAAGACAAATTCATGAATATATAATAAATATTTAATATATTACCATTATAGTTAATAATATCATTTTATGATTAGATGACCTCCCATCCTCTAGATTAATTTTCAACTTAAATCATCATTGGTATGACATTTTGATCACCTGAATTTGGTTTGAAAATTTTCCTCGACTAAAAATTCATGGTCAATGGGGAATTTTGGAAATATAATTTTGATTTCGGCAGGAATTCATTTTTTAAGTATATTAATCAACGATAAATTTTCCTGTGATTTTTCATTAATGTGGTTCCACCTTTTTAGTTAATATCTTCATTCCAGAACACCCAACAAACCAAATAGAATCACTAAATAAATTTCTAAAGTATATTCTCATTATAAAAATGTGGATTAGTCATAGGGATGATCAAGATAATTGTAATAGTTAGCTACTTCCATTGAAATGTGCCTTAGAATCCCCAAAGGTAAAGTACCAGGTGCCTCGATTCACACCATCAAAAACTATGTGCCCCAAGAACTAGCTAGAGAATTATCTCATCAAAGTGAATTGAATCAATTGTTGTATCCTGACTCTGGATGAGTATTGTGAATTTATATATTATTAAATGTTAAAAAATCATTCCCATTAGAAATACACCCTATAAAAGCAATTAGAATCACTTTTCACCTCCAATTGCTTCAGGTGTCAATTTCTGGAGTGTGAAAAAACATACCACTCTTACCATATAGTGGTTCAAGAGGAAATCAATTATGTCATTGTGGACACCAAGGATGTACTCATAAGTATTCCTATCATTCAGTATTTTTTCAATAAATGTGTGTCCCCATTTCTATCGGATCATAATGGGGTGTTGAACAAAGAGATGAAAGTCATGGTCATTCAAACCAGGACACATTGGAGGAGGTCCAGTTGGGGGAAGATGAATACTAATGTATAAGAACAAGAAGATATTCCACTTCCCACCTATGTTATTTTTCACTCTATTTGGGTGGTAACTAATGATCAATATTAAGATCATTTTTTACTCCCATTATCATACATGGGTCCCTTTAGCATATCTCAAGTGAGACAGTGGATCATATTATCAATCCCACCTTAAAGGATCATTTGAATATTCCAAAAGTGACATAATACCTAGCTCATATCTTTTCTCCAATACATAAATTTTTTCCCATAAACTTCTGATAATTAAGAGTGGACTCATATCTGTAATCCTATACTTAATGGTTGTCAATATATATCATTATATACATTGGAGATTTCATATATTTCTCCTCACTCTCATGAAGGTCATATGTATATTCTAGTGGATACAAATAAATTGATCTTATATTCTTTATAACTCTTAAGTTAGTTATTTTTGTATTTTTGTTAAAACCAATGATAAGGGATATATTTATTCTTACAATTTGAAAGACGATGAACATATACATGTGGTTCAAGCTGAATACATGGGATCCCCATCCCAAGGATCATGTTCTAAAATGTTGGACCTAGATTATGATTGAGGTACCAACCATGGTTCATCAATTGAGGATTTCGTAATGGAAGTATACCTATGTTAAATATGAAGTCCACAGGAAGACGTCTATCCCTCCTCATATTAATGTTGATAAACATGAGGCCCTTGGTAGTATTTTTATAACTCTTTAAAAATATACTAATTTCTAATCATGATGATAAGGTGGGTATATCCTTGCCGTTCCTCCCCAAATAACCACTATGATCAAATTTAGAGGTCCACCCAATAGTCACGTCCATAGTGGTCATCCCCATAGTATGAAAATGGTCAACCAGGGAGTTAATCCCCATAATACAGGTTTTTGAATTCCTCCCAATCAATGAAAGAATAACTATAATGTATATCATCCAATTTAAAACTAATTAACATCCAGTATCCATGAAATCACCCTATAGGAACCATGATGAAATCCCAAAAGGTTCTCCCTAAAAAAAGAATATATTAGGAGTGGAGTTTCTATACATGAAAGAAAAATAGGTATCAATCATTGGGATCCTATCCATGGTTATAATTATGAAGTCCTAACTCACAATGGATCATATCTTGACATAATGTTCCCACCCATGTCAATTCTTCTTTGGGGTTTCCATTAAATCGAGAGGCACTCGAGAAATTAATGCTAGCTACAATATTCTCCTCTTCAAGAACAGATGATATATCATCCTAGTTATAAAAAATAATGAAAATTTAATTGTAAAAGGATATTTAATCTTTAAAAAACTTATGAAATTATATTAGTTATTAATGGTTGATGATTCAGATGTGGCTCAGAAATTGGATATTGAAATATGAAGGAGGGAATACAACTATAATTATACTGTTGGTTGGTGGTTCACAAATGATGGTCGAGTATTATGGAATGTCACCTAGATCGAAGAGGATAATCGAATGAGGATTAAATTCGACAATGTGATAATATCTGGGAAGATGGATAGACTATATTCTTTAGATATGGTATAACATGACCACTAGGGTTCATTCCATGAAAGATCTTGGAAAGATATTTTTGTTGTGAGCCTAAAAAGTCACACCCCAATCTAGTCAATAGTTTTTTTAATTAAGTATTAATAAAATGTTAATTTCTCAATATATAAAAATTTTCTATCTTTTCTATCTCCATTGTCACTCAATAAACATTTGATGAATTTAGAGCTCCTCTATAGAATTCTACGTCCTTTTCCTCTCTTCCATTGGACATTGAATATTTTTATTGATTTTGGAGACCATAATTCTAAATATATGTGTTGGTATAAAACATTGATACCAAATACTAAATATATTTATTTTATTTTCTTCCTAAAACCCAATCATGGGAAGGTTGATACTATTCATCGGGTTTCTTTAATTAGTGAGAATCAAGGTATTCTGTTTTATTAGTGAAATTCACCTAGATTATGGTTAAAGGTCTTTAAGTTTTCCTTAAGTATAATTTTATATTAATAATGAATGTTATGTGTGGAATTCATAATATATTTTTTAATGTCGTAATAAATTAATAAATTTATTTATCTGTTTCCTTTTGATAAATTATCATTTAGGAAAGTAGAGTTTTCTTAATAAAACATATCAACGTCCTATGCACACCAAATTTATTGTATCCAAAAAAATATTAAATTCAAGGAAAAGTGTAGGGCCTTTATAATTGAATGGATATTACCTAGGATGAAAATAATAACATAAAATAAGATTTTTATGGATTGTTTATATAGCTCTAGAGACTATGGTTAGACACTCAGGATGGGTGGGTAACCCCCTTGAAGAGAAAATCAAAATAGACGATCCAATAACAGATATGATTATTTACAGTAACTTTAATATATAAAATATAAAATTTTAAATGTTATTAATTGGTATGAAAATTATGAATGAATGATGTTTCATGATTGAGGAACTTGTATCTCTGGGTTCTACATGATATGGATTATATTTTATAGGTGTGGAAAATGTATGCCCCATGTTTCCTCATAAATCATTATATGATTACTAAGTGAAGATTTTTTGCACCCTCAGGATCAAAATTGAATGAATAATGTTTCCTAGGTGTAGAGCATATGTTCCCTTGGGTTATAGGTAGCGTGACTTATGATTTTTACTATTGAATATATTTTTCATTTTTTCTTGATGATGGTACCAATGTTTCTTTGGAATAGATCATGTGTTCATTCGGTTTAATATGAGGTGTATAATGATTATATATAGGAGAAAATATAATTCCCTTAGTTTTATAATGATGGTATTATATTTATTAATATGATGTACAAGATGAATAAGGCATTGTAGATATCAAATTTCACCTGTATCTTGAGGATCAATGTTGATGTGTTCATCATGAAATTAGTTATTTATTTTGGAACATTAGAAAACCCACAATTTAAAAAAGGATATATTTAGGTATTTCCTTTTTATTGGATTATTATATTTTACTCATACCATACTAGATCCATTGTGGGTACTAAATAGGGATTCATGATTTATGAAATTGATAAGTTAAAAATAACTTCGATCGATGATTGTTCCAGAATGGATATGATAGAGCATGAGTGATGGGACTAGGATTAGACTTGAGAAATTTTTTTGGGACTTCCACTATCAGGACATTTTGGTTCTTCTATGATTTTGATATATATGATCTATCTCTGGGTGATTGGTTTTATATGTTTTAATTCCTTGATATTTATACCATTTATCATTATATATTATGTGATAATTTTGATGTTTATTTGAATTTATCATGATGTGTGGTGTGTCCTATTTTTTAGAGGAATGATATTTTTATTATTATATAAAATATTATTTATTACCATAATAATTGGGTATAGTCTCTGTAATATTTTATTAAAGACCCCCATTTCTATTCAAAAGCCTCTGACATAAGGGGATGAATTCCTAAGGCCAAATAACCCACAAGATTTAGTTACTAATCAGTGATTTAAGAAATGGATTTTATAGATTTGTAACACAATATCTTTTCACTTATCTTAATACATGGGAATAGTATACATGAGAAAAGATGTTGTAAAAATGTATTATGAGACTTGGGCCTTAGTGTTTCTGACAGAACCATGATGGATTTCAAAGTTAATAAAGGATAAATTATTATTATTTATTTTATATTATTAATGTTGAACTACAACACCTTTGGTGATTCACTTGAGTTTCATTTTTTTAATAATTTTTACTCTTGAATTTGAATGAAAATAAGGGCTGTATTTATTATTCATATTTGGCATGTAGGATTCACATCTCATTCATATATATACATGAGATTTGTTTTTTTAAACAATATTGGAATCATTTATTTATAGTTTCATAAAAAACAATGATGGTGTTTTTTCTTAAAAATTTAGGGTGAAATATTATATAGATTATTATTGAAATGTTTTATTATAGTTACAAGGGATCAAATTTCATATCTATGGAAATTATAAACTACAAAAACTTCCAATAGAAACCTATAATTTGTTTCCCTTGAAAATTTTTAACAAATATTCCATTTAACCAAATTATAAATGCGATGAACTTTATAAAGGAATGATGATAATTGATTTCATAAAAACATATTTTTATAATATAGATTTATGTGATGATAATTTTGGTTATAAATAGATAGGTCTAGACAGAGTGGCTACTTATTAACATTTTATTATGCGAGATGTGTAGGATAATGAGTTGTTTTTACTATTAATTTTTCCCAAAACCATGGTATTATGAAATGTTATGGAAAAGAGTATTGAGGTGTTTGTTTGGAATCACAGATAAGTGAATCCACCCGGATAACTATTGAATCTACAAGAGGGAGGAAATGAACACGAATCACTATTTTTCAGGATAATCCCTCATATAGGTTTGATACATACCATGGAAGATATGATTAATGTTATATTTATAAAATTCATGTAGTCGATGGGTAGATACAAAGATATAGAGAGTGATAACACATACTGAACTAACAATTTTTGATTTATCTCGAGAGATTTAGATGTAACACATACCATAATTAATTATGGGGGTGGCCCCTTGGCAGTTAAAATTTCGGTGGATTCTAATAAGTATATATTTAACAATGTGGAAATATCCCATCAATGGATGGTGATGTTGGTATTTTATATGTTTCTAGGCCTTGAGAAGAATTCATGAAATATATTGGTCAAGTAAGGCCAATATGTGGGATTGTCATTGAGGTATTTTCAAACCTTTTTCCATAACAACATTTTCTATGATATGTTGTGTGATGATAGGGACTAATACTGTGTACCTCTAAAATTGTGTGGGATTTAGTAATAGTATTTGAATCTAGATTTGTTAATTTACAAAAGAATCCGACTATTCTAGTTGGGGTTGAAATATATTAGGATAAGAATTTCAATGATGGGGTGAGATCTGATATTTAGGAATAGGTTATTTTTTTTTACTTTTATGTTTTTATGAGATTGTGAAATAATCCCTTATAATAGAGGGGAAATACCGTATATGTATGGATTTGGGAATAAGGGTTTTAGTGGAAGGAATGGTTGTGGATATTTAAGTATCACAAATCATTTTTTCCATGGATCCCACCAGGGATACAATGAGAATAGAATCCAAGGAAATGAGATATCTCTTCCTTCGAATGATGACAGATTTAAGAGTGCCACCATTAAAGAAGGGAGTTCCATACTCATCCTCAGTGTGGCTGACTACTAGAGGAATTTTGGTATGATTGAATGATGTTAAATATATATGAAAAGTTTAGAGTCTCTCAAATTTCAACCTGTGAGAGGTTATTTATATACATACATGGTTTTATGATTGAATATTATATATTATACTAGTTGGGTAGTACGAGATATACATGGAATTTTGGTCATGTTGTAGGATGCAGAGCCTGGGGTTAGTGGTAGTAGTGGTTTTAGAGGTTAAAGGTTCATGGGAGTTCATTTTTAGTGTAAGAACATGGTTACAGCTTGTTACATACCATTAAACCAACTCTTATTGTTTGATTTGTTAGAGAACATGCTATGAAGGTATTATATTAATATCTTATATCTTTTATTTTACCTTTTTTGACAAGGATAACATAGTTTATATAGGGTACTCCACTTTTCTATGGTGAACTCCAAGAAATAGAGGCTCACTAGTATTCTTCAGTCACAACCTATTTTAGGGTAGATTTTGTAAGATATGTCTATAGATTTCAGAATGGTTTTACAAAGGACAACCTATGGAAATGATGTAGTGTTGATGACCATGAATTTATTGATCAATGTGGAACATTTATTTACAATTAGGGAGACATTTTAGTTGATTATTAGGAAATGATTTATATTCAAGAAATATTATGAATTTATTAGATACATTATAATATAACTTAATATAGGCATTCCCACATTACATATAATTTGTAAAATTGATCATAGAAGGTTCTTGGTATATATGTGTGTATGATAACTACTTATAAACCATATAAATATGTGTTGTTTATGTAAACCATTATTATACCTGGGAATATGATTCAAGAATGTGTCATAGTGGTTTATGTGGGAACAAATTTAAAATTGTGTCGTTTTACTAAAACAACATCTATCAGGGATTAAATCAGATTGATCCCATTGATTTGATACATGATAGGACATGTCGATCAAATTTGTGTTGGAAATAAGTGAGGGAGTTAGTGATTATTGGGTTTATTATCATATTAGAGACCTCATAGAACATCCAGTTGACCAGGAGGTGGTTGGTGACTTCTAAGAGTTTGTAGAGATAATATTCAAACTACATATGTTATTATATGGAGTTTTGTGTGGGTTAATGGGAATTTATATAGCCATAATATAGATTAGTACATTAACAGAGACAATGGTTGGGAAAGATAACACCATTATATATGGTGTCATTTGAGATCATGAAGAGGATTGGTATAGTTTTATAATGATGAAACAAATTTAAAAAAATCATCTAATTAAAATTTATTTTATATGACACATCTTTTGTGGTATAATATAGATCCTTAAAATTTGATCAATACCATCACTATTAAGATTGTGGTTTATGCATCATTTAATGAGTTTCTGGTTCATATAATGGACCCAAGTTATAAGACTCATTGAGGGAAGATGTTTTCTCGAGTGCAGGTGTAGTGGGAAAATAGGGGTATCCAGAATGAGATATGGGAGTGGGAGTAAATATACAGCCTCAATGGACATTTTTTAGTAGTGTTCCCTAATTTATTTCCCAAACATAACCTGTGGAGATAAAGATATATGGTGGGGTGGTCGGAAAAGAAAAACATTTTATATCCTACATATCATTATAATTTTTGTGAACCATATGTATTTTACATGGTGAAAAATCTTAGATGTTTTATAAGTGGGTTGACAATTAATTTTGGAATGTTAAAGGGGATATTATAGATAAAATAATACAGCATATAGGTCATCGTAGTGTGGTGGTTGAGTGGTTCGTCACGACACCATGAGTTGGGAGTCCCATAAAAGATGTTTTTATGGGCAGTGATGTGATTACATCAAGGTAGATTTACATTCCCAATACCTTGGAAATATTACACTATGACTATTAGGGGTGGAGACATGGTGAATCCTAATAATCATGTCTTTTTATGATGCTCAAATTTTTTTTGTGACCTATTTGATTGATAGTTTTTAAAAAGTGGGAATGCTTATAATTTCACATTGCACTATTATTTCTAGCCTACTACTAATACCTTGAGATCCAATAGATATTGGGTGAATTTTCATCTTTCCATTTGAGTTTTAATCCCATTATCCTTATTCCATTTGTTTTTAAGGGATTCAGTAATTCAATAGAACAATGTTCAGCAAGTGTGAGTTCATGTTATCCCTTGATACAAAATCCTTCATCAATTTGTATTATTTCCCTCCTACAATGACAAATTTATAATGTTAGGGATTTTATGGGTTTTTTTGGTTTGGTTGAGAGTTATGGAATGTTTTTTGGGGAGTGTGCTTCATCTATCGTAATGTTGGTGGGCCTTAAGTTATATACATGTTTACTTCAATTTTCATCATGTGTGTAATGTAAGGTATTTGGGATAAAATTATGATTTATGTAAAAAATGTGTATATTTGTTTATATTTGTTTCCCATATGAAAAACCATTATTCACATAATGACGTGTCCATTAATAAAATAATAGATGAATATTTTGGACTCCAAAAATTTCTTTTTTGAGCATAATATAATGGGAGTGTCAAGTGAAACACATGGGGTTTCATGACGAAATTTTAATTCCAAAGAATGATAGTTATGATATAATGTTTGATTATCATGAGGTTATTTATGTATACCAAGAGATTATTGGTAGAGACATGAGATAGGTGAGTTACCCAACTGAAGAGAAAACCCAAATGGTTGTGATATGAACTGATATGTGTTTCCTTATAACTTATATATAGAAAATATGAAAATAAATATTTTAAAAATTAGGATGAAATTGTATATGTATTTTGTTTCCTGAGAATAGATCATGTTCCCTTGGGTTCCAGATGATGTGACTTATGTTTCATGTTTACTGAGAATATATTCCCTAGGTTCTAGATAATGTGACATTTTTTTACTAGATTAGAATCATGTATACCCCTATTTTCTCAAGAGTGTGAATTATGTATCCTGGGAAGAGTGAATTTGCTCCCTAAGGTTCAAAATAATTTGAATTATTTTTCCTGGATGGGTGTAGTCTGCGCCAGAGCTTCGTGATGACAAAACATTTGTTTCTTGGGTGAGGTGTGGGTGTGACCTATGTTTCAAAAAGGGTTACATATAAATTTAGGGAGCGGATAATATACAAATCAATGTTATTTAGTATAGAATTATATTAAAATAAATATTTCATTGGCCAAAATATTTATAGTCAATCCCAGTTGTCACCATAGAAGCTGATAATTGATAGTCATTTGTTTATCGTTTATTATAATTTTTTTCAATCTGTGAATACTCTATTTGATACCAGATATATTTTAATGCATCATGGTTGGTGGCCTAGTAAGTTTTACCCACACCCTATTAGGTTCACAGAGGAATTTTGTGTTGAATTAAGGTATTTTGGGATGGATAATTGAGATGGAACTATGATTGGAAATTTAACTAGAATATATAGGATAGAACATGATATATGGGATCAGGCTGGGAATCAGGTCTTGTTTTTGGAACTTCTCATGTGAGGTTATTTTGGTTTGGGATATATATATATATATATATAATCCACCATTTGTTTTTTTGAATCATTGAATTATATAAAATTTATACCATTGAACATTATTTATAATTGATCATATATTCTATTTGTCAGCAGTTTTTGTGATTCAATCTCTCTACTATAATTCTAGATATATGTTATTGTTTTTATATTCATATTTATTTATTACAATGATATGTCAATATAGTATCCCAAAGGTTTCACTACATACCCTCAGTTTTAGTTGGTAGCCAATGAAATACAAATATGAATTATTGAGCTTATACAACCCACTTGGTCTAACTACTATAGGGTAATAATAATATCAGACATTATAACAATGCAAATATTGGATAAGGAATAGTATATGATATTTTATTCTCATAGATCATGTCACATTTAACACTATTGAGGAGATTCTGAATAACCCTTATCCTATTGAAAAAAATAGAAAAATTAATATTATTGTCAGATTAGATATAAGAATCCATTAAAATGGATATTTATAAATACATTTCCATGTGGGAAGTTTTTTTACATGATACGATAACAATCATGTTTTAGTCCATAGGAACTCAAAAATATAACTTTATCAAGGTATTAAAGTGTTAGTTAATACCATAACTATGTTATAACCTATGGGTGACTAGTCCACTCTCTCGGGACTAGATATCTATTTTATGTAGATTATCATAATAATTTAAATATGTTCAGTGATAATTTTTGCAATGTAAATTAGTTTCCTTATCATTTGATCAGAAAATTATATAAGGGAAAAAGGTTATGTTCCTCAACCATTTCATAGAGATATAAAGGCACCCCACTATATGGTCACTCACACCCCACATGATGTTCAAATAAAATGGTTGGGAAATTATAGAGCTCTATATTTCACACCTCTCATAGAAAAACAAGGTCCATAAAAATATAAATAAATCAACGCCATCACTTCAGTTAGGATCTCAGAACCAAGGTCTATATATTATAGTCGGTTTATCCAGTGAAATACTATCATCCCAAAATCCTATATGAGAAATAGATAGAGGGAACAACTGCTTGATAGTATCCAATATTAATCTTTCATAAATGTTATGTAGGGTGACTGTATGAGGGAAAACCTACATTTATAAGGAAACCAATAGAAGAAACAATTTATTTCCTTAAATATGAAATTCATATTAATCATTGAATAATAGAGTCTGGAGAGGTTAAGAATTCCACTTTATCAACTAAATAATTATCATTATGAGAGACACCCCAAAGAAATGGTCTGGGGAAAATTTTAGCACCACCACCCCTATTGGGATAATAAAATATATAAAAGATCTATGATATGATGTATATATAACAATATTAAATCCATTCTAAAAGGATATATGAATTAATACCCCCAGCTATTGAAGTGTGAAGTTTCAAGGCTGAGAGAAACATGATAATAAACACCCTTATAGTGTCTAACAATCCATTAATTTTCTCCTCCATTAGGTGATCTCTTAGAGAATTCCATTATAGGCAATCTTATGATCTCCCTTGAAAAACCATATATAGGGGAGTGTGAAGTAGAGAGAGTGAAATACTACAGGGGATGTAAATAGAAACCATACATTAGGATGTTCTGTATTAGTAAGGATTCATATTTATTCATTAAGAGATAATGATAGGATATGAAATTCCTTTAACTACATTATCATGGATGAGAAAATAACAATCACCACCCACATCACATTAATAAATTATGTTATCATCATATATTCAAATAATATAGAGAATGTCATTGGTATAGAAGATCATAATGTAGAGGAATGAAAATGTGATGAATTATACTTAGAAAAACATAAAAATTCATTAATACCCAGGATTAGTGTTTCACTGTTGTCATAGGATCCCAAAAAAGCATATTTTTTACTACTCAATAAAATAAATTTAGCATAAAATAATGGAAATTGCATGTGAAACCAACATCTGAGGGAAAATAATTACATGGTTTCTCATCCAAACATACTTATACAACATACTTGTTGATATTTGTCTAGGAATGAGGGAATGACATAGATCTATCACAGATGACACAAAATGAAGACAAAACTTTCTCTTCTGAGTTTGGGGTTACTTAATATAAAATTTACTTGGAGTAGTTGATGTGAATTAACACTGAACTAATCATTTGTAATATACCTAATAATTATGAATCATAAGAATGGTGAGTTACATATCCTTAGAAAACTCCCTAGAACTATGTGGACATACTTGTGTAATGAGAGTAAAGCATATTCATCTAACAAACTTGGGTCCTAGAAAACCATCCAATCTCATCCCAACGGTCATGGACCATCATGAATTTAATATAATGGGGGAACTAACAATAATATTTCATGAAAACTATAAATGAAATTAATTTTTATGTTTTTTAGTTAATATATTAGTGAGATGAATATATCATACCCCACCTACAACATCCCCTATTGTGTAATCCAATGCGTGAATTCCACCAGAGAACATTAAATTCATAGAGTCTCATATTTTTTGGATAGAATAAATAGAGGGGATAGATAGATTGGGGATTTCAGAGAGAAAAATATATCATAAATTTTAGAACTAGACACCTATTCCACATAAATTTGGGATTAACATATTCCTTATATTAAATATTTCTAGATATTTAGAGAAATATCTCACACACTTGACATCTCGATTTTTCCCAATGATAGGGAGACTAAATTAAAAAAAATATTAGAGTCACCTGTGGTTTTTATAAAACATGTTGGGCCCATCCATCATCTTTTATATTTATTATCAATTTGGCTATATGTTAGACTTTTATGACCTCCGTTAGTTTTACCTTTAATAATTAATCTCTATGTTGAGGAAAAATGTCTTAATAAAATGTTTATCTAAAATAAAATGAAAATGATAAGGTTTTATAATTCATTTCCCAATATAAATTGATAATATAACCATTAAATATATATCTTTTTAAAGGGAATAGTCTTGGGATTTGTATATAAAATTTATGATTTTTGTTTCGAACACAACCCATTCCCATGAAGTACCCTGAATGTTTCCGAGAGTTTAAATAGTTACACAGTGGTTGGAGGACACCATTATTATTTCCAAGGCTATATAACAACTAACACCATATATAAAAGTGATTATTTTTTATCTATTAGTTTTATTAGTATTACACTTCAAAATAGAACTGACTCAAAGAAAATTCACAAGTCCAATAAAAATCATTAATTAATTATTTTGAATAATATTGATGACAACAATTCTCTCTTCAAGGAGGGAAAATGAAGGAGAAATTCCAAAGATTGAGTATAATAAGAATATGATTTATTCATTCTAAAAATTAAATGTCTTATGGTCATTTATAGTGTATTTTTAAAATTACATGATCAAATTACTAGTTATAGTGAAAGCTATTGATGTTGGGTTGAATGAGCATTCATAAAACTGCCTTTAAAATGAATGATATGGAAAACATCTAGAATTGATTCATCATCAAGGATATAAATTAGAGTATGTTTTAAATTTTTGTAGGCCATATTGGGAATCCACCATTGTTGGTAAACTATGTTTTATCCTCCAAAAAAAGATAAATTTAAAGAAATGAAATCCTAAAATGTTATTCTGATAAAAAAATATGTTTCCTTGAATAATAAATTGTTCCACTTGAGTCAAACTATAATCTGGAAATAAATAATTCAACAAGTGATTACCCCAACTTCCATCATGCAAATACTATGGAATATTAATTATTATTGTACTCCATGATTTGATGAGATCATCATTAGTAGAAAAATGCTTAAGATTAAGTTCCCACCACTAGTAATAAATATGATATAAAATCTTGAATAATTTTTTGTTTCATCAATTGGTTTCTAGGAACTAAAAACCTAAATGAGATTATTATCTGATGATGAGTAATGAAATGAGACATTAATTATTATCCACATAAATTACTACTTTATTGATGAATTTTGAGACTATAATTAAATGTATTTCCCTATAAAGAATCATGGTGTATGTTATAAATGTCACCGAGTTCCGGTAAGATGAAGATATAGTGTTTAATGATTTCCATGAATCAGATATTTTTAATCCATATATGTATCCTAAATATAGATATATAATCATAAATGATATCAACATGATCCTCTATTTGATCCTAAATCCTATACGGCTCATTCTGGCCTCGTTATATTAGATGACCAGATAGTAGACACATTTTTTTTATTATACATCAAAATATTAGAAGATTATTTTATCATATCCTTTATATATCAGTGATGTACCCCATTTTTAATAGAAAAAATGAATCATTAGCAGAGTATTATTTATATAAAAAACCATAATCAATGATGAAACCCTACAGTTGGAAGCCTTGAACCATGGTCAAGTTGTATGAATTCTTGAAGCATCTAGATGTTATCCCGACATGGTTATCAATCCAAGATGAACATTTACTATATATAAAACTATTGGAATCCCTAGTGGGGAAACTTTTAATCACTCAATACATTGAGTATAGAGCTACAAAGATCCTGGTATATTTTTTTGGGATGGGATTCCCAAAATTTCAAACCATCAATCACTTCACAGAGATTGAATATGAAGATACCATTTGTACACTCAAAAGACCATTTATATATAAAAATTCATGATATCAGTATCCATAGATAATTTAACATAAATTTTCATTTATCCAAATTACTGTAATACTAATCCTCAAAATATTAGGATACTAAAAATTTTTAATTATGAAATACGAAAATAGATGGAATATTACAACAGAATGATCAAGCTAAGGACCCAATATAGCAGTCACATTTTTTACTCCAAGTCCATGTTAATTCATCAAGATATGAATTCAAATGTATTTTTAGAAATAACATGGATTCATATACATGCAACAATGACCTATTTATATTTTAAATGCCTGATGCAATCTATTTATGGGAATGTTTAGACACTATACGATGATAGTATTCCACTATTTTACTATGAAATGAATGCTATGAATTTCATTAAAACCTCTAACCTACCATTTGTATTTTCCTACACTATATTATTATTATTATAGGATTGAACATAATGGAAATGTGTTGAGTGATTTATGGTCTTATGAAGACATAATTTACTAAATTTATCTTCATAAAATGATGGATATATGTGTTTGAAGATTTTTTAATTAAGAGGAAATGATTTTATGAGGCATATAATTTTAAAGTTATAGATTCTAAATTATGAAAATCATAAAGTACAAAATATGGATTATTTGGAGTTAATTAATGTACTGCATGAATTAGTTAGTTTAATGGTAACGATCTGAAAATGAGTTGAAATCAAAGAGTTTGTTAGTAATAAAACTAATATTTAATAGATGTTTTATATTAAAAAATTCCTTAATTAAAATCCTTCAATTTATAGATATAGGTAATATATATTATAAAAAATATTGATAGTGTTTTCAATGAATCAATATTTCAAAAAAAACATCAACTAAACCGAGGGTAGAAGAATAATGTTGAGAAGATTAAAATAATAATGAACAAATCAAACAAGAATATAATATGAATAAAACATCACTTACATTACCGTTATTGATTTTAGTTACAAAAAATATTTATAAATAAATGAAATAATTAGAATAATGTTACAGAGATACATGAAGAAAAGGATATACAGAATAAAGAGTTCTTATCTATTGATTTTGAATCTCTACTCCCCCATTAACTCGATGTATTTCTTCATCCTTAAATCATAGAACATGCCTCCATATACTATAATTGTATCTTTAATAATCCATTCATGAGATGATTTATGTATTATTTTATCCATAAAATAATCTATTGTATTTCTTCACTAGTTTACACATTTTGTTATACGCTTGAATATTATTAAGTGAAAACTCCTAGTACTGAGCTCATTGAAAACACAATATACTCAAATAACTGATCTCCATATGGTATCCATCACAATTAATCTTATTCCCCATAATGAATCAATATTATCCTCCTAAAAAATGTTTTACACCATTTACATATTTTTTTATATTCATGCATGATAAATGTCGCCATTAATCTCTACTTGGTTCACTCCTCCCAACCAAACAACTCCATTATCTTCCCATGAACTAAGATTCATTAGACCAATACCCTATTTACTTGTTTTACAATGATTTTATAATCATGGATTCAACAATTTTAATTTCTCAAAATAACCATATGCAGATATCTCTCAGAATATGTGAAGAGAGTTTTCATGTGTTCTCACAAAATATTTATGATTTTTCATTAAGTTAAGTATATGGGTTGACCTATTCCATCACTATTAATGGTAATTCACCTTCATGAACTCAATAAATTGTATTCATTTATATTTTTTTGTGTTGTATATATATATATTATGAATTCATATAAACAATGGGTTTTAATATTTATAGTGGAATGATAAATATATGAAAGACAAGAATGTAAACATGAAATGCAGTATAAAAAGACAAATAATGATGTTAGAAACAAAATAAATACTCCCACGATAATAACACAGAGTGAAATATGATTTTATAATTAATAATTTCATATTTTCTTAATGAAAATACTTCATCATATGTTGGATCACCCTCCTATACCCTATTTTTGAATAATTAATGCACTCAATGAGCATATATTTAATCACATATCTACACCCTTAGCTTACTTGGTCCTATCCCATTCCTTTAATATAAAATTATTAACATTCCCTGGAATTATCTAACACTTATATTATCATAAATAGGGTCACATTCCCTATATATTCTAATTACATCACATAAAATAAATTATGACTCATAAAACTTGAATGTAAAAATACTTGGGCTCAACACCGGTTTACCCCATTGTAGATTCCTTTGGTTTGTAACTCAAGACCATGCATATAAGATATCTCAGTGAAAAGAAATATGGGTGGAAAAAAAGAAAAAGAAAAGTTAAAAATAGAAATTAGAGAAAAAAACTAATATACATTATAAATATTTTAATATACTACAATAGAAAAAAAAAGTAATATATACTATACTCTGAGTATATTTTCCATTTATTTCAAATTTGGGATGGAGGATAAATTTTTAGAAAGATGGGTGAGATTTTTCACCCCATAAACATCCCCCAAAAGTATTATCATGATAGGTATAGTAAATAGACTATTATAAGAAATTTGGATTCATGTTAATTTTTGGAATTTTTTTCGTTTTCAGCTATGAAATTTAATATTTATAAGAAAATTAATGAAGGAGTTATGGTATATTTATTCCAGAAAATAATTATGTATAGGATACTATTTGGGATCATATTCACCAAGATACTATACATATCTGAACTTTTAAGAGGATGAATTTTCCATTTACATAGTAAAATAATTTTTCCACATCCTCTTATCTATCACCATGTATAATCTCAGCTAATTTATGTTTCTCATTTTTGAGATATGGTCACATCACCAAATTTTTTATGATTTATACATAGATTTTGAGGATTGGATTATGATCTAGTTCTAGGGAAAAAGTAGTTGTATTTACATTTTATCCTTGTCGAATTAAATGAAGAACACCATGTATTTATGAATAAAAAATGAATTTTACAATTTAAATAAGTATAAAAAAAATTATACCCAAAATACCAAAGTGAATTAAAATAATTACAAATTTAAAATTATGTAATTTAATTAAAAAAGCTCAAAATAATTTTATAAAATTCACTATTTGAAAATTTTCTTTTAAAATGATTCTTTGATTAAAATAAAAATAATTAATTATTGTTTTAAATTTTTGAATATATTATCCTTATCAATATTCCCTTTACAAAAGATGAACATTATAAAATTCTTCTAAAATGTTAGATTACAATTAAGATGGATAGATCTGTGGAGTGAATTTGATGTACCTCATTAATATGACATTTTTAGCACAATTATTTAGTGTTACATGAGTACCTAACTGTAGAGGTTCCTTTACATATAATTTATAAATTTTATATATTCACTGTGAAGTATATTGGTCCAATATATATGTCACTTTAACCATAGCGATACCCTAGATAATGTCTTATATGACCTCAACATAGCTCATCGACACTACAATTTCACTTATATGAGCATTCAGGACCATTATGCAACAAGAATAACATTTAAACTAGTTAATGTACTCTTAAATAGGTGAGACTTTAGGATAGATTGAAACACTTAGTGAAAATTGATTAATATTGAATGAAAATAAAAAAATAAAAAGTAATAAAAATTGAATTCCAAAGATTTAATGTGTTCCATAAATTATATTAAAAAGAAAAACATGGAATTTTAAAATTATTAATTCTTACACCCAAAATTTTCATAATCACATGTCAAATGATATTTAAATTAATTTATTTAAAAAATGAACCAAAAAATTCAAACTTGTAACACCATTACTGTAATTTCCTAGATCCTATGGTTATTTTAATACATCAACATAAAATACTAGGTACTGGATGTCGATGAATCAACTAGTTTAGTGACCTTACGAGACTATATGCATAAATGATTCTCACATTAAATCAATAACGATGAATGAATTATTAAAAATTCTGGTGATAAATTTTTAATCCCATATTCCTAGTAAATTGTATCATTTATAGATCATTTTTTGGTATTTTGTGGAAACTAAAAGATAGTAAAGGGTAATATTAGATTCTAATTTTGGAAAATCATACAAAAATGGTATCATAGAATAAATTAATAATTAGTATTTTGGTAGAGATAAATAATTTTGAAATATGATATATGACTAATATATCTAAAAGGGGGATGAATCCATTGAGGACATAAAAATATAAATAATCACCTAGCTAGTAAAAAGTAATTTCATAATGATAGAATGCATAATACTAGGCATCATAATATTACCTTCATGGACTTGTGAAAAGATATAATACACCATTAAAAGGTAATAAAAGGAAAAATAACCCAAACTAGATAGTTTCAAGAGACATAACAATACATCGAGGAGCTATATCCAGCCTCACTTATTAAAAAAATTCCTTAAATAAAATCTTTCAATTTGTAGTTATAGGTAATATAAATTTAAAAAATATTGATATTGTTTTTAATTAACCAATATTTCAATAAAATTATTAATTATACGGAGAGAAAAAAATAATGTATAAAATATTAAAATCGTATTGAAAAAAGAAAACAAGAATATAAAATGAAAACAAAAAATTACATTACCATTAATGATTTTAGTTACAACACATTTTTCTAATTAAATGAAATAATAAAAATAATGTTACATAGATACTTGATGAAATATATATACAGAATAAGGAGTTTATATCTATTGATTTTGAATCTCTACTCCACCATTAACTCGCTGTGTTTATTCACACTTAAAGCATAGAATGTGACAATATATACAACACTTTTTTCTTTATTAATCCATTTATGTTATGATTTATGTATTATTTTATCCCTAAAGTAATAAATTAGATTTTATCCCTAAAGTAATAAATTAGATTTTATCCCTATCTTATACATTTTGTTTTACGCTTGAATATTATTATGTAAAAACTCCAAGCACTAAGCTCATAGAAAACACTATGGCCTCAAATAACTAATTTCCATTTGGTGGCCATCACTGTTAATACTATTCCACATTATCAATCATTCTAAGCATTATAATTTTGTTTACCCTATTTACATGTTTTCTTTATTCATGCATGATAAATGTGTTTATTAATATCTACTCAGCTCACTCCCCTCAACCAACAATCTCCATTATCTTACCATGAACTAAGCTTCATTAGACTAATACCCAATTTACTTGTTTTATAATGATTTTATAATTAGGGATTCAAAAATTTTAATTTCCCACAATAACCATATGTGAATATCTCTCAAAATATGTGATGAGTGTTTTCATGTGTGCTCACAAAATATTTATGATTTTCCTTAAGTTAATCAAAGGGGATGACCTATTCCATCACTCTTAATGGTCATTCACATTCATGAACTCACTACATTGACTTAAATATATTTATATTTGGGATATATATATATTATGAATTCATAGAAACATGGGTTTTTTATATTTAAGGTGGAATGATAAATATATGAAAGGCAAGAATGTAAAAATGAAATGTAGTATACAAAGAGGAATAATGGTGTTAGAAAGAAAAGAAATACTCCCACGGTAATAAAACTGAGTGAAGAATGATTACCTAATTAATATTTTCATATATTCTTATGGATTATACATTATCATATGTGGGGTCACTGTCCTATTCAATGATTCTGAATAATTGATGCACTCAATGAGTATACATTTAATCACACATCCACCCCCTTAGCTTGTTTGGGCCTATCCCATTCCTTTAATAAAAACTTCTTAACATTCCCTATAATTAGTTAATATATAGATAATACTAGAAAGGGTCACATTCCCTATATATTATTTTTAGATCACCTAGATTAAATTATGAAACCTAAAAACTAAATGTGAAAATACTTGGGCTCCACATTGGTGTACCCCATGTTAGATTCCTTTCGGTTTTTACTCGTGATCATTCTTATATGAGATCTCAGTGAAAATAATATTGGGAGGAAGAAAAGAAAAATAAAATTTAAAAATATAAATAAGAGAAAAAAACTAATATGCATTATAAATAATCTTATAAACTACAATAGAAAAACATAGTAAAATATACTAAAATATTCTGAGTATATTGTCCTTTTAATTTAAATGTGATATAAAGGATGAATGTATAGGAATATGTGGGAGAATTTTCTCTCCATAAACGTCCCACAAATTTATTATCATGGTAGGTATAGTAAATAGACTATTATAAAAATTTTGGATTCATGACAAATTTTGGAGTTTTTTTTATTTTTCAGCCATGAAATTTAATATTTATTAGAAAATTAAAGAAGGAGTTATGGTAGCTTTATTCTGAAAAATATTTATGTACAAGAGACTATTTGAATTCATATTAACCATTTTACAATACATATCTGATCTTTTAAGAGGATGAATTTTCAATTTACATAGTAAGATAATTTTCCCCTACCTCTTATCTATCACCATGTATAATCTCAGATCATTCAAGTTTCTCATTTATGATATATGGTCTCATCATATAAATATATATGATATATATATATATATATATATATATTTATTCTTGGATTGTGATCTAGTTTTGGGGAAAAAGTAATTTTTTGATGTTTGGTCTTTGTTGAATTAAATGAAGACCAACATGTATTTATAACTTAAAAAATGAATTTTACAATTTAAATAATTATAAAAAAAATTCAACCCAAAATACCTATGTAATGTAAAGTTATTACATATTTAAAATTCAGTAATTTAAGTAATTAAGCTCAAAAGTATTTTAAAAACCTAATGTTTGAAAATTTACATTAAAATGATACTTCGATTAGAATAAAAAAATTAATTATTTTTTAGAATTCATGAATAAATTATACTTATCAATATTCCCTTTACAAGAGTTGAACCTTATGAAATTATTCTAAAAGGTTGGATTTCCAATAAGATAGCTATATCCTTGTATGGAATTTGATGTACCACATTAATATGCCATTTTTCAGAGCAGTTATTTTTTGTTACAAGAGTACCTAACTATATAGGTACCATCACATAGAATTTATAAATTTTATATATTCTCTGGGAAGTATAGTGGAAAACTATATAGGTAACATTAATAATAGTGATACCCTAGATAATGTCTAATAAGACCTCAATATAGCTCATAGACACTAGAATTTCCATTATATGAGATTTTAAGAGCCTTATGTAGTGATAAAAACATTTAAACTAGTTAAAAGAATTCTTAAATAGATGAGACATTAAGACATATTGCAACACATAGTGAAAATTAATTAAATTTGAATAAAAATAAAACATTAAAAATAAAATAAAAATTAAATTCCAAATATTAAATGTGTTCCAAAAATGATATTAAAAATAAAAACAAGGAATTTTAAAATTATTAATTCCAACACCCAAAATTTTCAAAATCAGTTGTAAAATGATATTTTAATTAAATTATTTTGAAAATTAACCAAAAAATTGGTTCTTGTAACACCATTACTATAATTACCTATATCCTATGGTTATTTTACTACATCAAAAATAAAATACTAGGGATTGGATGTCGATGAATCAACTTGTTTAGTGACCTAAAGAGACTATATGCATACAAGATTCTCAAATTAAAATAAAACAGATGAAATAATAACTAAAAATTCTAGTGATAAATTTTAATCACATATTGTAAATCAATTATATTTTTCCTATATCATTTTTTTATTTTTGTAAAATTAAATCATAATAAAGTGTAATCGTAGATTATCATTATGAAAAATCATACAAAACATGGTATCATAGAATAAAAAAGAATTAGTATTATGGTAGAGATAAATAATTTTACAATATGATATATGACATATATTTGTAAAAGGGGGATGAATCCATTGAGGATATAAAAATATAAATAATAACCCACATAATAAAAAGTAGTTTAATCATGATAAAATGCATAATACATGGCATCATAATATGACCTTCATGGACTTGTGAAAAGATATAATACATCATAAATAGGTAAGAAAATTAAAATACTCAAACTAGATTGTTTCATGAGTCATGACAATACATTTAGGGGCTATATCCAGCCTCACTCATCACATCCAAAGTCCAATGAAATCATCATATGGATGAAATTAAAAACAATTCAATACAAAAAAAATTACAATTATTTTTGAAAAGTTTGTAATAATAAATTTTATTTTTTCCATAGTTATTAAATTGATAAAAAATTACCATTCATCTTGAGTGATATGGTCAATGTAATCGATAATATATATACCCACTTTTAATGTTCTACTATACTAGTTAAACATTTGGTTTCCTGAATCTATTCTCCCCAATAACTCAGTTGTGCCTCTCCATATATTAAAGGATACTGACTAACAATGGTCGTTTATGGTAGTACAATGGGGAGACTATACCCCTTGATAATAGAATACAATAACATAATGATTAACCTAGTATCATATATAATCCCATATCATAACATTATGCTTGATATATACAAATCCCAGTCAATAAAATCCAATAATTTAGAACTAGTAGAAACTTGAAATTATAATATCATGTTAGTAAGGACCCATATACAAATATTGTAGAAACAAATGTACATGAGGATCAACTATATCCATGAGCCTCACCAATAACCATATCTATAGTCATGTTTTATCTACTCCAATCGATCTTTAGTGTCATAAAAGGCCACTTCCTCACCAGATCCGACGAAATTTGAGTGATTTACTCATGTTCCCAATTGTCAGACTACCCGGGGGGGGGAGTGGTGTGAGTGCATAACTCAATAGCGAACGACCCACATGGTCCAATTCATAACTATTATATACAATATTTGTGCTTGGGACATGATTAGAAAAAATAAGTTGCAAATACTTGGAATGTAAATAACAAAAAAACATCATACTTTGGCCCATAATGTGTTGTCAATGATCATGTCCCAATTACAATGCTAACCAAATCTACTCCTTGGGACTAGGTCATACTATGGTTCCCTTAATTATAGATGATCATTTGTCCCATGACCCTAAATTATAATAAATTACTTGTCTACTTATTGGGTGCCTCTCAACATGTCAAGGTGAAGGTTCCAACTACATAAATAATGAATCATTGTGTAACCTTGGAATCCCAAAATAATAGGCTCAAATGGCCAAACATCTGATCATAAATTAATCAAAAAAAATATCCCAAGAATTCATGGAATCTAATTAAACTCTTATATCATAAAATATTCAATGCTAAAACCTGGTCATCCTGAGAAGTCAATAACTATAAGATCATACCTCATTTTATTATGAAAATCGGCCATATCCCATAATTATTTGGAATAATAATTTGGAAAATGTAATATCACTAGCCTCTAATAAAAATATCATAAGTGTGACCCAGTCATATTTTCATAATAATAGTAATCATAATAATATCCCTAATAATGAATATATATCTCCAAGACGTTATAACAATCTCATGGATTCATGTCATCTATATCAATCCCTATGAACCAAAATTTGAATCCCAAATTCCAAGGAATTCTGATGTACCTCAACATAAATATCCATGTAATTACAATTGGTAATCCATGATGAGTTATCTCATCTATCATATAACACTAGTATCACATAATGCTTGAAAATCCAAATCCCAATGGGTATCTCTTATAATTCCATGTAACACCATTGTGTATCATTATATCCATATGCTAGGTCCCATGATACAAATTTGGGCCTCCATTGTTTCAAAAATAATAAGCAAGTGAAATTATTAGATATGCATAGGGTTTCCTAAATAAAAAAACTTGTTACCTTTATCCACAATTTCTTAGGATCACATCATCATTATGAGTTATAAGGTAACATGAAATACAATTCTAAATTGTTTCCAAGTCTTGAATCATTCTAGGCTCTCAATTTACAGGGTAACCTATTAGGGAATCATTTAGACTCATCAATTCCTCTTGAACTATTGGGTTGTAACAACCCAAAGTTCCATTAATGGAAATCTATATTGATCTAATTAAATGTCTCTTCATGTTTATATAAAATTTCAACTTCATTGGTTTTATGTTACAAATTTTTTCCGTTGCTAATATAGCTATTGAACAGTGATCACATGATTATTATAAATATAGGGCTTTAACAAATCCAATTTTACTCAGGCAAAGGAAGTGATGGCCTCATCCAGTAGAATTGACCTAGATGAATCCCATTTTCCCGAGCTTGAAAAAGAGGTGGTGTCCTTGGGATTCACTCTTGACCATGCCCATTCAGAGCTTCATCATTTCAATCTCGAATGGGACCATCTAGGGTAAAAGTGGAAGTTGATAGAGATTACAACTCGAGTAATGTTATCCTAGCCCCCCCCAAGAGTCTGTCACCATCGCACACCTTACCCTAAGGTATTATGCGGTAGTTTTAAGGGGTTATGTAAATAATATATAGTACTATGTTCATGCACATTATTTTTGTATATAATAATGAATATAATTTCTTGTCATTATTGATACATTGTAAATAGTTTTTAATGTAAAAATAGTGTTTTTAGTTATTATTTAATTAAGAATTATATTTTATTAAATTTGTTTATTTTTTAATTAAATAATAGTTTAATAAAATAATAATATTATAATTTAATGTATTTTTATTATATATAAATTATATTAAAATTTTATGAATGCAATTATAAATTTTATTAAGGTTTGAAAGCCATTTCTGTCAAAACCCGTGAATTTTTTATAAATATCAGTTTTTATTTTAAAAGTGAAAATTAAAATATTTAGAAAATTATTTAGATAACATAAATTTTATTTCTGGAATCAGGAGGTCAATATTATCTAACAGTGAATGTTTCATAATTTTCTGAGACAGTCAAATTTTTGGGTAAAAATTAAATATCGTTTAAATATATAATGTGTTTTATGAAATCATAATGACCCAATAGTGAAGTAATAAAATAATATAATCTTTATTTTCGTCCAATATATGTTATACCATTAAAATAATGTTATTTTGGGTTTGTTTGACTTATTTTTCAAAGCATTAATGGACCCCTCAAGACTTATTAAACACCTTGTCTTTTTAAATTAATTTCCATGGGAGTGTGAATCACCTCCATATAAGCAACCTCATTATTTTAAGAAGTTAGAACTTTGGACATATAAAATATTTTTTTCCACTTTTATTTTCCAAAAACCATGAGCAAAAACCATGGGATGGTTTATGGTTTGGATTAATTTAATATAAGGTGTCCCAAACCTAAATAATAAAGATTACCATCACCTTTCCTATATAAACCCACCCAAGCTCCCACTTCCTCCTCACTCAATTCATTTGGAGTTCGTCCAACCTCTGCCATAATTGCTATATAATCCTCCCAAGGTTCACCAAGCTCCCATGAGGCTTCTCATAAGCTTCTCTCTAGCCTTTGGAAGCACACTTCCAAGTATGGGGTTTTCTCCCTTTCTCATTTTTGTCGAATTTTCTTTAAGTTGTTTTGCCCTTTTAATTTCAATTATGAATATTGGGGTATGGTTTTCACCTCCCTCATACTGACCTCTTTATTTTTTAATGACGGGAGATCCCTTTCTATCTCATTAAATGCCTCCCATGTACTCCCGTTACTATGCCGAAATTCCGAAAGGAACTTCTCTCTCCTCTATTACATTCAAGCAAAACTTTTGTATCACGAATCTAAATTACATTACAATTTTTGGGAAATGTATATATATGACCTACTTACTTTCCATTACATGTAAATATTATTATGAAATATTTTCTGTCTCATTATCCGTTTTTATGAATTCTTATGTCACACCGTTACGCTGCCGAAATCGCACCGATTTTATAAGCCAATGCCATTGTGTAGTGAATACCATGCCCATTTATCCATCAAGCATATTCACTTTTATGCACATTTAATTATTGATTATAAAGTTTCATGTATTAATTCCACATTCCTTTATCATGGAATAAATGATTATTTATTATGAATCCATGTTTTATGATCCATGTGGCACACTTATGCATGAAATGAAATGTTTAAGAAAGGGTGTGCCCTTATAGTGCTCCAATGCATTGGGTAAAGTATAGTATCATGAAACGTCATGTGTAATGAGTGTTTAATCCTACTAATTCAAGTTAAACTAGGGTTTACTCATGCTTTGTGTGCAATGAGGATTTACTCATGCTCCATGTTCAATGAGCCCTGGCTCATGCTAATTCCATGTTAAGTGTTGTTGCCACATTTCCATGTTATTATTATCATGCTTTATCATTCCTTTATGTTCATGTTTCTATTATTATATATTGATATTACTATTGCCTAACATGTATTTTACTCCTCATATTATTCCATGTGTACTCCCTTACTGGGCTTTATAGCTCACCGTTTTCTTATGCATGCCCTCAGGTTATCCCACGCAATGCTAAGTACGGGGGAATGTAGATGTCACGTAAATGAAGTTTTCAATAAACATGTTGTATTTCATGATTTATGTTTTTATGTAAGGATCCTAATCCCCAAATACACTAAACATCTCGATCTTCTTTGTTGTATCAAGTGATGCTTTATGTAATAAATCATGTTTAAGTTTGTAATAAAAGCAGGTTTGTCATAGTTAATATCAGAGGATATGTTTATTTATTTTTGGGATTAGGATTAGAAAACCCCAGTAAAGCCTTAGATACAAGACTATGTACCATAAAAATGTCCCTTAGTATTGGTGAGTATTGAGTAAGTGAGTTATCAAGAAAATACATCCCTTTCTGGATACGATTAGGTAGAGGCGGCTCTGGCAAAGATGTATCCTAGGGGTAAAACCCGAAAACACTACATTGAGCTAGACTCGACCGGGAACGGGTGCATGGCAATGAGCCTTGCTTCTCTCTTGGTTATGACACTCCTAGGGAATATGCTTTGGTAAATTCACAAGATTAGTATGAACCCATATTAAGGGAATACAAAAATGACCCTAAGAAAATATGTTAGAAAGTAGATCATGAAAATACTAGATTGAAGCCTATAGATTCATAAGTTAAGGAAGTAAAAGTTTATTTATAATTTATTAACTTTTTTCTTTGGATTACACGTTATCTGTTACCCGTAACTTTACTTTTATTCTAGCCAATGATCGGTAATAGGAGGACTCGGGCTAACAACTATTGTGAAGATCAGTGTGATGACTGTACTAATGAGATGCCCAATCCAATGGGAGCGGGAATCACGAAAAGTTTCATGCTTCTCTCTCATATAACTCATGTTATGAATACAAACACGGGTCAAGAGGAACGTTCAACCCCCCCTAATAAAGAAAAAGTCACTATCAAGAGCTTCATGAGACAAAGGCCTCCTACATTTAGTGGATCATCCGATCCCATGATCACTGAACAATGGATCAACTACATTAAAAAGATCTCCTCCATCCTTCAATGTTCTGAACAAGAGAAGGTTCTCTTGGAGGCTTATCATATAGAGGGTGAAGGTGATCAATGGTGGACGTTGATAAAAAATATGAAGCTTGAGGAGAATATTGAGGCTTTGGAATGGAATGATTTCTAGAATATTTTTTTCGATAAATATTTTCTGCGCACCCTCCGGCTTAAGATTGAAAGGGACTTCCTTTACCTCAAGAAAAAAGATGAAGAATCTATTGGAGTTTAAGAGGAAAACATCATAAGGCTTTCACGATACTCTTACGGATTTGTCGTTACCCCATAATGCAAACTTGATCGCTTCTTTGGTGGGTTGAAGCCTAGCCTACGGAAAGCATTAGGAATCGGTGACTTCGAAAACTATGAAGAAGTTGTCTGATGTGTCGTAAAGGATGAAATGAAGATATGAGAATCAAAGGGGTATCATGGGGATAAGAAGCGTAAGGTGGACATCAATGCTGGTGGACCGATGGATAAATCCAACGGTGCTAAGAAGATCCAGAACCCCACTTGCCAAAAGTGTGGAAAGAAGCACCCTGGAAATTTCCTTAAGGGGACAAGGAAATGATTTAGGTGTGGAAGAGAAGGACATCTAGCTGTTAAATATTGGAAAGAAAGACCAAAGACCACGACAGAGGAGAGGAACACTCCGTTCAAACCTCAACGAGTTTTTCAATGATACAAATGCAATAACCTGGGGCATTTTGTAAATCAGTGCCCTAATCCAAGGGTTTTCGGAGGCAACCAACAACCTCCAAGGCAGCAAGGAAGATATTTTGTGATCCCTTCTAGAGAGGTGAACCCCAACAACTAAGTGGTGAAAAGTACGCTAGTTATTCATTCAAGAATAGTGAACATACTTTTTTGATTCAGGTTCTACACATTCATTTATATCTCTAATGTTTAGTAGAACAATCCCAGCACCACCACAAATCATGGAAGTGAAGATGTCAGTGAGTACGGAAAATGGGGAAATCCTTGCATCCCATGAATATACGTCCTCCCCTATTATAATATGTCGATTGAATTTCCTGGTGAACCACATCATACTCCCTATGGTGGAATTTTATGCAATTATTGGCTTGGATTGGCTTTCCCTATATAGAGCCAACATAAATTGTCGGGAGAGGGAAATCACACTCCATATGGAGAATTGACCCCTAATTCGTTACAAGTGTAAGGAGGAAGATGAATATCCTTTAGCTCCATCATATCAAGCATGGATATTACTGCCTTATGAGCACGTGTATCTGGATCAGATGATTGAGTCCAAGGAAGAAACCATCCTTAAAGAAATGCATATTGTGAAGGAATTCGCTGAAGTGTTTCCCGAAGAACTGCCTGGTCTTCCTCCTAAAAGAGATGTTGAATTATCAATTGATCTTATACCTGGGGATTTACCAATATCTAAGAATCCATATAGAATGGATGTTGTATATTTTGAAGAGCTGAAAAACAACTACAAGAGAATCTGGATAAAGGGTGTATAAGCCCAAGGGCTTCACCATGGGGTGCACCAGTCCTCTTCGTCAAGAAGAAGGATGGGTCAATGCTGTTATGCATCGATTATTGTGAAATTAATAAAATAACGATAAAGAACAAGTATCCTCTCCCAAGAATTGATGACTTTTTTGATCAGCTGCATGGAGCACAATACTTCTCCAAGGTGGACTTGCAGCCGGGATATTATCAAGTAAGGGTTAAGAAGGAAGATATCCCCAAGACTGCTTTTCGCACAAGATACAGGAACTATGAATTCATAGTAATGCCTGTAGGACTCACTAATTCTCTATAAATATTCATGGACAGAATGAATAGAGTCTTTAGAGATTACCTAGAAAAATTTTAAGTTGTCTTTATAGATGATATTCTAATATACTCCATAACGAAAGAGGATCATAAGGAGCATTTAAGAACTGTACTGGAGACTTTGAACAAGGAGAAGCTCTATACAAAGTACTACAAGTGTGAGTTATGGTTGAAGGAAGTCTCATTCTTGGTCAATATCATCACAAGAAATGGGGTATCTATGGATCCCTCCAAAACAGATGCAATTGAGGGATGGCCGAGGCCAACATTGTTAATGGATATCCGTAGCTTCTTGGGGTTATCTGGATATTATCAACGATTTGTGAGAAATTTCTCATGATTTTCCAACCCTCTTACCAAGCTAACTCGAAAGGGAGTAATGTTTTATTAGAGTGATGAATGTGAAGAAAGCTTCAAGGAGTTGAAAAAGAGGCTTATCACTACGCCCGTGCTCACTTTACCCACAAGTGGGGAACATTTGGTTTTTTCAGTGAGGCTTCAAATAAGGGATTAGGCTATGTACTGATGCAGAATGATAAAGTTATATCCTATCCCTCAAGGCAGTTGAAAATCATTGAGTAAAACTATCCAATGTATGATCTGGAGTTGGCAGCGGTGATCATTGCCTTGAAAATATGGAGGCATTATCACTATGGGTAGAAATGTGAGATATATACTGACCACAGGAGTCCTAAATATCTATTCACATAGAAAGAGATTAATATTCTCCAAAGAATATGGATAGATCTCATCATGGATTACGACTGTTCAATACATTACCACCCTATGAAATAGAACAAGGTGGAAGATTCCCTATGTAGAAAGGACCCAACAATTCTATCAATGATGAGAATTGAGAAGGATCCAATCTTCTTAGACTTGATGAAGATAGACATGGGAATCATAAAGAAGGGAACATAATCAATCCTTTCACAAATTATTACTCAATCATCTCTTTTGGAAAGGTTAAGGGATGCTCAAAAGGATGATGTGGGAATTTGGAAAAGGTGGAAGATATCGAAAAAGGGAAATCCTTGGAGTTTAATGTTAATGAAGAAGGAACTGTGAGGTTTGGGAAAAGGCTATGTGTTCCATCATGTTCGGAGCTGAAGAAGGAACTTTTGGATGATGCACATAGTTTAAATTTCTTTATTCACCCATGGAGCACAATGATGTATCGAGATATGCGAGATAACATTTGGTGGGATAATATGAAGAAAGAGATCACTGAATATACATCAATGTGCCTGGTTTTTCAGCAAGTGAAGGAAGAGAGGTAGAAGTATAAGGGGATGATTCAACCATTGCACATACCAGAATGGAAATGGGAGTACATCACCATGGACTTAGTCACCGGACATCTGAGGACATCCAAAGGCTACAATGAAATCTGGGTTGTTGTGGATCGTCTTACATAGACAGCACACTTCATTGCTATTTGGGAGGATTTCTCATTGGATCAACTGACACAGATATATATCAGGGAAGTGGTAAGGTTTCATGGAGTACCACTATCTATTGTTTCTGACCGAGATCCTAGATTCACCTCTACATTTTGGAAGAGTCTTAAACATGCTCTGAATACTGAACTGAACTTCATTACGGCCTATCATCCTCAAACTGATGGCCAATCCGAGCAGACTATCCAAACAATTAAGGATATGTTGAGAGCATGATCAATGGACTTTAAAGGAGAATGGGATCAACATCTTCCTCTGGTTGAGTTCTATTATAATAACAGTTTCCACTCGAGCATCCATATGGCACCATATGAAGCCCTATACGGGAGAAGGTACAGAACACTGACATGTTGGGATGAGGTCGGTGAACGTAAGCTACATGGACCAGAAATGGACGAGGAAATGGTATAGAAGGTGAAAACCATTCAGCAGCATATCGAGGTAGCCCAGAGTCGACAGAAGAGTTATGCAGATAATCGTCGATGAGACCTCGAGTTTAAAGTTGGAGACATGGTTTTTCTAAGCATATCTCCATGGAAGAAGGTCATGAGGTTTGGAAAGAAAGGGTAGTTAAGTCCTAGGTACATCGGCTCTTTCGAGATTCTTGATCATGTTGGGGATGTGGCCTACCGACTAACACTTCCACCTTATATGGCCAAAGTTCATGATTTCTTTCAAGTATCCATATTATGGAAGTACATACCGGACCCTTCACATGTACACTCTTCTGAGGTGGTACAATTGGAAGGTGATCTTTCTTATGAGAAGAAACAAGTGAAGATCTTAGATCATAGAGAAAAAGTTCTTTGAAATAATACAATGCCCCTCGTCAAGGTGTTGTGGGAAAACCACAAGTTTAAAGAAGCAACTTGGGAATCAGAGAAAATGATGAAGCTGAGTTACCCACATATGATTTATTGTGGGAAAAGGAAAATTTCGAGGGCGAAATTTCTTAAGGGGGGAATATTGTATTGACAGAAAGTTTCATTAATGGAAATCCCTCTTGTTCTAATTAAATGTCTCTTAATGTTTATATAAAATGTCAACTTCAATGGTTTTATGATAATAATTTTGATTGTTTCTAATATAGACAATAAACAGTGATCACATGATTAGTATAAATATAGGGCTTTAACAAATCCAATTTTACTCAAACAAAGGAAGCGATGACCTCATCCAGTAGAATTGCCCCATACGAAGCCCATTTTTCAGAGCTTGGAAAAGAGGTGGCATCCTTGGGCTTCGCTCTTAACCAAGCCCAGGCTGAGCTTCATCATGTCAAGCTTGAATGGGGCCGTCTATAGGAAAAGTGGAAGTTGATAGAGATTACCACTCGAGCAATGTTATCCGAGCCACCCAAAGTGTCTGTCACCATCACACGTCTTACCCTTAGGTCTTATGCGACTGTTTTAAGGGGTTATGTAACTAATAGATAGTACTATGTTCATGTAAATTTTTTTTCTATAACAATTAATATAATTTCTTGTCATTATTGATACATTGTAAATAGTTTTTAATGTACAAATAGTGTTTTTAGTTATTATTTAATTAAGAATTCTATTTTATTAAATTAAGGGATTTTTGAATTAAATAATATTTTAATAATATTTTTTTTATTAAATTAATTTTTATTAAATATAAATTATATTATAAATTTATGAATGCAATTATAAATTTTATTAAGGTTTGAAAGCAATTTCTGTCAAAAACCGTGAATTTTTGATAAATGTCAGTTTTTATTTAAAATGTAAAAATTACCATATTTAGAAAATTATTTAGATAAAATTAATGTTATTTCTGTAATTATGACATTGAAATTATCCAACGGAGAATTTGTCATAATTTTTTGAGACAATGAAATTTTTGGTTAAATATTAAATATCGTTTAAATATATAATATTTTTTATGACATCATAATGATCCAATAGTGGTTTAATAAAATACTGTAATCATTATGTTCGGCAAATATATGTTTTAACATTAAAATAATGTAATTTTGGGTTTGTTTCACTTACTTTTCAAAGCATTAATGGGCCCCTCAAGACTTATTAAACACCTTGTCTTTTTAAATTAATTTCCATGGGAGTGTGACTCATCTCCACATAAGAAACCTCATTATTTTAAGAATATTGGACTTTGGAATTATAAAATATTGTTTTACTATTCCCTTTTCCAATAACCATGGGAAAATCCCATTGGATTGTTTTTGGTTTGGATTAATTTAATATAATGGGTCCCAAACCTAAATAATAAAGAATTCCCTCACCTTTCCTATATAAACCCACCCGATCTCCCACTTCCTCCTCACTCAATGCCTTTGGAGTTCGTCAAACCTCTAACATACTCTCTCTATAATCCTACCAAGGTGCCCTGAGCTCCCATGAAGCCTTTCAAAAGCCATTCTCTTGACTTTGAAAGCACACTTCCAAGTAAAGGTTTTTCTTCCTTTCTCATTTTGTCCAATTTTCATTAAGTTGATTTTCCTTTTTAATTTCAATTATTTATGTTGGGGTATGGTTTCTCACCTCCCTCATACTTCCCTATTTATTTTTTTAATGATGGGAGACCCCTTTATCTCTCAATAAATTCCTCCCATGTACACCCATTAGTATGCCGAAATTCAGAAAAAAAACTTCTCTCTCCTCTTTTACATTCAAGAAATACTTTTGTATCATGAATATAAATTACATTAAAATTGATGGGAAATGTATCTATATGACCTAATTACTTTCCATTACATGTAAATATGATTAGGAACCCCTTTCTCTCTCATAAACTATTTTTATGAATTCCTAGGTCATGTCGTTACGATGCCGAAATCGCACCGATTTTCTAAGCCAATACCATTGTGTAGTGAATACCATACCAATTTCTCCATCAAGGGTATTCACCTTTATGAAAATTTACTTATTGATTATAAAGTTTCATGTATGAATTCCACATTACTATATCTTATAATAAATTATTATGTTTTATGAATCCATGTTTTATGATCCATTTGGCACACTTATGCATGAAATGAAATGTTTAAGAAGGGTGTTCCCTTATAGCGCTTCAATGCATTGGGTAAAGTATAGTATCATGATATGTCCTGTGAAATGAGTGTTGAATCTTTCTAATTCAAGAGCAATGATGGTTTACTTGTGCTTTATGTGCAATGAGTATTTACTCATGCTCCATGTGCAATGAGCCTTGGCTCATGCTAATTCCAGGTTAAGTGTTGTTTCCACATTTCCATGTTATTATTATCATGATTTATCATGCATTTATGTTCAGGTTTCTCTTATGATATATTGATATTCTTATTGACTAACATGTATTGTACTCCTCATTTTATTCCATGTGTACTCCATTACTCGTCTTTATAGATCACCCTTTTCTTATGCATGTCCTCAGGTTATCCCATGCAATGCTAAGTACGAGAGAATGTAGTGGTCATGTAAAGGAAGTTTTCAATAATGATGTTGTAATTCATGTTTTATGTTTTTATGTAATGATCCTAATCCCCCAAGACACTAAACCTCTCGATATTGTTTGTCGTATCAAGTGAAGTCTTATGTAATAAATCATGTTGAAGTTTGTAATAAAAGCAGGGTTGTCATATGGCTAGTTAACAATGGGGAAATGGTCATATCCCCATTCTATTTACTAGGTATCATAGCTTGTCCCAAGAATCCAGCCCATCTTATATTCTCCATAGGGTTTAATGAACAATGTATTCACATACTAGTGGGTGAGGGATACTCTCCCAATAGTTATATTAGTGATCATGATGACTATATGGTATCTCTCATGAAAAAATACATGACCATACATCCCATGTTAACAAACATATATACCCATGGGTCACTAGGCCACTTACCGTTGGAATGTTACCCCTATCCATTTACAATTTAATCAATTCAGACCCATCAACAGATTCCAAATTCTCAATTCGCTATATTCAATTTATAATCTAGGACAATGGTGACTTAGATGTTAAGTCAGTACATGAGGGTCAATTGATCCCTCAACACCTTACACAATTCAATATTAGGATTAAATTTTTATCAAACATCATAAATATTTTTATAAATTTCCATCGCCTAAAGTGGTGGGGAAATATATACAACATAAATTAAAAAAATCACAATACCAAATTGTATACGAATAATTTCCACATACTTTACTCCGAAGAGAAACCAAATTCCAATGATGCATGAAAACTCCCACTTTGGATCTCCAAGACAATCTAACCATATTCAAATGACCTAATGCCTTGTCTTAGAAATAAATTACATTCAGTAAAAATAAAAATGCTACAGATAATTTAATAATCATGAAAAATTAATTACAATAATAAAATCTTAATTTTGATTTGTCTAAATTTATTTAATCTCAATAGTTAACCTTGTCATACCAAATAGAAACCAAATTCTCAGTAATGGATCATGGAATTCCCCTGACCTTGATCATGGAAAAATAAAAATAATTCAACCACAACTGAAATAATGTTATTATAAAATTTTAGTAAAAACATTATAAATTCAAAACAGTGTCATACCTCTTCAAATCATCAGTCACCGAAAGGAACATGTCAACTAAGGATATCCCCTATGAAATTTATGAAAACCCCCATTGATAGACTCCAATTCAATAGTAAAATCAGATTAAATTAAATAAAAAGACAAATAAAATTCAAATTTATGGATTATATCTATCAATATGATGAGAGAAAATTGGGAGACTCTATTATGAAATAGTGTATATACAAGACACACAAATTCCATTTGACTATTGGCCGATTCCACCATACAATGGTGGAATCCGCATAAAATCCGTATATTAGAGAAATTTTAACTAGAGTGTGATGGAGGATATTACGAATAGAGACACTTATAGTTAAAAAGACACCTCTAATCACCGTGAGACAACCATAAACATTTGACATGATCAATGGAGTAGTGGGATCCACATGTGAGGGTGGGGGGATGAATATGTGACAAAAAAAATGGGGAAGCTTCTCCCCATTTTAAATAACCATGGGGTTATTTTGTGACTTTCCCTTCAATAAAATCTCCCACGGAAAGGGGGAGTCTTACTATAGTCGTCTAGGATATTGGATCTCATACTAGCTAGCTAGTGGCTATAGGCTATAACCATCATGTATCACAACCACATAAAGATGCATCAATTGTTTTGAACCCTCATTGATACACATTGGTCCACATTATGAACGTAATAATCCTCTTTTTTTCCACCATACAATTGTAAAAATTATCAAAACACAGGTTTTAGAATTTGAAACACTAATATTTTATAAAAATTTAAATTCCCATTGGAATTTCATTTCATGTTTGGAACACAATGTCTTGCAAACTATTTTACATATAACTTATCATCATTGATATGTCTCGATGGTCATGAAACTAAACACCCCAATCTCTCTAGGATATATGTTCCCACCAAAATATATCAGATCCCTCAAAGAGAATTTACAAATCATCCATAGTTCAACATTAACATAAGGCATCAAATTCCAAAATTCCCAATCTAACACTAAAAAAAGCTACATGAATAAAGAGAGTATGATTACATTACCATATACATTTTTAGTCTCCCATATGACATCATTCAAATGATAATCCAGTCTATAGTTATCCCCTATCATCAGGTCTATCCCACAAAGGACAATTCTGAAACTATTGTAGTTCCTCAATTAGAATTGAATTCCAAAAATAAAAACTAAATGTATAACAACACAATCGAGGTGGTATAAAACACACTATATATAAGAAATGATGATATAATTGAATTATCCCTCTTTAGTGGATTTGAATTTAATTCAATGTTTCTCAATTCTTATTGATGAGGGTATTAAGGTGATGGATTCCAAATGAAATAACAATCCATCCTCAATTCACATAGTGAAAACATGATAGAGGTCACTCTGTGTGGTTTCCATCTCACCATAATCTATCTTTAGAAAAATACAAAAATAAGGTATCCTCTTACTGAGATCTATCAACAAAACTTTTCCTTAACAAATGACACATTACCAATACCAGAATCTACTTCCCCTATTCTAGAGAATCCCCATTCTTATTCAAACACATTATCTAAAGTCCATTCGCAAATTCTAATGTAACTCCATAGTTGGATCCTCGATTCATCAAAATCATTAGTGTTTCATACCCCATGTATTGATAATCATTTTCTCCAAAAACCACGTGATTTCCATGAAATCCTTATTCATATCGATGCATATACAAAAAGTTTAATTAATAGTCCATATGAACTTAGATCTGAAATTTCCTAGGGAATACAATTAAATCCATAATCATTTTATCACTATCATAAAATTTCCATTATTACCATACAAATACTAGTATCATAAAGTACATTTATATACAACATGGGGGTCATGGATCTATGTCCCACACTCTACAACTTACCACATTCAATGATTGGGTGTAAACATAGAACTATTTCCCAAGAAAAAACTATGATAAACCAACTTGTTATTATTCATAGATCATGAAAATATCATCCATAAATCCTAATAAAATATCAATAAAATGATTAGAACAACCATAATAGACTATGGTGGTCTCTATACAATACAACATCAACAATAATACCCTTAGAGAAAAACCATAACTAGTTCTGTTTAAAATAACATGACACTTCTCTGAAGACATGTTCACCTAATCCTATAAATACAAGACTAGGATTCTTCTGGTTAAGCTATTACACTACACTTGATCTCATTATGTTGTATCCTCTATGATGGTTGGATATATTATATTTCATTTAAACCCATTTTTAATTTTCCCCTTATGTGTTTTATTACCTCCATTTATCCTTATGTCACACAACTTCACTTATGAATTCTAATATAATAGGGTATTTCTTGAAACCACATTGAACCATTTCCATTTAATCCAATGAAGTGGGTTTACTATCCCATACCACATGATTACATAACCAAAACCATTCCTCTTTGAGTTGTACACCAAAAAAATTAGTTGACATGACATAACCACATATCATTTTCTATATCATGATACTTACATAAACCTACCAAACTTCTAGACACCCCCAATATCATTCTAGCCACATTTATGCATCATCAATGTTACCACTCTATTAAAGATCATACCAAATCAATATTTTCAATCCTCAACACCATCTTTACCTTGAAACTAATATAAAAAAAACAAACTAATTTCAAGGATCATAATCATAAGAAAAAAGATGGCATAACGATGCCTTTCAACTTATAGTGAACTCTGAATCCCCATTTATCCCATCTTAATAGTTTCTCAATGTATTAATAATATAATACTCAATATAGAACGTCTATAAAACTATGGGTCTCTACATCACCAAATTTATCCCAATAAAAAAACACATGGTCAAAACTAATGGGAAACATAATTTCCTCATCTTATTAAACCATGAAATAAACATTTCAATGTCCACTATATGGTCTTATATAATTATTTACGAGATACCTCATCCCCTAAAAGAAGATTAACAGGAAATAGTTTCCATTCATGAATTGATAAACAAGGAATCCTCCTCATGAATCTTGTCATCATATTCCAATTATTAGATACATTACAACATCATATGGGATGATATATTCCCTGAGAACCATTCAATTTTTTTAGTGAAGTAGAGTTTTATTCCATGCTAAATGGGAAAAATCCATATATTCTTTTAGTAAAATTATAATTAAGAGATCCACTATTATTTTTGGAATTATAATTATAATTACCATCTATGTTGTAACTCTATGATATCATGTGCTTATGATGACCTACTAGGGACACCATACATCATAGGAACATTGAAAGTATCATCATTATCATTATTGATCGTCCCATTATTGATATATATTTAAATCCATTAGAAGAAAATATATATAAAATTATTCCAAGATATAAAGAATTACCCCAAGTACATATATTGTAAAACATGTAAGGAGAAGTTAATATATCTTTAATCAAATACGAAATGATCATCATTAAAATTTCAAATTATAAGGCCCATATGTCATGTGAACTATATTTATTAAATATGATTCATGAATAATGGAATATTGTAAAGGGAAAAAGAGACCAAATCCACATGTAATTGTATATCTAAGTCCCATGTGCATATCTAAAGTAGAATATTTTTTATAGATATTACATTGGAATCCATAACTCTATCATCGTACCACGGTAAACTTGAATTTCTATTAGTATAGATGTTCTTGATGTAGCAACATGATATCTGTCAGAGGGTCTAACAAATTCTTATTTATTCTTGAAACCATGTCCCAAATAGTTTGATAAAATGTAATATAATGGTTTTTTAAAACATCGTATCTTTCTAGTCCATAGGCCACTCAAATAGTGCCCTGATGAAGTTTTCCCAAAAATCATTGGCCCACCTCCCCATACTATAGAGGTTTTCGACTAGAAATCCAGTTTGGGGATGCATAAAATAGAATATATACCCCCAAATTAGAGTTTTCAATAATTAAATAAATAAAAAATCATCTTACAACAGTAGTAACCCTCATGAAAAAAGATAAATAATACAAAAAATAGCAATAGATGTATTGTGAATGTAGTACAAACATAAATAAATAATAACCAACTAGGATGATCACATATCAAAAATAGAATGAATAAAATAAAAAATTAAAAAAAAATTCGAGGCTCAAATTCATCCCTGAGACTCACCAAGAACTCAATATAAAATCCCACTTGACTTACTATTCTTGATTATCAACATCGAACTGGGCCACTACTCAACTCATGCCAATAATAAGTGAGTTATCCTCTTGAGTACCCATGTTCCATGGACACCTCAGTAGGGTGTTATTGCATAACTCAGTTGGGTAACCCCATTGTGAACACATACATAAACAGTGAAGGAATTATATGTTTATGTTACATGATTAGAGAAAATAAATAAATAAACTCCCCATGTAAATAAATACCATACTACTTTCTTTGTCTAGTGTTATGGTGTCTCTGGGTGGGTCATGATCCCCGTGAAAACCAAATATTCATAGGGGACTATGTAATCTCTTTGTATCAGTAACTGTGGAAATATTTAGGCCTATAAATTTGATTAACCATTCATTCTTGAACTAGTGATATGGTATCATTCATAGATTCATGATGAACATGTCAACCACATAAATTTCAGTTCCTTGTTTAAGGAGGAATACATTAATTATGTTATCAAATCGTCAAAAATGACTTCATAAATTTATCAACATGTGGATCCCAAGAAACCTGGGAAAATACTAAATTTCCCATATCATAAACGGATAAAATACATTACATGGTCATCTAGAGAAGTCAATAACTCTATGGCCATCCTCCACATCACCATACCAATTGATTTTATCCCATGGATCAAGGGAATTTTGATCCAAAATTCATAAAATCATTAGGATTTACAATCCATGTTTTATGTGTGGTAAATTCATATCATCATAAAAATAGTTATCATAATAAAGTCCTCATGAAAAAATGGAATGATCCAAGATAGACTCAGAATCGTAGGGACTTGTGGTGTCTAGGGTGTCCCATATAGACCCATGGGAAAGATTGACATACATTGAACTCTTACATGCCTCAACAGAATAATCCTAGGAAGAATATATGCATACATGATGATTTAATCTCCTCAATATTATCACACTACTATAACATAAGTATCTAAAAGTTAAATCATCGAAAATACCTCTTGGAATCACTAGTAACATTGTCTGTTCTCAACAGAACCATAGGCTGGGGACCATGATGCACATATCGGATTCCATAACATTATCACTAATTATAAATTCATATTATTGGCATAAGGAAAGGTTTTGTTAAACTATTAAACCCCTCATGTCTATCCATATACCCCCAGGTTCATATTGTTTGTACAAGTTAAAAGTAAATACTCAATACCACCTATAACCATTCAAAATTCAACACTTTCACTAGGGAAGGATGTCATAGAAAAACCTAATAGGTTCCCATTTGGTCTCATTTGGGCCCTTATATTCTCTTGTGTAGATCAATTAAAATAAAAGGCCTTAATATCATTAATTTATCATTGTTTACTAGGACTACATATACTACCGACCCATCAGCCAATTTTTATAGGGTCCACCCACCTACGTAGTGATGTCCTAGAGGGAAAGAGACAATATCCAAATAGTTATATATATGATCTTGATGAATTTAGGGTATCTCTCATGGAAAAACCCTTGACCACACTTCTTGTATCATCACCCCTCTAATCATTGGGATCAATAGGTTCTTTATATATAGGATTCTACCCCTGTTAATTTTTAATTTAGTTTTCTAAAACCAAAAATCGGGTTCTTATATATAAAGGTTGTATATTCGATAAATATTCTTGTACATTAGTGGATGAGATGTCATATCAACACATGAGGGTCCATCTATGCCTTATCAACTTATTTAATTCCATAATAGGAATTAATTTTTATTAAATAAGATAAATTATTTAAAAAATCCCATAGTATAAATTTGTAGGTCCACACATACAACATTTAAACAAATAACATCATGATACCCAAGGGAATATGTATGAGGACCAACAAATTATACTAAACGGAATACCCTTTCTATAGAATCATGAAATCTCCTTCCAGCTCTTTGAAATCTCATATGAACAATGTAAACACACACAATGCACAATCTCAAAACCAAAAACAAAAAATAATTAGTTACGAAAAAATTATAATTTCATATTTATGTACAAAAAAATGAGACTAACAATTTATCTTTGAGTTTAGATAGATTTAAATATCACCTTATTTCATTAGAACAATAAAACAAGACTCATAAAAACCCATGATGTGCTCCCATCCTTCACATAGGATAATTCCATAGAACATCACTACACAATCATTTCATATTTATAGAAATTTATTGTTTAAAAAAATTATAAAATTATATAAAGTGATATACCTTGTCAAAAAAATGTGCAGACATGAACATATTCTAAGGCAGGATAATCCCTATAAAAGGTGAGGAAAATTACTAATGGGAGATCCTATTTCAATATTCATATCAATTTAATTATAAAAAAACTATGGAGATTGATTACCTCATAAAAATAGCATCAATAGTGGGATTAAATCTCCATAGGACATCCTCTATAAAATTCAAACAAAAAACCTTCCTTGACCGGCTAGTTCCACATTGCTCATGTAAAATTGATATCAAATACCTAATGTCCAGAAACTAATATTACATTTGGAAGGATATATTATGAGTGGATGTTACCAGAGTATCAGAAGATACTTGAATCACCATGTAATGACATCAAAAGATCCCCATAATCAAGGGAATAGAGGGATTCAATGTGGAGGGAAGAGGATTGTCTGTATAACAGAAATCATATGGGATAAAGGATTCAAAATTCTAAAATTATCAGGGGGGTTTTAAATTTGACCCTAACTAACACCCCCACCGAATGGCTGATGTATTGATGCAGCCAACTTGTCCACTAGTAAGCCCACCGACTATCCAGTGACCAGACGCAGGTTGCATGCTATAAAAACCCTATATCATAGAAACCATAGGCTTCTACAATAGCCTAAGGAAAACTCAAATGTACCATTTAGTATATTTTTAATATGAAAATAAAGTTCTTTCGACATGTTCCTATGGTCATAATTCAAATCAAAACTATTGAAAAAAAATATCCCCTACCATTTTAAAAAAGATCACATTCCAACTCGAATTGTATCTTCAATATGGAACACAAGGTTTTATAAAAGTAGAGAATCAGATTCATCTCAGGATAAAGAAATATATCCAAATAAATTAAAAATAAACTATATGATTTAGTAAAGACAACACATTTTTATTTTGAAATCTCTAATATTAAAATTTAAAAATAAACATGATTTTAGGGATTTTATTTGAAATTAACAATGGAAAATTGTAAATTATGCCTTAATAAAATAATTAATAATGATGGAAAAAAATATGTCCTTATAGTAAATATTAATACAAAATATCCCGTCACAACCATGGAAATAATGCCTCATTCATAAAATTAGAATTATATTCCTTTAACAAATTTATAAGTAGTCAAACATTTTTAAAAATTAATTATAAAAATCAATATATAATAACAATAATATAGATACCCTACCCTAGTTTACGAGAGTCAATGGTTACATTATTACATGAACACTGATACAAGGAATCCCATCCCTAAAGAATGAATAGTATAGTATTCTAAGAAAACTATATACATTCATGAAAATCACAGTATGGTTTAATAAATAAAATATATCATAGAATATTCATTGATTGATTCGTTATTCTCATTTATAAATCCATTTATAATAAAAATAATAATATACATTTTGGAATACTAATGAATGAAGAAATTAGAATGTGGTGAGATTAGATGCTCTTTAAGGTTATGAATATAATTTTTTTTATCATGAATACAAAAGGAATAAATAATATGGAATGTTAATTAAGTAGAAACAAATTCCATTTAACAAATAATTTTTCCATCAAGAATAACATGAAAGGAATAAATAATGTTCAAATAATGAAATATATTTAATCACATTTGATTAAAACTTATCCATTTATATTATAAATAATGTAATAATAAAATAGTAATCAATAACCAATCTCATAATGAGAGAATTCCTAATTCCAGGAATCATAACCTTAAAATTAGTTCCTCATTAGAAGAAATATTACATAGACGGGAATGAACAAAGATAATTACCCACACTTGTTGTCTCATGAGAGTTAGTGATTCATCAATGGGCTAAAAGGGGATCCACCTTTCACCTACTAAGTCCAATGCATACCTTGTATGAAATGGGAGAAAAAAAATAATGTAAAAATTCATATTAAATAACAATAATAAGAATTTTTATTAGTTTGTTACATCAATAAATGTAGTTCAAGTAAATATTAATATTGAAAATGATTATATGAAAAGGTAATACTTTACCTAGTAAATAAAAGTAATCCTAAATCATCTATAATAATATATAGAATTATTTAAAAATAGTATATCCCCAATTAAATTTATCATACACTATCTAGAGAAATAATAAATTTGGTAAAATTACAACATATCTCTAGTAGACCATAATATAAATAATTGGGTTTTTTATTAAAGAATAGAAATACCATAAAAATCTCATTAAAAACATTCTTGAGGAAAATACCAATTCCATATTAATAATAACTTTTAAAAACAAATAAATTTTAGAATATATGGAATTATTTTCAATAGAAAAATAAAAACATGTAAAGTTATCTTAAAATAAACTATTTTTCCCTAATAATAAGAAATTACATACATGAGGTATAAGTTAAAATACTATTCATTTCAATATTTTATAAAAATGTTAAAAAGTAAATAATTTGGATATAAATGAGAATATTAATTGAAAACAATTTTCTAAAATTCAAACATCAGTTAAAATTTCATCAAATTAAAATTTAGTGAATTTAAAAATATTTCTAATTTTTTTTTAATTATACAAAAAAATTGGACAAAAATGATTTTGGATCTAATAGTGAATTAAAGTCATATTTTCTTAATAACATTTTCTTTATAAATATAAGTACCTAATATGGAAAATTGAACTATTTCATTAAAATTTCATGAATAACTAGATGTGAATAAAATATATTATTATTATTATATATATTTAATATTTCCCATAAGTGACACATAAACATTAATAATCCCTAATAATTTTGAGATATAGAAAAAAATCCTACCTTTTTGGTACGTCTTGAATTATAAGAACAATTTTAAAAATAAAATCAATTAAAAATATAAATACTATGAATATAAATATAATAATTATAAAATGTATAAAAGGGTTTGTATAAAAACCACTAAAAATAAGTAATTTGTGAATATGTAATTTTTCTCAGTGAAGTTAAGGTGAGACGAGAAACACTAACTTTAGTTATGATTTCCATTTTATATGTTCGAAACTCCAGTATAATAAATATCGACACACTATACATCTATTATAGGATGATAATCATATATATTATACCACATATAATTTTATTATAACTATTATCACCCGTTTATTTACACATCATTAATAAAAAACTATTTATGGAGATAACTGCTTCATTTTTCAAATATGTATTATTTTGGTAGTTTCAATCGTTTTACATTATAATGGTTACATAATTTCTATAACTTCTTAACCGATATAAATATAATATAATTCTATTATATTAGTTGTTATAATATTATATAAATTTACATAGGGAAAAATGAAGGGCACTGTTCATGGAGACGGTAGACAATATGTACATGAGAATATTATTTCTATTTTTTAAAGGATGGAATAAAATAAGGGTGTATAATTTTTCAACCTAAAAAAATTATTATTTTTATTATATAAATAATATATATTCATTAAATCTATAATTTGTACCATACATGAAAAATGAAAATGAAAAATGAATTAAAATCGTATGTGAAGGCGACAGTCCACAAGTACCCACCATCAACATTTTCATTTTCCAAAGTATTGAATGGTAAGAAGGTAAAATTATAATTATATAAGAATAATTATTTTATAAAGATCATATATAAAAACTAAAAACATCATTATATCCATTATCAAGAGGTGGTTATGAAAAATAAATTATATCAGTTCTTGAGGTGACTATCCGCTTTACACTTGATCACAGATTTCATTTCGCATTTGATGAAAGAGGAGATATATAATGTTTATATATGTTAAATAAGTAATTATAAGTATATTTATGATACATATTTTTTTATTTTATAGTTGTTAAATAATATTTTATTTTTTAGGAATAAATGAAATTATAACTCATGGTTGAAAACTATAACTCTTCATTTGAAAACCTCTTTTTGTGCATATCTAAATACATAATGGAATAGTTTTATAATAAAAACAAGTATTCAAGTTAATGGGTATGTATTTTAGTAATGGATATGAGAATGTTGTTTTAAATCCAAAATTCTTTGGAAGTGTGAGGAGGAGAGGAGATGCAGTACAATTTTATAAGTGGGGGAGATGACACAAATGGAATTTTTGAAAAGAATGTTATATCACCACATGTTACTCAAGTAAAAAGAACTAAAATTACTAATTATCAATACATGGATTACTTAAGGTCTACAGATGTTAAGATAATATGATTTTTATAATTTAATGGTCACTTTAATCATCACCTATTTTAGTTAACCCACTATCAAAATCATTTCAACTACAAACATAATATTTCATTTGTATTGTTTTTACAATTCATTTTGACCAAAAATAAAGTTGATTTTATATTAGATCATTAATTATTATTTTTTAAAATAACTCAAAAAATATTTGTAAATTTTTATTTCATATATAAATTTTACTTTTTCTAATTTATTTTCCAAATTTAGGGAAACTGAATTTTAACCGATGTACAAAAAAACACAAAGAAATGACATTTTTAGAAAAAATATGGTTTTTAATAAATAAAATTCAATTTTTTCAAATATTTTTTATAATTTTCAATTAACTTGATTGAAAATAAATTTATTTATAAATTAGTAAACCATATACTATGAAAATATTAGTTATACCTATTTATACACTCGATTTCAAAAGTTATTTTATAACATTCGTATATAAATAATATGTTTGGAAGATCATTTAAGTTTACTATTGAAATTTTCATACAATTTTGAACATAATATTATTCAATTATAATATCATGCAGTTAAATTTACCCTCTGATCAATAAATTTCTTTCTCAAAATTTGAACTTTCACTAAGAAATAAAGAGGTTGACATATTAAAATAAATTTGGGGAAAAGCTACATTATAAAGAGGGTTAATAAGAAATTGTCTTTATAACATATACATGGATGTACAAAGGTCAATATAATAAATAATGACTACGATTCCATGTACGAAAAAATTTGTGGGACTCAAAAAGATAGGCAGGGAAGAAAATTAAAATTCCTAAATAATTATAGAGGGTGATAGAGACCATTGATCATTATAATGCGATAGACCAAGAAAATGTTATCTACCAAAAATATGAAAATTTTTAATGGGTGAAATGACCATTTATTTCTTTTAATATTATAGTAAATGTATAAATTTTTTAATTCAAAAATATTTCCCAAAATTTTAGGTATTCTTATATATCAAGGTATATAACACCATAAAACATACTTATTTGATATATTTTTATTTCATAATATATATTCTAAAATATTTTTTTTCAGAAATCAATTTACAAGTAATTTTTTACTCTATGAAATGAATATTCAAGATGTTTTGTTATGTCTAAATCACTCAATATAAAATTTAATATATCATATAATTATAAAATAATTATCAAGATATTTGTTATATCATTAATATAACTAAAAATTGTTTACAAAATATAAGATAAATCCCATACTTAATAAACCTTAATGTGATGAATTTATACATTAATCTCAATAATTAACAAATAAATCCAAGGGTTTATCAAACCCCATTTCTTAAATAAATAAAACTATATCCCAAATAACACTAATTAAATAACGTTGATGAATATTTTAATCTCAAATGTTGGTTCATACCATTCAACTTACACATTCATAAATATTATATCATTTTTTTCATATAAAAATTTATGTGAAACATAAATGTTATATATATACCTCAACCAATATTACATCTATGAAAATATCATTAATCACTTAAATGACATAAATATATAAATATATTTATTTCTTTAATATATTTCCCAAGATAAACTAAATCTATATATTTACATTTTTTATGTAAAAATGATTTCATACTATATAGGTAATATTTTAGGGTAGTGGAAGGTGATGTAACCATTTCACCCTTCGATTGTGTATTTAATACCCATAGAGTTTCTAGATTCTATGGGTTATCACCCACTAGGATGTTTTTCCTTATAAATAATGGTATTATTATACTTCCTACAATGTTCCCAAATTGCAATAACCCATAATTACGTTGAAGTAAAATATCAGATAAACATTAATGGTTACCAATACCTTCAAACTTATGTCCAAAAACTGTGATGGAATTATTACTTAAATTATATCTTCAATAAATAATATTTTAAACCAATGGGTTTTATTTCTATTATTATTTCCCAAAAATTCATTAATCATGACGAACTGGAATGATATAAATCCTAAAAAGGGTTTTCTATGTCCTTGAAATTATGATCAACCTTAATCTTTTAAACCCATAATTGAATGAAAAAACTTTATGATAATCATAGATGAATTAATATATTATTAAAAAAAATAAACATAATATATAGTTTCTTATTGATTATCGTAACCAAAATACCATTAATAAAATTATTCTACAATAGTATTTTTTTACTCTCAATACATAGATGAAACATCCATTTTACATCAATGATTTTTTTAACATATGTCATTTCACAAACTAGGAGTTAAACATTATAATAGTTAATTCATATGTATATTACCTAGGTTTCCCAAATTTGTGAAAATTATCTTTAAATTGATCCCATGATAATTCATTTATCCATGTAATTCTTTTCCAAACATAAAAAAATACCATTCATTTCATTCATTCTCCCGGGTGTCACTTTCCATAATTCTTACATAATTTAAAATGAGCATTTATTCCTCCATGGATTCCACCACCCATGATCTAAACGAAATCAATTCTTATCTTATTTGTTAATATTTATAGTTAGTGATAATGTATTTTTAAGTCATTTATAATGAAAAATGATTAGGAATAATTGGGATATATTTCACTCTTTTCATCATCCAATTTTTCTTCACATAATCTCATTATTATCTATGATAATCAATGTTTACACCATGTCTACCTATTTTACATGTTAACTAAAATAAACAAAAATATCATGGTAAATAATAATCATATTAGAAAACCACATATTCCATTATAGGATATTTAAACCATGACTACTTCTTTTCAATATATGGAATCAAGGGTTTATCCTAGGTCATCTATGGTCATCATATATTCAAATCCATTATAATGATCCATAATGAAGATAAAAATTAACTAATGTATATCCCCTTGGTTTTTCAATCCAATTTTAAATAAATGAATGTTTTCTTGCACCATGTGAATATTTTGTCAATTACCAATGAACCATTTTTTTATTTATTTCCCAAATGTAAAAATATTCAACATCCAAATAAAATTTTAGTATCTAGTCAAGGATGTATTGTTATGGAAACCATTAAATCATTAACATACAAAAAAATAGTGTGTTTAACTATACATATATATATCTTAAATGTTTTTATAGGGTGATGTTATCCAATCTATGTTTTCTGAAATATATTTCCCATGTTTGCAACTAAACTTTAATTGATACCAACAATAAATATCCATTTCCTTGTACCCTCAAGATAGTGGTTGGATTTTTTACATTAACACTAGACATAAAGATTTACGTCAGAAAGTGACAAATAGTTATGTATTCTAAAAAATAGATACTTACAAGAATATCAAATCACAATTGAGAACATAAAATTCAATAATGTATTTTATTTTAGTAAATCGTTACACCCTTTATAGAATCCCTAAATATTAATCACAATAAATATATTGAAATTATAAGGAAACGAAAGTGAAGAATGTGTTGTTCTCAGATGCCCAGTAAGGGAATTCATATAATTACATCTATAATGAAATCACGAGGAATAAAAAATATCACCAAGTAAATAACTAGAATGAAATTTAATTTAATCAATAACATCGGAAAGAAGAATAACATGGATAAAATAAATGATTGATAAATAATTCATGAAAATAATCACTTGACCTAGAAATATATGTAGGGATATTCTAACTAAGATAATAATCTCATGGAAATCAATAACAAATCTTATAATGAGGGAATTGATAATAATGGAAATTACTACCATATTAGAAATTACATGTTCCAAGACATATTACATAAATGGGAATGTCCTTGGAAAAATATAGAAGGTAGTTTTTTCCCTTGAGAACCACTACTACATCTAGAGGATATAATAGGACCTGGATTTCCCGTACTAAGTGAAGTGAATTCCTCATATTAAAGAGGATAAATATAATCATGTAAAGAAACATATTACAAAATATCATAATTATTTTATTAATTACCTCAAATAATAATAATAAACAATTTAAATATTCATTCTAAAAACCATCATACAATATTTTAGTAATTTCCCCAATAAATTATAATAATCCTCAACTATATAGAGTAATATATTGAATGGTTTTTGAATAGTAAAACCACAATTAAAATGATCATAAAAAATCCAAAGCAATATTAATTATTGTGTCATTAAAACATATCTTTTGTGGATAAAAAGTAAAATAAGGGTTGTTGTCATTGATGTGTAGAGATACCCTAAAATAGTAATTAAAAATTCGTTATAAAAATACCCTTCACACATAAAAAATCAATTTGAAAAAATAAAAAAATTTAAAATATTATTCAATACATTTTTCTTGAATAGAATCATGGAAAATGCTAACGGAAACATCAAATTAACGAGTTGTAGTGAATTGAAGAAATTCCAAAACATAACATATATGGTTAAAAATCATTCCATTAAGTGAATAAAAAGGTTAAAAAAGTACTTTTGTTAGGAAAATAAAAATATAATTCCTTCAATAATATTTTATATTAATATAATCATGGGTAAAAAATCTGTTAAGAAGTCATTTGGAGAATGGTAAAAATAGTGCAAAAAATAATTCATAAAAATGGATATGGAAGAAAAATTATTTGCAACCGAAGGGAGAAAGAAATTTATCATTTATTAAAAAATAATTATCAATAAATCATAGTACCAAAGAGTGGAAAATAATAAAATTATATGAAATTTTCATTAATATCTAAAGGAAAATAAAAGGCTTAAGTATAAACAATCATAATTAATGATAATATTGTAAAATAAACCCTTAGCAGATTTGTATCTATTGAATTATAATCCCCGTGAATGTAATTATTTAAATTGTAAGGTTAAAAACATGAAGATAAATAGATTCATGATATAACTTATCAATGGGGTAGTATATTGACCAATACATATTAATATGTTGTGAATATGGAATGTGACTAATGAAAGTAAAAGGTAGATAACAAACTCTTACCATATGTCTGATTTCTATATAATGTGTTAGAAAACAATATATAATAAATAGATACTTATTGAAAATCAATTAAAGAATGATACTCTCGAATATTATACCTTATTTTTTTTATTAAAATCATTTTTGAGCTTTTTATTAATAATTTTTTTTACAAGCACTTTTTCTGTGATAATTTGTATGGTTTTCATGTATTTTATGTTTTGTGGTTTTAGTCAATTTACTTTAATAATATTTCATCAATATCCATTTTAACATCCCTACCTAACTAACCATAAAACTGGTTGATGGACCAATTTCCTCATGGCCTAAATTTAGACTTTATTTACACTATAGGTTAATAACTAGTAGGCAGGGTCTAAGGAAGAGTCTACCTTACGATTAATGTTCTTTAAAATTGGTTCATCCTTGCATTTATCACCCACAATGTTAGAAAAAATAGATTTTAACATTTCACAATATAGGTTGTGATTTTCATTCCCTATTAAAACCCTTCATCTCACAAACATTGAAAGATTATCCCATAATCTTATTGTCCCTTTTGTAAATTTATGTTATTGTAGTTAACATGATTTGAGACCTAAGAAAAATGGCTCATGTATAACCTATCTCCCCACTTTTCTAGCGAACTTATCATTATGATCTATTACCTTCATATCCTATTCATCCTTCTTCATCAAAAATAAATTAATCTCATACATGTAACTTTTTTCCTTCTTAATCACCGCATATTTCACTTCACATGTATTATTCTTCTATTTAATCATTTTTTTACTTTCATGAACCTTGATATATCCTTTATAAATTCATTAACCTCACCATTCGACAACAATTCTTGAACTATAATTTTTTCTTAATCCTTATAAATACTTATTGAATAATATCATTTATACAAATGAGGAAGAAAAATTAGATCATCCTCTGAAGAGATACTTGATGATGAAATATATTTTCATTATTTAACATCAAACTGTTATTCCTAGTTCAAGAAAATTAATTCTTCTTATTGTTTGTTTTAAATTTTCAATGTTTCTCACCATCCTCATAAAACTAATTTCTATATTTTTTATCAATGGCGTTCATGGGTAAATGCCCAATTCCTTCACATTTTTTAATTTTTTTTAATTTTTTTCTTTTCCAATTTTACAGTTTGAACTCTATTGATATAAGGTAAATTATTTCATTAATATCATTAATACTCTTAGAAGATAAATCAAATGAATTTATAGAATATTTGATGTTATCTTTTCCCTTTATCAATACATTAAATTTTATATCACTTCTTGAATTCTTTAAGAAGTTGAGTTCTTTTTTCATATCACCAGAAATGATTATATTATATAAATATCTATTATTAAATCTTATATTTCATCTCAGATTGATATGTTTGGATAAAACCAGACTTTTAAATTAATCATGATATTTTTGATAATGTTATAGTCTTTAATAATCAATTCAAATCCTCAAATATGGTGGAATATATAATTTATCATGTTGAAGAATCTATGAAAATATTCCCCATTTTCTATTTTAATGTATTCTAGCACACTCTTCCATTCAAGATGTTTGGATTCCCTTATATTGTCATTACCTTCATATATGATTCTCATTTTTCCCAAATTTAATTTGTTGTGTTTTATTCCCATTAAAATTGTGAATACCTTCTTAAAGAGAGACAACACTGAGGAATTTTGTTTATTACCATAAACATATATGTTTCTCTTATCAGTGAGTGTCATAGTACCTTCCCAAATAATTGGTGGAGAAAAATTATTTCAGTATATCTCACTTTTAGTTCAAAAAAGTGGTAATAAAACATCATATAAAACCATCTATGTTAGTTTGTTCAATTGAATGTGTCAGCACCATGAATACTCACAAAATTATATTTATCTATCAAAAATACTGAGATATATTCTAATGGAAACATCACAATAATAGCACATATAGAGTCCAAGATCAATTTATGCACCACATGGGGGGTGTGAACCAGTATTGCATACTTATATGAATTGTTATTTATAATAAAACCTATGAGGATATTAAAATTATCATTTCTATATATGTTAATCCATTTAAGCTCAACTAATTACAATAGATACAAGATCATAAGAACATATACATTTAGACTGTTATACCTAAAGGGAAGCTCTGTGTAATGTTTGTTAGAAAACCAAACATATATTATCTACTACATGAAAGTAGTTACCACATAATTTTTGGTTATAAACCACAAACAAAACTTTTCCACTAAAGTTGTATATACAACACAATTATGTTTCTCCAATGAATTCAATATATATTCTCCAAAATCACCATATTTTACATAAAATTGGTTTCAAACCACAATATTTGATTCTATTCTATTTTCATCAACAAAAAGTAATACCTCCCCCTTAGTAAGGTTACATTAGAATATTTATATTTTGATTTTACTCGATGTATAGAAAGTATTAACTGGCTTAAACATGTACAAATCAATAAGATATTCAATAGATGATGATCATGATAATGACTACTGGACATTAATCTATCACAATATGTTGAGCAATTTGGATCTTCCCCAACACATCGAAAACGTTTTCATAATAAATTTCATTATATTTGAATATATACCCACACAAAACTCTATATTTCTCTTCTATATTGTTATTTATTAAGGCACTCAAAATACACTGACAAAAATCATTATGAGTTCTATGAAAATTTTCATAAAATATGATTAAAATATAGTACATTATGTATTCATTGAAATATCCATGTGAAAAATATATCATTTATTTACGAATTCAATTTGATATTTAGTATTATAGAAATCTCAGTCGTATTTCATTTTTCTTCTTTGGTCAACAATTATCTACGGTATTCCTCAATCACTTAAATAATTGAGATTTACCATCCCACTATATTAGAATGACCCTAAAATCTTCATCAACTAAAATAAAGTTTATTTTACATTAAATCATCAATTCATTAATACATTGAATACATTGAATACAAAAACATACATTAATGTGTGATGTTAGTCTTTGATTCTTACAAATGTATTAAAAACTCACCACATACATCAAAATGATCATTGATATCTCACCACATCATGTATGATTTCCCATTTCTTATAGGGGAATTAATTTCTCACCCCAATAAAAAAACACCCAATGATATTTTACCATAGTGAGGTATCAACTATATTTAAATATTTAATTGACATGGTCCCTATATATTTGTCACTGTTTCACCTCATACATTACTGACATAAATTAATGTTATTAAGCTGAAGAAAATATTTGGGATCATGATCAATTTGTTTAAATGATATATTTGATACTTAAATATAATCACAATAATAATCTAATTAATTATCCACCTTTTATAATATAACATATTCTAAAACCTCAATATTTTTACCCCTTTAGTATTTCCCTGATTTTGTTATTAGATTTACATGAGAAGTATTATCATATACTCAATATTATATAGATCATTAGATGACCAAAATACAATTATGTTGGTCACCAGTTTTTAGAATAACCATTTACTAAGTCAAATTATTCCTAAACGACCTTTTCAAAGAATATATACTTATAAAATACTTTTATGAAGACACAAATTGCATTTATCTGACTTTTAAATTTGTGGGTAACCATTATATAGTCAATAGTTTACACTTTAACATTATATAACTAATTGAAATACCTTTTTACCATTTTATCACTACACACTTCCTTATTACATATTCATAGTATATAATTACCTTTATGCGGATAGTGGACTCCACATCTACCTTTCAGAATGCTTTATAAAATGTTATTTCGCAATATGATGCCACACAATTTCTAAAAATTCAATGAAGACTCACATTAAATTTCATTATGGCCTCAACTATGACGTACTAATATTAAAATATATCCTTCAAAATATCTCATTTCTACTATTACTACATATTGACATTGAAAAAATATGAATTAAACTCAAATGGTAATAAACATAAACTAAATTTCACTCTATTTGAAATGGTATATATAATTATTGGTCTCACATTCTAGTCATAATATCCACATAACATTTATATATTTTCATTATCTTATTTTAGTTAAATAATACTAACCATATATCCTAATAAATTTTTGTTTAAGAACTAAGATTTATAACATTGTCCCATATCCCATATATTGTTTAAAATAGTATTGGAATCCTCATTTAGGCTACACCAACGTCATTGTTTCTCCAATGTAGAATGCCTTGTCTTTTCGTCAAAATGGTTTGAATTTAACGACCATATTCACTGGTTTAGAAAAAAATATCCTTAATCTACCCAATGAATGAGAATTAGAAATCACTAGGTTGAAAATTCTTAAGGGGAAACTAGTGAAAAAGTTAAGTCTCCTCTTTCTAGTCCATCACCTTATTTAACATGGAAACTATTATATCTTTAAAAAATGAAAAATTAAAATACATGATATGTAAAAAACCTATAAAGGGATTCCAATATAAAATATTATTTACATCCTACTAAGCCTCATTTAATATAGATTATAAATAAAGTTGAGATAAAATAAAATGAAAAGGAATAAGGGTAATGTGGTCAACCATTAATTCATGGGAAAATCAATTTATACTCACTCATTCAATAATAATATAAAAATGTTAGATCAAACCATCCATTCCTCTAATATTGGTTCAATTGATTTATAAAAATCCCCCAAAAGAGTAATTTCAAGGTACATGATCACATTGGAGACCTAAAATCCTCATTTAAAATCCCCTATATGATTTTAATTATAATGAGTCATTAACCAACCTCATCTAAAGGAGCTAACCTATAATACCCAAAAATGTTTTTCCATATTTGAAAACCTATATACATCAAGGATAACAATATAAAATTGAATCTAATTCTAATAGCCTTTTCCATAGACATTACAATACGATATAATTTTCTAATATAATTTTTACAATTATATTAACGTTATTGAATTTTATATATTTTCCTAAATAGACATTAAAATAAACATAGGTTTCATGAAATGGACAACGTTGAAAAAAATATAACTTGTAATTTATCATATATATATATAGACTAACATTGACACTCTTTAGTCTCTATCCTCTAGAAAAAGGCGAAACATGAATTAGAATTCTATCTCAAGAATGATTATTTGCCTCTCAATGTTGATTCATCTATCTCTCTATGTCATTAATGAAAAAATATAGTTCATCTAATGTTTTATATTCCACCTCATTATTAGTTCACAAATCCTTTTCCTTGGAAATAAGTTCAATCCTATCCTTTTTAGCACCCTTTGTTATATTTTATCACTAATATACAACGTTCTCACTCATGTAAATCTATAGGTATTGTATTTTTACCTTGGTCCTTCATTCCACGATGTCTTGATGAATCTTTGATTCCATAACCACATGTTAAGAATTCTCATGAAGTGTTAAAGTCCCAATAAAACAACATTTGTCTTAGATTCTACTATTTAAATGTTTAACTAGAGTACCCAATCTCCATATCATGTATAAATAACATTATATACACTATAATAGATTATAATGGTGTCATATACACCATATCCTAGAGTAATTATAATATATTGAAAGTGATTCTATTGGCCTACATGTTCACCGGGGGTAGGGGTCATGAATATGCCTCTATAAATTCATCTGTACCCATTACCAAATTCTATTTTAATGTGAGGACTACTCTATTTTTGAGTTAACTTATATAAAAATAATGGTTACATATTCCAAAAACAATTTACTCCTTGATTATCCAACAATAATTTCCCCTCTATGATCAAGTACCAAACTTGATAGTTTTCAAAGGGATCCATCCGATTGAGCTACTAATAAGTTTTACCCTATGTATTACTGTATTATTTCATGGATATTGAAATTTTTATCCATAATATTTATGTAAATATAAAATTTTGTAAAATAAAAAATAGTAGACGTATAAAACCACCATATTGTTATTGATCACATAATTTTACTGTCAAAATCTCCTTACTATATGGCGTATATTAAGGTTCTCTTCCTGGTAGTCCATGTATAGAACATTAGGGAGGAGGGAATACCTATGATGGTGGTATGTCATACACTAGATCCATAGTGTTAGAAGAAACACCTAACATGAAAAATTTCATAATGATTCTATGGGGGAATATACATGAATGTCTAAATTTACCAGGGTAGTTGATAATGGATGATTAAAAAATAAGAGAAACAAAATTCATATATGTATCCACTAAATGTGGAAACCTAGGATTATATTTATAGAACTCAATATTAGAGATTCATGTTGTCATGTACTAGTATCAATTAATCTTACATGATTCTTCGTATATTCAGGTTTCTATTTCCCTATGTCCCCTCCAAGGCATCACCCACTACTATCATAGATGAAATCGTTTCTGGGGGTGTATAGGAGATAAACAATTCTGTATCCAATGTCCTTGAATTCAAGAAATTGACCATATAACATATTAAGATGAAATATTAGTATGGAATCATGAACTAGGCATAAGACATAACTATTAAAACATAACATTTACCCACTAACACAAAAAGTTTCAATTATCAAAAACATTTTCTACTCCCACTTAAGGATCATCTTACGAATATCTATATGGGAGGTAAAATTATTGGTGTCAATATAAGGGTCATTGTGGGATGTAGTACAATAATATTTTTTTCATTCATGGTTTGAGAAGATTATTTGTTTTCCTGATCACCGAAGTATTCTTTTAGGATGGTTATCATTCATACAGTCTAGAAAAATTTTAGATACAACTAATGATGACGACCCTTAAAACTCTTATAGTGGAGAATGAATTAATTACTAGTAAAACCATTTAGGGTATATTAATTATGAGTGGGATGGTATATTAACTCATCATAGGGAGAACCACAATCATCTTTTTCATCTTTTAGATCTCATGCCTCCAAAGGCTGCTCGTCTTCATGTTCCATATCATATTCATTCACATTTCTTCTCATCCCCATTTAAAAAAATTTACGATTATAATATGAGAATAAGGGAAAACTATTAATCAAATAAATAATTATTTTGAGATCCATGATATAATACTCCATTTCTTGAGGCTGAATGTTATATGGGATGCCGACAGGTGAAATCACATGCTAGAAATATTTCAAATCAATAACATATACCCAGTGTTCATCATAAATATTCTTCATATATTAGGTTCTACATCAATAATCCCACTCCCATTCGTCTCTAGGGAATTGAGAAACAAATTAGATTTATGGTAGAAGATCCACCCCAAAGACCATTGTGGGTGAAAAGTCTAGGATCTTTGCCTGCTTCATATGCATTTTTTATAATGGATGATTTCACAGTATCAACATCATATAAGATAATTATACCATTATTATCCACCCATTATATTTCTTTCCATTAGTAATTTTCATACCCTTAAATTTTGGAATCTAGTTTATTAGTTTCCTAGTAAGGTGTAACTGAATCCATGTTTTAGAGTAGTTTACACCATCTATATGACCATATATGTTTAAGAGAGATATAATAATATTATTGTGTCTTCAGATATAATAATTATCCCAGAATAGTGATCAAAAATAGGATTAAATTCATCTTTTGTTCTTTGTAGAGAGTTAGGATGCTTAATTTTTATACATTGAAATTTTCTCCTTAATCTGTAGGAATTATATCTCTCACAGATTGTTTCCTTGTTGATCCTATCCACCAACAAATATCTCTAAAGGATAATAAGACTTTATTTTTTTAATGTGTACTATGCTCATTCATTATTATAAATAATTGTGGGATGGGTTTATCGTGATGAAAAAATAGTAGTTGATGTTTAAAATGATTCTTATATCCCATTAAATATGTACGATTGAAATAAATCAACATATACATTGGAGATAAGTATTAAACATATAATTAAGAACAAATACACTTGTTGATGAATTTTTGGCCTCCAATAGGGGATATAATATAACATTATATTACTTGGGACGGTCCAATGAGCCATAATAAGGCCTCCCCTAAAATAATACCATAGAATCAGTAGATAATGGATAACATAAAAATGATCTAGTTTATCCACCTACTACTTAATAGTTGAGATTTTATAAATAATTTTCACTACTTACATTTGTGTTTAACTCATGAATCATGATGAGTTAGTGACTGATAAACATGGTTGAGGTCATCATAAAGGGAACACACTGTTGGACCATGGGAATAACCTATACATCTAATTATATATGGTTATCATCCTATATTTTTTTGAAATTGGAAATAATCATATGATGGTTCATCTAATGATTGATTAATTTTTGTGTTCTTTTTATATAATTCACATCCATATTCTTTTATGAATAGTTCTAACTAGATGTAGAGGGTACTTCAATTCAAGGGAAAAAATAATTTCCCATTAAAATACCCTCAAGATGAAAAGTACTCCGTTTTAGTGTTGGGGTGATGGTGGTGTTGTTATCAACAGTTAACAAATAGAAATTTGTGGAAATAACCCATTATACATATCCCCCAAAATGGGATCCCTACTAATTTATGCACATTCCGAAGGATTTTCCTAACCACTACTTGTATCATTTGAATTATTCTAACTATTTTAATCCATATACACTTATATATTTGATGGTTTTAAGAGTATAGTAGGTGAATGACTGTGATTCCATGACCACAAAATATTATAACATCCCTTCGATCTTACTAAAACACAATATAGGCTAGAAAAACCTCAAAAGTGTATCCATAATCCATTCCCAACATAAATTTTTGTTAATATCCCTTTTTTAAGGATAGAAATAATATATATAAAGTTCTATATTTATTTATAATATATAAATAAATTTTTATATTAGGTCAGTAATTCATATACCTTCATCTATAGTCATAAGATTTGAACCAAATAACATATATGTATACATGATCATCATCCTTGATAAAGCATTCTTTTGAAAAATAATATATCTGAGCAATTTTTGATACTAAATGATCATGATTCATTGTTGATTCCAATGTAATGGGGACAGAATGGTTTAATAACACAATAATCCTAACCAATAAATAGTAGTCATTTAGGAAAAAAAGATATTCCCAACAACATACTCATGTCAACTGCAAGGGAAGTATATTTCATGGACTTACATATTGGTATTGAATTTCATAAACACAATTTATCATCTCTATATAACTCATGGAAATAGATCATTTTTTATTTATAGTCATTTAATTTAAAGGAATGAGAATTTATATTTTAATAAGAATTAGAAATTTGAAAAAATGGAAACGCAAAAATATTCTTATTGATTTTATTTACAAAAAGAGGCCCCATAAAAGTATGATAGTTCACATAAATACTTTTTAGATGAGAAAATACATGAAATAATTATGAAGATACAATAATAGTATTCATTTTTTTTGTTTTTATTTTCATAAAACTTCATTCATTAACCAATTCATCAACTAAGTGTTTAGAATGATACTCACAAATGATTGATGATCCTTGAGGTTACATCTTGACTAAAAGACATGAATGATCACCCAATATGATTATATAATAGGGAGACGAATCATATGTGATTCTTGTGACAAGCATCCCTCATGTAAATAAATCATATTACTTTTGATAATATTCATTTATATAAGGTGGATTTCATGACTCCAAAAAAAGAGTGGGATTCCAGTTTGATGAAGATGAAAGGAAATAATAGAAAATGAAAATGATTTGTAGAGGAAGAACAATAGTCCCTAAAGGTCACATCATATATATAAAAGAAGTATATATCATTACAAGTAAATTAAAAAATTCATATCCAAACTCAAATTTATTCATATAAATCAATCTTTTTCTACAAATATATTAGAGTATTGTAATCGATCATTATTTCTGACATCGACATAGATATCCTTCATGGTTATAATGAATCTTCATGACTATTACTCCCTATGTGAAAAAATTAATTCCTTAATTTATGGTCAAAAACAATATGCATGTTTTTGATTCACTCTATATAGGTTATCTAGTGATTAATCATTCACAGATTACTCATGTAAACTTCAATGTAAATATGAAAATAAATATTCTCCAAAGGCATTTACATGATTTTTTTATGAATTCCCATCATTCCCTTTGTGATACAAGGACCAAGGAATTTCAATATACATAGTATTAAATAAAAAATTTCCCTCATACAGAATTTTCTATGAAATAGAAATAGTTTAATTTTTATATTACTTTATTTATAATAGCCTTAGATGAAATACACTTAGTTAACTCATCATGTTAAAATAGTTGGGAAAGTAGAGGAGCATCGAAAAAAATTCCAAATAATTCTATTTCAATATAAATTTATTCTCTAGTGTGACCTTTAAATATTAAATTTTTCAAAACATATCTAATCACAAATGAAATAAATTTTTGGGGAAATGTTTGGTCCAATGTTGTGTATTAACCTCTTCCTATAAGTCCAAAACATGAGTGATTTTAATTTTAAAGGACCACTTCACGAATGAACCCTATTATGGGAACCCCAGACATTATGAAATAAATTTATATATTAATGTAAATACCTGGGATTAAATAACTCAAATGAAATAAATGGATTTTACTTTGATACTTATGGAACCAAAAAATCCCAATCCAATAAGGCCCTATTTAATAAATTATTTAGTGGTGAAAATAAAATTTACCCTATTCGTTTTTTTCTCTTCCAACCATATATATCTAAAAAGTTACATCCTTCACCAATTGGACCCTAATGTTTTCTACAATTATTTATTCCCATGATAACGAGGGTTAAAAAAATTATGAAATTGGTGAAACCATTCATGGTTAAAGATGATCATTATAGAAAACCTATATCAGGTGTTTCTTATACATCAGTATCCAATGTTACATTTCAACCACCCCATGCATAATGTATACATTAATGGGCCCCAAATATAGTTTAATCCAAAAAAATATTTCCATATGAGTTATATTTATGGTTATAAAATTCCAATTATAAATTTGGTGTATGAATTACACTTACTCACAAAGCCACAATCCCATTTATTCATGTCTTCCATTATTATCAATTTACCAACACATAGGTCAGAGGCATCCATGAATGATTCTCCTATTAGGTTTATACCCCAACCATATACTATTTGGTGACATTATCATTTTTCCTCTCAATTTACCAAATACCCACATGAGGGATTCCCATGAACAGACCCCAATGATTACATTCATGGCCATATCCCATATGAGTCTAATATAACATTATTTCATAGTTATTAATATAATGGCAGTTTATAATCTTATGGTCTGCTACTTAAGTGTTAACCCCTAAAAACTCTTTCGCCTAATTCCTCATTCATGTTAACCTCAAAGCCCACCATTTTGCATGATGTCACCTTTGTAGTTTGGTCCACATTAATAAAGAGTTGTGGGATGATAGCATAATTTAAAACCTAGTTTATAATCACTGGGATATATACCCTTTTATTTTAATAATATCCTTTAATATCAGCTAACTAATATGTGGGATAAATGTTGAAATCTTCACCCATGTGTAAAAACAACCAAGTCTCCCATTATCTCCACATCTATGATAGAAACATTCTTATTTCATAATATTTAACAGAAAGAAATATATTCATCACTTAAAATTAATACACATAAGTTGAACAATACGCATTTTCATTCCTATTAATTTGGACTCATAATATTCTTACATGTAATTCTATTAGAACAACACATAGGTCCAGAATATTCTACAATAAAATGAACTATTATATTTATTACATCCATTACCATAAATTTTACATCAACATGTAATGTTAACAAAACATTAAAAGGATAATCAATCGATCATGGATACATAACCATGAAAGTAAAATCATAAGTCCATGTGACATGAATTTAAAAAACAAGAAATTTCATGTCATGGGGCACTGAACTACATGGGTTTTTATTACATTCATATAGAATTGTTTGAATCACCTCTCATAGGATCATTCCATGATACAAAATTTCTGTCACTTTATCAGATGGGGGAAAATTCTAGATTCCCCAACTAACATTCATTAAAATAATAATATAATCAATAAATCATAAGTATAATTCTTGTTTTTTATTTTTTTTCTTTATTTTAGGTAAATATTATTAATATTATTACATGGAAGGAGTATTCAATACATCATAAATTATTTAGAGTTCCCTAGAATATTCAATAATACCCTTCAGGGATTATCCAATCCCCAATTATCTCAACAAATGAAAAATATGAACCATCATTTGTATGAAATAATTATTACCTTTATTTGGATATAATTTATTAATTTACTCAAAACACATGAGCATGAGGTGTGTAAAAAACTAAGTTATATTAGGAGAATCCTATGGGAAATCCATATCCATAGAATGTTCCATTGGGATATTTGTGGACCATATATCCTTTCATGATAATTCAATGTTCTTTAAGATATTTTTTTATATGTGAACAATGATTATTGTGAAAACATTTTGTTTAAGGGGATGGTGGGATGCATTGGAATGTGAGACATACCCAATTTGAGAGGGGGAGTGGTCAATGTGTTGTGGTGTAGGATAGGATGTATGGCCTTTTCCTAAGAGACAAGGATCTCAAAGCTTACCCATTTAGTGAGAGGGTTTTAGTTAAGAATGTGATGTGCCATGATACTATATATAAAACCTTTGTATATATAAGTGGTTTCATGAAATGGATTCCTGTAGTGATAGGGTGTTGTCCCATGATGCTATGTGATATGATGAATTTCCTTGAGTATGAAGTTGGAGGTTTTTTATGATTTATATAATTTGATATAAGGCCTAAAGAAAAGTAAGTTGGTTGAGCTAAGAGATAAGGAATGAGATTTTAGTAATTGATTTTACATTCTATGAGATGGTTGGTTCTGATATGTTACAATGTGGCCTCCACTAAGCATGATGGGATGTTATGGTATAAAGATATTAACCAAGCCATAGTGATATTGTGTGGTATAAGCTTATATATAGAGTATGATGTGTGACCAAACCAAGGTGAGCAGGTGCGGTGAAGGATTTTATATGAAGAATAATGTGTGGCCATCCTTGAGTGAGAGGTATTAGATGGGGGCTTGGTATGGGTTTTTTGTGCCCTCCAATATGTGAGAAGATATTATGAGATGATTAATACTTGTTGTGATTGGGTATGAGGAAAAACCATAGTCGGAGGGTGTGGTTTGGGAATTATTGTGTAAAGTTGTTTAAGATCGTTCCTTGTTTAAGAAGGTACTAGTTATGTTTCATCATGTGTTGTGGTATGAGAAAAATATCTTTCATACAAAAGTTTCCTATGTAGGTTGGGTTAGGTATATCACTGGTTTGATTATCACATGTTTACTTGATATATTTTATTGCATGTGAATCTTGTGTAATATTTTATAGTGAGATTTTTTAATAAGTGTTACATTCACTATTAAATTTTTTTCATTCAAATTCACTTGATCAATGTCTCAAAAAGTGTGTATCGGTGATAAGTGGAATCCTATTGGGTAATTAAAATCACCTCTACCCACTTACATGACATATTTCTCAATTTTTTCTTGGAATATCTTTATGATACATTTTTGGAAATGGTTTCACATGGAAATTGACAGATGTTATGGTTATAGAATGTTTTGGATACTAAGGATTTGGGGGAGAGGATGAATAACGTTAGGTCATAGTCTAATATTTCATACTTGTATAGTTTTTTATTATAAAATTATAGTCAGTGTTACCCTATTTAATTATTTATTTTTATGATTTTATGAATATGTATATAATATTTATACTCTATTTTATTGAGGTATATTATATAAAACATTTTTTATTTTCTTTTTATTACTAGAGGATCCATTTATCATGAATTCTAATGATTAAAATTTTCATTTACATTATATGTAATAATCATGTGGAATTTTCAATATATTTGTTGGTGATAGTAGGAATTTACTTCTGAAAGGGCAGTCTCACTATGATTTTTATAGGCCCTCATTTCTATTTCAAAACTTCTTGTGTATGGAAAGGCGTTCCTGAGTTTATGTAGTACTCTCAATTGAGTGTCATTTAGTAGATCATCAATGTGGTATTGAATGTTTTAAGATAATGTTATATATACACTATATTAATCACATATTTATCGAATATAATTTCTTTTTGAGTCAATGTAACTTGACACTTACATTTCAAAAAAATATTCTTCAACTTAATTATATAGTATAATTATTTTATCCACTACATAATAATATGTTTCATCTGTGGGAAATTATCTCATATCACCTACTATTGAATAACTATCTCTTTCTACACTAATCATGAACCCATCATTTAGATTTACCAAGTTTACCAATAACATATTATTAATAAAATTAAATCCATTGATTAAAAATATGATTCCATAATTATAGATATAAATAAATGATCTCCGATATTCTGGGATGTTACACTATTTCATAATCTCCAAACCCAAAAATATATAAATATATAAATATATCATTGATATTATTAACCATTTTTTATAATAAAATAATTAACTGAATTATATACTTCTGTATAATGAAAGTAATGAGGGAATAATTTGGCTATTAAAAATCATTCGGTCTCTCTATAATAGGTATAGAATGATGTGTATATAGGTAATTTCTTTATGTGATGTATATATTTTAAATAATTTTACATAAATAAACTAAATTTCTAATAAAAATACTTTTAGTAAATAAAAATCTGCTACACTTATTTTGAAACTAAATATTGATGATAATAATGAACCAGTAAGGAGGTCTAATGATGTGGATGATATAAGAGTCTTCAAAAAACACTTAATTATAATCATGGGGAAGATAACATATTCTATGGAAAATTTAAAGAGGATCATCTGAGCTTCCATTATTAGAAACGTCTGACTGTAGCATTAATACCATGAAACCATGTATAAAAAATCACAACTCCATTATCCAAAATATACCTATATAGGTTGAAAGACTAATACATTAACTAATGATTCTGAGTAGCTCCTTAGTGATAATTATCAATTATGGTAGATTTAGATTCTATGTCAAACAATCAGATATAATTTATCCTAGAAATTTTATGACCACTCTAAATAACATAATAATATTTAAGAATAGAATTTCCCTTACAGTAAAAGGTGTTTAAATCATAAATGGTATAGACACATCCATCCCAGGTTAAAAACATCCTCTCATACTACCATTTTAGAAATATCAATCAACATTATCTTTTAGTCTAGAACTTGGTACCTTCTAGGTCACCTTATGTCCATGAATGAAAATGTAAATATCTTCCCACAATGAGATACTTGGGAATAAAAAGCTAGGGAATAAAGATGACATAATATTGTCCAAATGAATGCACATTACTTATGTAAATACCGATAATAGTATTATTTTGGGATGTTATTATCCCCATGTGAGCCCTAATGATTCACCTCATTCCATAACTCCTAGATGATCCACAATCTTTATTTGAAATCAATTCAACATTTTCACCCTATATGATATTTTTTTACAAATTATTGAATAATGTGAGAATAATTTGAGAGACGTCACCTAAAATTTTGATTAATCCCATGATTGTGATAATAATATTGAAAAGTGTCTAGACAAATTATATTATATAAATTAGTTATCAATAATTTCCTTAATTGCATTTTTTTATTAATGGAATTTTTAAACCATCAAAATTCCTTCATTTTGGATCATATTATTAGTGTGGTGGGCTATATTTATAATATTCCACTCCGGGAAACATTGTTTGGGTGGTATCATCAGTCTTGAAAGGATTTTATCCGAGAGGACCAAAAATCTATCGATATTTTAAATCTGTTGATGATGGAATGAACTTAATCTACCTGATCTAGAGGGGTAATAGTGAGGAGGTCATCCTCATTAGACAATGTCATGGTACCATAAAAACATTTATTGTCATTATACAGAAATGATTAATGGAAACAGATATGAATGCATAATTCAAGATATTGTGTGTTACTATATTTTAATCATTGTATACAAAAATGATTCCCTACCTAGTTTTTATTCCAAAAAAATGTACTCATTCTATAATCCATCTTGAGTGAATTTAATGGATTTTATAGAACATATATATGGAACTACACAATAAATAATTTACATGCCTCCAAAATCATAATGTGACCATATCTCTCCCATATTTATAGGTAATTAAGTTCAGCCAATGGTAGTTCCCCTAGCTAGCATAGTTTGCATACACATAATGGTTTCTTTATGGAATTTAATACTGATACAACCTTACTAAAAATATTTCAAAAACCTAGACCAGATCTCCAAATTTGAAATTTCTTTTAGATTAGAATCCAATTGTAATGTAATAAAATTATAATTAATGTGTATAAAAGTCATTTAAGTTACAAACATTTCAAAAAAATGTGCATTGTTATGAATTATAGCATACTATTGGTGAGAGTGAACCATCCTACGACTAATAAAATATATATTTTTCAAATGTGATATATGATTTTATAAAAAAAAATTAAAATGATGTGTTATCACTCTATCTAGAGATAATGGTTCTCCCAGATAGATCATTGGAAATTTTCATGTAGATAAAAAAGTATCAAATACTAATATAATATCATTTAGAACAACTTCTTATTATGTATATATTTAAATTCTATGTTATAATCAATTACCCCCACCATTTTCACATGTAATAAGAATTCCACCAAATATTTTAATAGTCTAGGAACATCTATTACGAATGAAAATGATATCATCGTTGAAATATATGATTGAAATTCATTAAAAACCATATCTTAATTGAAAATTAATAATTTTTCCCTTGAGGAAAATATTTTTTATGTCACGAATGAGAATGTATTAGGTGGGGTTGAATAATATAGGGGAAATAACATCCCCTTGATGATATCCATGTGAATATTTGAAGAATAAAAATTTCCCATTCATAAAGGAAACAGAGGGCCAATGAGATGGATATGTTAAAAAGATTAGATTATATTCCCAATTAGTATAAAATTTCCATTAATCCATTAAAATAAGATTAAATATAATTCTATAAGTCTTATATATATATATATATATCAAATTTAACCATGTTGTTTATCCCTCCATTTTGAAATCAAGATACTCTAAAATATCTTATTCTATAGCAATGGAACCTTTAATATTCACGAAATTAAGGTAACCAAACTATCCCTATGATATCTTTTTATGGAGTGATTTTGAGATTCTATAAATTTTTTTATAGATTATTCTAAGAGAAATTACATATACTAATAGACAAATATTGGTTGAGGGACTTAATATGGGTGGGAATAGGGATGGAGAACAATGTATTAACATATGTGAACCTTGGATGTGTACCTCCACTAAAAAATAATTATATTGTTGTGACCACCTCATTTTTTATGATATTTCATGAAATAATATAAAATGAACATAGAAACCCAACATGTCCTAGTGTACTATTATGGCTACGATCATGAACAACTCCTTTAATATATTCCCCTAATGGTATGCAAAGAAATTCTGGAATTTCGATCATTATTTATATAGAAAGGGATAACATAATAAAATCAAGTATCCATTGTCTCCATTGGATATCCATTACACAAGTGAAGTCATTTCCATGTTAATAAAAATAAAAATGATATATATTAAATATAACTTGTATATCCCACTATGTTCTCTCACCAAGATTCTGTTACGAAATCAGACATTATAAAACAATGAATTTAATAAACATCTATTGTAAAAAAAATATTTATCACTTTTAAAACACTATGAATAATTATTTTATATCTTTGGAGAGTTAAGATAATATATAATGTACATTTAACCATTTCTTTTAAAGAAATGGACATTTTTTACCCAAAATAATATTCATATTAATCCATGATGTGTCTTGGACATATAATATAAATTATATAGAAAATGTATTATTCATGGATTGCAAAACTTAATATATTCATTCATATCCTAGGTAAAGGGAACAAAATAAGGGGTGATATCAAAATCTCAGTAAGGGTAAATATAACTATAAATAATAACATGATAGTCATGAGGCATAAAATGATGTCATAATGATAATGTCCACAAGCATGAGGAAACAGAATAAAGAGATGATATCATATAAACATGTATTAAATAATAATCATAATGTAATTCCATGAAATCATTGGAATTTTGAAGAAAATTAACATTAAATAAAAATTGAATGCTCCATTCCATGACAAGATGACATTGATAGCTGGGGTTACTACCCCCACACAATAGTTGTCATGGATCACTATGTACACACCATAATATCTTATGAGATGAAAACATCACCTAATGCATCATATGGCTAGATAAATTTGGACACACTATTTACATAATTAAAATTATATATATGTTTTCTCCATGGTCTCATTCAACATATCATAATAACCTAAGAAAATAAAATGGGGTTTACATTCTTTTCATGTAGTTCCCTAAGGATGAACTCATTATTTCATTAATAATCATGACATGATAATCCCATAGAAAATAAAATTCAATCAATTTTAATTTATTATCATTCTAGGTAATTACTATTCAATAAAGATTATTTCTCATATGGTATTTGCATCATATTGGAAATTGATGTTCAATTTTAAAAAAAATTCCCCCAATCAATTGATGTATTAGTTAACTGTTTGAACAAAATTTAATCATGTAAACAAAAATATGTAGTTCAAATTTTAATGAAATTGGATAAAACCCGTTAATATAAAAATTTATGTTTAGGTAAGATAAAAGAAGTGATGTATTATACCATAGTTGTAAAATTTAATTTAATAATCCATTTATATAATGAAATAATATAAAATCATTTTAATAATACCCTTGATCAATAATATGACATAGATGTATAACAATATTTGATGAAATTAGGACAATATCATTGAATATAAGAATATACCTTTTCCTATGAAAAATATCAATTTGTTGATTTTATTAAACCACAATAATAAAAAGAACCATTTTGAAAAACTGAATGTGTAGAGAGGGAGTCTTTTAGAAAAAATACCAAGCTTGTGTAAAGATATGTTCCCATAGAAACATGTTAAAGAGAACCTTTCCATTTATAATGACCAATATTGAAAAAATTGAAGGTTATTTTCTTTCAAATCATTTTATATAAAGATAATTTATTGAATAATAACTACAGAACAATATTTATGAGTGACATTTTGTAAACATTAATAACATTACATGAAAATAAAAACCTTTTTTGAAACCTATACAGATGGATAACATTGAAAATCCATTGAAACCCGTTTATGAAACACTCATTTTAAAGAGGATAATTTTTTTTAAAAGTGTTCAATGGATGATTTAATATATCATATAAGAAAACCTATTTGGTTGATAAATCACACATTTTAGGGGTATATCTTGAAAATGAATTAAAATTAAGAATTGTAATTATTTTGATTTATTATTGTCAACGTCATTCATTTATTTGTAGATACATATCATCAAAGTCAATTACATTTTTAATTATAATTAATATCACTCTTGAAAAAACTAAAAATCCATTTAAGGAGATAATTGTTGGAAAAGGGGACTAGAAAGATCAAATTCTAGTGGATATTTCACAACTCATGGAAAAGGAACATGATTCATGAAAAAATTATGAATTGAGTAAAAAAATAATTTTTTTAATGAGATATAAAAAACCGCAAATACCATTATTAAATATTTTCCATGACCAAATAATAGTTCATAAGAATATAAATCATATAAAATTAAATTTTTCTGTAATATAAAATATGTATCATGGGTGGAATTTCAAAAATACACATAAAACATAACAAATTTCCTATAAAAATACTTTAAAAGACACATTGCTTAAATATTAAGCATATATAACATGAGTAGGGACAATACATGATATTAAATATCCATCTAGAATTATATAGACCATTGAATAAAATTAAAATAAAAAAATATCATGTGTATCAATGAAGTAATTTTTTTGACAAAAGCATTGCATGTGTTTGAATGTGCTCAAAATGTTCACTTCACATGTATAATTTTAAATTAATGTTTACTAAAAACCTTATTAAGAACATTATTAATATATTAAAATTTTACTAATGTATAATTATCATCATAAGATTATTATTTATAAAATATTCCCACTCAAGTTTTTTATATAATGTTGTATGGTTTATTTTTATGTGAATCCATTTGCATGATAATAATAATTAAGTTTAATTTTAATATATATTAAAAACCTACAATATTTAAATAGTGTGGTAAATATAATTTATATATATATAAATAATTTTAAATACATACATGATTGGAGGTAATATATTAAAAAACATGTATCTACATGGAGGTTGTAATTCACATGAACAAAGGGTTGATAATTATATTTTCCATAAAATATAAGGGTGGATGAAATAAAATTATATGACATTTCAGAATCATAAAAAATCTAAAATATAGTATATATTCTATAATAAAATAATTTTTATCCATCCATGCATGGAGGTAAAATAAGGACAAGTAATGTTTGAAGATTGTAGTCCCCACATACACATGGTGAAGTTTATATTTTTAGAATGATTTCGGAGGAACGAATAAAAGGTTAATTACATTAGTATAACATTATAACATCATTTTATTAGTAATGATATTATGAAAAACTCATGGAATTACAATATTAGAGGCTGTGGAGGAAATAAATAATAGAGACAAAAGGTTAAGAAATGTGTGATACCATAATCTATTATTTGTACTTTATTATGAAATTATTGTAAAAAATGAATGCCTTCTGATATTTTATGGGGAAAGAAGAATGATTTATGTAGTTGAATTATATTATTGGAATTAAGGGTATTTTTTCATGAGTAATTCAAATATTAGGAGAAGCATGGAATTAGTGGATGTGGTATCATTTTATAAGATATGAATACATATCATTCAATGTAAAATAATTACATTTGATGGGTAAGTCTAAAATTTAATAAATTTAATATTATCTAGGTTTGTTATGGTTAGTGAGACATGTGGTGAAGAAATTACAACATAAAAATGGTTTTTATTAGTTCAAAATATTACTTTATTCTTATAATATTATATCTAATTTAGATTAGTCTTTTAAATTCCTCTATTTAACCAAATAAATTTCATAAATTTTGGAAAATATTATTTTAACTGAAACATGCATGACACAAAAAATCATATGAATAAATATTTATTTTAAAACATTATAAATATGTATAAGGTAATTTTTTATTTTTAATGTTATTCATAATAGTGATTGACTCATTATAAAAAATTAAGGTTATGTTACAATAAAATAAATACATAACTAAATTTTTTCAATATATTAATTAACTATAATAAAATATATAAAACAATATTCTTTATTAATGTAACCTTTAACATTAGTTTTAAAACCTATTAGAATAGGTTTTCTAAGTTCAAATAATATTTTAAAATGAATAATAGTATTCGTTAGAGTAAAATTTTGACACATAAATTATTTTAATAGATTCGAGCTCATTATTATATGTTTAAATAGACATGAATTTTTTTTCACAAAATATAATTTCCAACTAATAAAATTTTATATTCAATAAATTATAGAAATAACATACTGAGTAAATGTTGATATTTTTGATTAAAGAATAAATTTTTTGTATATAATTAAATTTATAAAATATATAAATTTATATTTTAGTATACAATTAATAGTATAAAAAAACAATTTTGTTTACAAATACATTCTTAATCATTAAGTGTTTTAAAATTTTTTTCATTCCAATATACTAGTTGATTAAATTTTAATTATTCATATCATATACTGATCTCTTATATGTTATCATATTGATCCTACAAATAATATTATATTAATTTACTAATGTATCATGACCTTTGTTCTAGTGCTTGTTAAGAATGATTTTGAAAACACTATTATTAAGAAAAAGAATATATATACTGAAATATATTTTTATTAAACTATATCCACCTTAAATATACCAACTCCTTATAATTTTTTGCTAAAATAAAAAATAAGGATTTCAAAATATAAAAATGAATTAAAATAAAATTTAAATTTAATCTATACATTATTATACAAGAGTGAAATTAAAAGAAATATATTATTCATTGGTCAACATAACTAAATGATTCATCCTCTCTCTGATGAATGTTTCTTTTTATCCTTTTCCACACATAAATAATTTTATAGTTCCTTTAAGAAAATACCTTGTTTATTGCTTCCATGATTTTTGGCCTATAGTAAATTTAACATTTCTTTCCTTCATCATCTTCATGACATGATCTTTCAAAAATCTCCATCATTATTTGATTACATTTTTGGACCTTGACTTTCTGAACATTGTTAATCATATTTTTCGAGGGTTTATTTAGAATAGTAATATAATTTCAAAGCAGATTTATTTTTAAGATAGATTATGTGTTCAGAAAGACACTACAATTTCTATTACATCCATTGTTATATTGGTTACATAAATCTAAAACAATTACATTAAGAGAACAATTTTGGATTATAAACATAAATTAGAGAAATTTTTAACTGATACATTTGAGCATATAAGAAATAAATAATGAATTATCTGCATAAACTATATTATCCGTCTTTAACGTCAATCTAGGATATCCATTGTCATTTAACTATCAGGTACACTAAAATAATTTAGTTCCATAAAATTATATGTTTGTATCCCTAATAATGGCCTTTAATGGGAATGTGAATTAACTGAAGAATTTCCTTTTTGAGGGTCTGTATAGGTTCACAGACAGGGCCAATTCATCATGCACCTGAATGAAGACCAAGATATAGCTCACCAACTCTTTTCAGGGTTTTTACCTATTGATGAATCATTTATATAAGAACAATCCCATTCGAGTATCCATTCATTGCTAAAATTTCGTGGAAATCCACAAAAGTATAAATTTTTTTTAAAATTCTACAGGTTCCTTGATAATTAGAAATATACCTATGGGTTACCCTAATATTCTATTACAAAAAAATATAATTATTTTCCTTGTAACTAATGAAATTAATAATTTAGTCCCTTATTTAATTCTAGTATATATTGTATCTACTATTTAAAACACACAAATTATGAATATTATTATTAAATTAATAATAAAGATTTGACAGAACTAAATGAAATAAGTGGTTACAAAAAACAATCTAATATAGGAGAAATATAAACGTGAAATTTTAACATGGGTGATTAAGAAATACAATGGTTTTGGAATATGAGAATATTTAGAATAAGTAAAAAATATATGAACTAATAATAGGAAATTTTATATACTTATTAGGATTTTTGGGAAGTCATCTTACATTTTTAATGGATATTTCTTCACTCATGCTTGATTAATTTGCTGGAACTGATATTTAAATAGGTTAATTTAATTTTTTTGAATGGTTTACCAATGACTAATGAAATTATCTAGTTTACCAACTATATAACTAAATAATTCATGTAAATGATAAATTAATTATTCAAAAATAATTTTTTTTAATTAATCATATTGTGAAAATTCAATAATAAAATATCTAGTTATAAGAATAAAAATGTGAATGTAGCATTTCATTGAATTATATTTAGTACAATTTTTATTTACTTTCAAATAAAAATCCAATGAAATGCCTCATTAATTTTATAAGTAGAATATAAATATAAAAGGAAATAAAATTATAAGTATGTAAAGGATTCAATAGTTTATTCCCACTCCTAAATAGTTTCATCGAGAAAAAATATTTGAATAGAAATTCACCAAAAAAATCATAGTAAAGCAAATTGTATGAAAAGAGAGAGAAAAATTGAAATAGTTTCTATTGAATATCTCCTCCCCTATATTAATACACCATTCTTTGTACATATTCTATATCATGGATATATCTCATAATTCATTGTTGAACATCTCCTTCCATGTTTTTACATGTCCATTCCCACTCTAGTAAATTTATATTTTATATTAATACTTTTTAGGGTTTTCATATCATATTTTATTGAATTAATTGAATTATCACAATTTTTGACCATGTTTCATCAATGATTATATTTTTTACTTTCCAATGAAATTATGTGTCCCCTTCATACAACCATAACACACCCATGCAATATTAGTTATGTCACGAACCATGATGAACATGGTCACATTTATAACTCAATTCATTCATCCAGAAAATAAAAAACATGTCAGATGTTTCAAACACTCCTAGAATAATTATTATAAATAGTTATTTTTTTGAACTCATCTTAAAACATGATTATGTGGTTTCCCCTTCATTTGGTTCTTGAATGTCAGGTATATTCAAGAACATTTTTGGAGGCTTCATCAGGGAAATATTCATTGTAAGTTTGGGAACCAACAATGAAAACGTCAATTTATCTCACACACATTAATGAGCACATAGAGTATAAGAAGCTCTTATTTGAAACCAAAAAAAGGATATATAGTGGTCCGACTAAATCTTATGATAAGAAAAAATCATTAAAACAGCACAACTTCATATTCAATAATTCTTGAATCACTATCCTCAACATCCACAGAAACTCATGTGGTGGAATAGAAATATCCATAAAATTTAAGAATTATGTTTATATTCATTTAACAAAAAATACATAATCACGCCTGATTGAAATGGGATATTTTTTTCTCTCTTACTCATATCAATATAATTGAGAATCTTCAACCCTATTATGGGGTCCAAAAGGCCATAGTATTGAATTGTATTCATTGAATTTTGACATGATTAATTTTTAATTTTAATCTAGTGAATTATCTTCAACATTGATCATTGGTAAATATGAACCATGATTGGGGATTCATAAATCAATATTTTATTTGATCTATTGGTTCATCTAATAATATTTTCATGAGCTCAGAGAATCAATTATTCCATATTTGATCTGATAACTACTTCATTTAATTTCAGATGTGGTATTCAGTAGGTGAAGATCAAGTGGTGACATAATCTATAACTATCTTAATGAAACCATATTTCAATTATTCAGTTTTGGTTCAAACTATTGATACTATAATTTTATGATACTTCCATAATGGATTGCCCATAAATTGTTCACAGGATCCCTTATTTCCCTCAAACAGATCAGTTTAGGATCATAAAGAGTTAGTTTCATTACTTCATTTTTGGTGTTAAATAGAAATTATTATTTAGTTAAGATCTAATGAATGATTCATGATCAAGTCATGTTCTAAATCTTCTATTTCTCTAATTTTCATTTCTCGTGCCTTTATCATCCATTCAAGGATTATTTTAAATTTAAATTATACCAAATTCATGATAAATTTTATTCCTTAAACATTGATGACTTAGATTCTAAATATAATGCTCCAATTTTTCTTTATTGAACTCATATATTGTAGAATCACATTTATTTATCATTTTTAAATCATTTGAGATCAACTGCTCTTCGAAAGAGGTTGATTTCTAATTTGATCATTATCATTCACGATTTTAGTGGATTTTGTAGCGTTGGGAACCCCTTAAATAGACTTCAATAAAATATATATTTAGTATTGTTTTAATATCGATTGGTCTACATAATACTTGCTCCGAAACATGGAATTCCCTTTAATTGGCATGATACCCCATGGTTTATCTCCTACTTTGGAGTTATTAATGGGATGGGAATTATACATTCCACCCCCTCTATAAGGAATGACCATATGGAAGCTTCATAGTAGATTGAATCCATTGGTAGACATTCACTTTACATGATAGATATAAAAACCATGGTTGAATCAATTATCTTTTGTAAATTTCTAATTTTTCCACTTCTTTATAGTAGATTTATAAACATTCCTTTTTAATGAAAGATTAACATTTTTTCATAGAAGTTTCAAATAAGGATCCTGTCAAAAAAATTAAATGCTAAATTTCCACTTGCCAACATGGGATATATTATTGTCACTAAATTATGTTACAAAAAAATCAAACAAATGAGCTGCACATGAGATATAAATACTAATTTGGTCATCCAAAAAAAGTAAAATAAAATAAACTATAATTTAATTTCTATAATTTTTATTTTTTTAAAAATAAATGAAATTATAATTCAATATACATAAAATAGATTAATATTTAATAAATTATAAAAAACTATGAAATAATAAACAAAGAAAACATAGAAGGTACATTAAAATATAATTAAATAATAATTTTGATACCATATGATTCTAATTAAATTAAACATAAATTAATTAAGGAATAATATAAATATAGAAAATAAATAAACTCATAAAACATTGATACATGAATAAAAAATAACACTAATAATAAAAGATTAAAAATAAAATACATAAATGAAATAAATCCATAATTCAAAAAAAAGGATAATTAAAACAAAAAAACAAAATGATAAAAGTAATTATTTAATTATTAAAGAAAAAATATAAAATTATAAGATATTATTAGTATAATTTATGTTTAGAAACATAGATAATAAACTAATGATAATGTAGAAACCCCATTGAATAAAACATCACATCAAATTAAAAATTAATTATGAATTTAATTTCCCCAAAAAATCATTTTTAAAAATAAATTTAATTAATTAATTTTATATAGTGAAATAGTTTGTTTTACTAAGAATCAGTTCCGAAAACTATTCTTCCCTAGAGAGAATTTCATGTGTGAAAAATTATTTAATAATCTCATAAATAGAATTTTATAAATATTTGGTATTGGTTTTATAAACATGATTGAGATTAATATTTTTATATAAATTTATAAACCCATCACTTTCAATTTAACTGATTCCTAAAAAAAGTATTCACCTCTAGGATAAAATACAAACATTCTTAAAAATAATAATAATTATACACTATTTGGAAGAATAATTTCAATAATTAAAAGTATTATGAATAACTTAGAAAAAATATTAAATAATAAAAGAAATAAATAAATACATAAAAATGAGATCAACATGGATTAGCATTTCTATTTCACTACTCATAAAAATTCATAAGTTAAATTATAAAAACTCATTTATATGGAACAAAATGATCTATAATTATTAATCATTCTCCCATGATTCAACCAATTACACTTTTTGTTTATAGAAATAAAATTATTAAACTAGTTAAATCCATGATAATATATAACATTTTTATCTTCCTCAAAGTGGACATAAAAATATCAGAATTATGAAAAAAAATTAATCACTAAATAAGAATGTTGAATGTTGAATACTAATAAATCCATAAATTTTTTATGGTTTTCGATGGGATCTAATTTGATGAAAAATTAATATCATTAAATAATATCATAACCATTAAAAATAAAATACAATAATTTCCATATCTTTATGCTCAAGGTGGAAGAAAATTATAACATAAAATTATTTAATTTTTTTAATTCATCATATCTTAGAAGAATGATAATGTGTCATAATAAATTAAAAAATAATAATTTTAAAATCTATCTAAGCTTTAATAAAAATATTAAAAGAGTTACCGTCATTAATATCATATGACATACCACAAAAATGATAAAAAAAAGTATAACAATGTAAATTTTTTAGAAATTATTTAATAATAGAAGAGTTATTCCAAACATATCAAAACATTTCATAAGAAAACCAATGAAAATTTTAAGGTGAAATGTAATATTATAATTTATTTACCAAAAATCAAAAATAATAGAGAAACTAAATCATATAACCATGAAATTTATATGAAATCCATTTTTAATAGAATTTAAAAATGCTTGTGATTTTCTCCTCATAATTAATTTCATGTAGTATGAAGGATTGGATTAGTAGGATTTATGTAAGGTATATGAAAAAAACTCCCCTAGTTATAGAAGTTTAAGTCATTTTAGATCATTCAAAAGTATTCACCATCATTTCCTTTAGTAATGTTCTGTGGTTATAAAGTTGTATCTCCTACAATATTAAATGACCAGCCTTATATTCAATAATATTATTTTCAGAAGGATATCACTATATATAGAGTCAGGGTGTTTTTTTGATGTTTTTTCTGTCTTGTAGCATATATATTCAATCAAAATAAGTTTAAACCTTAACAAAAAATATGATACTACCATAAAATATTCTTGTCACTATACAGTTGAATGATCTATAATAATACCATGGGAAACACTTTTCCATCGAAATATAAATCAAAACGAAATTACAATAATTATTTTGGAATATTTGACAAAAAATAGAGAAAAGTTATTTAGTTAATGTAATTATGAAAAACTAGATAAACCATTGGCTTAATCCCATGAAATACTCTTTTTAAGTCCTTATTTTGACTCTGTGAGTGTTTAATTCTCAAAGACAGATATAACATACAATACCTATATTTTACCCTTAAAAATCATTTATTCAAAATATTAAAATTAACAATGATATTTATATTCTTCTATCATTCTATCAATAAATCCCCATACTCTATAATTATAACGATAGTTAAGGGTTAATACTATATAGTTTTATATTTCCTTTGTAAAATCATCAATATGAAGTTCAAATTCAATAGCAACTGACACAATAGAAAATTTCAATTTCAAATAACAAAGTCCTGAAAAGATTTTCTTATTTCATTATAAATAATACCCTTATCTTAAGCCTCTTATCAAATTTCTTCCATCACACTTGAATCAAAAAACCACCTCACTTTTGTATAATTAAAATCTTAGATCTGGGAATTCACTACACAATATTTTATTTTTATGTGGATATATAGTCAAATGAAACATGTATTACCAATGAAAAATATATATAGATACTTCTCTATGAGACATTAAAATTTTGTATTATAACCCCATAGAGATTTATCAATATTTATAGAGAATTCCTACCTAGAAATTGAAATATTTTTCTAATAATATGTTTCAATTTTATTTCTGATGTCTCTTCATTCCCACTAGGCAGTGTGTGATAGGTGGCACAAATTTTATGAATACAACCATACATTTCCTTTATAAATATAATTTAATATTCATAAAATGCACACTATTATATTTTATGCTGGGTTTTACCACAAAAATAGGGAATACATTATTTTTCTGATAAAATTCTCAACATTACATTGAAGATTATATGCAAGTGTTATAACCTCATTGCAATTTGAGACATAGTCTATAATAATAAGTCTATACTCATTACCATATGAAAATTTTTATGATTCCATGAAATCTTTCCCCATAAACACAAAATATTTTAACCTCTATAATATCCTTTTATGGAAACAATTTCTTCCTAACCCCATTTCTAAGACTTTGACATTTATAACTACTTATAAAAAAAGATATTAGATCATTGAAAATGTAGGCCAGTAAATTCTTAAATAGTGTAAATTTTTGAAATTCTCCTCTCTCCCATGGAATCCAATCCAAGGAGAAGAATCAAAAAATTCTAATATAAAAATAATCCCCTCTTCAAGAATTCAATTCATGACTATCCCATTAACACATATCTAAAAATAACAGTATCTTCTCAAATGAAGTATATAATCTCAAAATGGAATTACTATATTTGACTTGGTTAATTTTCTTTGGTAAAGATAATTATAACTAAAAAGTTGATAAAATATTAAAACTATGAATATTGTTTCCAAAAGAAGGAAAGAAATTTCATATGGGAAATACGCATTTGACTGTCATGTTTTTGTAGCTTATGTTGGGGGATGTTGGTAACCTAGGGAATTATTCAGGTACCAAATTTTCATCTCATCTTTACCTTGTATTTTTAAATTTTACTCCTGAAACAAAAATAATATATCATAACCCACATTTTTGATTTCTTATTATCCAAATGAAATTTATGAAGAATATGTGTAGAAAATATTACAACCATTAAACCAATGATATATTACCCAAACTTATGTAAGGAAAATGTGACATTAGTAAAATAAATCTCCATATTAGAAATTTTTTTAGAATCATTTAATAACATTTCTTTATAGTAAATAACATTTTATTACTTCCTCTGTGTTATTCTTAAAACATACCCTACTTCCCAATCACTGCAATCATAGATAAACCTCGAATAGAAATTTAATATTTGAGAAAGTGATTATGGATATATATGAGAGAATTTAAATTTAAAAATTCAATTATTATATGAAATTTATATAAGATAAAAAATTATTATCCTTGATAAATAGAGAAAAAATGGCCTAATGATTTTATAAAAATATTTGATGAATATCTTGTAATAATTGACATGTATTAAGAAACATCTAATGTATATTAAATTTAAATTAGGGGATGGTTTTTGAATAACATAAATAAATTTATGGTGTACATTTATTCCCCTACTGGAAATATTATTTCTAAATAAAATTCTATTAATAACCATAAAATGAAACATCACCTTGTTTATGAAAAGGATTGTCTCCTGACTACTCTGTAATTTTTTTTGTATATTTTCAAAAAATCAATGAAAATTATTACTAACTGTGGGGAAAAACTCCAAGATAAAATAAATAATTATCTCAATAAAATCAAACATATTTTAACCATGCACTATTTAAATTTTTCAGTTTCACCCCACTATCTAATGGGAAATTTCATAGAGATAATTATCCCAAATTGACATGTGAAAGATATTTTTCTAGTATTATGTGTGTATGAGAATATTTTTCTATCTAAAATATCTATCTAGATAAAAAATTCATTTCCAACCAAACTCTCACACATAATTTATATAAATGTAATATTAAAATGTTATATCCTATTGGGAGAGAAAAAAATTCTATAATATCTGTAGAGTCTTCACATTGTATAATTACTAACATGAATCTATAAATTTTTCTCCTTTAGCACAACTATGACAACCACATTACTATGGAATGAATTTTCATGAAAAACCCTTTGGCTGTGAGAAATTCGTTTTTCGGCATCAAGATGCTTAATTACTCAATCTCTAACCACCTACTTCATTTTTGGATTTAATCTAACTTTGACATCAAATCTTGGATTGTAATTAGGATCCATTTTTATTTTCTGCAAGAAATATTAATGAATTATTCTCTTAATACCTATTATAATCACTAACATTATAGACTTTAAATTCCATATAATTTTAAAAAAATTATATTAAGAATTAAAAGAAATATTACTGAGATAACGACTGGAAGAGTTGAATATTCATCATTAATAGAGTATTTTATTGATTAGGAAGAGCCATTAACATTAAAGATGTTTCCTCTTAACTTGGAGGAAGAAAAATGGGCCTAGGAGGTCCATGATTTAAAATACGAGTCATAAAAGGTTAATTAGAGCTAATGAAATCCTCAAAATCACTATTATTAAAATTAAAAAAATAATTAGAATCTATTATTTATTTTAGTTTTAGAATTTTTTCAATAGAAAATCTATCTATATTTTCCAAAACATCACCCTCAAAATAATAAATTATATATAACTCATTAAATTAGGAAATTAATATGGAAGTATTATCCTGTACGATGTTTCTAATTATTTATTCATCAATCCTCAAATTTATTCATCTTCTTTATCAAAATATTATTATGATTCATATATCTTATCAATATAGTAGTATCAAAAATTGTTTTTACACTTTTATATTCTCATAAACATTAATTTCATTACTTTTCTCACCTATAATGAAAATTAATTTTCCTTTAGAAACATTTATTATAGCACCACCAGTGGAAAATAAGTGCCTACCAAAAATGGTAGTGACTTCCATGTCACACTTCATATTTAGTATATAAATATAAAAAGGTTTAACTAGTTTCCTAACTGATAGATAAAATCATAAAATATTATTATATGATGTATAATTAATTTATTATAATACTGAAGGACAAAATGGTGGCAAACAGATCTACCCACTGAAACATCATAAATACTTAGTCAGGTATAAGGTTTATACAAACCATATGGTCAAAAAAGAATTTGATATGTCTACCAAATATAAAGGTATATAGAATCATAAAACTATTTAGATCATTGATCCTCTGATTTATCATATTATATAATATCACAATACAGTCATATATAATACTATAATTAGAAAACACTTTTAAAGATATTCTTATATGAATATTTTTATAAATTTTCAAATATAAAGGAACATTAACATTAGTTTTTTGTAATGGTTTATTAGTTCGAGTACTTTTAAAAAACTCATGAAATTTGAGAAGATTGGGTTCATGATTATTCCTCACAATTATCTCAGGAAAAATGAATGTGAGGATCCAAATTTGAGAAAAAAATAATCTATTCTGGACCATTATATATTTTTCCATTTATTTTTCATTATATTAATCACATTATTATATTTATTTATATTTGTTATAATTGGAAATTCTTATAATTTATTGGGGCTCTTTAGAATAATTTTTACAAGGAATTTTTTATTGTTATCATGTTATTCTAGAATTATAGTTAAAGATTTTTTACGATTACTTGGGGTTTCATTGTGTGATACAAGACCACTCATAGTGGCTAAAGCCCTGATATTATCCGGCTAATTGACATTATTATATCATTGTCATTTTTATTTTTCATATTGAATAATTCCCCTAGAATGTTTTTCAATAGGAATTTACAAATTTTTGTTATTGTCATCAGACATAATTTCATAACATTTATTATGAGATTTTGGTTAATAAAATTGGGACTTTTAACTTTCATCATGAGAATCGAGTCTATTCCATAACAATCCCATCATAGAAAACATTTTTCCTTCAATGATTCCTTGGTAACTGAAATTTTATACCCTTGGATGGTTTTAGAAAGTTTTCTTAGGTTATTTTTGGAAACTATGGTGTACAATTGGTCCGAAACCCACTTCACTTTTCATGATATATTAGAATGATTAATACAACCTTGATTATAATTATTAGAAAGGGGACCATACCTTGATTATAAACAATTTATGTACCCATAAAAATTGTATTTTTTAGGTTGTTGAGATTTCATATTAATGTTTTGGTAAAATGAACTGGAATGTCAATACATGATAAAATGGTGGCATATCTCCATTAGTTAATTTTAATTGTTCTCCTCAAAAGGGTGAGAACCATTAATATCATCTTGATTAACATGATTATTCTATTTATAACTATTTTTCTCCAAGAACAATTATGTTTATATTTTAATTAAAATTTGTTCATTTTTTAAATTCATCAATAGTATTGTAACTATAATCTCTTTAGAATATTTGTACCCAAGAATTGAGTTCAATGGAAAGAATGTTTTAAAAGGTATTAATAAAGAGTTTTAAATTATATAGGTGTTAGTAAACTATCTATGATGTCCCAAAAATATATACTATTCACCATGGAATATCATAACCTCATATTAAAATAATCAATTAAAATTTTATAATATCTATTTCTTTAATAACCTAAAATAAAATTTCATTACAATGTAATTAAAAATTTGATCCAATTTTTCCGAAACATCATCATCTAAATTTTGATTACATCTCCTGACATTTCCTCTTCAGATATAATGGGAAATTTATATGTTTTAATAATTCTTAAAATAATCTTATTGAAGGCAATTACCAAAAAAAACAATATAATTTCATGATAAAATAAAAAATAATGCATTAAGAAGTATAATGTTTGATTAAAGCATTGAAATATGAGATTAATTAATATCATAGTATCTTTCCAAAGTAGCGTGATTGGTAAGAGATGGATTTGAAGAGATATATAGATCCTTAAGTCCCAAATGAAAACTTTTACAACAAATTAATTACTCTATGGTAGTTAATTTATAATTTAATTTTTATTATTGTTCATGTTTCCTGAATTTCATTACATAACTAATTTGTTTTTATTTATAATAGCTATACAATAAATGATAATCTTATAGATAATAGATTCTATTATTTTTTTTTTATCTATTGTGAATAAAAAAATAAATTCACGATACGTTCTCCCAAAATTATAAAACATGGAAAACAATTGTTAACAAATTTTTTAGTTTTTTAATGGTTTTTATGGTAGATTTGTTAATGATTTTCATCAACTATTTTGATTATTTGATTCATTTAGATTACGTAAAATGTTTCTAAACTATTTTCCCTTCATCATTCGATCCCTCCCCAAAAATTATGAGTAAATTTTACATAGTTCTCATTGAAAAAAAAATCTTTTTTTAATCCCGTATTTATATATAGTATAACTAGTGTGTAGGTTGTAGATCCCAAAAGAATGTATTTTTGTGTTCAGTGACATGGAAATACAGGAAAATCAATCAGGAAAATTATAATTAGCCAAAAAAACAATTAAGAACATAAGTAGTAGTGCTAGGGGGTTGTAACAAGAGTGATGGAGATATAAATTAGTTTAGTAATATGAGATGATGTTAGACATTTTACAAAAAAAATGATGAACATCTCACTATTAATGAGATATAATGATTATGATGGTGGGGAACTCAATCCCCTTGTTTAGTATATGATCCTTCCCGAAATTATAATAAATAATCTAGAAATGATATTTAAATAGGTTAACTATATTTTTTGATAGGTTAACAAATTCTTGAAGATATTCACTAGTTTATAAATTTCAGATGAAAATAATTTATATATAATAATAAAATTAGTATCAATAAAATAAATATTTTCAATTTATAATGTTATGCCACTCCCACTAGAAAATATTTTTTTATATGATTCACAATGTTTAATATGTTTTTAATTGAATTAAATCTATAATTATTATTATTATTTTTCATATTAAAATTATCTATTTTGAAATTGAACAGATAGATTATAATTATTGAATAAAACTATATTTAAGAGGGTGTAAATGATTATGTAGTTTAACCTCATTCTATTAGAAATTTATCCATAAAAATTTAAAATGAGATTCACTAAAGAAATCATATAATGAATAACAGTATTAAAAGAGATAGAAAAAGTGAAATCATTTCATTTAAAGATCACTTCCTCAAGATAAAGACATCATTATGATAACTGATCTTTTCTAAATTTTCTCACAATCAAATGTCTTAGAAAAAATCAATGGAAGTCTCCATAATCCTCCAATCAAACCCATTATCTCATAATTTATTTATTCTCATTTCTAGGAAGGATGCAATAATAATTTTCCAAATTAAATAAATTATCAATTTTTCATTAACTGCATGTCATCAGTTACTCGATTGTGTTCTTTTAGGTGAATTCAGTTATCCACTAATGTCAATTATAATACACTAGTGTGTGATCTGTTTGTCACCAAAATTGATAGAAATAATTACATTTTGACTCTGTTCATTCTTCAAGAAAATATGAAAATTTTCAAAAAAGATATCATACTCCCAAAACAATTATTCTTTAACTGACTGAAGATTAGCTCAGTATAAATATCAATTTGGTTGTATATCATTAACATGATTCTGAAAAATCTTTCAAATTGAATCTCTTCATTCCATCTACATCAGCAAATCATTAAATAGAAATCTCATCAACTAGCCAAAAACTCTAATTACAATATACAACATCATCCATCACATAGTGTGCACTCAAAATATTACCTAATGTTAGAAAATGGGAATTTTGAGGTCCCTCCAAACTAGAAATTAATAATTAATCAAGAAAATATCATCCATTCATATATAATCATGATTTCATATTTATCCTCGACATTCATTGAAATATTGGTGGTTCCATGATACTTTCTAACAAATATCCTAATTATATTTTTCATCACTAGAGAACAAAACCATAATCATCGTCAACCAAATCATGTAATTTTTTCTATTTCCCCAGTTCATATTAATCAAGAATATTCAACACAAATTTGGGGTATCCAAGGTCATCTTAGTTAAATGGATCCTAGGATTCAACCATGGTTTCTTTTCAATTATCAGCCAGGTTCTCTTAATCATTGACGAGATTTTGAAAATTTTATCCTCGATTTGGGAATCCTAAATCTATAGGGGAATTAGTGGGCGGGATCAGATCGTAAAATGTGAGGTAGGTTGGATAATTAGTTATTATATAGTGGATCTATTGATAGGTTCATTTGATCTCATCTATAGTCCTCAATTGGTGCTTCTTCTGTGGAAGATTATTCTAAAATTAATATGTCAAAACTCAATTTCTTTTCATTAGTTTCAGATTGATATTTTTATTTTATCAATTTATCATTATTCTAGATTAGTTCATCCCCATATAAGGTTCATAATCCCACTTTATCCATGACTAGATTCGGATAATATCTTATAGTGTCAACATCATCACATCAAATTCAACATTTGATAGATTGGAAGCATTGGTCAGGCTCTATTAAAGGCCTCTTAACCAAACCAAGCACCATTTATTATCATGATATGATCAGCCTACAATGGGTCATCTCTAATCATTTAGTGTATCGTCAAACTCAATTTCATCCATGATTTATTAGTAATATTTTACCATACATATTGATGTCCCAGATACAAAACACAAAAATCTATTCTATGTCGCCATAAATCATATTTCTATGAATGATGTTTTTTAAAGTTTTAATATGATTCATGTCAGGTTATCTTTAAATGATGTAAATTTCTACCTTGATCATGCTCAGTCATATTGTCGATAGCTTTAGCAATGTCGAGCACTCATTAAATGAATACTGTATAACACTCATTTTAGCATTGTTTCTATTTCGAATGATTTTATTTGAACATGGTCATAAAAATATCCTTCAAGATTAATTTCATGAAATCCAATAATTAGTCATATTCAATTAGGTATTGTTGTATGGAATACACATATTCAATTCCATCCTTAAAAATATTGTCAATTGACATTGATGATATACAACCCATAGTTGAATTATTATTCCTCTATCTAGTTTCTATAATTCCCAATTTTTCATAGTCGATATACAACTTTACTATTTTTTTCAGGCAATACTTCCCATATTTAATAGTAGCTTGAAATACAAATTATAAAGGGTAATTCCTTTTACAAATTCACATTAAGAATCATGTCACGTTTTATACGCACTAAATTCTATTTCTGAAATTATACATGTAAAATAGATAACACATGAAACATAGATATTAAACAGGTCAAACAAAAATAAAAAAAATTAATTTAATTAAAATTTATATTATTAATAAAAACTAAAAAAATTTCATTTTACATAAAATAATTTAATAATAATTATATTTATAAAAAATAAAAGAGTAAACATAAAAAATATTAATTGGAAAATTTAATATTTCAATTAAATAATTTAAAAATTGCATTTTACAACTATTTTAAACTTATTTTAATTAAAAAACACATTAAAAGTAAAACATTGATGAAATAAATAATGTACTGAAAATATAATTAAATAATATAAATAATTATTAAAATGAAAAATAAAACATATAAATGATACAAATAAATAATTCTACGTTGAATAAATGAGTAATTGAAACATAAAAAACCAACATAAAATTTTTCATTTTCAATAATTACCTATTTAATTATAAAATAAAAATATAATTTTAATTAATATTTTAAGAATAATTTATTCATAAAAACACTAAAAATACAAAAAAATGGACATGGACAAATCAAATAATTAATTACCACACTTTCAATCCCAAAAAGTACCGAATATTCAACCCTTCCTACCTAAAGGTTAATTTATAAAAATGTAATTGAAAAAACCTAAACTATCAACCCTTAGTTTCATTCCTAAATACTAAATCAACATCAATCTATAAAATCCTATCCTGTAATATTATCTAAACCCTCATTTGATACTAACCGTAGAATCCCCAAGACCCAAAACACCAAATATGGTCCTAAAATCACATAACATATCACACTAGCATTGATAAAATTATAGTATTAGAATATATTTCTCACATTTAGAATCCATATAAAACATAGTTTATAATATTAGAGTGATAGTATAGAGAATATTGTAAAATATATCAATTTTTGCTACAAATATTATTTTTACCCCAATATAATAAATTAATTAATCCACAAAAGTCTTGAACTTCGCCCATAAAAACTCCTCACAAGATAATTTTATAATCTTCAAAAATGCAATACATTATTTTATAACCCAGTTTAAAGGATTCCTACAAAGGTAGTGAGATCAAACATACACTAAGGGTAAATATAATAATACATCATAACATGAGAAATGTCAAACAAAACATGAAATCATAATTATAATGATAATAAGTATGAGGGAATTTAATAAATATATGATATCAAATGAAAATGGATTAAACAATGAACAAAACAAAAGATCATGGAATCATTAGAATGTGGAAACAACATAAAAATGTAACAGTTTTGTATCCATGCCTTGTTAATGAAATATATTTTTCTAGGATTACAAAATTTGTTTTATAGTCGGTCAGACTCATAGCCTGAGCAACATGATATTTCAAGGCATAGAAATATTACCCAATTTATTAAAGGGATTCATAATTATGCTATCACCCATCACATTATTTAAATCATATATATTTTTTAAAAAAACATTTAAATCATTAAATTTTAAAACCCATGAAAAAAATGTGGGGTTGATATATGTTTTCAGTGGATCCTTAAGGAGGCATTAATGACTTCTTAAATAAATATTACATCATAAAACCTTGTAAACTAAATGTTTATCCACTTACTTTAGCCTTGATTCTAGGGTAATAACAAACAAAAATATGATTACACAAATGTTATTTAAAATATAAATTAAATGAATATATGGTTTAGAAAAAAATTCCATTCGATCAATAGATGTATTGGGAATCATTGATAATAAATATTAACCATGTAATGATGAATTCAGAATTCATATAAGAAAAGGATTGGAATTAAATCATGATTATCAAAATGTTATATTAGGAATGAAAAAATTATTTATAGATCATACTATATATTTAAATAAAAATTTCCTAATCTATCCAGATACATTTGGTTGATTATATGATTCGAAGAATACCCCTGATCAAGCATACACCATAAATTATGAAAGGATACATGACCATTAGGAAAATTTATTTGAAAATAAGAATGTCACAATTCCATTTACAAAATGAAAAAGAGGATGATTTTATTAAACCATGCGAATAAGAATATCCATTTTTCAAACACTAAATCATATAGGTGAAGCATGTTAGATATTAAAAAAGGGAGTAGAAATGTATGTTCAAATGAAAACTTCTAATAGAGAATCCTTATATTGAAATTTATCAAAATTGAATATGTTAAAAATATTATTTTTGATTAATTTTTTATAGATTTTAAATTTAGAAAAGCAATAACTATAAAAATGTTTTATATAGACTTTAAAAATAATTTATTATAATAGATATATGGAGATAGTTTTTAAAAAAATATTTATGTGAAAATGGTAAAAATTAATTAATTAACATTTATGAAACCCACGTCATAATAATGATAATAAAAATATAATTTTAAAAGTGGTGAATGAAAGATATAATGTTACATTAAATGAAAAAATATTTTGGGATATATATGACATTTCCAATAGGTAAAACATGTAAATGGGAGTAAAATAAATATTAGAAGGTTTTGGTGTCATTCTTTCATATATCATTCTTTCATTTTAGGTGACTTTTCCCAAAACTGGAGGATATTTTTAATAACATGTAATATCACCAAATAAATATAAAATCAAACAATTTAAGAGATAATGTTTAGATATATAAACATTTAATACCATAGAGAATGAGATATTTCACGGTTCATAAGAAATGAACATGTGCTGTGAAAAAAATCATGACCTGAGTAACAAATCCATGAAGGATAAGGATCTTAAAAGTGAGAAAAAATAGTATATGATAAAATATATTCACTAATAACATAATAATTTTTTAAAATATACACTATACAATGTAAAATTGGTTCTTAATGTAAAATATGTGTCAATTAAAGGGTTCTGAGAAAGAAATTACATACATCATTAGAATGTTGAAATAAAATCCACTTATAAGATGCAAATATTGAGGTTGAAGTTAAAATAACCCCAATAAATATAATAATTGATACCAAATACCTATTTTTTATTATATGAACCACTTAAAATAAATTAATTTTATTTAATATTATGTGTCTCAAAAATTTATTTTTTGAGATAAAACACATTCCTATGTCTAGAAGCATTGTACAGTTGTACATAATTTCTTAAATATTAGAATTATTTTTTTTCAAAATACATAATAACGAACTTATTTATATATAATTATATTCACCATATCTACATATAATCATAATATTCAAATTTATTAAATTTTTCCCACTCATATCTTTTAAATGAGATTTTCTAGAATATTTTTACTTCAACGTCTTGGATGGTTGACTAAAAAATATTATTTTAAAATAGATTAAAAACAACTAGAATATCAACTTTTTTAAAAAATAATTTTTATACATAAAAATAATTTTCATATTCATCCATTATTATTGGTATGTGAAACCAAAAAACATGATTACAAAAAGGAAGTAATTTGATCATACATATGATCAAGAATTTTATTTTCAATAAGATTTGACAGAGGTTGAAATAAGAATTATTTTTCATTCAGGAATCAGAATCAGGATATAAAAGAATTTATTCGTTAATTAAGAATAATTTATCCTCTCATCTATTATAGTTTTGAAAGACTGTACATGACATGTATAGAGGTGGTAGTCCATACATAAGAATGATGACATATTTATTTTGCAATTTTTTTGAGACGAAGGCATAAAAGGGATATTCCGTTCATAAAATAAAATTACTTAATATAAATATTTTTAATTTATTCTTAATTTAAAGTATAAATATATTATTTTTGTTGAAAAAATTGATAAATAATAAATAATTATTAAGAAACAAGTGATGCATTAATTGGGACATTGAAATTTCTTTTGAAATTATCATAAAAAAATAAAATATTGGCTATCTTATGGTGACATAAGGATTGTAATTATGTAAGTTATATCTAGGATAGTTAATTATAGATTTTTTTAAAACAAATATAATTTTTTTGTGAAACATCATATTGTAAGAAGTGGTCCTGTTTTATAATTGATGAAAATTTTACTTTCTTTGAAATATAATGTTATGTTAAGTGTACCAATGGAGATCCATGAAGGTTAGGTGAGATATGTGCTATAAGGTTCGAGAGAAATTTCGGATTTATTTTATAACCAATAAAAAAATTAAATTTTAATGGTCATGTAGTCTTTGGAAAATATGAGCAACTTTAGAGTACCCATTGAATCAATGATTACTCTTAATTAAATATTAATCATCGTAATATGATTATTACTAAAAAATAATAATAACATCATTAACAAGTTTTTACATGTAGATTATGAATTTCTTATACATTAATTATAATCAATTTCATGAATATGATAAAATATTATTCTAAAATAATCACAAATAATACATAATAATTATTGAAAAAATTAGATAATGTTTTCAATCGTTAAACTTATGTATATAATTCATTTTTTATGGTTATAAATTTTCATGATGTTAAATGATTCATTATATAAAATGATGGTTATGTGAAATTAAAATCAAGACATAACATAATTTGAAAAATAATATTAATTAATTAAACTAAAAGATATAAAATGATTTCAATTTTTTAAAGTTACCTTTTAAACTAGTTTTAAAAATATTTGGTAGGAGTTTTAAAAGGAATAATGATATTTATAAAAGAATAATGTTATTATTAAGTTTCATATATGGTTAATTAAATTTTTTTCCACCTTCTAAGTCATTCTTATATATTGAATAATAATTAAAATTAAAATTATCTTCAAACATGAATTTTTTATTATTTTTGTTCTGTATTTTTAGAAAATGATATAAAAATCATAATAAGAAAATTTATATATTATAAATAAAAAAATAAAGCTAATTTTTCGTAATTAAATTTCTTAATTTATATACTTAGCTTTTGGATGAAAATAATAATTATAATGATAAAATTATTTTATTAAAAAAATACCTTCTCAAACATTACCGTTTTATAATATAATTTCATAAATATTTTTAAAGGTAAAGGACTTTATTTTTTTCATCAATATATATATATATATATATATGTTATATGATGTCATATTTATATTTTAATGAATATCAATTTTTTACTAGTGTCTCATGAACTTCATTTTAGTGATTTTGAAAAATGATATTGAACACAATCAGTATATACAGAAATCTTTGGATGTTAGAGACCCATAATATCAATTTCATAGATACAAGGTCCATATTATAAATTCATGATATTATTTCCCATAAAAAACATTATTTCATAGATTCATGTGATTATGTAGTGTTATTATCAACCTCTATCAATTAAAAGGTTCTTGGAACTTTACAATCTATGCGTTTATTAATCATAAATATTAAAGATACTATGTTCTTTTTATTGATAAAAGAAACATATATTTCATTGTACTATTTAACTTGTATCATTGAATAGAATTGGTTTCTCTCTTTTTTAAATCATCTAAATTTACATAAGAACTCTTTTACCTATCTAAACAACTAAGAATAACATCATTAGGCCTCCGAAAATTATTCTAAAGGGATACACATGAGTGACCCTAAACGATTATAACACATGATTTCTATATGAGATACATGAATTCCCTATCACGAGTAAAATATTTATTTTATTAGAAGTAGAACAATTTCTCAAATAATTTTTCCCACTTGAGGAGATAAGGGGAAAAATAAAATTTCTCTCATGGAAAATGGGTAATTTCAGAAGTGGGAATATGGAATCTTTTTGTTGTTGGATAAATATTTGTCAAGTGGACCATAGGTATTTGGATTCCATCATTTATTATCTAACTATGTAAATTGGTCCCCTGAATACTCTCAAGTATAGATGATATTTTTATAATAAGAACTATATAAATATAAATATTACCCAGGTTAGATAATTTGAACATTATTTCTTATTTTTTGGGATGATTATAGTGTTGAAGTCTCTACCAAAAAATATATTTGAGACCATGGTTCGAAAGAATAATGGTGTCTCTATTTCTATGATATCACATATTTTTAAATTACATATAAATAAACTTACTAATAATATAATCTCACAACCATTGTGATAAATTGAGGGGAGGATCATATTTTATTCACCAATAAATTATTTTTCTAGAAAACCGCTAGATGGTTTTTTATATAGATGACATGAATATAAATACTAACATATAAAATATATGTATACTTATTGATTGTGTATATCTTATATTTCAGTTCATGAATTTCTATTAGGAAGAGATTGATTTTAATGAATATATTATTAAATAAATCCAAATTTTTAAACAAGCATTTGCATTGTGAATTACATAAAATTAGAGAGATAATTGATGTTAAGAAGAAAAATAAATTAATCACTTTGGATTTTTCTCAGTTAGTGATGTCACTTTATTATAGTCTTCTAATCTAGGAGAAGAACCATTAGTCAAATATCACAATCTAAAAATCTTTTTATTAGACCACCTTTGATTTATTTAATGAGATGTGGATCTGGAGGAATATCATCTTCTCATTTGAGAGATTTAAACTGATCAGTAGAGTGGTAATAATCTCGATTACTCATACATTTTGTAGGATCCACTAAAAAGGATGGTAGTGTAGGTACCATGAGTAATGGTAAATTAATTGAGTAAGTATCTTTAGATATAAGATCGTAATAAGAAGGGTCATAGGGGGTTAGAGCCTCTAGAGGGGAAGTAAAAAGAGATGGAATGTCTAGAAGATACCGAAAACACAATTTTTTTATAAAACATCAGGTTATCCCAATTTGGATAAATACCTTGATATGGGGTGGGGGTTAGGGTTAGACAGATAAATTAATTACCCCTTCAGATAATGTTTTTCAATAAACAACGCACCTTTTCTCTTCTTCTCGTTACAATATATGAATAGAAAAGAAATCAGGGACGACACACATTAAATTTTACATTGATCACCCTGACATGGATATATCCAAGGAGTATAAAACATAAATATGTCAATATACCAAATATAAAAAGGACCGTTCCCAAAATACATGGTTCAGGGTATATCACATATATCCAGATGATCACTTTCCTTAAAATATTTAGGGTTTCCTCACATAATTCCCTAGGGTAACTCCCTATGTCTTTTTATCTTGATAAATACTAGTGGAAATGATCACCATCCTCTTCTTCCTCTACTCACTACTATTGGAAGGGATCCAGTCATAGTTTATAGACATTCAGTTCCATTTGTTTTCATTAACGTCTGCATCCACAACCATAATCTGATGCATTGTTGAAGATCATTTTCACATGTAGATGAATTCCAACATTCTATGAACGGTTAGTTTTTTAAATTACATTCACAAAAATTTAACCTAGGAATTACACTAATTTATCCACATAATGTCTTCAGTCCTCCACAAACTACCTTGCACCCTCCACGAATTGTGATGCTTTGCAGACCACATCTCCTCTATGGAATACCTACAATTATATGGACTATCCTCTATTGTAGACTACTTGTTCTATAAAAAACCAACTTACTCCTAGAACTACCTTTACAACATAGACTACCTATACTTTAGTGTGTCAGTTCCTCCTCCATGAACCACTTCACCCTTCGTAGAATCCTCCCCCATGAACACTTCTCTTTCACGGAATTCTCCCCTGTTAACCACCTTTAGACATAGCTGAATTCTTCCCCAAGTGAAGATTTTTTCTGATAAAATTTATCTACATAATGATGGGATTAATATACCATATATTTAAAAATAGAATCAATCATCTGGATAATTGTTTTTACCTAAACATACTATGTTGTATAGAATTCACCACATAATGCTTCACCCACGATCCATTTTCCCTCGACTATACAAATTCCATCAATCTTCATTAACAGTAGATGATCTATTCCTCTAATGAAACCCTTCATATCTCATCACATCACCTCCTGATTTCCAAAAATAATGCTCCACCCTGTATACCGTAAGTATTCAATGATCCATTTCCCAAATTAAATGCACATTCCTTCCCACAAACAGCTTTCACTACGTTGTCCACATACTGCGGTTCTGAGTCTATATAGCAATGATAAGTATAATCCTTCATTTAAAAATTTCCAATAACCATTTTCTGTAACTCTTTTATAGTCCATAATATTTTATTCAATGTTTTCAAACTTTTTACTCTTATGAGGGAAATAATTATTTTCTAAAAATAAAATCTCAATTTGGAGGACCAAAATTTTGGAAGACACTGGGATACAGATCCACCTTAAACAAAAATTTTAAAAACACCAACCACACTCATTAGAAATCATCTATATTTTTCAACAATCTGAATGACACCCAAAAATATTAAGAGGGTGCCTTGACGGATTTTTCCACCAATATCCCCCCATTGGGTTTCATTACAACTCTTCATAATTTGATTCCTCGTTAATGCTCCAATTATCTTCTATGATAATTTTCTTCTTCTGATTAAGATAGTGATAAATGATTTACTCATCACACACTATAATCCCATATGAATAATTATATACATATGAAATAAGAGTATAATGTAAATTTTATCAATGAAACACTAAATTTCATTCCAATTTTTTTTATCACAAACCTCATATATCATGATATATAATCATTGATTGATCACCATTACAATAATTAGACTAAATTAGATTGAAAAATAAATAAGTTCCCTAATTTAAATTTTAAAACAATATTAATATAAAACAGATTTTCTAAATTATTTAAATTAAAAGTCAGTTTTTAACAAAAATCATTATTGGTTCCCTATCACCATAAAATCAATCATTTCAGAATTTACTAAAAAATTATCTATTTTTTGAACTTTATATTGGAAAATATATATTTATTTTGTAAATGTAAAATTATAAAATTTTAAATATCAATGTTTATTATTTTTCTAACAACATTCAATATTATTTTATAAATTTGTATTTTTGAGATAGATAAATACTTCACAAGAAAATAATTTTTTAACTATACGATTTATTTATAAGAAAACATTATCATTAATATTTAAAATATATTTTTTCATATCAGTTCAATAATGTTTTATTCCCTGGTTATAATGGTCATGATTAAACAATAATAATAATAATATATCGATTTGTTAAAACTAGATGTTTCTTGCAACATAAGTAATCAAATAAATTAAAATTATTCCAAAAATATACATTTTAAAAAATAGGTTTTACATTATACCCCCATTAAAATGAAATTATACATAGAAATTTATCAATCCAATATAAATATATGAGGGTACATTTTATTTATTATATCCTTTGGTTCCCTTGTAGCTTTTCCAAATTAGTGGTTTTTCGAGAATAATTTAACCGGATGAGTGGTATTATTTTTTAGAAATTTCTATCTAATATCAGAATCCTCCTCTGTTTATTCATCAGAATAAAGATATTTCTCTATTGGTACAACATTAATGTTTATTATTTGGTAATGGCTAGGTATGTACTTGCTCATGAGAGATACATGGAACATATCATGGAATTAAGAGAGGTTCATTGATAGTCCCAAGAGATAAAAAATCATCCCTACTCATTCAAGAATTTCTAAGGGGAAAAATATACATAGGTATCATCATTATTTTCTTTTGGAATCTCATTACTTTATTCTATATTGGAATTAGTATAAAATCATTCTCACAATCATTAATCTACAGCTTTTATGATTTTCTACATAACCTTATTATGGACTATAAGCTATGTAATGTTGAATGGATCTAAATTCCATATTATTTTCATAGTTATTTTAGGTACCAATAGTTTTCTTTCTCTAACATCATCCTAGTATCTTGTAGTTATACCATTATTTACATAGGGGGATTCAAAATAGGCTATTTTATTTCAGTAGAGAAGCCTATTATTGCATGAAAAATCAACCATGGAATGTTATCTATCCCAACCACATTTGAATTACATAAAAAAATATCAAAAAACATAAAGGGTTTTGATTTCTCTCTCTAATTGACCCTCGTTTTAAGGATGATATATAGTGATGAATTCCAACACTGTACTCAGGGCCTATTAAAGATTTCTGTATTTATTCATGGTGAAACATTAAACCCGATTAGACACAATAGAATACAGTACTCTTGAAAACCATACCACGTCTATAATATATATCCCTAAAAGCTGATCCAAATAAAAATCTTCTTTGATAGCAATGAAGAGTGTTGAAATTGTATGGAGATCGAATACAGCCGATATAACATTGTGACAATAAGATGTTTTCAGGATTCTGAAGACAAAATCTCTGCTGATGTGTCCCCATTTAAATTATGATTTGGGTAATTCTTGCAACATCCCGTTGGTATTTAATCTCGTAGGATTAAATTTATGACCTAAAAAGAAAGGATAAATAATATTTTCAATATATCTCTCCATTCCATCAGCCTAGAACTACTCTATCAATTATATATACATATTTATACAACATAAATGAATTGATAAATAAAATCTAGATGAATATTCAAATATATCCTTACAAAAATATGGTATGGATGTAACAAATACATGGTTCTAGAACCTTATTATTTTATCATAAATTTTTTTTGAACTCATGAAGATATCACACCTCATTTTTGAATTTCAACATCATCCTTTTATTCCTCTTCTATCATTAGCAGGATAAATGGTTGAATGATAATTTGAGAAATCTATGACTTTCCCCCATCCATAAAAATTTATAGATCCTTAATTTTTAATATAGAAATATAATATATTTTATGATAATCATAATATATGAGCTAGTACGATCCTTTTGACTCAAGGGATGATCCTCCTTGGTTGGTTTTCTGGGGAGGTATTATATTGAAAAATAATAATCATTATCCAACTATAACTATATTATCTAATACATATTAAATAATTTTTGTTTAAATATGTAATTTAAACACTTATGATATTTAGATATATCACACTATTCTATATAAACATAATTCTACCATACTAATAATGAAAAATCACCAGAACTAACACTTAATAATGTTTTGGGTAATTATTCTCATGCCCCTTCAGTTTTCATGAAACATTGTCTCTAGCCATGTAATTATGCTTGAGAATGAATCGAAATCCATTACATTATGTATAACTATAGATTAGATACCTTATCTAGTGGGAGGTAATGCATGAATAACTATGTTGAAAGATCTTTTGTTCAGTTCCTCGAAATTTTCCTCGTAGCAATCTATCTAGAGAAAACTTATAAGTGGATGTGTTTTCAACCTATCAATAATAACCTACTAAACCATGAAAACATCAGATAATTGTTACCATGGTTGGTCTTGTAAAATATGTAACAGCCTCTGTCCTAGATAGATCCACCAACATAAAATATATTGAGATTATATGACCCAAAAAGGAATCTTTTTATATGCAATGTTTAAAGTTTGTAAATATTGAATCCAATTTTTTTATTCATATAGTAATCCATAAAATTTTTATATTATCTTTATAATATTCCATTATATATGAATATTTAATAATATTATCAATAGAACTATAAAAAACTAATCATGGTAATCTATAATGACTACATTGATTTAGTTTAGGATGATTATGGTGAATTTAATAAAAACATTGGAATCAGCATATAATCATTGTGTCCATACCTTATTCAAATTATTTTATTGGTTATATTAACCTTCTTAACCCGTAATTAATGATATAAAGAATGATTATAAATATTATAAATTTAGTAAGCTCCATGAAATTGATCAAACATGTCATTAATATGAAGAAGAGGATACTTTTTTTTAATTGTAATATTTTTCAACCACTATAAATCAATTTTTAATTACATAGATCCATCATTATTTTTAAAAAATAGAATTGGTGTATCCTAAGGTGACATAGTTGGCTGAATTAATCCTTAATTCTCCTGGATTTTCATCACCACATCAAGCAACTCGATCAGGGATATTCTATAGAGTGTCTTTGAAATACGTGTTGCATAAGTTCTATGTTCTATTGAGATATCAACTCCACATTTTGGAGGAATACATGGAATATATTATTGAAATAAAACAATAAAATCACATAAAATAGAAATATTATCATAGTAGAGTTTCACACTGACCATATTGGATAAACATACCTTTTGAATGGGAATCATGAACCCCACAATAGATGTTTTCATACATTGGGAGCGTGTATTTTTCATTTCACTGATCGAAGATCCCTAATTGGTTTGGAATATCAAATGATACCAAACATACATAAAAATGGAAGTTATATTAATGTTTATATTGAAAATACATGTCCATAATAAAAACAGATTCAACAAGATGGTGAATAAAAAGGTGTCTTGGAAGCAAATCATCGACCATAGAATAATCATAGTGTTCAAATGTGTAAATTGAAAAATTACTTTGTTTACTACTAAATAAACATAAAATGAATGGGGATAGGAATAAACATTATAAAGACCCTTTTAATTGTATAAGGGAATTTATATAAATATTTTCAAATAATGTACTTTGATATTTTATCATACCTGCTACCACCCAAACATCATTGTTCTATCAGTAATCCCTCGTTAAAATAAAAGTAGTCTTCATGGAAATCTAGAAAATTGGATTTCAGTGATAAATCATTCATAGGATGTCAAAATAATGATACATTATTTGTAATCCATGTGACATCAATATTTTATTGGTTTATTCATGGACATTATTCAAATACATCATGGTGGTTTTATGAGCTTGTGAATTTGAAAATAGCATTCCTAGGAGTGTCAAACCTGGTATGTTTCAGGAAAACTTTTAATACACCAGTTGATGATAGAGTTTGTCATAATACACCCTTTCTAGATTCATTAACCCCATGTACAAAACATTCAGATCTAGATCCACCCCTAGTATCAATTCTTTTATATATTTTACTAGAATCTATTATCTTATTCAGTCACCAAAATTATAATATATATTCCAATACATAGACTTAGCCTTATGGTTCAAAATATTGTTTCCTCATCCCCATTTCCAATTGTTTAGCTAAACCAAGATTTTGTACCAACTGCAGAGATCCTATATTCTCAAAGATAAATATTACATCATAATATATAGATATTCAATACATAACACAATGATCCACACTATAATTGTAAATTCTATTTCATTTGGAAACATTGAAACACAAACAAATTTTTTATAAGTGAAATTAATTATCTCTAACTGTGTTCTTAAAAACTAACACCCTTATTAGTCATATCATTCGTAATAAAATTATTCACAACATAGTGAATGGATAAAATAAAATAGGACGATATGATGCGATCAATATGGATAAAAAAGTGGATATATTAACAAAACAATATAATAATGGTTTGTTAACTTGATAATAACATTTGAAAACCATACCCACCACATTATAGTTCATAAACGTGATTCATATAATTAATCTTGACAGTTCATAAGACATGAATCACAAAGGAATCGATATACATAAGAAATGAAATCATAAAATTTGCATAAGACGTAGTGTTTTTCCATACACAAAATTAAATTAAACCATTTCCATAGTATTGAAGGATTCACTATGTGGACAATGATAGTGGATTGGGTTCACTCCCAAAACAACTGTAGTAGTAAAAGTTCATTCCCAAGATGATCATGATGTATATAGATTAACCATTAACCATAGATGTATTCACAATTCACCCCCATGACTATCACATTGTACAACGTATCTCATTTTACTAGACACACTCCCCCATTATAGTCATATTTATCTCAGGTGATATCAATCTTAACCTAATGCGTTGGAGGGAGATATAAGTCCCAATCATCATATAATAAAAATAATACATATGTGCGACAAAATATCACAAATAGATCATCTTATCATAACCCATGTTATGAAACAGGTTTTAAAGTTATTTCATATTACCATAACACATTTAAAAGAAATGGATTTCATAAACATTTCATAGAAACATAGCCTATAGAAAAAAAATGAATATCATAAGCATATTTTCATCAAATACATAAACAATGTAGAGAAATACTAATGATTTTATCATTGGATAATATCTTTAGTAACGTTTATGTATCATAAAAGGATGTAATTTTAGACAGAAAATGATTTTGAAATATTACATAGAAATTTTCTTCAGGAAAATATCATTTTCATTTCAAAATCACTTCATTAATATGTAAAAATTACTAAAATATTAAACCGAACATTTTGATTGAAAACCATAAGTGGAAAATTTTAATTTAATTATTAAATCATTGATCATTCATGAATGTGGAAAATATAGTTCATTTTGTACATGTAAAAAACAAATATTCTTTTCTCATTTTTGTTAAAAATTCAAAATGGTGTTGTTTGGAAAACAAATTGAATATTAATTCAAAAAATTTCATAAAAATTAAAACATGAGTAAAAATTTCTTTATATATTAAATTTTGAATAGTAAACATGGACATTAAATATATCTAAAATTATATTAACATAGATGAAAAATAATTTTCAACTGAAGAGAGAAATAATGTTGATTTTCATAAAAATATTATTTTGGAATATTGAGTAAATAAAGGGACAAAATGATATAAAAATTTTATTTTGAAGACCTAAACCAAATATAATTAATAACATGAGTTTATTAAGATGTATATCATATTTTATCTTGATCTGAAACCTTATCATAATGAAAAACAATGAATAGTGATATTGGAAAATAAATATCGTCATATTGGGTATTTTCTAAATCATAACCCCCCTGAAAGAAACAATTTGAAATAAATAGTAAATATCATGAGAATAAAAAAATTCAGGATATAAAATTGAACATGTCCTATATATAAACCTCATAAAACAATATTGGTGCAGAACATTACATATGTCTCATAGAAGACAATTTGAGATGCAATTCCCTTACCTTAAGTCTTGACTTCCTTCATATTCATTAAAATACCCTATATAATAAACATAAAATTATTGTACATAAATTATAGAACCATAATAATAATTATTATACATAATAATATTTATTTATGACCTTTTTTACCATTTATTAATATTGACTTATTAATATTATCCCTCGGGTAATAACTTATTTGTGTTTCATGTTTATTATGGTATTTTATTTTTTGGAACTTTTTTTTGACTATTGATATATCATCTCGAAATTGATAAACAATATACTTATATCATATATATTCATTATATACATATTTAGATTAATCCAAAAATATTAGAGATATCAAAGGAATAAAACCATTGAGGGATGTGGTTGGATATACGTACACATGAACGATGATTCCACCTTCTAGATGGATGGATTGAAAGAAATGTATAATATATATCACATTTATAATGACATTATGTGGTCATATATATCACATTCATTCTTTTGATTTATCCTTATTAACATTCATAAAAATATTATTTAAAAAATTAATCACATCGCTTCACAAGATGGTAGTTCACCATACACATGAATGGAATTATTGTATACCCATAGAATGTAATTTCTAAAGGTTTATATGATATTATAATTCTGGATGTATACATAATTTATGAATATCATATATATAATTTAAATTCATCATTATATACACCCATAACAGATATTGATGGATTATGAGATAGATTTATGCCATTACATCAACATGACAATGTCCCAGTAAATGGTACATACTTGTGTTATTATATTGGAATTAATTGAATAATAATAGCATTGTTAATAGATGAGGTGAGGTAAAGTGAATAGAAAAATCATTAACCTCCCCTAGAACAAAATTTTTTGTATATATTATTAAACACCCTAGGGTTAGTAAATTCTAATGACCAAAAACACTAGAACATGTGTTGAGAAGTTGAGGAAGGATTTTGGTAGGGTCTTGTCATTCCAAATGGTCTATGAGGTGTGATTTAGTAAGTTGAGGATGTTCCATTTTATAATTGTGCAGTGGAATTTTTATAAATACCCCAAAAAATTCAAATAATTTGAATTTAGTATAACATGATGTGCTCTCATATTGATATATAATTAATTAGATGGTAGATATGGTAATGAAAAACCTTGAACATAAGAAAATAAGCATGTTTTTAAAATTTCATTCCCTTTCCCTTTTTGTTTTATCATATTTTAAATTATATTTTTAACAATGGTGACTTGTCTCTTATTATTTATCATTATAAATCTACTGTTAAGACTCAAATTAAAATGATATTTATTCTTTAATTTGTTCCCTTTCATCTTAAATAAGAAATAAAATTTATTAAATAAAGATCCCATGTTTGTATATAATTAATTTTAATATAGGAATATGTAATACACAAAACCCCATTTCATCTTTAACTATAATAATTAATTTTTAATATTTTTACTAAGAATTATGAATTTTTTTGAACTGATTATATCGTACTAATTTCTGTGATTCAAAATATATAATCAAATAAATTAATATTAATCAAATAAAGTGACTTAATTTAATATAAAATAAAACCTCCATATGCATTGAAAAATAAATCTTTCATGGACACTATTTTTATAATTTTTGAATGATTTAACATAAAAAATCAATATAAAATTAATTTAAATGGAATAAACTAGATTAAAAAATATAGTTTAGATAATATTACATTTTAAACAAACACAAAATAGAAAGGATCTTGAAAATTCATTAAATGAAATAGAATTTGGTAATAATGATATTTAATCATTTACTATTAATTGAAAAATTAATGATTTCAGAAAATTATAAAAAAATAAATTAGAGATAATTTTTAAATTTTCCTTCAAAAACTGTTTTTTATTTTATAATATAATTGTTAAAATGTTGAGAAATGTTTTTAATTATATTTTTAGAAAAATACAAAACCAATTTGTTGTAGAATATTATTTTTGGGATATAAAATGATATTATAAAAATCAGTACTTTTTTTATGAATATGATTTCATCAAATAAAACCATTACACAAAATTTTAAAAAAAGTATCCCAATTATTGTCACTAATATAGCCTATTATGATACAGTGATCATGATTCAATAATAATATAATTAGTCCATCATGGTTCATTAAAACTCATTTTTTAGTAATTCAAGTTATAACTGAAATTAAATATATTCAAAATAATATATTTTATAATAAATCATGGTGTTATAGAATATCCCATTCAAAATGAATGGGTTTCCTAAACATTTCATCATCAAAATCTTGAACCATATAAAACAAGATTATTGATTGTCCCATGGATCATATCCCCATCCAAAAATAAGCAACACAAAATTTTGATGATGTTAATGAATAAAAATACCACAAAAATATCATTAAATCATTAACGAGAAAACGAACAACCAATTATGAAATAATATATTTAATTTTTTTAAAAAAAAATTCATCGAAGACTATTTCCATAGAAAATATATATGGAAACATATAATGTAATTTTCAAACAATTAAGTGGTCCTGAAAATCAAAAACAATTATTCTGTATAAGTTAAAAGAAAACATTCCATTCACGTTTTTGTAAAAACATTAAAAAATTATACTTTTAGAAAATGAAAAGAATATTAATTTGAAAAATATTTTTAAAAATTAAATCATTCCTAAAATGAATGTTAAACAACAATTAATGAATAATTAAAAAAATCCATTAAATCATTTCTAGAGAAATAGTCATCAAAGATAATGATTCTCGATTGTATAATAATACATAGTCATTTGTTATTAAAAATATTTTTTTCAATATCATCAATACATAAATTTAGAAAAATGATGGAAAAAAATTATTATGAAAAAAAAAATTATAATAAAAATTTATGAAGTTTATGATTAAAGAGTCATATAATTTCCACAATGAAAATTCATGCATAATGAATGTCATGACCCGTCCCTCAGGGCGCATGGTGTGACTATGCCAAGCCCTCCATCCATTGGCATGGGGTTGGTGACTAGCACTAGAAATGTGTATCCCTAAAACAGGAATACATTGCCTTTAAAAATATACAAAACACAATCCAAGAAGACAAAAAGATTCAACCACAAATAAAACATCAGATGTAAAGGTTTGTACTGAAAGTTAAGTGGCTTCAATAAAATCCCAACTGAAAGGTACAACAATAACTGAAAATAAAAAATAGCTCATGAGATCATCTATCGATGATCCTACCTAAAGGGTAGGTACAACTAATATTCTTATCTCTCCACATCAGTCGCCACCATCACCTCCGTCCACCATCAAGTCCTAGCTCCCCAAGTCTCAGCTGAGCCACTCGTTGTCTGCATAAGGAACAAAGAGGTTTAGGCGAAGCTCGTTCAGAGTTGTGTATAACAATACATAGTTGGCTCCCCGAGACCCTCTAAGGTATCTCAAAATTCCACAGAGGAAAACCATAAAGCGTGATCTAAATCTCAAATCACAAATTAATAGACACATCTCAATCCAAGAATATGTTAAGAACATAAGTATATATGATTAGTCGAGAAGCTAGATCATCTTTTTCTGTCGAGAGGCACTACTGATGGCAATACTGATCCTAAACCACAAAGGATCGATATGTACTAACCCCCACAATACCCACACAAGATCTGACCCACACCGGATCTGTATGCGCTGACCCACACTGGATCAGTATGGGCCGACCCACATAGGATCTGACCAATATAATATCAGTATGTCTCTTACCCAAATATGATCTCTTGGTACCTACCTCTGTATTATCTATCACCATCCTCAGCCTCACTGCAAGACACTATATTCCCACTCATAGTATGCTTGATTTGGGAGAACCTATCCTCAATCCATTAGTCATATTTCATCTGGAATGGAGTCCCACGAACAAGTAACTCAGTGATCTATCACGTCATAAGGTTTCCAATTCAATAGACGGTGAATCAACCGAAAGCCCAATCTGTTAGTTATATGAATTTTAGTGCTGAGGGCCTAGTTAGATTCAGAGTCAATCCATCCTGACCATACTCTAACCTTATCAAAACCTGTTGTCGAGTATCTCAAAAGGACCATCTGACTCCAAGGATCCCATTTCCACAGAAGGATAGTCAAATGGATGTCTGGTTCGCAAGATATGGTAACTTAGGCATAACATGCCCTAAATAGGTCTAATTCTGGTCAGACTTGGTCAGACTGACCCAGCCCAATCCGACCTGGGTTGACCGGGTTGGGTAGGGCAGTAGCCAGCTCAGCCCGCTGTCTGTCACGACTCGTGCAAGATCGCAAGGTCCGCTGCTCTCGAACAGCTCAAAGGAGACATTAGGATTATTTGTTAGTGGTTCTAGGTGGTGCCGCCACGTCACCCACATGACCTGTAGAAAGAGAGTCCTCTGCATCACTCTAACATCGAGCTATGACTCCATTCAATGCGTTGTGCGAGAGAGAGCCACCTCCACCTCTATAGCCGGCCACATCCGGCCACTGTCAGCTGCCTTTCCCACCACTATGGTGCCGTGCGACACCCCTTTTCCACCAAAAACTATGGTTGTCGGCTTCCACCCTCGTCCACGGCCACTGGCACTTCTTTCGCAGGCCACCGGGTGAGCATCAGTGGCCCCTCCTTCCATCCAGACATGCCTACGGTCCTCCGAGGATGTCTCATTTATTGCACACAACTCGGATTCAAGGATCCATCATGTTAGAACACCCACCTCTGAAGAATGCAATGAAAATCAAGTGACGAAGGGTCTGACCCATGTTCTTTTGGCACACACCCTCTTTGTTAGCATTTTAACAAGGAAGTAATTTATATATCAAATTAAAATAATGGTAAACCCCATTCAAATACACTATAATGACCACCTACAAAATCATAAATTAGGAGAAGAATTCTGGGAATTAATTGAATTAAAAGACAACCTATACCTCGAGAATTGTTGGAGTCGTCATGGTGGTGGAATAAGAATCTACGATTTCATGAAGCCTTCGATGATTGTAACTCCAAGTTCAATACAGCCCGATCTTCCATCTCCGTTGGATTATGTTTTCACGTCAGATTTTCAGATGTTTCATTCTTGGTGAATCCGTCTCAAATCTCCAGCCCAAGACTCACCTAAATAAAGGGGATGGTTGAGTAACACATCGAAGAATTAATGAGGTTCAAGTAATGAATGAACCAAATAATTCCACAATAGTGTGGTTACAAATAAATGAGAATCATGAAATTAATTGTCTTGATAAGTCACCAGTCCCAACCACCTCCTCTCATCTGATGTATATAATGAAATAAAATCAAAATTTATGTTATTTTATTATTTTTCTATAAAGTAAAAAATTTAAATTTTTCTCCCAACCTACTACGTTTAATGGGAATATTCCTTTATGTGAAGCTCGACATTACTGATTCAACAGTGACTTCAGATTATTAATCCATGCACTGGTTCGAAAGATATAAAACGTTGCCTGCGCATTTACAGAACGTACCATTAAAAAAAGTTCAAAAATTAATTCGGGATCACTGGGCATCAGAATAGTGTGCCATCAATTTTCACAGACACATAATAATCCTAAAGATTTTAAAAAAATTACATGGAATGTTCCAGGTATATTCAATGAATTCCAATAAAAATCAGTATTGAAACATAAGTAATATACCCAATTAAAAACATTTGAATCGTATTCCCCATGAAATAATAACACCAAAAATTAATAATTATATTTATTAAAATTATATACATTGAAATAGTTTATTACATACACTTCATAAAAAATATAGGTGTGTAATAAAAAATTTGTCTCAAAAAAGATAATCTGAAATGATAAACTCATACCTCGAGTATCAAAGTTCATTTTAGTTGTTTGGACCTCTTGTATTATAAAGATAGGATTAGAGAAAATTTATTAAATAAATATAACCAAATATACAATAAAATATATGATTTATTTATAACCTTTTATCACACATTTATTATCAATTTTTATTAAAATAACTATACCAGGTTATAATTTTTTAGTTCTTCACATATGTTTATTTAGTTAGTTTTGGTCCTTGTAAATTGATGAAGGTTACAAATTATAAAAATAATGTTTTTACTATTTAGGGGTCATGATAGTTATAATAAAAGTAATATTTTCTAATAAATATACCGTGGTTAATATTTAAATTATCATTAAAATCACTTGGTTGAGGATATTATTTTTTAATTAATTTTATGATCTTTAATAGAAATAATTTTTATAAAATATCATTAATTTCAATTTTGGAACTATTAATTTAATTTGACTTTGAAAATGACATGAGAATAATGGAATAAGAATTAAATACATAAAAACACCACCAAAAATTTATATTTATCTAAAAAATTGTTTAACACACTAATTACTTCCAATTATATCAATTTTAATATTTACAAAATCATTTATTTTTGTTTTCTATGAAAATAAAACATGTGTCCGCATCACATAAGCTCATTATATATTAAAAAATAATAATAATTAAATTACTATAGTCAACATAATTTTGGGTTTATCATATTAAAATTAAAAAATTATTCATGACATTGTTCTTTCGTTATGATAATATATAAGATATATTTAAAAATAAGAGAGTAAGATTTTTGTCTTTTCCATTACTTAAAATATTATAGTAGTCATTTTCATGGAAAAACGTCTCATAATAAATTTACAATTGATCCTAAGGTGACTAGGTTCATAAAAACATTAAATTGTTAGAATTAATATAAAAAATAGCGTCATAATCACTTATTTTAAACCTAGGTTATCCTGATGTACCCTTTTATCATGGTGAAATTTTTAGCTATTTTGAATATTAATTATAAAAAAAATAATTCAAACATATTAAAAAATATAAATTATTCTAATTTAAATTATTATGTCCATTTTACTATATTAAATAACTATAATTATTAGAAATATATTTTATAATAATCTTATATATCATGGAGAATGGTTGATTTTCCAAAGAAAACATTTTTTGAAGTTCAGAATGTTTTTTTATCAAAAATAACCCAAAAAAATTATTCTAATGACTTAAATTAGAATAATAATATTATAAATAAAATATATTAATTTAAAAACTATTTAAAAACATAAAATCAATAAATTCCTTAAATAAAATTTATTTCATAACAAAAATATGAATTTTTTTAAAATAAAATGAAAAAAATAATTTTGTTATAAACCTATCATGAATTTGATATAGGATAAATTGGTTTAAAAAATTTAATAAATTATTATGAATAAATTTTGGATAATTGGGGAAACTATATATAACATTTTATTACATATAAAAATATTATTAATTTTAGAATGAAATATATATTTCAAAGCATTATAATATATTATTAAATACTGATTGTTCATTTCATAATAATTGATCAATAAATTGGAATTGAATAGGACCATTATGTATACTTCCTATTTTAGTTATTCATATTCATAATAATAAATCTATGACTATTTTGCAACAACCATAATAATATTTTAAGGAAATTTATTCTCATCATTGCATATCATATACAATATAAAACATAATAACCATATATTAAAATTTTTCGGTGTTACATTAACCTCTACATAAAAAAATGATCTTTTTATATGTAATATGGTGTTTAACATATGAAATTTCTAATGTGGAAAAATAAAATCGTAAAATTGATTAATAAACTTTCCTCTTAGAAATAGTAATTGGGAAATATTAATGTTACAACAAAACTACCATTCCAAATAGGAAAACATTTTTGGGATGTAATGATATGTACAAGAAGAAAAACATAACACCCACAATATAATAGATAGCGGTAGAGGAATTGTTCTGGATAAAGATGATGACCACAAAATCAAAAACTTGTGATATTAGAAAAGACCATCAAACCATCACAAATGAAGGTAAAAGAATAACATTTTATTTCTGTATTATTTTCTGAATTTTGATAGATTATTATACAATCATGTTATAAAATATAAGATATTATAATTTTTTGAACTCTTTCTATAATTTATGAAAAATTTCATCCTCTAGGCTTTAATCAATCATTTTCATCTTCATCTATTTAAAAAATATATATTTGAGATGAAATATTCTCATTCAAAAAGCATTAAAACTAACAATTTACCGATCATAAGGTCTATAAAATAATGAAAAAAATGGTTTATATCTAAATAGATATTCTAAAACAAGAATTATAAGCATAAGTTATCTAATATGATAAATAATATTTTAACCCAAAAAAATAATTCTTAAATTTCATCTATAACCATTCCATAAGTAGTTAACCATAAAATCCTTATAAAATATGTCTTACCAAATTAAAAATATAAAACATAGAAAGAATGTTTTAATTTAAAAAATAAACATAAATTTAAATCACAAATAATATAAAATATCTCTTCTTATCCCATACTAAAACATTGATTACCATGAACATATATTCTATTGTAACATGGTAATTAAAAAAACAACCATAAAATCTAAATGAAATTAAAAATACATCAAAAACATTCTCTCTATGAAATCAATAAATACATTCATAATTTATTGAATAGATTATATAAATCACAAATACTATGTACACCTTCAAAGGTAACATAAACTACTTTTTAATCATATAACTAATTAGTTCCAAGGTCATCAATACTATCACATTCACTTTATCAAGATAAAAATCTCTTTATCTCAAATAATCATTATTATCTCAATGTAAGACACAAATTAAAGGTTATATTTCTCTAAATATAGTATTCCCAAAAAATGTTAGCTTACAACTTAATTAATATTCTTGGTTATTCACACCATTCAACGTATACATTCAAATCCATAAGTAAAATATACTGGGAACAATCCATATATGTTTCCTGATTATTATAACTATAGTATCATTATCATAACTTTTTCACATCACAGTTTTAAAATCTAAAGAGATTAAAACTTCAACCGTTTTTTAAATATATTAAATTATAGAAGTCATTACTTGGTATGGGAGTTATGTATTACTTTAGAGAAATGAATCAGATAATGTGCATGTTCCACCAACATACGTAATTAAAATCATCAACAATTAATTTCTATGTGAACATTATTTTAACATAGAATATGGATTCCCATTGCATTTTGAAATTACCTAGGGTTTTTATTACCTAACACATGATATGTAAGAAATTTAATTCTCTCTCTCCATGGTTATTCGTTACACTCCTTCTTTATCTTATTATGTATATCAGAAAACCAAACCAAATTGGAAATTTTTAATCTTATTTTTTTGATACGAGAATATGAAAAATCATAATGTTTCACCTTCCTGATATTATTTCAATTTCATGATTACATTGAATGTCATTCATTTTTCAATCACAATAATCACTAACACCATTCCTCATGGATCAATCCGTTGACTAAAACAAAAAATGATATTATGACAAATAGTAATCATTGATAGAAACCATATAATCATTAAAAGTATATTATATGATATCTAAATCATGGCACCTTCTATAAATCCTATAAGAAATTATGTTCAACCGATTTAATACATGATCATAATCTATTCAAATAAATTATAATTGATCATAATGTAAATTATAATTATCCTATGAATTTCCTCCAAAAATTTCAGACCATATTTGTTGTAGGGACACCCTCACTGTGCACTCGGATGATATGAGTGGAGAACATGAAAAGGACTTTTTTGGTAGTAACTATTAGATAAACCTATTACAAAAACAATAAAAATATTTAGTATACATACATGGGTTTATTATTCAAAAAAACACATCATATATTTGTTAATAAAATAACAGTGTTTCACCATTTTTTGTAATGATCCCCAAGGTTTTCATAATTTTTTTATAACCTTAATCTCAAATGTATTTGAAAACACTACTATGATGCCAAAAATAAGTCCCTAGTATTTTCTAATATACATATTAGATATTTTAAAATGAATATTTAATATATATCCTAATTACTCACAAGAGGACCATACATGTTTAGTGTATTGGATAATAGATATGGAATATTCTATTTTCATGAATTATCATGAATATCACCAATAAAGATCATCAAATTATTTTATATTCATAGAAATACCCATGTTAAAATAATTCTTCATAACATAGGTAAATGAAACATATGAAATGGTGAGATCATATGACAAGTAAGGGTAAATATGGTAGAATAATTCCATAATAATATGAATGCCTCAGATAAGAATAATGATTTGAGATCATGTATGTAACATACATAGTTCATATCGTATCGTTTAATGTTCATAAACATGATTAATGAAAAAAATAATTATGATTTTAAATGGAAACAATCATATGAACATAAAATAACCTAAAATATATTTCAATTCATAATTTATTTTAATAAAAAAAATTTCGTATCACATGTATGGAAACTGTTTATTATGTCAAAGTTAACTATCGATACCATCAAATCACAATGTATCAGAAATTAATTCTTATTTCCCTTATCATAATGGATTAGAAATCACTAAAAATATACCTTAGTAGATCAATCACAACTCCTTGTTTCCCAAAGTAGATCAAGAACATCAAAATTCATCATATAATTATTTCAGGAGACAAAAATCATTACCTAATTCATTTTAAGGATATATAATTCATGTACCAACCATTAAATAATGAAAAAGAAAATATATTTTTAATAATATCATTTAATATTCACCATATCACCATATCATAATATGTCTAATGATTTTTTTTTAATAATTACCCATATTCATCAGTATAGAACCCAAGTTAAATAAATAATTTTCAAAAATATATAATAATAATAATAATAAACTATATTAGATAATGAATATATATGGTTAAATTAGATAATATCCCATGTAAAACATATGAAACAACAAAGGTTTTTTTCCTTGATAAATCTAAATACAATTAAAAAATTACATAAATCCTCTTTGAAAAAAATAACCTTTCCAATTTGAAAAAAATCATTGAAATATAAAAAATTAGAAAATAACATGGAAAATATTTTGGTTGAAAGGAACTATAAAACCATATAAATTAATAATAAAATAATTGAGTATTAATTAAATGGTAAATTACATTAATTCTATATGTGTTTAAATAAAACTTTCCTTTCACATTATTGTAAAAACAATAAATATATATAATGTTCAGAAAATGGAATGATGATTCTGTTGAATTTTTTTTTCAAATAAATCAAAATAAATTAAAAATTAAATTATATAAAAATTTTATTTTAGTAAAGATATTCTAGAAAACAGATTTAGACAACGTTGATAGGAGAGGGAAATATTTCTAATTGAACAGTAAAATATTGTCTTTTTTTGACAATATTATTTTAGTCTCTTGAGTATGTAAATTTAGGAAAATGAAGTGAAAATATGTATTCCAAAGAAAAAATATTGAATAATAAAAATTAAATGGTGTTATCAAATATGGGTCATATAATTTCAACAATTTAAACTCAAGAATATACAATCTAAATTAAAAATAAGATTAAATCATAAATTCTGTACGACCCTAGAATATTTTGGTTCTTAGGACGCATTGAAGTATAACATAAAATGAAACATTAAATATCATGAATCAAAATTTAATATAAAAGGAAAAATAGCATTACTTATTCCTCATAAAACAATATAGTTTTATAACAATTAATATGTCTCAAAGTAGATAATTTTATATGATAATCACTTACCCCAAGTCTTGATTGTCCTCATACACAATATATCATTATGAATAATAAATATAATTTTGTTAAAAATGTACTAGAAAACCATAATCATATACATAATTTAATATATTAATTAACTATATCTTTTTATCACCCATTTATTTAAAATTATTTATTAAAATCCTTATTCAAGGTAATGAAAACTTCATTTTTCACATAAGTTCCAATTTGGTGGATTTGGTCCTTATACTACAAACTTGTTTAATCAATGTAAAACTTTTTAATTATGATACAAATAATATACATATATATATATTAATTATATACATATATAGATTCACCCATAAAATTAAATGATTTAAAAATTAATTACACCATTCATGGAGATGGAAGGCCATAAGTACTCTTTAATGTTGTTCTTATGTTTCATTTAGTGGAATGAAATATAATCAAATAGTACATCAATTTTAATGAATCCATAATGTATCATATTTATCATATATACTCATCATATATGTAATGAACCAAAATTTTATCTATAATATTTACATTCTTATAATTTTGTTATAAAACACATATACAACATATAGAAACCATTAAAAAATGTTCTAAAAAAATGATTCATAAGAAATGTAAATAAGAAAACAAGAATTCCAAATAGATAATAAGATAATAAGAGTAGGAATATTTGGATATTATCGATCCACGAAAATGAACACACTCATGGACAATTTTATAGAAATAAAACATATATTCAATAATAAAATATTCATTTTAAGTATTAAATTATATAATGTGAGTGAAAATAGATTCGAATGTTAAAATAATACAATATGAGGTATTTAAATAAAATAAGGAACCTCTACCAATGGAATAGATACTCGACCTTTGTAATATAAATATAACTAGTACAAATCGTTATTTGACCATTTAAATTATAACATCAATTAAGAAATTATAAATAAAATTTCCGTATGCTATTAATGTAAATATAATATTTTTATATAATGGAACAAGTAAATAAATGTTTTGAAAAAGGTAGTTTATGTGTTTATATATTTGAAATTTTACATTATTAACATCAATTTTATTATTAATATAATTAATTAAAATTATATTTATTTTCATAAAAAAAATTTATTAAATAATATTTTTATTATATTTATAAGATAATTTTGTTAGAACGTAATTAATTTTTCAATGTTTCATAAAATTGGATGTAATATTAAAATAATTTTTTTATACATGAATATTTTAATTAAACATTAAATACCTGTAAATTTCAAGGAATTTTTTTTTCGTAATTTTCATTGAATTTTACAAGAACGCGGTTTCTGACGGCACCTGATTCTGAGGCCCGGTGTGCCTGGAATCATTTTCCAAAGTTTGGCTCGGGTACGTTCAGTGAATGAATGAGTGGGTTTTTCTTACATTTGAACCGATGCCCAGAATCAAATTCCGAGGGCACTGTTGGAATCGCAGCGCCGATATTTTCTTAGAAACTCCTCTTCTGGAGTTGCGTTTTCTCGGGTGTGGTTTATAATTTTTGGGATTTAAGTTAAGAAATAAAATAATGTGGTACGACAAACTTTATTTTATTTCACTAAAAGCCACTTAAAATCCACTTAAAGCTGATTAAGCTGAGTTGAAGCGAATAAGGTAGAACCCGAAATATCCTACCCTCCTGGTAGGATATTTGTGAGGTGGGCCCGCACGAGCCCCACCGTTTCTTTTCCTCTAAGTAACGCACCTGCGAAAACCCGTCTTTATGAAAGTCAACCGTGCGTTTTTCTGGTTAAGAAATGCCCCAATTAATTGGGCAGTTAAATCGTTACAATTAATTCAACGAATTAATTGTTCGTTTCTTATCTTTTTAATTTCAAAAGAATAGGTAAATAATAAGATAAGGTTTGAACTTATTTTATTTAGTTGGACTTGTGGCATGGAGATATTTGGGAGGAAAGTGTTCTTCTTCGACGAAGAACGCGAAGAACGCGAAGAACGCTCCGACCTCCGATGAAGAACGACAGACCCTCAGAGATCGACGACGTGATGTCGTGTACCGCAACGTCAATGACGCTTCTTCCGCGATTCTCCCTCCGCGACGCTTCTTCCACGACGATCCAACCCCGCGACAACCTTCGATCGGCAACGAAAAGGTAGGGGTAGAGTTCCTTTTTTAATTCTTTGGTTTATAACATCAACATGGATTTAATTATTATAATTAAATCTGTATGTTCTCGATCCTCGGAGTTCGTCGACGCGACGCCGAGTACTGCACGACAGCGACGCCCTCCCGCGACGCGGCGACCCTTTCTTCCACGATGGTCGATCTCGCGTCTGACGACGAAGTTAAGGTAGGGGATTTTATTTTGCTGTTCTATTATCTTTTGAGAAAAGAACGACGAGCGCGGACTTACCATTTCCAGGTTGATTCATGGATCGTTTGTTCATGCGGATTGATGTTGAGGATTATTATTTATTTTTTTTGTGATTATTACCTTGACGATCATCGTGAAATACGACATTTTTCTATCAATTAACGAGAGGGGGCCGGACCGCACAAACACGGCTGACCCTCCTCTTTATCCTTGTGGGCTTCTTTTGTGGATTGAAACGGGGATGGCGTGGTGTCGTCGCACCACACGGAAACGTGCGGGAAGGAATACGCGGCGCCGTCGCGTCGCGTCGGAGAAACCCGAAGACATCTGCGGACGGAGTCGGGCCACGACAAAGGGGCGCGACGCTATCGCGTCACGCCGGAGAACCACGAAGGTGGCGTGTTTTGTTAATTGACGTGCAGATAGTCGGACGATGACGAACAGGACCGCAAGGGAGATTTGAAAGCTTTGCAGTAAAAGTCAAGTCCCGGGAGGAGTTTGGCGCAGACGAAAGCAAGATCGGACCACCGGAGCAACTCCAGTGGCCCGCGGAACCCACTGGCGGCGCGGGTCGCCGGCGGCCTGAGGTGGCGGTGCCCCAGCGCGACGCCAGACAGGGCCTCCGTGGCTGAAGCTGCGGCGGCGGCGGCTAGTGGAGCCGCGACCGCGTGGGTCCGGCACAGAAGGGACGCGGCTTTTCCGAGTCTGCAGATCCAGCGTGGCCCCAGGCGGGGCGCGTCACCTTCATCCCGTGGGGGCAGCGCCCCGCGGCTCCCTCGCTCGGCCGCTCGGCCGGGCCGAGCCGGGCCGACCCAACCGGCCGGGTCGCGCCCTGGCCGGCCCGGGCCGCGCCGATCCTGGTCCGACTCGGACCTGGGTCGGGTCGCCCCGGATCGGGCCGACCCAGGGGGGTTGGGCCGGGTCGGTCCGGGCCCAGACCCCCCGTCTTCGGACCATTTTCGGTATTTTACCCGTATCCTGAGATACGGGCCTCCGAACGACGCACCGTCAGCGACGATGCAATCCTTGGAGTGAGACAGTCGTTTCGGTATATCGCACTAAAAGTTTCGGAACACTTTGGGTTCGGCTGGGTTGGTTCGGATACGAAACCAACCGGGCCCTCGGAGCGGAAATGCTCATATCTTGAGCTCTGTACGTCCGATTGACATGCCGTCGACTTTTTTGCTTTCCTCTATGTGAGGCGGATCATTTGTCTTACTCTGCTCGAGGTTTGGATGTCGTCGGAGTGCGGTCGGGTTGGTTCGCTCACAAAACAAACCGGGCCCCTGGAACGAAAAAACCAATAACTCACAGACCGGGCGTCCGTTTGACACACCGTCTGTCTCATTGATTTCCTCTTATTGGGAAGGAAATTTTGGCATACTTCGCCCGAGGATTGGATGCAGTTAGAGTTTGGGCGAGTTGAATTGTACTCGAAATCCAACTGGGCCCCTGGAACGGAAAAGCTGATATCTTTCAGACCGGATGTTCGTTTGACAAACCGTCAGCAGCGTTGGTTATCATGTTGAGAAACGGTCTCTATGAGTATACCCTATGATAGTTCGGGGTACAGTTGAGATACGACCGGGATTGGTTCGCTCACGAAACCAACCGGGCCCCTGGGACGAAAAGGCTATTAACTCACAGACCGTGCGTCTGATTGACGCACTATCTCTTGCGTTGAGACCCCTATGACGAGGCGGTCCATTGAGATACTTCTTGATGGAATTTGTGATACTTGGAGTATCGACCTGTAGCTCGTGGAGCGGACCCTCCCAGAGACGAGCGTGCAGAGTACGGAGACCGTATAGCCGACTGAGACCTGACGACTGCTTGACCGACTCGACTTGGAGTGAGTTAACTAGCCCAGTGGACGGAGCACTACTTTGTGAGGTGAAAACCCATGGCGGACGGAGCACTACCTGTGTGACATTGCAGACCTGTAGTACTCGTCCAGAGAGTACCTCAGCAGGCTACTAGGGGGTGTACACTATTGTGTTTGGGTGTCATACCCCATCGGGAATCACTACTATGTGTTTGGGTGGCTGGCCCGTGGTACTCGATAGGAGGAGTACCTCAGTAGTCTTAGGTTAGTGAGCAGTACCTCGGAGTCGTGATAGGACCACTGTACACTCTAGAGACAGATCTATTCAGCAGTTATGGTTTCGATAATGAAAATCCTGGTTTGAGTTGAGACTTTTGACCTTTGTGTTTATCTCATGATTGAGATGGGTCACTTGATAACTTAGGTATATGTATGGGCATATACCTGGGTAGTGGTTATCCATTGATTTCATGATCTTGGTGTTTTCCTCATGATTGATATGGGTTAATTGATAACTTAGGTATATGCGTGAGCATATATCTAAGAAGAGGTTATCTGTTGTGATATTTATTTTGGATAACCTTGTTGGTTTTAATGAGACCTTGGGGGTCTCGGGGTCCCTACTGAGTATCATTATACTCACCCCTTCACGGGCTATTCTCGCACCTCGTTGTGTTGGTTGTAGACGACGGGCAGTGCTGACGGAGGCCGAGTGTTCGAGGACTGGACGGTACCCGGAGATGGACTACATGACGAGTCAGTATCCGGAGGTGGATTTCGCGACAAGACGACACACGGTGGAGGTTGACGGGCGAGAGCGTTATGGAGGCTATCTGTACCTACCCTTCAGGTAGGATCTGTGGTGGATGATCCAGGAGCTGCGCGATCTGTACCTACCCTTCAGGTAGGATCTGAGGAGGACGACCCAGGAGCCGCTTCCATTCTTCCAGCTATTGTCTTTTTCTATTGTACTTTGTTCAGTTGTAGTTGTACATTCTTTTGGGTTTGTATTCTGACCCATTTACTTTTCTGCACTTACTGATGTACAAGTTTTTACTTAGTGTTTACTTTTCTGCTTGCTTACTCTGTCGTGCTTGTTTTCTTTACAAAGGAATTGCCTTCCCTTTTTTCCGGGATTTACGCCTTGGTGCTAGTTGCCAGCCCCTGGCCTATGGAAGGCGGGCTTGGGGTAGTCACGGCACGGGCCCCGAGGACGGGTCGTAACAAATTGGTATCAGAGGAGTCGGTTCTACCACAGAACATAAAACTCTGATATATCCTTTCTGTGAATCAATAGTGTTTAGAGTACCGAGTGTGGTTTTCAGTTCAGGGAATCCAGTGTTGGTGCGGGCGGCCGATGTATCCATACACCAGGACCCTGACAACTGATTTCCGACTTTGTGCATGAAATCAATGATTGTGTCTGTGTTTCCAGAATTTTTATTTAAAAATCAACTCAAACCAGGTCAGCTCACCAGGTATAATCGTTTGACCGTGTCACGTTGTTTCTTTCAGGATGCCTTTTCTCAGATGACCAGCTAGAGCCCAGAGGGATGTGCATACTGACAGCCTGTCGAGCGATGAGGCGTCAGTATAGGGCCCTCTTACAGTTGAGGCACCAGCGGTACTACCATACGTTGGGCCACCGATGCCACCAGCCCCAGCTGTTGGCGATGCATGCCACTTGAGTGCGCTGCACGAGTTCCAGCGCCAGAGACCACACAGGTTCTGGGGAGAGATGGACCCGCAGGCGGCTGAGGATTGGCTAGAGGTTGTGGTGAGAGTCTTCAGGCTAGTGGGGATGCTGGTAGAACTCATGGTGATCTTTTCTGTTAGCCTTTTTCAGGCAGCAGCAGGCAGGTGGTGGATCCACTTGTTCCAGTTTTGCGATGGGATGGCCTTCACATGGGAAGACGTCGAGACCTTATTCAAGGTGGAGTTTGTGCCAGTAGCTCTACACCCCGAGCAAGTTCATGAGCTGCTGCCTTTGCCGCGTGTTTTTCAATCAGTAGCCGAGTCATCTGTGGGAAGCAGACAGATGATGCAGAGGTCCAAGAGGGCCAGAGCCAGCCATACGAGGAGTAGGAAGTGTTATGAATGCGGTGGAAAGGGTCACCTGGCACGTGACTGTCTGAATCCTCGTACAGTTGTTCTGCAGGATTTGGAGGAGCTACCGAGGCAGAAGCAGCGGCGGGTTCTTGAGCAACAGCCGAGCAGTGGACAAGGCAGTAGAGCTCCGAGAGCAGGTGGACAGGAGCGGAACTAGTGGATATGTCCCTTGTACTTCTAGTTCCATTTTTCTGTTGTATTAGTGTCTTTGTACTATGAGCTGCAATAATGAAAAGACACTTATCTTTGTGATGTTTTCTTTCCTGTCCTTTTTGTTTGGTTGATACTGAGTGGTACAGGTTAAGACTGTTGAGTTTACCCTCACTTTAGAGATTCCTACTAGAGGAGACCCAGTGACCTCACACTGATGCCGACAGTGTGACTCGACCCTTGGAGGCGAGAGTGACAGTTGGATCTCTTAGTAATTACGTCAAGGCCTTACGACGTCATCCATGGCATGAATGCATCCTTCATGTCAGGATTGACTGTATTAGGCGATGGACGTGGTTCATCCAGGGGATGAGACCGGGATTCTCTTTTTGGAAAAGGAGAAATTTTACCAGCTCTTCCAGATTGTAGGCAAAGAAGGTGCAGATCATCCATGAGCGGATGAAGACTGCACAATGCAGTAAGAAACAGGAAACCGATGTCAGTCTTAGAGACTCGGGCGTGTTAAATTTTTCAAGAAGAGGAAGATTTAAAGAGAGATGAGTCTGCAAAGCTGCAGACATGGAGGCAGAGCAAGGAGAGCAGCATGAGGTGGTTTACATCTTAACATTCTACAACCACCCGCCTAAGTTATCCCCGCCAGACTCAGGGAGCTGGAGGTCGGAGGAAGAGTGCAGCTGCATGCGGTCAAGGAGTGTGACCCAATGGCTCTAAAAAATGATTCAAGGGACAGTCTGTGTCCACTACTAGATGCTTTAGTAACAGACGTCGATATGAATCATTCCTCGCTTTCAAAAATCTTTTCCCAGACCTAGAGTTTTCGGTAAGCTGTGGAATTGACCCTCACGTCTGGAGATTCCTTGGGAGGAGACTCGATAATAACACTTACGCCGACGGTGTGGTCAGTCCCTCGAGGCGAGAGTTTCGGTTGGAATCTCTTGGTGGAAGCGTTGAGGCCTTACGACATTGGTTTGAGTATGGACTGGGCAATCATTGTTCATACACAAATTGATGGTATTAGGCAAAACGGTTGTGGTTTAACTACGACATCGGGATGGGTTTTCCTTGGTCGGTGAAAAGGAAACCCCATGCAGCACAGGATATGCTCATGCTCAGGAGGGTGCGACCGATCACTCTTGAGTCGGCCAACTTTACCCTCATGGCAGCAGTAATTTTGAGTTTCAGTTCTAACAGTAATTGGAGGCCTCATGAGTTCGAGGATGATGATCACGTCCATATAAGGGTCTCACCTCGACGAGGTTACGAAGATGTGGCCAACGTGGAAAGTTATCTCTGAGGTTCAACGGACCTTTCTAGGTCCTCAGCTGGGTAGGCGGGGTGGTTTACCGCTTGACCCATCTACCTCAGTTGCACGAGGTGCATGACGACAACCATGTATCTCAACTGAGGAGATACGTGCTCGACCCTTCGCATATCATCGACCATGGGGAGCTGGACGATGGCGATGGGGTGTCTTTCACAGAGGTTCCAGTGGGGATCGAGGATCGACAGGATCAGATCCTAGGAGGACGGTCGATTAATCTTGTGCACTTTCTTTGGCATCACGGGAACCTCCAGGTGAGCACATGAGAGCGGAAGGCTCAGATGCGTGCTCAGTAACGCTTTTGTAACCCTAGTTTGTGTTAAAGCTTTACGATGATGTAAATCTCTGAGGTGGGAGTGATTTAAAGACCTGTAAATTTCAAGGAAATTTTTTTCTTAATTTTTTTTGGGATTTTACAAGAACTCGGTTTCTGACGGCAACAGATTCCGAGGCCCGGTGTGCCCAGAATCATTTTCCGAAGTTTCGCTCGGGTACGTTCAGTGAACGAATGAGCGGGTTTTTCTAACTTTTGAACTGGTGATCGGAATCAAATTCTGAGGGCACCGATGGAATCGCAGTGCCGGTATTTTCTTAGAAACTCCTCTCCTGGAGTTGCGTTTTCTCAGGTGTGGTTTTTAATTTTTGGGCTTTAAGTTAAGAAATAAAATAATGTGGTACGAAAAACTTTATTTTATTTCACTTAAAGCCACTTAAATGGCACTTAAATCTGCTTAAGATGAGTTGAAGTGGATAGGGTAGAACCCAAAATATCCTACACTCCTGGTAGGATATTTGTGAAGTGGGGCCCGCACGAGCCCCGACGTTTCATTTCCGCTAAGTAACGCACCCGCGAAAACCCATCTTTATGAAAGTCAACCGTGCATTTTTCTGGTTAAGAAACGCCCCAATTAATTGGGAAGTTAAATCGTTACAATTAATTCAACAAATTAATTGTTCGTTTCTTATCTTTTGAATTTCAAAAGCTTAGGTCAATAATAAGATAAGTGTTGAACTTATTTTATTTAGTTGGACTTGTGGCGTGGAGAGATTTGGGAGGAAAGCGTTCTTCTTCGACGAAGAACACGAAGAACGCGAAGAACGCTCCGACCTCCGATGAAGAACACCAAACCCTCGGAGATCGACGACACGAAGCCGTGTACCTCAACGTCAACGACGCTTCTTCCGTGATTCTCCCTCCGCAACACTTCTTCCACGACAATCCAACCCCGCGACAACCTTCGATCGACAACGACAAGGTAGGGGGTAGCACTCCTTTTTAAATTCTTTGGTTTATAACATCAACATGGATTTAATTATTATAATTAAATCTGTATGTTCTCGATCCTCGGAGTTTATCGACGCGACGTCGATTACTGCACGACAGCAACGCCCTCCCGTGATGCGGCGACCCTTTCTTCCACGATGGCTGATCTCGCGTCCGACGACGAAGTTAAGGTAGGGGATTTTATTTTGGTGTTCTATTATCTTTTGAGAAAATAACGACGAGCGCGGACCAACCAATTCCAGGTTGATTCGTGGATCGTTCGTTCATGCGGATTGATGATGAGGATTATTATTTATTTTGTTCGTGATTATTACCTTGAGGATCTTGGTGAAATATGACCTTTTGCTATCATTTAACGAGAGGGGGCCAGACCACAAAAACATGGTCGGCCCTCCCCCTTATCCTTGTGGGATTCTTTTCTGGATTGAAACGGGGATGGCGTGGTGCCTTCGCACTGCGCAGAAATGTGCGGCAAGGAATGCGCGGCGCCGTCGCGTCGCGTCGGAGAATCCCAAAGACATCCGCATACGGAGTTGGGCCACGGCGAAGGGGCGCGACGCCATCGCATCGCGCCGGAGAACCACGAAGGCGACGTGTTTTGTTAACTGACGTGTGCATTGTCGGACGACGAAGAATGGGACCGCAAGGGCGATTTGAAATCTTTGCAGTAAAGGTCAGGTCCCGAGAGGAGCTATGGCGCAGACGGAAGTGAGATCGGACTACCGGAGCAACTCCGGTGGCCCGCGGAACCCACTGGCGGCTCCGGCGGCCGGAGGCGGCGGCGCCCCTGCGCGCCGCCGGACAGGGCCGTCACGGCTGAAGCCGCGGCGGCGGCGGCCAATGGACCCGCGGCCGCGCGGGTCCAGCAAACACGGCACGCGGCTTTTCCGCGTCCACAGATCCAGCGCCGCCCCACGCGGGGCCGCGACACCGTCATCCCGCGGGGGCAGCACCCCGCGGCTCCCTCGCTCGACCGCTCGGCCGAGCCGAGCCGGGCCGGCCCGACCGACCGGGTCGCGCCCAGGCCGGGCCGGGCCACGCCAAACCGGGTCCGACCCGGACCCGGGTCGGGTGTTCGGGCCGACCCAGGGGGGGTCGGGCCGGGCCCAGACCCCCCGTCTTCAGACCGTTTTCTGTCTTTTACCTGTATCTTGAGCTACGAGCCTTCGAACGACGCGCCGACATTGGCGATGAGATCCTTGGAACGAGGCGGTCGTTTCGGTATATTGCACTAAAAGTTTTGGAACACTTTGTGTTCAGCCGGGTTGGTTTGGATATGAAACAAACCGGGCCCTCGGAGCGGAAACGCTCATATCTTGAGCTCTGGACGTCCGATTGGCGTGTCGTCTACTTTGTTGCTTTTCTCTAAGTGAGAAGGACCATTTGGCTTACTCCGCTCAAGGTTTGGATGCCGTCAGAGTGCGGTCGGGTTGGTTCGCTCACGAAACAAACGGGGCCCCTGGAACGAAAAGGCAAAAAACCCACAGACCGGGCGTCCATTTGACGCGCCGTCTGTCTTGTTGATTTCCTCTTGTTGGGAAGGAACTTTTGGCATACTTCGCCCGAGGTTTGGATGCAGTTGGAGTTTGGGCGAGTTGGATTGTACTCGAAATCCAACCGGGCCCCTGGAACGGAAAAGCTGATATCTTTCAGACCGGACGTCCGTTTGACGAACCGCCAGCGTCGTTGGTGATCACATTGAGAAATGGTCCCTATGAGTATACCTTATGAGAGTTTGGGTTACAGTTGAGATACGACCAGGATTGGTTCGCTCATGAAACCAACCGGGCCCCTGGGATGAAAAGGCTAATAACTCACAGACCGGGAATCTGATTGACGCGCCATCTGTTGCATTAAGACCCCTATGACGAGGCGGTCCTTTAAGATACTTATTTGTGGGACATTGTGATACATGGAGTATCGACCTGTAGCTCGAGGAGCGGACCCTCCCAGAGACGAGCGTGCGGAGTATGGAGATCGTGTAACAGACTGAGACCTGATGACTGCTTGACCGACTTGACTTAGAGTGAGTCGACATGGCCAGTGGATGGAGCAGTACTTTGTGAGGTGCAGACCCATGGAAGACGGAGCACTACCTCTGTGACAGTGCAGACCCGCGGTACTCGTCCAGAGAGTACCTCAGCAGGCTACTAGGAGGTGTGCACTATTGTGTTTGGGTGGCATACCCCGGCGGGAAGAACTATTGTGTTTGGGTGGCTGGCCCGCGGTACTCGACAGGAGAAGTACCTCAGTAGTGATAGGTTAGTGAGCAGTACCTCAGAGTCGTGACAGGACCACTGTACACTCTAAAGACGGAGCTTTTCAGCAGTTACGGTTTCGATAATGAAAATCCTGGTTTGATCTAAGACTTTTGACCTTTGTGTTTACCTCATGATTGAGATAGGTCACTTCATAACTTAGGTATATGTATGTGCATATACCTGGGTAGTGGTTATCCATTGATTTCATGATCTTGGTGTTTTCCTCATGATTGAGATGGGTTACTTGATAAATTAGGTATATGCATGAGCATATATCTAAGAAGAGGTTATCTATTGAGATCTTCATTTTGGTTAACCTTGTTGGTTTTACTGAGACCTTGAGGGTCTCGGGGTCCCTACTGAGTATCGTTATACTCACCCCTCCACGGGCTATGCCCGCACCTCGTTGTGTTGGTTGCAGACGAAGGGCAGTGCTGACGGAGGCCGAGTGTTCGAGGACTTGACGGTACCCGGATATGGACCACACGACGAGTCAGTATCCAGAGGTGGACTTCGCGACGAGACGACACACGATGGAGGTTGACAGGCGAGAGCGTTATGGAGGCTATTTGTACCTACCCATCAGGTAGGACCCGTGGTGGATGATCCAGGAGATGCGCCATCTGTACCTACCCAAAAGGTTGGATCCAAGGAGGATGACCCAGGAGCCGCTTCCATTCTTCCAGCTGTTGTCTTTTTCTGTTGTACATTGTTCAGTTGTAGTTGTACTTTCTTTTGGGTTTTTATTCTTCCCCATTTACTTTTCCTCACTTACTGTTGTACTAGTTTTTACTTAGTGTTTACTTTTTCCGCTTGCTTACTCTATGGTGCTTGTTTTCTTTACAAAGGAAATGCCTTCCCTTTTTACCGGGATTTACGCTTTGGTGCTAGTCACCAGCCCCTGGCCTATGGAAGGCGGGCTTGGTGTAGTCACGGCACAGGCCCTGAGGACGGGTCGTGACATAAACATTAATTTTCATAAATTTAGATAATTAATTCCATAAAAATGAATCCATTTTCTTAGATATAGACACTAAAATATGGGTTTATTGATTTTTGAGTATTTGTCAAAAATATTTGATTTTTTTTAATAGTGACATACAATAATTTATGATATAATGAAGAAAATTATTTCATAAGTCATGGATCATGTATGGATGATTTAGGAACAATAATACCATACCCTAATTCGTTAGTTACCATATTTATTAATGGGAATCAACAATATGGATAGTTTTGAGAAGAAATTATGAAAAAAATGAATAAAATAATAAAAAACACCTCGCTCCTCCCATATAAATACCACCAATCACCAACTCCAATCCTCAAAACATATAATACATATATATTATCTAATATCTACCAAATTTTCGTAACAATAATATTCTCAATTCTCAATATCTTTTGGACTTAACAAAATTTCAAACCCATGTTCATTAAAGAGGCTCCCAAGAGGACAATATTCAAGAGGTAAAATCTTCTTTTATTCTGTTCTAATTTCTCATTTTCTTATCCTATTTCCAACAATATTATTAATTATGGAATTCCAATTCCAATATCATTTATATATTTCATAATTTTATATGTAATGTAATAACTATCATCAATCCTATTACCTTATCCATTTATTCTCTATATCACAACAACATTTGAGATGTGTTATTTCACCACCTTTAATGGATGAAAAGTTTTCATTTTAAATTATCACCTTCAGCGGGGATTCATAAACCCACTAATATGGTCAAATTAGAATTCAATAGAAATATTATAACTTTTAACAAGTTCCGTAAACAATAGATAAATATAATATTAAATGAAATCATACTAGTTCATGATGGTCGTAAAGAGTAACAAAATTAATTAAACATTTTCAATAACATTTTATCTAATGATTTATTATCATATCTGAAATCTAAATTATGTATTTCACCAATTAAAATTATGTCATTATATAAATACCATTTAATTCTAATTCTATATTTTTTACATACATTTGAGAAGAACCATCATCTTTATAATCAAGGGAACGAACAATAAATACATTTAACAAACACTACTAGAAGAAAAAAATTTAACATAATAACTCATCAAAATAGAAATTATTGAACATAATAAAATTATAACACATAAAATATATTTGGATAGGGCTATTAATTTAATAATTAATGAATATAATATGATTATGAAAGATATTATGTATAATTGTATAATGTTGTTCGACTTAAGGTAAGAGAATTCTTGATCCCAACTCGCGTTCTTAGGTTTACACCTCTTTCATTCCAAATTACGTTGTGGATATTCCATTAATATTCCCTAAATATAATATCATTATTATTATGTTTTCTTCTCAATTATATAAATCTTTCATGCATAGTTTTATAACATACACAATTCCCATAGAATATAAATTCTTCCCCAAATGAATCTAGAGTCCTCTTAAGATTGTTTATTATTCACTAAAGAATTATGATTATTATACCAAACTTGTTATTAAATTTTCCATTTGGGTAACTTTAATTAATGAAATATTTATTGAATTATTAGGAAAATGATTATTTTCCATGTGTTATTTTTTAACTATGAGTATTATATGTTATATACGGAAGAAAAGATTATGTAAATGTAATGATGTGACGGGTGGCCCTAGAATTAAATATGTCTCCATTGCATCAAGTAATGTGACATATCTCATTATATAATGTGAATAATTTGTTTAGATTATGTTATAATTTTTCCCAATTTTTTAATTTTTTATTATAATCATATATTTTTTGTGAATATGATGTGATCTCTTTTCACACTTATGTGTTGTATTTGACAACTATGGCATGACGTTTCATTTTTATGAATTAAAACATTTCAGGACATTATATAATGATTCATATAATTATTATTAGGCTACTATGCTTATGTTTTTATAAATGCGATTACAATCATAATTTTATATTGATTCATGTTTAGTATTCATCCTTTAACCGATCTTTTAGTACACCCATAACTTTGATGTATATCTATGGGTGATTACTCATACTACAGTAAACATGATATTATATTGATAAATAGGAATACTTTAAATAAATTTTTATACTTTATTATGTTCAAATTATGTATGAGTCTAATTTATCAAATAACCTAATCCTTTTGATCATGAATTTGTAGTTTGATTATTTTTTTCTAAAAATTGATTTTCTAGTCATGTATGAAAAAGAATGGTTTCTATGTTTTTCATCGTATTTTGGTTTACTTAATTTGGAAGTTATATAACACTAGTGAAAACTATTATGTTATGAATATGTATATCTAAACATCATGTACGATATTTTTTTAGGAAAAATTGTAATCACACAGATCCAATAAGATATTCATTTTGTATTAATTTCACAAAATGATACATTATGTATTCATGATTTTTTTAAAAACATCATGGTGATACATTATTTATTGTATAAAATGTTGGGAACTAGGAGAAACCATAACAACGAAACTTGTTAAGGAAAAAACAATAATTACATGAATGAGATCCAATATTCCATTGATGTTGGATTTCAAAAATCAATATAAATTATTATATAGTTGTATCAAGCTATGTATAATAACATGAACCATGTAGAATGCTATTGTTTTTCCTTGAAATATAAATTGGACATTTATCCCTTTTGAGGAAATAACCATCGATGCTTAGTGAATATTTCAATCCTTTTGTCACAAAATAGTGGGTAAACTCAATGGAGAGGACTAATCATGTGCTTAACTATTTTAAGAATGAGAAGGTGATTTTATCCATTTATTGTTCAAATCGATTGGAATATAAATGGTGGGAATTGATTAATAACTCCATGAAAAAGGATGAAATAGATAGTATGGGGTGTGAATATAATAAGAAATTATTTCTGGACATTTTTTCCCTCACACTCTTCATAAAAATACTTGTATAGAAATTATATTTGTAATGAAAAAGGAGGTGATGATATAATTGAATAGGAGGAAAATTTCAAAAGTATTTCATAGTATGGCTCATGTTTAGTTATCAATAATGACAGAAAATAGATATATCCATTAGTGGTTCAAAACCAAATGTTCAAAATGATATGGAAATCCTTGAAATTGGGAGTTGATAAGATTTTGTTTGATGTGATGTTAAATTAATTTTCGATTATTAAACCATGGTTATAGAGAAATGAAATTAAAGATGAAGTTTAAATATATAGGATCTAATAAAAAAGTTGGAAACAAGATCAACCACTCACATGTTATGAATGTGGGAGTAATCATCATGATAATGACCCCAAACAGATTGGTAATTTCTTTAAGTGTTATAGACATGGCCTCTAGGTACATAAATATCGAAGATAAACAAATAAGATGGCCAATGTGATATAGGAGAGGAGAGAACCACCTATGGTACAACATATCAACTGTAGAGAGTAAGGGAAATATGAAATATTGTGCACTAAACCTCAATTAAATCAGGGTAATTAGAGTCTGTAGCCAAAAGGCCAAAGGATCAATGGAAATATTATCATATCCCTAATGTAGAGGTGGATTAACAAAAAAAGTAACATAAAGAACACTTTCTATTCAATAAAGAATGTAAAAATTATTATTTCATTTAGGTTCTATGAAATCTTTTATATCCTACATGTTTTCTAAATCTATTTAATTGAAACCCTACTACCTTCCAGTAAAAATTTACCAAAAAACACATTATAGTGTGATACTTCCATAATAAGTTTTCGACTCTTATCCTATTAAAATATTGGAAATATTCTTCCATTGAATCTCATAATACATCAATTGGATGAATTTAATGGTATAAAATCCATGTATTGGGTCTAATTATGTTTAAAACACATCAATTGTATGGGAAAAAATGTCATTTAATGTTCAATACCATTCCATGCTCCTATATAAATTCATAGAAACCATTAATCTCATTTTTTAAATCAATAAATGGTTTGGGTATTAATTCCCGATGAATAAGCACACAACACTCAAATGATTCAGTCATGGTATGGTACCAATGACGAGGAAAATTTTAGTTTTAGGGAATAAATATATGTATTTGCTATGAAATTTCCATGATTTCCACCAGATTATGAGGTATAGTTATCTAATTAATATATAATAAGATCCACTCCTATCTCCAAATTTACATGTAGGATGTCCTAGATTTACCTAGATGAGTTAAAGAAGAACATTGAAGAGAACTTGTACAAAGGGTTCATAAACCCTTGTGAACTGCCTTGGAGTGAATCAAATTTTTTTTTGTAATGAAAAGGGATGGATAAATGATTCATTCTATCAATAACTTGGAGGATAATATGATCACTATAAATAACATGTATCTACTTCCACATATTTTGGAATTCTTTTACTAACTATTAAGATATCAGTACTTCTAATAGGTCAATATTAATTATAGATATCATGACGAGAAGCTGAAGAAGGAATATATTCAAAAGTATATTTTTTCTTATGGTATGGGTGTTATTTTCCCTAGGGGTTTCTTTTAAACATAGTAATTCCCCTAAAATATTATTGTATTGGATGAATATAATATTTAAGGGACACATTGAATTTTTTTGGAGCTTGTATTTATTATATTGTCATATAATCCAGGAGAAGTAAGGAATATGAAAAACATATTATTATTATTCTGGGGAAATAATAGAAGGATTTATTGTACAATGAGTTCCAGAATTGTGAATTTTGTATGTGTAAAGTGGAATTTTTCCATCATGTGATGACTATTTAAGTTATATCTAATGATTAATAGTAGAGAATGTAAATTGTGGAGTGGTGCAGAACCACTTGTGTTATGGAAATTCACAGTTTATCTTGATTAGTAGGGTACTACCAATGTATTTTGAGAAACTTATAAAAATTTTATATCATTCTAAATAATATTACATGAAAAGTATTAAAGTATTTATATATTGAAGAATGTGAGGAAATAATCATGGGGATGAAGAAGGGGTTAATCAATGCACATATACTCACACTATAAAAAAAATGCAGATGGTATTGTGATTAAAATTATTCTAAAAAGAATGGATTGTATTGTTTACTAATAAATAATGACAAATTGATACCCTACAATTCAAAATAGTTTAAAATCCATTATATGAACTACCCACTACATGATCTCGATCTATAATATGTGATTTATTCCTTTAAAAGTTTGAAGCATAATATCTACAGTAAGAAGTGTGAAATTTTTATCAAACACATGAGAATAAATAATATATTAACATATAATGGATTCATAATTCACCCAACAATATGGTTAGATATAATCAAGGACTATGATTTCTCTATTTATTACCCACTAATAAAGGTGAAAAAGGTTGATGATGCTCTTAGAAGAAAGAATGAAAAAACCTTATACATGATTTGGATTGATAAGGATCCCGTCTTATTGGATATTTAAATGATGGATTAGGAAATCATAATGGAAACAATTATATCCCATATTTCCAGAATTATTTCCCCACCATATTTCCAAGAGATGATTAATGAAGAAATGTGGAAATTTTTGGATATTGAAAAGAGTGTGAATGCAGTGAAGTAAGGGGATATACAAGGTGACATGTTATTTGTAAGTTGAATTTTTGTACATTCATCTGTTGAGATAAAGAATGAGGTACTTTAGAATGAACGTATCCCATTTATCATTATCCCACCCAGAAGTACCAAGATATAATTTGATCCTCAAGAGAACCTCTGGAGGGAATACATAAAGAATGATGTTGAGAATTACATTACATGGTTCTTGGTATACCAACAAGTTAAATTAGAGAAATAGAATTCGAAAGGGATGATTCAAACATTTCTTATACAAAAATGGAACTGAAATAATTCACAATAGACTACATAATAGGTATCCTTATGTCATCCAAAAAATGGAGATATGGTTGGGGTGGATCAAATTACTCTGAAGTCAATCTTTATCATGATTTGAGAATATTTTCCAATTGAAAAAAATCAATTATATTTTTGAATGATGTGGTGAGGTGGCATGGGAATCAATTTTTTATCATATCATCTCATGTTACAAGGTTCAAATCTAAATTCTAGAGTGGTCTACTACATTATTTTAGTATGAAATTAAATTTTACAAAGGCCTATCACCACAAAAATGATGGTCAGTCTTAAAAGACGATTCATACTCCTAGAGAAATAGTGGGAACTATATTAATGAAATTCAAAGGAGGATGGGATCAATATATTTCAATATTTGAGTTCTTTTTTATCAATATATTCCACTATGGATTTCAAATGGACCCATATTACACTCTATATGTAATGAGATATAGAACTCAAACTTGTTGGTATGATGTTGGTCAATGAAAGATACTTGAACTATATCATGCGCAAGAGAAGAGTGATAAGGTTCATGAAATACAAAAGTATTTTAATTATATTCAATGTTAGTAAAAGTACTATGCTGACAATTATTGACGTGACTTGGATTTCAATTTTTGTTTTATTATAAATATCACCACATAATAGAGTCGTGTCTGTTGAAAAGAAAGATAAGCCTAACCCAAGGTACCTTGGCCCTTTTGAGATCTCTGATCATATAAGAGGAGTGGCCTATCAGGTAGAACATAGGACAAATATTTCTCAAGTTCATGATTTGTTCCAAGTATATCTCTTATGGTAGGGCATATCTTAATCCTTATATGTATTGAATCCGGGGGTTGAACAATTATAGAATGATCTATCATATTAATAACAACAAGTGAATATCATGGACTATAAAGACAAATGTTACTCTAAATGTCAACATATGTTGTCAAAGTATAATGATGGAACAATAAGTATAATGAGGTGACATGGGAACTATATGAACTAATAAAAGAGAAATATCCTCATTTATTTTAACCTTAGTTTTTAAAATGAAATTTTAAAGATGATGTTTTGAAAGGGAGGATGTATGTAACAACCAAAAATATTATCTATTGAATTTCCTTTCTCATAATTTTTTCATAAAATACATGTATCACATAAATAAACCAACAATAATAATATTAATTTAAATGATACATTACCTATGTAAGTAAAATAATATTAATGTGAAAAATAAAATAATATAACTAGATGTTGAAAAATTTGATCTGGTCGATCCACTAGAATGATCACACTCACGTAAAAGGTATATAAATAATACATAATATTAATTATAAAATATTAATTTTAATGATTAAATTGTGCATCTTTTATGGAATGTAAAATTAAAGGAGAAATTAATTAAATTATTGGTATTTAATGAAATTAATGAACCTATGCTGATGGAATAGTATAAGAATTGTTTGAATATTAATATAATCATTAAGACCACAAAAAACTAATATTATAATCGTATCATCACCTATGAAATATAAAATGAAAATTTGTTGTCTTATAAATTAACATGTGACATATCTATAGCATGGTTTACGTAAAGAAATTTTTTAAATGTTATGATTTTTGTGGTGGTATTTATTTAAAATGTAAGTAAATATTAGAAATTTTATAAGTAATATATTGATTTAAAATAATATTTAATTTTATAAAATATAATAACTAATTAATATATATTTTTATTAAAATTATAAGATAATTTTAGGTGACAATAGATATTTTATCAAAGTGTCATTAAATCTCTTATAATATTAAAATTGTTATTTTTAATGTAAATGATGATCGTAATAATAAAATAAAATTTTAATATATAGAAAATTGATTTCATAAAATGAATTCCTTTTTTGAAATATAAATGTTGAGAATATGTTACGATATAAGTTTTGGGATTTTTTAAAAACATTATATTTTTTGTGATTATCGAAAAATGATATTTCATGATATAAGTTAAATACATGAAATATTTAGTCATTGATGATGTATGTCATATGTAAGATCTATTATATAGAACTCTCCAGCACTTGTAACTGTATATTTTCATGGTAATAATTACTATTGATAGTCTTTGGGTAAAATAGTAAACAACTGAAAAAAATAATCAGAAAACACCCCACTCCTCTCCTATAATTACAATCCCTCACCACCTCCTCATATCACAACATATAATCCTAGTAGATTATCTATGTTCAATACAATATCATTATAAATCCTCTTGCCTAACCCGACGTTTTAAAAAAAAACAAAATACCAAACCCATGATCCTTATGGATGTTCTCATGCAAACGATAATCAAGAAAAAAATCATTTATTATTTTTTAATTTCATTTTTATCTTATCTTATCATATAATCCATAATGAAATGTGTAATTTTAACTAAATTATAATAAATAAACTATATTTTTATTATCTTAATGTATTATCCATCATCAAACCACTTCACGTTTCATTTTATTATAAATATGAACTCATTTTCTGTGAAGTGTCTATTCACCGCCTTCATGGATGATGAGTTTTTATTTTCCATTACAATATCTAAGGATATTAATAAAACCATTATTATGGTGACATAAATTTTTATTATACATACAATAAATCTTATCATGTATTGGAACCAATATATAAACCAAGTATTAGGTAAAATAATACTAGATCATGACGATTGGAAAAATGAAAAAAAATAAAATAATCATTTTCGTCATTATATTATGTAATGAATAATTCTCATATATTAAAAAATAATATATGTTACAATTTAAAATTCCATAAGTATATTAATACCATTTGATAACAATTCCTTAGTTTCACTTCCATTTGACATGAACCCCCATAATTATACTCAAGGGAACAAACCATAAAACAATGAAATGAATGCTCCCAAAATAATGAAATTAATCATTTTACAAAAAAGAATGTCCATTAATGATATTAATAAAATTTATAAAGTTATAATAAACAAAAAATATTTGTTTAAAGTTATTAATTTAGTAATTAATGAATATAATTTGTTAATATAGAATATTAAGTTCAAGTATAGAACACATTCAAACATAATATAAGAAGATTCTCAAACCCAACTCCCTTTCTTTAGTTTATACCCATTTCACACCAAATTACATAATTGGTATTCCATTAATATCCCATAAATATAATTTATTTGTTATTACTTTATATATTTGAGGATATAAATGTTTCTATATTAGTTTTATGAAAAATATAACAATTTTCAAAATGAACTCATATTTCCAAAAAATATATTCAATCATCTTGAGATTTTTTCGTCTTTACTAATGAATGATGATACTTATAAAAAATATGTTACCACCCTGACATTTGAAAAAACCAATGTTGTTTCTTGAATTTATTATCTATGAATTTATTCGAAAACCCATTTCCTTCCATGTTTTATCTTACAGATATGATTTTTATATGTTATATGTGGCATAAATGGTTTTATAAATGATATGATGTGATCAGTGGGTCTAAAATTATATATCCCTCAAATGAATTGGGTAATGTCATTTATATCATTAGATAATGTGAATTATGCATGGTAAAGATACTATATTATTTCACAATTATTATGTTATCAATTTTCACATATGTTATGCACGAACATGATGTTATCAGTGTTCACAACTATGTGTGTTTTTTACCACTAAGACATGATGGTTCATTTTTTCAATTCCACATTTCATTGATTTATCTAATGAATCTCTTTATGATTATGATGATCACATTCTTATTTAATGATGATGATGAATCTAATCAACATTTTATATGGATTCATTTTCCTTATTTATCATCAAAGATGGATTTTTGCAAACGACACTATTTGACGTATATCATTAAGTGATTAATCATACTAAAGAGTAAATTATAATTTCAAGGTAATGTTGATGGATTTATATTATTATTTACATTTTATTATGTTCAAATTATTTATGATCCTAGTTTCTCAAAGACTCTTAACCTTTTAATCTTGGATTTTTATCTTTATTAATTTGTTTATATTTAAATTATTTAATAGTTATTTATGAAAAATTGGGTTCAGTATAATATACACCCTTATTAGCTTCCACGTAGATTAGAAATGGAACCTATTTACGTTGCTTCATTAAGGATATGGTTTACAAGTGTACCCAAGTGTTATTATAAAATTCTAATTTTTTGTTTGGTATGATGACAGATATGATATTATCATTACATAAGAATAATTATGTCATTAATATCATATATAAACATTAATTCCATCATCATTTTCATCTATGAGAGGTTGTAATGTGAAATGAATTACATCGATTTGGGATTTAGTAGTTTGTTTTATAAACGATTGATAGATTCATTTCCCATTGTTTGATGAGGAGACAGAAAAAGACTATTCATTTATCTAAATAATATATATATATTTATGAATCATGTTTTATTATTTAATTATGGTTGAATAATATTTTAATGAAGTGGAAGAAGAAATTGAACAAAATCACTTGGTTATGAACAATAACTTTTATTCGGATAAAATCGTTAGGTTTACTCAAAAATACCTAGAAAGATGGTTTTATAAAAACCAATAGTATTCTAAGAAATAGGAATTGGAAATTGGGAGGTTTTTTATCATTAATTTTCCAAACAAAATGTTTTTAATTTGTGAATAAAATTTGAGAGGATGTTCCCATTTACATGTTAGAAGAAGGACACTTTTCAAATTTCATAAAATATTAATTTATTTAAGATTAATTTTTATTTAAAAAACTATAAAAACATTTATAATTATAATAAATGATGATTATGGGTCTACATTATATCATAAAACAAAATTTGTAGAAATTTATATTAGACTATCCCCCTTATATCTTTGTTTTAACCAGCATTCACTAGTGAAAAAACTGGATTTATTGTCTGTTTTTTACATTGGTTTTTAATGGAAGTTTATAAAGGTCATGCCAAAAATATCATTTTCGGCATCAATTTTCAAAAAACCAATTCTGAAAATCCTAACTGAATTGGTATTACCATCGGTTACATTAAAAACCAACACCTAAAAATGAATATTTTTTTAAATAAAGTTTCATCGCCTGCTTTTAGGAAACTAACTATGAAAGATAATTTTCTTTTAAATTGAAAATATTAATCATAAAAAATAAATGAAACACCTATAATAAAAACACAATATACAACAGTTAAACAATATTTATCAATAACTAAAAATATAAAACCTACATTATTTTATCTAATTAATCAAAAAAGTAACTAATAATTTGTATTAAAAAGTAGATTTAAAATACTCATAAATGAAATTTGCAACATGGAAATTGTTGGTAATTTTTGAAGCATTCATTTGATTATAAGAATGTTGGAACACCTATTATATCAAAATAGTTTGTTTTTTGAACCCATATGTAATATTATTCACAAATATTATAATATAAATTCCTCAAATCCTAATCAAACTAAATAAATAGTTAGAAAAAATAGATTGAATATGGGTAAGCTTAGATTGAGAATAAGACTAGGAATAATTGAATTCCTATAATAACATTGAATAATTTTAGATAAATCGTAGAATATTATGGTTGAAAATATAAAAAAAATTTAATTCATCTATCCTTATAAAAATCTGTAGTTTCCCAATTGTGATTATCTCGCACATTAAACATATAATATAATAACCACATTCAACATGTCCTTTTTTATGATGACACTAGAGCTATAAAACAATAATATGATAATAAAAATCAATATATAACCAGATATCAAAATAAAATCTAAGAAAAAAATTACATATACTTCCATATTTTTGATTTTATTAGTATCTTTTCAAAAAGTATTCAATGTTAAATTTTTTCCATGAACCTCACTTTCATATATATAAACTAATAATACAAGTCTAAACAATGATAAGTAAACTTAATGATCTTATTAAAAAACAGAAAAAAAATGTATTTAATAATGTGGAAAATCTTTTTTCGAAAATTACATAATAAAGAGAAAAACCAATATTAGGTGCATTCAATTGGGAAAAATACACCTAACATCCAATTACCCCTATAATACAAATGGTTCAATGTTAATGATAGTATAATTATCATTAGTTCGTAATTATGGCTATGTTATTATTTATCAAGAAATGGCTGGAACCGACACTCACTCTTCGTATGTGATAATCTCTCACTTATATGTGAAACTATGTTAGGATTACTCACATGTTTCACTTCCATGGAAATGAATTCTTGATCTATAAAACTGTAAATGCATGTACTCTAATTTTTTAAAAGAAGTGTGTGTAATTACCATATTTAAAAATATTATATTGTTAGTAAATTTAAAACCATATTTTATTAAATAAATGTAAATTCAAATGTCAATTTAATTATATGGAAATCAACTACAACATATTTAGGCCGAGCGCTTCAAAATCAAAAAGACGGATGATATCTTCTTTTATTAATATCAGTAGATATTCTCATCCACATATATTATCTGTCATCCAAAACTCATAAAAACAATTCAATAAAAAAGAATCCAAAGATAATCTTTGTATCACATAAGAAATATATTAAGTATCTATAGTCAATTGTTCGTGAACATTTTTTTAATTTGTGAAACTTCTTTTTCTTTCAGATAATCCTATATAAGTTAAATGTTTGAAAACATTATATGTAGTTTTTAATCATTTGTAATTATTATTAAAAAAACACATACTTTATATGAAATATGGTGAATAAAACCAGTTGGAAAAAGTAAAAAATGTCCCAGACAATCCCCAACTATGGTGATCATATTAGTAGGAAACTATAGTATAAAATTATGATCTATAATATTCAGTATTGATACTCTAACCTAACCCATATCCATAGGTTGGTGATGTAAAAAATCCCTCAAAAAATCATGATTCCTAAATCAATAATATGTATATGACGATCTCCGCCAAATAAATCACAATATACGTTTTGGTCTGATTAAGGTGGTGGGGGGATCAAAGTAGGCAGATGGGGCATGGATGTTTGGGTGAGAACGTCAGGAAGGATGAAAAATTAAAACGAAATTAGTGTTTATAATATATAAAATATATAAATTGATGAAAAATAAATAATATATTGATTGGTCTGAGCGAGGATGTTGAGGATTGGATTAGGTAGATGGGGCAGGGTAGTTCGGTTGAGCAGGTTTGGAAGGCAAAAAATGAAAAAGTTTCCATGTGTTTATAATTTTGTAAAATATAAAAATTGATGACAAATAAATAATAAACCTGGGACGGTTTCTCATAAGGGTTGGGTAGTCATATGGGGTAGGGTTTTCTGTGTGAGAATGCTCAGAAGACTGAAAAATAAAAACATTATATTAGTGTTTATAATTAATAAATTAGAAAATTTGATTACAAATAAATAATATACCTAGGAAGGGAGCTCATATAGGGAATGGTAGCCAGATAGGGTAGGGTATTCCGGGTGAGAATCCATAGATGGATGTAAAATTAAATAGTTATATTACTGTTTATATTTTATAAAATCAAAAAATTGATGAAAAATAAATAATATACATGGGAAGGCTGTGAAAACTGTGATTATCTTTCCATTTGTTCTAATAAAGCCTTTCACACTGCAGATTTAATTTTATCACCCATATAATTTTATATATTTTTCAGCTCGACTTTTAATTATTCTATTTCTGGGTCTCTTGATTGCTTATTCTGACCAAAAACCTTATGAATACTAACACCTTCCCGATATCCTAAAAAAATTCTAGTATGTTCTGACTTTCCCAATGTAGTGGCTATGATATCCATCTTAATCTCATGGATAAAAGATCAATGTGTCTCTTCCTCCTAAATATCATCCATAAATGAAAATGAAAAAGTTATATTAGGGTTTAAATATTATAAAATATGTAAATTGATTTAAAATACTATTTACTTATAATTTTATCTCCTACTTATTTATAAGGCCTCGAACTTAAACCTTACTTAATATTGAATGAAATGAATAATTCACATTGAGGATCTTTTCAGGTTTAGAGTTTTAGATAATTAGGACATAACTATTACATCTCAAAAGAATACAAAGTAGAAACTTCTACTAAGTTTCCATAAAATAAAAACTCTTAAAAAGAAACATGTCTAGTTTCATGATTTAGATAGTATTACTTTTCCTTGATCCCATCCTTGAACCTATTCCACATTAAGTGTTGTGGAAAACATTTCAAAAACATGGGGTGAGCATAAAAATCTCAGTAAGGGATACACAAAGAATGAAAACTGTTAGTTTTTCATAACAACAAGTAAACCATGTATACTTTATCAAAGTAATAACTTTCACCTTTATGAAGTAGTAAACACTCTTCACTAAATAAAAGACCATTACATACCCTTTAGTAACCAAAAGATTACCATAAAACCCATATAAAGAACACATAACATATAAAGGTAACTTGGGACATAAACATACATAAATGGAATAACCATACGGTCGACTTCCACAAATATCACTTAATAGAATAGCCATACAGCTGACTTCCATACCCATAGCATTGGAGGTTATAATGTAACCACCCGTCCTGGTATTCACGACACCACCTGTCATATGCTTTATCATGTAACCACCCATCAAATGTCCAAGTACAATTAAAAAATCATAACAATTATAAAGGAAATAAAACATTTCCACATTTCAATCACAATATATCACTTAAATATATTGACCTAAAAAATACATTATAAAAACCCTTTTCAATACCCAAATACATAAAAGCTTATATGGTATTTATTTCATTTTAAAAAAATTAAGGCTTGTTGAGGAATCCAAAGACCAAATAATACTCACAGCGGTGGAAAAGGTCGTTGTCACCGCGTACATTAAAAGAAACATTTATTTTTTTCATTTTGTAAAATGCTTCGTAGAAACAGATTCCTTTTGTAAAAAATTAAAAGTCAAATGGGTTTATATACCATATAAAATAATGCCTTGTATTAGAACAAAATATGGCTCAATGAAAGGAGATTGAGACGAAGTCCATTACCTTGTGTCCAACATGACTCGATTGATCTTTAATCTCCTGAATAATAAACTAAAGTTAATTTATATTTTCTTAAGAACCTTTTTCAAGCTTATTATTCCTTTTATGTCACTTATTGCCATGTTATAAACCTTATATAATCATTTAAGATAAAAATGTTTGTTTTGAAAATATTTAGTTCTTAAGTTGAAAGTGGACTTCATACAATTACATAGTGTTCATGTGGTCAAAGGTTCATTATATCCAGAATTATATTCAGGATTTTGATATCATATATATCATATATATCCAGAATATACATGTATTTACAATAGTATATAACATTTAGTGGTAAGAATTGAAATGCACCATTCATGGAGACGGTAAGTCGTACGTACGCATGAACGCTACTTTCATTTATATTTCATATTTAATGGAGTGAAATCATAATTATTTAAATGTATATTATAATTCCAGTATAATATCAAATATAATATCATTAACTCCATCCTTTATACGTCCCACATATGGTATTAATGAATCAAATCACTTTTAGGGGGCAGTAGTTCGCACTTCCTAAAATAAAATTATCGCGATTACCCATAATGGAAACCATAAAGTTATGACATAAATAAAAAATAAAGAAGAATAAGGAAAAATAATAATGAAAATAATATATAAATAGAGTGACATCTTAATGGCCACCATGAAAGGTGTTTAAAGAAGATTGAACAATCATCGTTTCGTGAGGCAGAAAATCGTCAACCACAGAAACAGTATGTTCATTTACCAATAGATGAAGGTGTGTGTAGGTTTATCTCCAATAATTCTCATAAAAACATCCTAGTATATTGAAGATACTGGTTTTGTTACAAAATAATGTAATAAAACAGTTTATGGGGTTGGAGAAGAAAAATAAAACATAAAAACACAAGAGAAGACACTACCTTTAAATCGGGTAACTGTTTTTGATTTTAGATCAAAGGATTCCTTGGAAAGACTTCTGACCAAAGTGCGGCATCTAGGAGTAATATAGGGATGTGGAGAGACAAAATGGAAAGTGTTTGTCCTATCCAAAAGCTTGAGAGGTGTGGGTAAGGTGGTAGAGGTGGGGCCTTTTGTTAGAGGAGAGGAGGGGAACTCTTGGAATGTTATAAAAGGTTACTTTATTTTCAAATGAGATTTGGATTTTAAAGGTCCCAAATTGATGTATTTAGATGATAAGGTGATAAGAGTTCTAAATCCACACATCTATTAGGTTTTTGAGATGTTTAGGTCTTAGATTATATATTATCTTTTCATTTTATTTAAATCGTTAAATAATGAGGTAATCACTGCATCATCGCGGTGTCATAAATAATTTAAATTATTTAATGTCTAAAAATTATAAAAAAAATATCATGATGTATTAAATCGTTTTATCTTTCTAATGAATATTTATAGTCAAATATATGACTTGTATAACCCCATTTAAAAATTGTTTTAGTAAAAAAACTCATGTTTGTACAATTTTTATTTTAACATTAAATAAAAAGATATTAATGACATTTTCTTACCAAAGTGGCTCCATGGGGTCCCCAAGTTGACCCATTGATTGTCATGGTTGGACATGACACATCCAATAAGGGTTGGACATGTGTAAAGTTCATTTAATATTATTAAAACAATATTCTTACCTTAAATTACACTAATTACATCTAATCGCGATTAAAAACATAAAAGATATTATTCACCAAAAAATTATTTTAATACCAATGAACCAAATTTTACTTCCTAATGACAAAAATGTATTTAAGAATTTTGATATTCAAAACACATAGGTGGTAAAGATTCATTTAAACGAAAAATCAGTTTTTTAAGTACCACTTAGTGGTTTCAATATTCATAAAAAATTGACGTTTTTCAAAAAAAATACCAAAACTCCACCCTAAGATATATTTGATATTCTGAATTCAAAAATGATGTCTATTTTAAAAAATTAAAAACATATAATTTTCATTATTCTATTTAATAATTATTTCTCGCTGTCAGATCAAATAGCGTGTTTTTATGAAACAATAAGTATCAAAAGATTGGCAGTAGTTTAAGTCCAATTTCAATGTGAAATTAATTCCAAAGGCCACTATTGGATTAAATGGTAAAAATATATTCTAATTTCACTTTAAAACCAATTCAAAATATAATCGAATCATATTAATAATTTAGATTAAAAAGAGGTTTTGAATTAAAATACATCATTTTTCACTATTCATTAAAAACTGAACTTTATCGGAAAAATACTAAAAATCTACACAAAGTAAATTTTGATGTCCCAATTTTAAAGAAGAGTTTTATTTGGTCCAATAGAATGTATAAGAGTCAAAAAAACAATATTTAATGACGGTTCTCCATCAAAAGGCGATAAGTGGACCTTTAGTGAATATTAGCGTATATGTGCCTAAAATTGAATTCTTTTCTAATTTTAGGCCTTTATCTTTTAGTGGATAAATGGAAAACCATTTAAAAAACATATATAATCATATATTACTTGTTTCTATTCATTCCCGCCAATACAATGGCTACGTGTTAACTACCATTTAAAATAATATTATTATATTATTAGTGTGCAACATAAGTTTTCAAAAAAACTAATTGTTGGGTATCGAGTACGCTATCGAACATAGAAACCCCATTAAAGTAAATTTTATATTTAATTAACAAATATTAATAAATATGAAAATGCCTTATTCTTTATTTACCTGGGATGTTACATCCTTCCCCCCTTTTGGGAATTGAGTCCTCGGAATTTTATTAACTTATCAAAATAAGTGGGGGTATTTATCCCTCATAGCATTTTAAGATTCCCATGTTTCTTCTTCAACCATATGGTTTTTCCACAAAACCTTTACCTGGTGAATTAGTTTATTTCGCAACACTTTCCCTCTTCGTTCAAGAAACTGGACTCGTTGTTCTTCATAAGAGAGATTCTCTTCCAACTGAACTACCTCTGGGCTTAAAACATGAGATGGATCTGGCATATACTTTCTCAACATCAAAACATGAAAAACATTGTGTACCTGAGATAAACTCAGAGGTAAAGCCACTCGATAAGCAACTGATCCATTTTTCTCTAGAATTTCATATAGTCCAATGAACCTTGGACTCAGCTTTCCTTTCTTACCAAATCGCATCACACTTTTCCATGGTGAAACATTGAAAAAAACTTGATCACCTACCTCGAAAGATAGATCCTTCCTCCGGTTATCCGCATAAATTTTCATGTGTGCTTTGAGCTGTTCTCATGTGTTTCTAAATCAACTAAACTTTTTCTTCCATCTCTTCTACCAATTATGGTCCCATCAAATTCCTTTCACCCACTTCATCCCAAAAAGATGGAGTTTGACACCGCTTCCCATATAATTCCTCGAACGGAGCCATCTGTATACTGGAATGAAAACTGTAATTATATGAAAATTTATCCAAAGAAATATGTTGGTCCCAAATTCCCTGATAATCCATTGAACAAGAACGTAGCATATCTTCCAAAGTCTGAATTGTTCATCATGACTGCCCACCCGATTGAGGATGAAAATTTGTACTAAACTTTAATTCCGTACCCAACGACTTCTGAAGGCCTTTCAAAAAGTTATAAGTAAACCTCGGATCATGATCAGATACAATGGAAAGGGGAACTCCATGAAACCTAACTATCTCTTTAAGATACAATCGAGCAAGTTGATCTAGAGACAAAGTATCTCGAATAGGAAGGAAATGAGTAGATTTAGTCAATCGATCACCAATAACCCAGATTGAATTATTACCTCAAGATGTCCTCGGTAATCCTACGACAAAGTCCACGGATATATTTTTCCCATTTCTACTATGGCACTGGTAAAGGCTGAAGCATCACTTTTGGTAACTACCGCTCTGCTTTAACCTACTGACAAGTCAAACACTTTATTGTAAAATCAATAATATCTCTTTTCATTCCATCCCACTAGTAGTACTCCCGTAGATCTCTGTACATCTTAGTACTTCCAGGATGAACTAAAAACAAGGAACTATGAGCCTCACATAACAACTCATTCTTCAACTGTGAATCACCAGTAACACATAATATCGTCCCAAACCTCAAAACACAATCATTATCAATGTAAAATTTAGGCAACTTACCCTTCTAAACTAGCTCTACCTTTTTCTGCAACCCACTGTCTTTCTTCTATGTTTGATTAATTCTATCTGATAGGGATGATCTCACTGATACCTGAAACAAAACAAAAGATCATCATGCACCAACAAATTCTATGCCAAAGTTCATAAAATCAAAAACCAAGGATCCCGTTCCAAATGTAGCATGGTTAATGAAGCATTGTGTTTTCAACTCAAAGAATCAGCCACATTATTTTCTTTTCTCAGATGGTAATGAATTGTACAATCATAATCCTTGATTAATTCCAGCCATCTCCTCTGTCTCATGTTCAATTATTTATGAGTGAATATATACTTTAATGTTTTGTTATCAGTATATATTTCACACTTTAATCCATACAAATGATGCCTCCAAATATTTAGAGCAAAAACAACTGCAGCTAATTCCAAATCAAGTGTAGGGTAATTTACCTCATGAGTTTTCAACTGACGTGAAGCATATGCAATTACCTGATCATTCTGCATAAGGACACAACCAAGTCCCTTCAACGAACCATCACTGTATATAACAAACTCACCATTCCTGGAAGGAAGTTCCAAAACTAGAGCATTCACCAATCTTCTTTTCAAATCCTGAAAACAATCATCACATTCTTTTGTCCAGATAAACTTAACACCCTTCCGAGTTAGCTTAGTCATTGGACTAGACAATCATGAATAATTTTCAACAAACATTTGGTAGTAACCTACCAAACCAAAGAAACTATGGATCTCGGTTACAATTGTGGGTCTTTTCCATTCTTCAAAAACTGTTGTTTTAGCAAGATCAACAGTTATGCCATTTTTTGAAACAATGTGACCAAGGAAAGAAATTTTTTGTAACCAAAAATCACACTTGCTGAATTTTCCATACGGTTTCTTTTCTTTTAAGGTTTTCAAGATAACCCTTAAAAGACATTCATGATCCTCTTTACTTTTAGAAACACCAAAATATCATCGATGAAAACAACCACAAAATTATCCAAGAACTCATGGAATATTCTATTCATAAGGTCCAGGAATACAACAGGTGCATTGGTTAACCCAAAAGGCATAACTACAAATTTATAATGGCCATATCTTGTACGGAACGCAGTCTTCAGAATTTCTTCTTCTTTTTTACTTTCAACTGATGGTACCCCAACCTCAAGTCAATCTTCGAAAAATATTGAGCTCCCTGGTGCTGAGCAAACAAATCATCGATATGAGGCAATGGATACTTGTTCTTAATAGTGATATTATTCAATGCTCTATACTCAATGAAAAGTCTCATTGAACCATCTTTCTTTTTAACAAACAAGACAGGATCACCCCATGGTGATGTTCTAGGTCGAATGAAACCTTTATCTAATAACTCCTACAATTGATTCTTTAACTCTAAAAGTTCAACTTGAGCCATTCGGTAAGGGGGTTTTGAAATTGGCTTAGAATTAAAAACTATGTCAACAGTAAATTCAGCTTCCCTGGTCATGAATAATACCTGGAAACTCATCAGAAAAAATATCAAGATACTAATTTACCACTAGCACATCATTAATCTGAACAGTTCCTTTATTTTCATCAATATGTGAAAGGTAACATTCATTCCCATATTTTACTAGTTTCTGAACTTCCTGATATGTTATCAAAATCAAGGGTTCATTCATGTATACATATTAAAAATCGTTCTGAAAATAAACCATTTTAGCTCTACAGTCAATCTTAGCATGATAAACAGAAATCCGATCTATGCCAAAAATAACATCATACTCTACTAGAGGCAAAAAAATAAGGTTTGCTGGTAGATTCTTTCCTCACACAAGGATAGGAAGGTTCCTATAATTTCTTTTTGTCTCAATGATCCCTCTGGGTGTTTTTACCATAAGTTCAGGATTCATATCTTGAGATGGAATTCCCAATTTACTAGAAAACTTCTCAGAAATGAAAGAATGTGTAGACCCTAAATCAAACAACACATTTGCATAATCTGAAAAAATAAACAGTGTACTTGATACTACTTCATTCGACGGACCAACATCTGCTGAAGTAGTTGCAAAGGATTTCACCTCCCCTTTCTCCTTGTAGTCTGGCTACTTTCCCCTAGTTGAGTTCTTCGTTAGACACTCATTTGCATATTGACCCATTTCATTACACTTTAAACATCTTGTTGTTGGCTTTTCATTGCCTGCTTGATCATCTTCCTTAAAGTTACGAGAAATATGACCAGACTTACCACACTGAAAGCACTTTCCAGACTTGGATAAACATTCACGAAGTTGAATTTTACCACACTTATCGCAGGATGGATAGTTGGTTTTCTTACCTCCTTGTTTCTTTGATGAATTCTTCCCCTTTTCCTGCCAACTGGTCCTCTTCTTTTGTTGTTTTTCAAAGATCACCAGATCACCGGAAATATCCATTTCCACCTTCTCCGCACATCGAAAAAGTTTTTCATAACTTTTGAACTCAGGAGAATCTAAATCCATTCGATACCTTGGATTTAACCCTGAGTAAAAACTGTTGATTTTACTATCAAGATCTCGTATGAAGTTTGGAGCATACCTTGCCAGTCGAGTGAACATTGCTTCATAAGCAGCCACTGATTCATCCTCCTGCCTCAATTATATGAATTGTTTTTCCATCCTCAGACGAACCACCTTAGGAAAATATTTCTCAAGAAACGTACCTTTGAATTCGTCCCAGTGAAGATCATCAATCTCATCACTATCCCTGATATTTTTCACCATCGACCACCACTGATCATCTTCTCCTTCAAAATGGTAAACATCAAGTCTAACCTTTTGATGTTATGAACACCCCATGACATCAAAAATCTTCTCCAGTGCTTTAATCCACCCTTAAGCTAGCACGGGTTTAGATGATCCTCTGAATGATGGGGGATGTTTCCTCATGAAATGTTCCACCACTGACATGTTCCTCTGCGGTTGATCTGGCTGATCTCATGCATGGATACCACCACCATTTATAGCCTGAGTCAACTGTGCCATTACTGAAACAAATTGTTCAGTTCTGATTCTGAACATCTCAGGTTGCTAATTTGGAAGGTTGTTTTCCTCCTGATGTCGTCCCAACATACCTACTCTATTTCCTCTGCGGAAAACCATTCTGAACATAGAAATATCATAGGTGAAGAAACATGGTAATCTTTAAATGCTATATCATTTCAATCATACCATAAATTAATTTATAATTTAACAATTTTCTTACTCCTAAATTTGTCTAAACTGACCTCTGATACCAACTATAAATCCTCGGCCTTAAACCTTACTTAATATTGAATTAAATGAATAATTCACATTGAGGATCTTTTTAGGTTTAGAGTTTTAGAGAATTAGGACATAACTATTACATCTCAAAATATTACAAAGTAGAAACTTCTACTTAGTTTCCATAGAATAAAAACTCTTAAAAAGAAACATGTCTAGTTCCATGATTTAGATAGCATGACTTTTCCTTGATCCCATCCTTGACCCTATTTCACATTATGTCGTGTGAAAAACATTTCAAAAACATGGTGTGAGCATAAAAAGCTCAGTAAGGGATACACAAATAATGAAAACTTTTAGTTTTTCAATACAAAAAATAAACCATGTATACATTATCAAAGTAATACCTTTCACCTTTATGAAGTAGTAAAAACTCTTCACCGAATAAAAGACCATTACTTACGCTTTTCTAAACAAAATATTACTATAAAACCCATCTAAAGAACGCATAACATATAAAGGTAACTTTGGACATAATCATACGTAAATAGAATAACCATACGATCGACTTGCACACATATCACTTAATTGAATAGCCATACGACCGACTTACATACCCAATGCATTAGAGGTTATAACGTAACCACCCATCCTGGTATTCACGACACCACCCGTCATATGGTTTATCACATAACCTCCCGTCAAATGTCCAAGTACCATTATAAAATCATAAAAATTATAAAGTAAATAAAACATTTCAACATTTCAATCACAATATATCACTTAAATATATTGACTTAAAAAATACATTATAAAAACCCTTTTCAATACCCAAATACATAAATGATTATATGGTATTTATTTCATTTTAAAAACATTATGGCTTGTTGAGGAGGCCAAAGACCAAATAATACTCAAGGCGGTGGAAAAAGTCGTTGTCACCGTGTACATTAAAAGAAACATTCCTTTTTGTCATTTTGTTAAATGCTTCGTAGAAAAAGATAAATTTTTTATAAAATTAAAAGTCAAAGGGGTTTATATACTGTATAAAATAAAGCCTTGTATTAGAATAAAATATGCCTCAATGAAAGGAGATTGAGACGAAGTCCCTTACCTTGTGTCCGACATGACTCGATTTCTCTTTAATCTCCTGAATAATAAACTAAAGTTAATTTATACTTTCTTAAGAACATTTTTCAATATTATTATTCCTTTTATATCAGTTATTGTCATGTTATAAACATTATGTAATCATTTATGTTAAAAATGTTTGTTTTGTCGATATTTTGATCTTAAGTCGAAAGTGGACTTCTTACAGTTACATGTTGTTAATGTGGTCAAAGGTTCATTATATCCAGAATGATATTCCAGATTTGGATATCATATATATCATAAATATCCAGAATATACATATATTTACAATAGTATATAACATTTAGTGGTAAGAAATGAAATGCATCGTTCATGGAGACGGTAAGCTGTACGTACGCATGAACGCTACTTTCATTTCTATTTCATATTTAATGGAGTGAAATCAAAATGATATAAAAGTATATTATAATTACAGTATAATATCATATATAATATCATTAACTCCATCCTTTATACGTCCCACATATGGCATTAACGAATCAAATCACTTTGAGGGGGCGGTAGTCTGCACATCCTAAAATGAAATTATCACGTTTACCCATAATGAAAACCATAAAGTTATTCCACAAATAAAAAATAAAGAAGAATAAGGAAAACATAAACATAATATAAATCATATATAAATAGAGTGACATCTTAATGGCCACCATTAAAGGTGTTAAAAGAATATTGAACAATCATCCTTTCATGAGGCAGAAAATCACCAACCACAGAAACAATATGTTCATTAACCATTAGACGAAGGTGTGTGTTGGATTAGCTCTAATAATTCTCATAAAAACATACTAGTATATTTAAGACACTTTTTTTGTAACAAAATAAAGTAATAAAAAGAGTTTATGGTGTTGGAGAAGCAAAATAAAACATAAGAATACAAGAGAAGACACTACCTTTAAATCGGGTAACTCTTTTTGATTTGAGCTCAATGGATTCTTGGAAAGACTTATGACCAAAGTGAGGCTTCTAGGAGTAATAGAGGGATGTAGAGAGACAAAATGGGCAGGGTTTGGGCGAGCCAAAGGCTTTAGTGGTGTGGGTAAGGTGGTAGAGGTGGGGGCATTTTATAAGAGGAGAGGAGGGGCACTTTTGGAACGTTATAAAAGGGTACTATATTTTCGAATGAGTATCGGATTTTAAAGGTCCTACATTGATTTATTTCAAGGATAAGGTGATAAGAGTTCTAAATACACACATCCAATAGGTTTTTGACATGTTTCGGTCTTATATTTTACATTATATTTTCATTTTATTTAAATCGTTAAATAATGAAGTAATCACTGCATCATCATGGTGTCATAAATAATATAATTTATTTAATGTCTAAAAATTAAAAAAAATATCATGATGTATTAATTCTTTTTAGATTTCTAATGAATAATTATAGTCAAATATATGACTTGTATAACCCCATTTGAAAACTGTTTTAGTAAAACAATTCATGTTTGTGACATTATTATTTTAACATTAAAAAAAAGATATTAATGTCATTTTCCTACCAAAGTGGCTCCATGGAGTCCCCATGTTTACCCATGGATTTTAATGGATGGAAATTACACATAAAATAAGGGTAAGACATGTGTCAAGTTCATTTCATATTATTAAAACATTATTCTTACCTTAAATTACACTAATTACCTCTAATCGCGATTAAAAACATAAAAGTTACTATTCACAAAAAAATTATTATAATCCCATTGAACCAAATTTTACTTCCTAATGACAACCATGTATGTAGGATTTTTGAAATTCAAAATATAAAGGTGGTAAAATTTCATTTAAATGAAAAATCAGTTTTTTTAAGTACCACTATGTGGTTTCACTATTCATCAAAAATTGAGTTTTTCAGAAAAATACAAAAACTCCACCCTAAGCTATATTTGATATTACGAATTCAAAAATTATGCCTATTTTACAAAATTCAAAACATATAAGTTGCATTAATTAATTTAATAATTAATTCACGCTTTCAGAGAAAATAGCGTGTTTTTATGAAACAATAAGTATCAAAAGATTGACACTAGTTTAAGTCCAATTTAAAAGTGAAATTAATTCCAACGACCACTATTGGATTAAATTGTAAAAATATATTCTAATTTCAATTGAAAACCAATTCAAAAGATAATCTAATCATATTAATAAATTAGATAAAAAAGAGGTTTGAATTAAAATACAACATTTTCACTATTCATTAAAAATGAACTTTATTGGAAAAATACTAAAAATTTACAAAAAGTAAATTTTGATGTCCCGATTCTAAAGAAGAGTTTTATTTGGTCCAATATAATGTATAAGAGTGACCAAAACAATATTTAATGACGGTTCTCCATCAAAAGGTGATAAGTGGACATTTAGTGAATATTAGAGTATATATGCCTAAAATTGAATTATTTTCTTATTTTAAGATTTTATCTTTTATTGAAAAAATATAAAACAATTTAACAAACATATATAATCATATTTTAGTTGTTTCTATTCATTCACACCAATACAACAACTATGTGTTAACTACCATTTAAAATAATATTATTATATTACTAGTGTGCAACGTAAGTTTTCAAAAAAACTCATTGTTGCGTATCGAGTACGCTATCAAACATAGAATTCCCTTTAAAGTAAAATTAATATTTAATTTAAAAATACTAATAGATATGAAAATGCTTTATTATTTATTTACGTGGGATGTTACATTACTTATCTGTCTCAATAAGATACTGTTCATTTTACATTCTTCTTGATTTTTTACATTTTTTATTGTAATTGTGAGGAGATGGAGGGCCATGTTGAACCTATTATAAACCAATACTAGATCAATATCCTAATTCTTCAAATTTTTTGTCAATATTTTCATGCTCTAAATATAGATACCCTCGATGTGATAAAGTGTGAGGTTATACATTTCTCAACTAAATCACTTGATGAGACATCTTGGAGGACTAATATATACAAAAACTATTATGTAATTAGAATAATATATAAAATACATTAAACTATAAAATAATTCTCATTCATGAAATTTTTCCTCATAACGACTGTCAACAATTCACCTCCATGTATATTTATCTATAAACTAATACATGAGCAATGGGATCTGAAACCATATTTACCAATAAGATAATTCTTTTCCAGTTTTGTATTAACATATCTCTATCAAACCACCACTAAAGAGAAATATATTTTCTAAAATTCATTGGTTTCCTCAAAATTTAATTCAATCTATAATTGAATAAATAAAATATTTCATTTAAAATATTAAATATTCAAAAAAAATGAGACAAAATAAATCAATTAATATATTTTACCATCACGACCTCCCAAAGCTATTGTTTTTTGAACATTTCTACTAACGACCAACCAGGAAATAAAATATTAAGCCTACAATGGATCTGCATCGATATATAACTAATAAACTAAACTGAAATTGGTCCAGTTTAATTATTATTATCATCAACGTAGATGTGTAATATATCATTGTCATGAGCAGGTGATATTTTTGGTAAAATTGTAATACCACATTTACTAACTTGAGAATGTGATTTCTTAGTAGAAACATGAGAAGTATCCTCTACCGAGGACACATTAGTAGTCCATCAATTTTTTTAAATTAACAGTTTTCATTCATTAAATAAGTATATTACTGAGTATTTAATAATATTAAAAAATAGTTATATCATAGTATCATCCCCTCTTTATCCGTATCTTACATTTCTACTAGAACGTGTAAGGAAACTTTGTGTACCAACATATCATTAGAATACTGAATATTTATAATCAAGAAATAACAATAATAAGTTTTTAAAAAATAGGCATGCATTTGTATGTTTCAAAAAGAGAAACAAAATATAAATATTTAAACGAAAAATTCAGAGAATAATTTAGTGTTTTACCACATAGATTCCTCATGCTCATTATGTATTACATGCACTATGTTTGTCTTATACTCATTTTAATAATCCAGAAATTGTGTAATAGATGAATAAGTCTCAGGTAAATCAATAACATCATCTACACCATCATCATTACTCTAATGGTATCATTTTCCATATAAAATGACAGACCACTGAACATTTGATGGATCATTGAAATAAAATACTTATTTTTCATGTATCTCCAACATAAATGTTTCCCCATTGTAATTAAATCTCTTCTAATCAACTAGATTTAACCCTTATTCATCTAGTTTTACACCACTCTTAATATCAACCAAACTACACTAAAAAATGGTGACTTTAAATTTAATATAATAAATTTACCATATGTCTTCAAGAACTTAAAAATATGGAGTTGATTTAGAAATGTGTTTTTCATCTTTGGCACTCAAAAAATGAAATTCTTCAGTGAAAACCATCACACCACGGTTCTGAACGGTACTCTTGTCATCCTAATTTTTTGTGTAAAATGTGTAACCATTAATATCAAAACCAAACCATCTGATTACATTATGAGATGGTCCCCTGGCTAACCACTTCAACTTTTCTGATATATATATATCTGGGGTGATTTTCACTTCAATCCATAAAAAAGTATTCTTATCCTCAATAATCATCCACTTTTTATTTCATTTCCATTATTTTTACTTTCATTCCGCAATATGAGGGGATATATAGGATTGAATATCTTCTATGTTGTTAAAAATATATAAATATTCCAGCATCACATTATCATCTTGAATGAAAATATCTTTATGCCTCTAACCCCTCTACCTTAACTATCATCTATCAGTTTTGGTGATATATGGATTCCAATATGCTCTAACTCATACAAATAATCTAAACTTAACTCATTAACCTCTTACGAGACATATTATTGAACAATAGAGGCCTCGGGTCGATAAAGATTTTTATCACATCCCTTCAAAATTTTCATATATATTTTAAAAGTATACATTCATCGTAAATAAACAGGCCCACATATTCTTATCGAATTCACCAAATGAATCAGCAGATAAACCATTGAATCAAAAAACATAAGATGGAAATACATTTCTAGTTGATAATGAATAAGAGTTATATCATTCTCTAATACAACTAAAAATTTCTAACAATGACATTTATATAAATGGATTTGAAAAAATTACATTACCTGATGATAGTATTTCTAATAGCTATCAGAAATATACCACAAACTACTTTTGGTAGATTTTGTTCCATAAATACAATGAAATAAAGAGATTTCATACCTATTAATTGACGATCCTTCAATGTCCAAAAATTATTCTCATTTGATGAAAAACTACTAGGAACATTAATACGATGAAGACACTGAACAAAATTTATCTTTTTAATCTTTCCTAATAAATGTCATGCCGGAGGAAAATATGTTATGTTTCTTTTACTAGTGGGAGATAAATACAAATGTATTCTCATTAATATAAAATCCAATATAGCATGAAATCCGTCATTATTATTTATTTTTTATGTCTAACGAAGTCCCAATAAAACTGTCACATATTTTTTTTCAACATTCATAACATTGATGTTATGTTTTATCTCTAAAAAGTTCCAGTTACATAATTTAAAAAATAAACATCTTCTTCCAGATATTTCTTTGAATACCATAACTTCTTTTCATTCCAAATGCCAAATTAATATTTTTCACCATGTCATAAAATTATTCCACTAAAAATGGAAGATGGGGAAGTTTTTATTCTTTTAAATCGTTAAATTATTTTTCATATCTACAATATGAAGTATAAATTCTCCAAAATATTGGATGTCTTGTGTACATTGACTTCCTTCCATTATTCAATTGATAATGTGAGTTTTTTATTCAAAAATTGTACATGCTTTATTTTTTTAACAATATATGCACATATGTTTTCATATATACGAAATCCTTTTATAGTAAACATTACCACAACACACAAAAGAAAATATTCTTTATTTTATTAATTGAAAAAATTAACACCTTCCTCCCATAGCAGTTTAAAATCTCTAATCACCGGTGAAAGATACGGAGCAATAAAATTTCATAGTTTTTTGTCCAGAAATCTTCATGATCATCATAATATATTTTTTCATCATTCATAGATTTTGGGAGAAGTTTTAAAGTACCAGAAAAATTGGCCATGGGCTATATTGGCTACTAAGGCTCTGATATAAATTCATTCCATCAGTACACAGTCCCATTCTGATATTTCTAACTGCGCATCCAAAATCATTATTTTTTTCCAAAAATCAACCATTTTAGGGATTCAGAAGTGTGGCATAAGTTATCATTAGATATGAAATCATCTAACTGTCTTCATATCCTTTTTGCGTCTATAGAATTTTCAATTTGATTCTTCAAAAGAAAAATTATTTGAAGGTGCCAAATTACATTAGAATGAGTTTTGATTTTGGTACCTAAGAATGAATCACAGTTTAATTCTCTGAATGGTATGAAAAAAATATTGTATTACATCATTATAATGTATGAAATTGATTTTTCCAGACGTTAGAAGATAGTACATGAGAATGAATCAGAGTTGACATTCCTATCTATCTTATAGCGTGGTGTCGCACATGTAGTACAAATTGATAAATATTCATATTGTTTCCAATACAACAAACAATCATTAGAGAAGACATGTATCTTTTTATACCCCAATCCCATTGGGTATAATATCTTCTTCCCCTCATAATTGGAATCTAGAAGATAATCATATTCTAAAAGTATCAATTTTAAAACCTCTTGTATACTGGAAAAACTTTTATCACTACACCAATTTTTTTCTTTCAAATTTACAAATCTCATAAATGCATATAACACTGTAAATTTACTGCAACTTGTAACTATTTGATACTCATAATCTCTTTAAAAATTTTCATCAATTTCTATTTTATTATTTTTTCAACACCTAAATTTTGAATTAATTATTCAATATGATCCTCTGCCTCCTCAAGAATATTGTTAAAAAAATTGGATGTTGAATTTTATGTGTTTTCACCATTCCAGATCTATCCTTTGTAATTATAGATAAAATCAAAACAAATGGGATGATCCTTTATTTTAATGGAGTTTAAAATTCTCACATTTAAACATTTTACACATGCATAGATAATCAAATTAATATTATGATGATGTTGTTTAGAAAATTCCAAGAATTCGGATTTTCTTTTTTATATTCACTAGTGGTTCTACGTAAATGTATGCAATTAAGATGCATTCAATACATGATATCTCAATATAATGTTTGAATATATTAAAACATATAAAGTTTTAATTATATATATATATATTTAAAGATAAATTGTAAATAGAAACACATTTAATACAAACTATTTATAATCAAATTGAAAAATCAGATATGAATCACAATAAGAAATCGTAATCAATTTATTTTTATATTATATATATGTTTTATATTGATAATTTATTTTAATTATAATATCAAAATTCTGAAATTTAATAGTTTATATTACATAGTTTTTGAATTATATTAATGTTGCATCTACCAAAAGTATTGAAAATTTCATTAATTTAGCTGCTGAAAAATTACATATTATCAGTAACATGAAATAATAATTAGAGTAAATGTTTATATTATAATTGGAATCAATCATAATACTCCCAAAACAATGATAGATGAAATTAAATACATACCTAAATTGGTATATCTGAGAGAATGTTGATTTTTTTTCTATTGTTAGTGTAACTTCCCAAGTAAATGAAGGATATGATATTTTCATATTTATTAATATTTGTGAATTTGATATTAATTTTCATTTAAATGGGATTCTATGTTAAATGGTGTACCCGACACAACAATGTGCTTCTCTAAAACCACATGTGGCACACAAGGTTGAGTCATACTAAAAACAATAATTTAATTTAATTTTAAATGGTAGTTAACATATTTCCATTGTATTGGTAGCAATGAACCGAACTAAAAAAAATATTATTATGCATGATTGTTAAAATGTTTTACATTTATCCAATAAAGTGCATTTTTAATGTATAGTGAAAATAATTCATTTTATGTCAAAACAATATTTTCATATTATTTATATTTATAGTTAGATTATACTTTTAATTGGATATAAAGTATAATTGGATTATATTTTTATCATTTAGCCCAATTTTGGTCATTGTAAGAAATTTCACATTGAAATTGGACATAAATGTGTGTTAATCTTTTGATAGTTATTATTTTTTTTAAACAAGTTTTTTTGATTTGAAAAAGGGAATTAATTTTAAATTAATTTATGAAACTTATGTTTTTTTAATATGGAAAAATAGATTATATATTTGGAATTAGGAGGTCCAAATTATGTAAATAGGTAGCTTTAATTTTCAGAAATTATGAATAGTAACATTAGTATATATTTTATTTACCATGGTTGAAAGGTAAATATGGTAAATGAGGAGAAAAAATAATATTAAATAATATTAAATTATCCTAACACATTTCATAATCCAAGTGGTTGATAGATGTCCGACCATGGTAATCCTTTGGACGATTTTGGGACCCCATGGAACCTATTTTAAATGATAATAAAGTTTTATAAAAATTAATTTAATGTTAAGGAAAATGTAACATAAACATATAGCTGTTAGTAAAAAAATTATATGAAATTATATAAGTCAAAATTTCAACAATAAATATTAATTATAAAGATAAAAACATTTCCTATATCATGTTATTTTATCTGGAATTGTTTTTAATTAAATAAATAAATTTAATTATTACACAATGGGGATGCAGTAATTTATTCATTTATAATCAATTAAAATAAATGATATTATATTGTTTTAAATAAATGTATTATGAAACTTTGTAAGCCATACACAAATTTTATGTATAATAATTACTTTTTAACTTTTAAATGATGATGGTTTTTCAAAATAAAAAAGTTTTTACGGATTTTTAAAAATTCATGATATGAATAAAATAAAAATTGACATTAATGAGTTTTTAAATTAATTATTATTTTGTTAAATGAAAAAATAGTCCAAAAAATATAGGATTCGGAAAAAATGACATTTATAATGTTTCAATGGTCATTAAAGATCCATTTTGGGTTATATGGAATTTTATAGTAAATATATTAACCTTATTGTATGAATATAATAGAAGACATGGTAAAAGTTAAATAAGTCAACAAAAGGGTTATATAAAAATGATAAGTATTAAAAAATATATCGAAAACCTGTCCAATTATTATTGAATGATTTTATTTTGACATATATTCTATGTATATTATAATTTAATGAGTTTTTCACCTTTTGAAACCGAATATAATTTTTATAAGAAAATAATGTTTTTAACCATTCCTAAAGTGCCCCTCCTCTCTCTTATGAAAGGACACCACCTCTAACTCATTAATGACACCTTTAAGGCCCATTGGATCATCAAAAATCTACTCCATTAATCTCCCCAAATCCCTTTATTCCACCTAGAATCATTACAATGGGAAGAAGGTATTTCAATATAGCCTTTTGGTTCAAACCGAAGAGAGTTACCTTATTTACAGGTAACATCTTCTCTCAAGTAATTTTCATTTATTTTACTTCTACACCCCCTATACTCTCTTTATTCAATTACATTATAAAAAAACTTGTATATTAAATATAAGATGATATTTTAGGAGAATTATTTGAACTTCACTTCAACACACATCCATCTAATGGATACAAACATACTGTTTCGGTGGACGGCAAACTACTGCCTCACGAAACGATGATTGTTCAATTATCTCATATCACCTCTCATAGTGGACATTATGATACAACTTTATATATATGTGATATATATTATATTTATATTGTCTATATGATTATTTATTTTTCATTTATATCATTCCTTTTTGGTTTCCATAATGGGTAAATAAGATAATTTCATGTGAGGATGTACAGACTACCACCCCGTTAAAGTGATATGAATCATTCATGCCATAAATGGAATGTATAATGTTTAGAGTTAATGTAATTATATATTATATTGTACTAGAATTAAAATATACATATATATAATTATATTATCATTTCATTTAATATGAAATATAAATGAAAGTAGCATTCATGCGTACGTCCGGCTTATCAGCTCCATGAACGGTGCATTTCATTTCTTATCTCCAAATGTTATATACAGTTATATATATATATATATACTAGATATATATGATATATAAATCATTAATATTCATTCCAAAGATAATTTAATTTTGACCTCATGGAAAACATGTAATTATAAGAAGTTCATTTTTTACTCAAGTACCAAATATCGACAAAATGACAGTTATTAACATAAATGATTATGTAATGTTTATAAAATTGTAATATGTGACATAAAAGAAATAATAAACATGATAATGGTTATGAAGCTTGTATAAATTAAGATTATATTATTATTCATGATATTAATGAACGAACGAGTCCAGTCATACATGAGGTTAGGAAATTTATAACCCAATTTCCTTTCTTTGGGTTGATCTTCTATAGCTTGATTATGGCATGCTATGATTATGTGATAAATAAATTTTGACAGAATATTCTTTATTTGTACTTTAATTATGTTTACCTATAGTGAATACATATAATCTATCTATTTTATTTACAAAATCATCATTGTGAGGGGCTACGAATCTAACTCCATTAATTGTGGCATATCTTGATATTGTGTACTTTATTATCCAATACGATGTATATAAACCCTTTGACATATTATTTCATGAATCTATTTATTCTAATTTAATTGTAATATTTGTTTGATGTTATAATATATGTAATTTTATTCAAGTGTTTATCATGTGTTATGAGACTCTTTCTTTAAAATATCCTTTTAAAACTTATGAATAATTATTTTTTAAAATCATTCTCATTAATTTCCTTTTTTTTAAAATGGGTTTAAGGATTTATTTTTATGGAAATTAATTTTTTAAAATATTAATTCCTTTAAAATAATAAATTTGGAATGAGGCACTTTGATTCAAAAATATTCTTTTTAAATGGTTTAAATGAATCTTTTAAATTGGATTTATTATATCAATATCTTGAACTGAAATATTTTTATTATAATATGGAAATTTCATCTTTCCTTTATGATTATATTATTTTTTTATGATTATGTTATGGTTATTTGGAATTTTTTATATATACTGGTGGTTTTATGATAAACCTAGTGTAGGTGGGACCGAGATAGCTCTCCAATGCATTTGGTAACATTATAGTGGAAAATGTTATGTGTTTATCCTAAGAGATTTAAGCAATATACTTTGATGTGTATTGCAAAGTAACTCCATACATAGCTGTGAAAGAAACAAATTAAGTATGTTATGGATGACATTAGTTACCACTATGATTTATGATTTCTATATGTTATTCATAAATTATATGATTTCATTAGGTATGTTAAAGAGATTATGTTTTGTATGAATTGATAGACTAATGTTTTTTTATTTTATAACCATTTCTGAGCATTTTATGCCCATCCCAATTTTTTGAAATGTTTTTTTCATAGGGTATTAGGAAGGGTAAGTGAAAGGAAGAATTCAAGAATATTTATATCAAGAAAAGAAATATTTTTTTCAGTGAAGAGATTTTATTATATTAAAAAATGGATACTAAGTAGAAGTGTCTACTTTGTAATATTTGGGATTTAATGTAATATGTTTGGCCTAATTCTATAAAACTCAAAATGGTAAATGATATTCAATGCGAATTATAAAATAAATCCATGATTATGAAATGTTTATAGTTGGGGCCATATTGTTTGTATCAGAGGTCGGTTTAGAAATATTTAGGGATTATGAGTTTTCATTAAACACATGGTTAGTCTCTATGTTTATTCATTCATTTAAATATTTGTTTTGTAACTTTTTTAGATCACATAAATTTAGTTACAAATTGAAGGATTAGGATCTCAAATAACAATTATATCTCTTCCTAATAACATGCTTTCAATAATTATTACAAAGTCATGTTCAGATGATTGTTAAATTTTTTCTAGCACACAAATCACTTGAATGAAATTATTTGAGATATCAAACACATCCACTATAACTCAATACCATCATGGATCGTGGGTTGTATTTAATCAAATAAATTTTTCTCAAAATTCTCATATTTTCAATAAAGGCAAATTTTATCAAGGAATTGTCAAATATTTTACCATATTACAAGATATTGAAGCATATTATGATTTTGAAAATGGTTCTGAAAAAGGATGCCCTTGAACAACCTTTTTTTAGTTTATTTTATAATATTTTCTCCCATCACATATATATATTATTTTAAATGTACCATAGACTGAATGTTTCAACTCATTTTTGGTTAAAATGTTTATAAAAAGCATGTTTTATCAGATGTTTTCAAATTAAATGCCATACAAGAATATTTTCTGAAATAATTTTTCTACTAACACCCTTATGACCCATGTTGTACAATGTGTTTTTGAATGAGGAAGAAAATTATTTTGAATGATCGAAAAATCATTTTTTCAGTGAATGGAACTTATACCTACATGAACAAGATGAGGATGAAACCATGTGGACCCCATGATCCTAGTATTCTGTTCTTTATATTGGGGATAGTTTTATTTTATCATATTTTAGTAAAATAAAAAAGGACATTATATATAAGACTTCATGAATAAAGATGTCGAGTTCTTAATGTGTTTCGATGAAAATGGTAGGTATAAGAAAATCTTCAAGGTTAAAACATGTAAGTTTAATTTTTTAGTTTTATAAAAAAACAACCCTTAAGATGGGTGACACCTCATCACGTCTGACAAGGCCGCAAGAATCGAACCTAATACCGAAGGGTGAAAATGGTGAATCTCCAACCATTGGCCTTCATTAATTCCCTAGTTAGTATGATTTATTAATTTTAGTTAAATGATTTTAAGGATCATGAATAAGTTGATTTTGGGGTATTCTGTTTTTACAAATGGATATCCTTTGTATAAGAAAATGATTTTGTGATTAAGTGATAATGTTTATTTTGGAAGATGATTGATCTACTTGGGACACTATATTATTTCGAATAATAGAATTTAATGGGATTTCATTTGTGGAGTAATGATAAAATTTTATTTTTTATGAATCTATGTTTTTTATTCAGGACATATAAAGATTCATGTTATTAATGGAAATGAATGGCTTATAGTAGAGAATATGTGATTAGGATAATTAGTTTTCAGTATGATACTATAAGAGTTGTCAATGTTATTTGATGATATATGTTAAGATTTTTGTGGAAGATTATGTGATCAAACCCTTATGAATTTTTGGTTTCAAACATAGTTTTGATTATTTTGGAGAATTTTAAATATAATTATTTATTGAATGGTAAATGTTGAGATTTTGGTATTCTATTTTCAAATTTTGAGATTAAGAATAATATTTATTCTTATAATGTTTTATCCTTTTTGCGGATTATTTGATCTTTTATTAACCATTTTGGATTTGGTTAATTTCTAAAGGTAAAGGAAATATATAGTTCATCTTTTTTGATTATTTGATTTTGTAAAAGTTCATTCTAGTGCATTAGGTGTGCCCATTTCATCATGAATACACATCATTTGGATAAAAGATGAGTTTGTGGTAGAAATTTCATTAAATAAAGAAACCTTAATTTTTAGGAAAGTATATTTTTTTGAGCATTGTCTAGGTAGTAACAAAATTCTTGAACTCTATAAATAGGATCATGAATCAAATAAATTATTCGCTTTCTTTTATCATCAGAGTTTTACCCAACGACAAATTTATGGTGTTTTGGTGGTTAGATTTCCATAATCTATTTCTCTATCACTCTCTATTAATCAATGTGAGTTTTTTCGAATTACATATCCATGTTTTTATACATGGATTCCACATATGAGTTATCTCAAGTTACCATTGTACATCCCTTTTTTTCTTTTAAAGTGAATTTTTTATTGACACTTTTTCTGATGGGGGACTTTCAATTAAATTTCCAAGACCAATTTTAAAATTGTTAGGATGTAATTTCCAAAAGGGGGGAAGGTTGTAACATCGCATGTAAATAAAGGATATTTCCTTTTCATATTTGTTAATATTTTTGAATTAAATATTAATTTTACATTAAAAGGGATGATATGTTCTATGGAGTACTCAACATGCAACAATGGGTTTCTCCAAAATCTCATTTTTCACACTAGGCTGAGTCATACTAAAAAATATTAATATAATATTATTTGTAATGGTAGTTAACGTCTGGCTATTTTATTTTCATGAATGAACAGAACTAACTAAAATATGATTATACATGTTTGTTAAATTAGTTTACATTTATCAAATAAAACATAGAGGATTTAAATGAGAATGAATCTAGTTTTAAGAATAAATACTCAAATATTTTTTAAAGTTCGTTTTACCGCATTTTGATGAAGAAACGCTTTAAAATCTCAGTTTTTTAATTTTATATGTTCAATATGACAAAATTAAGTTCTTATTTATAAAAGGGAAATAAATTTTTTACTTTGGGTAAATATTTGGTATTTTTCTGATAATGTTCATTTGGTAATGAATACTGAGAAAAATTGCTTTTGATGTTAGATATTTATTTTAATCTGATTTATTTATATAGTTATATTATACTTTTAATTGGTTTTAAAGTGTAATTTAATTATATTTTTATAATTTAATCTAATTTTGGTCATTGGAAGAAAATTCTCCTTGAAATTGGACATAAACAAGTGTCAATCTTCGGATAGATATTATTTCATACAAACACACTTGATAGTTTTAACAATGTTATTTAATTTTAAAATAATTTTTCAACATATGCGTTTTTAATTTATAAAAATGGATTCTATATTTTTAATTAGGATTTCTAAATTTTGTATGTTGGTAAATTTTATTTTTAGACATTATGAATAGTGACAAAAAAAATATTTTATTTACCATGGTTAAAAGGTAAATCTGATAAATAATGGTAATCAAAATAATATTATAATAATCTTTATTTTCCCTAACATGTGTCCTAATACTATTTCGAGATTTATTTCCAACCATGGGAATCCTTATGTCGATTTTGGGACCCCATGGAGCCAAATTAAAATCAAAGTTAAATTTTATAAAAATTAATTTAATGTTATGAAAAATTTAACAATAACATATATCATTTATTAAAAAAAATATGTTGTTATATAAGTTATAATTTCGGATATAAATAGTAATTATAAAGATACAAAAATTTCCTAAATTATGTGTTTTTATTTAAAATTTTTAGACATTAAATAATTAAATTTCATTATGACACAATTGTTATGGAGGAATTTCATAATTAATAAAAGATTAAAATAAATGATATAATAAATATTAAAATAAATTTATTTTGTAAAATTTGAAGTAATCCACGAATTTTAGGGATAATAATGAATTGTTATCTTTGAATTGATGATGGTTGGTTTAATGAGACATGTTTTTATAAGTTTTTAAAAAGTCATGATATGAATAGTGTAAAAATTGACAAAAAAGAGTTTTTAAATCAATTAATATTTTATTAAATGATAAATAAGTCCTAAAAATATAGTATTTGGACAAATAACATTTATAATGATAAAAATTTCATTAATTATCTATTTTGGATCACTTTTAATTTTATTTTAATTATATTAATCACATAGTACGAATATACAAGAAGACATGGTAAAAGTTAAATAAGTTAACAAAGGGTTAAATAAAAAAGATAAGGGCTAAAAAATATCCCAAACCTGTAAAATTCTTATTGGATGGTTTTATTTAGACTTATATTAATCTTATATTTAAATTTAATGAGATTTGGACCTTTTGTAACTGAAAATCGTTTTTATAAGAAATTAATACTTTCAATAATTCCTAAAGAGACCCTCCTCCGTCTTATAAAAGGAAACCATCTCTATCACATTAATCACTCCTGTCAAGCCCAAGGGATAATCCAACCTATGCTCAAATAATCTCCCAACATCCATATCTTTCACATAGAAGCATTAATTTTGGCGTAAGGATTTTCAATAATTCATTTTGGTTCAAACCAAAGGAAGTTACCAAATTTAAAGGTAATGTTTTATCCAATGTTGTTTTCATTTATTTTCCTTATCCACCAACCCGAACTCTCATAATTACATTACATTACAAAAACACTAGAATATTCAATATAATAGGATGTTTTTATGAGAATTATCTGAAATACACTTCCACACACCACCATTTAAAGGATATGAACATACTATTTCAGCGGATGGCGAACTACTGCCTCACAAAATAATGATTGTTCAATTATCACTTACAACCTCTCATAGTGGTCATTATGATGGAACTATATTTATATGTGATATATATTTTATTTATATAGCCTCTATTATTATGTATTTTTCATTTATTTCATACCCTTATGTTTTCCAAAATGGGTAAATATGATAATTTCATTTGAGGATATGGTGGCTACCGCCACCTCAAAGTGATATGAATTATTCATGCCATGTGTGGAACATAAAAAGGTTAGAGTTAATGAAATTATATATTATATTATAATATAATTATAATATAACTATGTACAATTATGTTTTCATTCCATTATATATGAAATATAAATGAAAGTAGCGTTCATGTGTACGTACGACTTACCATCTCCATGAAAGGTGCATTTCATTTCTTATCTCCAAATTTTAGGTACTATTATAAATACATACATACATATATATATATATATATTATAAAAATAATTAATATCATTCTGGAGATAATGGTCTTTTGAACTCATTGAAAACTTTTAATTACAATATGTTCAGTTCTGACACAAGTGCCAAATATCGACCAAACGAACATTATTAACATAAATGATAATGTAATGTTTATAAACTGATTATAAGTGATATAAAGGAAATAATAAACTTGAAAAAGGATACTATGCATGTATGAATTACCATTATTTTAATATTCCATATATTAATAAATGAACGACTCAAGTCGGTCATGACGTAAGAGAACTTCTTAACCAAACTTTCATTCTTTGGGTTTATATTCTACTTCCTAATTATGTCCTGATAAGATTATGTGATAAATAAATTTTGATTTCATTTCTTGTATTTGTACTTTAAATATGTTTATCTATTGTGAATACATATAATCGGTTTTATTTAAAAAATGATCATTGTAAAGGGATACGTATCAGCCTCCTTTCATTAAGGCATATCTTGATATTGTGCCCCCTTTTTATCCTATAAGGTGTATATACTACCCTTTGACATATTGTATCTTGAATATAATTATTATCATGATATTATAAGATTTTTTTTTTATTTTATACTCTAAGTATATTTAATCAGGTTTTTCTCAATAGTTACATGACTCTTTGACTAACAAATCCTTTTAAAAGTTTTGATGATTTATTTTTTAAAATAATTCTCAATAACATCAAGTGTTTTTAAAATGGTTTAAGGATTTATTTTTATGGAAATTAATGTTTAAGAATATTAATTCATTTAAGATTATCAAAGTGGAATGAGTCACATTGATTCAAAAATATTATTTTTAAATGTTTTAAATGTGTCATTTAAATTTGATTGATTCTGTCAATATCTTGAACTGATATACTTTGATTGTAATATGGAAATGTTATCATTTCATTATGATTATTTTATGTGTTATGATTATATTCTGGTTCTTTTTAATTGATAATGTATATGGGTGGTTCTGTGATAAACCTTGGATGGATGTGCCCGATATAGCTATCCAAAGCATTGGGTAACATAACAGAGGTAAGAGTTAATGTTTCTACTATGAGATTTATTGAATATACTGTGATGGTTATTTTAACATAACTCCATACATAGCTATGAAAACTAAAATGTAAGTATGTTATATATTCCAAAAGTTAAATAATTATATAATATTTCTATGTGTTATTCATAAATCTTATGATTTTATGGGGTATATTAAAGAGGATATGTTTTGTTTGTATTGATAGACAAATGTTTTTTTCCTTAATTTTATAACCCTTAATGATATTTTTATGATCATCCCATGATTTGAAAAGGTTTTTTCATTGGGTATATGGAAGGGTAATATAATTGGATAATTCAAGAAGATTTATATCAAGAAATGAATTATTGTTTTCTTTTAAGAGATTTTATTTTATAAAATAATGTATTCTGAGTATGAGTGTCTACTTTGTAATATTTGGGATGTAATTTAATAGTTATGGCCTAGTTCTATAAAACTATAAACATGAAAATATCCTCAAATTAAATTACTAACTTAATTCATGATAATGAAATGTTTATGGATAGGGCATTATAGTTGGTATCAGAGGCCGATTTAGACAACTTTAGGGATTATGAGTTTTCGTTAAACAAATGGTTAGTCCCTATGTCTATAAATTTATTTAAATCCATAATTTTAACCCTTTTAGATCATGTAATGTTATTTAAAAATGTATGTATAAGGATCTCAAAAATAATTAATATCTCAACCTAATGACATGCTCTTTATAATTTTTACAAAGTCATGTTCGGTTGATTGAGAAACCTTTTCTAGCATACAACTAAATTGCATGTTTGGGATATAAAACACCTCCATTATACATCGATACCATATTGGATCATGGGTTTTAATTAATATAATACTATTTTTCAGTATTTTCATATTTTTATGAAAGGTAAATATTATCAGGGAATTTTCAAATATTTTACCTTATCACATGATTTTGAAGCATATTATGAATTTGAAAATGGTGCTGAAGAAGGAGACCCTTGCACAGCATATTTATATTTGATTTTAATAATATAGTCTCTCATCACATACTTATATTATTTTGAAAGGACCATTTATTGAATTTTTCAACAAATATTCTATGAGGCTATTTTATAAAAATCATGTTTTATCAGATGTTTTGAAATTATATGCCATATATGATAATTCTATGAAACTATTTTTCTACAAACACCCATATGACGCATGTTGTACAAGGTGTATTGGGACAAAGGAAGAAAATGGTTTTGAAGGATATCTAAATCATTGTTGAACTTCTACCTACGTGAACTAGATGATGATGAAACCATGTGAACACCATGATCATGGTATGATGTTCATTCTATAGGGGACAATTTTATTTTATCATATTGAGGTGAAATTAAAAATTATAGTATATATAAGACTTCATGAATTAATTTTTTTAGGTCTTAATGTGTTGGTATGAAAATTATAGGAATAATAAAATATTTATGTTAAAACATGTTAGGTTTGTTCCTTAGTATTATATAAATGACACCCCATAAGATGGGTAACAACCCATTTCATCTAGCAAGGCCACAGGAATTGAACCCACAAATGAAGGGCAATGAGGGAGCATTGCCTACCACTGACCTATGTAAAGTCCTTGGATTTTATGACATATTTATTTTAGTTAAATGATTTTATGGATCAATAATATGTTGATTTTTGGATCGTATGTTTTATTAAATTGATATCTTAACTATAAAAATGATTTAGTGATTAAGTAATAAAGGTTATTTCGGAATACAATTCCTCTTTTGAGAACAATATAAGCATAATGAAAATAGAATATAGTGGGATTTCATTTGAGGTGTAATGGTTGAATTTTATTTTGTAGGAATCTATTAATTTATTATGGACATATACATATTCAGGTAATTATTGGAAATGAATAAACTATCATTGATAATATGTGATTTGGTTAATTACTTTTCAGTATGAGACTTTAAGTGTAGTCAATATCATGTGTAGATAAATGTTAAATTTTTTTTGGAAGACTATGTGATCAAATCCTTTTGAAATTTGGGATCCAAACATAGTTTGGATTATTTTGGAGAATTATAAAAACAATTTTTTATTTAATGCTTATTGTTTTCTTGTGGGTAATGTTTGTCCAATTTTTGAAATTAAGAGTAGTATATATTTTTATAATTTATTATAATTTTTTGTTATTATTTAATATTGTACTAAATAATTTGGTTTTGGTTAAAGTCTAATGATAGGGTAAATTTATGGTTCATCTTTTTTGGATTATGTGATTCTTTAGAAGTTCATTCTAGTGCTTCAGGTGTGTCCATTTCTTCATGAATACTCATTATTAGGAAAAAAGATGAGTTTTTGGTAGAAATTTCATTAATGTATGAAACACTACTTTTTAGGAATGTATATTTCCTTATGATCATTATCTAGGTAATAATAAAAGTAATCAACTTTATGAAAATTATGTTGAGGCAAAAACTTATATGATTTCTTTTCCCATTTGAGTTTTACCCAACCACAAATTTATGGTATTTTGGGGTTTAGAATTTCGTGATCATTTTCTCTATCATTCTCTATTAATATATGAGAGTTATTTTCTCTTCCATATCCATGTTTTCGTACATGGAATCCTAGTATGTGTTATCCTTGGTGTCCTTTTTACTTTTCTTTATTTATTTTAAAGTGATTGTTTTATTGACTATTTTTTTGAAGTTGTAAATTCAATGAAATTTCCATCCGCAATTTTAAAATTGGGAGGACGTAATTGTCAAAATGGGGTAGGATGTAACATGTAAAGTAAATAAAGGATATGACATTTTCATATTTATTAATATTTTTTAATTAAATATTAAATTTATTTTAAAGGGGATTCTATGTTCGATGGCATACCAGACACACAACAATGTGTTTCTCCAAAATCTCTTTTGCAAATGAGGCTAAATCGTATTAAAAAATAATAAAATATTATTATTTTAAATAGTAGTTAACATATTTCAATTTATTGGTGGGAAGGACAAGAACTAACTACAATATGATTATACATGTTTGATAAAAGTTTTTACATTTATTTAATAAAATTTAAAGGCATATAATGAAAATGAATCCAATTTTATGCATAAATTCAATAATAATTTTAAACATTTGTTTTACCGCATTTTTATTGTCATGAATCGTCCCCCAGGGCCTGCATCGTGACTAACCCAAGCCCACCTTCCATAGACCAGGGGCTGGTGACTAGCACTAAATGCATAATTCACTAGAACTGGGAAGGAATTGCCATTATAAAACGTAATCACACACAACCCGAGAACAAGCGGAAGAAATCACTATGTAAAGCATTATAACAAGTGGGACGAAAGTACAAAGGGTCCAGAAATACAAGACCAACATAAAGGTACAGTTACAACTGAAAGAAAGTACAACTGAAAAAACGAACAGCTGGAAGATGGAAGCAGCTCCTGGATCGTTATCCGGGGTCCTACCTCAAGGGTAGGTACAAATTTCCTCCTCAGTACTCCACTTCAATCCATCTCCTCTGGGTACCGACTTATCATGAGATCCACCTTCGGGTACCGTCCAGTCCGTGTACACTCCACCTCGGTCAGCGATGTCCATCATCTGCATCAAACATAACAAGGTGTGTGCATAGCCCTCTATAGGGGTGAGTATAATGATGCTCTGTAGGGACCTGGGGACCCTCAAGGTCTCACAGAAATCCAACAAGGATAAACCACAAAGTAATATTTCAACATATACCCTTACTAAGGTATATGCCCATACATATACCTAAGTTATCATGTAACCCATCTCAATCATGAAGAAAACACAAAGTTTATTGACTAATCTCAAACCAGGATTTTAATTATTGTAACCACGACTGTTGTAGAACTCCTCCTCAATCGAGTATAGTGGCCTTGTCGCAACTCCAAGATGCTACTTACTAACCTTAGACTGTTGAGAACTCTTCTTGTCCAGTACCACGTGTCTTCTGCCAAACCGGGGGCTTCATCCACTGTGGGTCTGCCGCCAAACCAGGCGCTCCCCCTAATAGCCGTCATATGTAATCTTCCTGTCAAGTACAGCGGGTCTGCTGCCAAACTAGGCACTCCATCCGCAGTGGGTCTTTTTCCAAACCGGGTGCTCCATCTACTGGGCTAATCGAATCACTCATAGTCGAATTGGTCAGGCAGTCGTCAGGTCTACAGCTACATGGTCTCCGTACTCCGTCTGCTCGTCTTCGAGAGGATCTATTCCACGAGCTACTGGTCGATACAACAAGTGTCACAATGTCTCAGATGGAAGTATCCCAAAGTACTGCCTCGTTGTAGGGGTCACAATGCAACGTACGGCGCGCCAATCGGACGCCCGGTCTGTGAGTTATTGGAATTTATGTTCCAAGGCCCCGGATGGTTTTTAAGGTAAAACAAACCAGACCATACTCCAATCTCATCAGAATCCCACGTGTAGTATGCAAAAAGGACATTCTCTTCAAACTGAAACCAACGTAGTTGATAACATTTCAATCAAAATGTCAGGTCCTTATGTTATAATCATTTCAGCTCTGAGGGCCCGATTGGTTTTGGGTTCGAACCATCATATACATACCAAAACTTTTCCAAAACCTTGAATTTAATATACCGAAACGTCCGTCTTAATCCAAGGATTCATACACAACTTATGGTGTGTTGATCCGAGGTACGTAGCTCATGTTATGGGCGAATAACCGAAAATGGTCCGAAGAGGGGGGTCTAAGCCCGGTCCGACCCGGCCCAACCCGCCCCGGGTTGGCCCGAACAGGGTCTACCTGACCCAGATCCAGGTCCGGCCCGGCGGGCGTGACCTAGCCCATGGTGGGCGCAGCCCGGCCCACGGCTGGCGCAGCATGGCCCGACCCGCGGTTGGCCGAGGTGTGGCAAAGATGGCTTATCGGGGGGGAGGGGGTGGCCCCCCCGGTTCATCGAAACAGCGGCTCGAGGATGGCGCTACCCAGTCTTCCTAGATCATGTGTGGTGCGCGATCTGGTCCATTATTGCCGCGGCTGGTGTCGTGGCGGTATTCCGGCGGCGGCGCGCTGGGGCGTCGCCGCCTCCAGGCTGTCTGCCGGTGCCGGCTGCCGCCTCTGGCCACCAGCGATGCGCACCGATGCGTCATTCCATGGGACACCAGTGTCATTCAAGTGGTCCATTTTAGCTCCCGCCTGCACCTACGTCCTCCTCGGGTCCATTTCTACACTGCGACGACCTCAAATAAATGTTTCCCTTCCATTCATCTGTCGTCAAACATTCCGCACATCACGAACAAGTTGGCGGTGTGTCTAGACTTGTTCGTTCGCCCATACCCACCTCATTAAAGGTTCAAATAATCACCCAACAAATAAACACCCATGTTGGAGGATATAAATCACATATATGAAAATATACAATATCCCCCTACCTCGATTATGACGTTGCAGGTCTTCGAGCAGCGGAAAGAGAATTCAAAGACGACATCGGGTGCATCCAAGGAGAAGTCGTAGTCGACATTCCTCGTGGACGATGTATTCTCCCTTGTTGCAGAGGAAGAAGAAAAGATGAAGTTCATCATGGATAGAACACCGTTCATTGTGGAAGGTTGAAGCTCTCCTTAAATTCCAAGGGATCCTCCCAAATATTTTCCAAGCAATTTTTAAAAAAAGGCTCCCCCAGGTTAAAATATTTGCCAACCTTTTCAAAATAATTCAAAAAGAATTAGAGAAGTCAATTCATTAATTTATCATTAAATGAAACCATGTTGGAAAAATTTATGGGAGAGAGAGATGGAGGTGAAGAGTCAAAATAAAGGAGGGGAGTTAAATGGGGGTTTCCAGGGATTTGAGGGGAGGTGATAAGTTAGGGGTTCATGTGGGCCCCACCACCCTTATTTATTTCCTCCCATGGGAAGTTAGGTGGGGTTTGAGACCCACATCTAACTTCCTTTTGGAGGAAATAACTTCCACATAAAATAAAATTGTAACACAACAATTTTATTTAATTCTCAATGAATACCCAAAATTAAACTACCGCATACGACAAAATGCAACTACGGTAAAGGTCCCCTTAGGCAAATACTAGTACTTCGTGTTCATCGGTGTCCTCAAGTTTCAATTCCGATCCCGGTTCAGAAGATAGAAAACCCCACATGTACGTTTACTGAATGTACCAGTACAAAACTTCAGAAATTGATTCTGGGCACACCGGGCCTCAAAATCAGGTTCTGTCAGAAACCGCAGACTCATAAAATTCCAATGAATTTATGAAATAAAATTCATTGAAATTTCCAGGTCTTTACATTACCCCCACCTCTGGGATTTACATCCCTATAAATCTACAACATACACTAGGGAAACAAAAGAGGGTACATAGCACGTATATGAGCCTCCCGCTCCCATATGCTCTCTTGTAGGTTCCTCTGCTACCATAAAACATACAACAGAGGTATCAAACATCCACATAGGACCATATCTTATTGATTTTCAATCTCCACTGGAACCATTGTGAATGTCATCCCGTGGTCAATTATGTGGGACATGTCGTGCACGCATCTCCTCAAATGAGATACGTGGATGACGTCATGCACCCAGTGCAACTGATGTGGAAGGGCCAAGTGATAATCCACCTCACATACTGTGCTGATGAAAAAGGAGGAGTGACTGTAGAAAGGCTACACCATCCCTGTCCACAAAGGATATCAGCAGTGCAGCTAGCTACTCTGTCACCTCTCCTAGAAGCTGAATACCAGTCCTCATGCTGAGCGCATCCACAAAAATGTTCCCCTTCCCAGGAGTATAGAATATCTCAATGTCATAATCCTTGAGGAACTATAGCCATCGCTATTGTCTTAGGTTCAGATTCATCAGAAAGAATACACACCTAATACTATTGATATTGGAGTGAACACTAAACCGTTCACTCGACGAACTATGGGTGAGACTAGCCAATTGTAAGAAATCGAATTCACCCTTCTTCGCATATGTTCTACAAGAGCTGTTAAGATTTCTCCTTTGCCAAAAAGGGAAATCTGGTCTCATCCCCTGGATGAACCACATCCTTTTCCTAATACAGTCAATCCTGACATGAATGATAATAATTCATGCCATGGACGATGTCGTAAGGCCTCGACGCTACTACAAAAAGACCCACCATTACACTCACCTCCAAGGGTTTAGTCACACTGTCGGTATCAGTGTGTGGTCACTGGGTCTCCTCCAGTAGTAATATTTAAAGTGAGAGTGAAGTCAACAGTTTTAACCGAAACCACTTAGTATTAACAACACAAAAAGGAAGGATATAAAACATCACAAGGACAAGTGTCTTTTATTACTGCAGCTTGACTTACAAAGACACAAAGAAACCACAAAAACGACTTTAACGAAGCTAGAAACATCATGAACAAAGGCCTCTATTCTTGGAACCTGTCCTGATCCGGTCCACCTGATTCTAGAGCTTTATAGTCGTATGCTTCAGTTTCTTGAAGCTGTTATCTCCCATGTCCACCTATTCCCTGCGGTCGGGGTGGACCTCCTGGTGGTGGTGATGGCAACACCTCAAAGCGTCATCCACCACCAGCTGTATGACCAACTCTTCTACCTCGGTCTCCTGCTCCTTTTGGTCTTCATTGATCGAACCTATGCCTCTTCCTGGGAGGTGCCTCATCTATCTACTGATCATCTGTATGGTGGGTCGGACAGTCACGTGCCTTGTGACCAAGCTCGCTTCATGAGAAACACTATCAGTTCATTGTATGCCTTGCTCTGTCTCTACTCTGGGTGCCCCGTAAAACTTATCCAAAGTCATGCGATCGACCACCTATTGGTCTGGTCCTCTTGGACCTTTGCATCACCTGTCTACTGGAAACTGCAGAAGACTCCACTACATGTCGGCTAGTGGTGGGTCCCACTGCTAGAGACTGCTTAGAAAAGAATCTCTCCACCAGGAGGGCTTGCTACAACACCCCCGTCTACGTTAGGATGGTGTGGGAGACAACTAAAGCTCTAATATCTGACCCGATCCCCTGCTCGAAGGTCCAATCCCTGTAGAACGGGTCTCGTACCATATCGATAGAGTAGCGCGAGAGGTTTGTGAACCTCGTTGAGTATTGTGCCACTATCATTATGCCTTGCTGCAGATGTAGTAGCTCTTGTATATGCACCACTCAATGTGTGGCTGGTATAATCTCCACCTAGAATAGGCACTTGAAGTCTGCCCATAGAAGTGTCGCCTCGTCATGCATCTGGAGCATCAGGCTCCACCATCTACTTGCTGCTGCCTAAAGGGGGTGGGCATCAAGGATTACCATGAAGTTTAATGGTGTCCCTACCAGCCTAAAGACTCTCACCACAGCCTCCTGCCAATCCTCAGCTGCCTGCAGGTCCGTCTCTCCCTGGAAATTGGGTGGCCTCTAGTGTTGGAACTCGTGTAGCGCGCTCATTCAGCGTGCATTGCCAGCTGCTCGGGCTGGTGGCATTGGTGGCCCAACGGGTTGTAGTTCTGCTGGTGCCTCTAATGGTGACTCAGCTGGAAGAGGTCCCTGTACTGAGGCCTCATTGCTCGACGGTCTATCAGTACGTACAACTCTAGGGGCTCTAGCTAGTCATCCTCGGAGAGGCATCCTAAAAGAAACAGATGTGACATGTTCCAAAGACTATACCTGGTGAGTTGACCTGGATTGAGTTGACTTAAAGTAAAATTTTGTAAAACACACACGCAATTAGTGTTTTCATTCACTGAGTAGGAAATCAGAAGTCTGGGTCTTGGTGTATGGATACGTCAGCCACCGACACCAACACTGGACTCCCTGAACTGAAAACCACACCTAGTACCCTAAAAACTAATGTTTCACAGAAAATAAATATCAGAGTCTTAAATACTGCGGTAGAATAGACTCCTCTGAAACCAATTTGTCTCGACTCGAACGCATTGTGACTACCCTAGGTCTTCCTTCCATAGGCCAGGGGCTAGTGACTAGCACCAAAGGCGTAATTCCCTAGAACTGGGAAGGAATTTCCTTTATAAAATGTAAACACACACAACTAGAGGACAAGTGGAAGAAAACACTAAGTAAAGCAATATGACAAGTGTGCTGAAAGTACAAAGGGGACGGAAATACAATCCCAATTGAAAGGTACACCTAAAAATGAAATAAAGTACAACTGAAAATACAAACAACTGGATGATGGAAGTAGGTCCTAGGTCATCCTCCGTGTTCCTACTTGAAGGGTAGGTACAAATATCATCCTCATCACTCCACATTCGTCCGTCTCCTCTGGGTACCGAATCGTCATGAGTTCCACGTCCGGGTACCATCCAGTCCTTGTTCACTCTGCCTCATTCAGCGCTTACCGTCATCTACATCAAACACAATGAGGTGCTGGCATAGCCCATGCAGGGGTGAGTATAACGATACTCAGTAAGGACCCCAAGACTCTCAAGGTCTCACGAAAATCCTACCAGGATAAACCAAAAATTACAATTTCAATGGATAATCGTTACTTAGGTATATGCCCATACATACACCAATGTTATCAAGTAACCCAGCTCAATCTTGAGGAAAACAAAAAGGTCATCGACTCAGCTCAAACCAAGATGTTCATTATCGAAACCACGACTGATGGATAACTCCTCCTCTATTGAGTTCAGTGGCCCTGTCGCGACTCCGAGGCAGTACTCACTAACACTAGACTCCTGAGGTACTCCTCATATCGAGTACCGCAGGTCTGCTACCAAACCGGGCGCTCCATCCACTATTGGTCCGCCACCAAACCGATCACTCCACCTAATAGATGTCAGAGGTACTCCTCTTGTCATGTATTGTGGGTCTGCTACCAAACTAGGTGCTTCATCCTCCGTGGGTCTGCCACCAAACCAGGAGCTCCATCCACTGGGCTAATCAAATCACTCCGAGTCGAATCGTTCAAGCAGTCGCCGGGTCCTAAACTACAAGGTCTCCACACTCCATTTGCTCGTCTCCGGAAAGATCTACTCCACGAGATACTGTTCAATACTCCAAGTTTCACGAAGGCTCAGGTGGAAGTATCCCAATGGAATGCCTCGTCATAGGGGTCACAACGCAACAGACGGTGCGTCAATCGGACACCTGGTCTGTGAGTTATTGTCTTCTCCGTTCCAAGGGCCTGGTTGGGTTTTAAGCTAAAACCAATGTGAACATACTCCAATCTCATCCAAATCCCATGTGGAGTATTTCAATAGAACTATTTCATCAAAATGAAACCAACACAGTTGACGGCACGTCAATCGGACGTCTGGTCTTTATGTTATAAGTGTTTCTACTCCGAGGGTCTGGTTGGTTTCAGGTTCGAACCACCCCGGATGTACACAAACTTCTCCAAAACCTTAAATGAAGTATACCAAAAGTACCGTCTCGAGTAAAGGATTACTATTCAATTGACAGTGTATCGATTGGAGGTATGTATCTCAAGTTATAAGTGAATAACCGAAAACGGCCCGAAGAGGGGGGTTTGGGCCCGACCTGTCCAGGCCCGACCCGCCCTGGGTCGGCCCGACCCGGGTTGACCCGACCCGGATCCAGGTCTGGCCCGATAGGGTGTGGCCCCACCAGGCGGGCACGACCTGGCCTGCGGATGGCACGACAAAGCCCGCAGCTGGCCACAGCTCGCCCAGGCTGGCCGAGGGGGGGGGGGGTTCATCGAAATAGTGGCACAAGGATGGCACTTCCCGGTATTCATGGATCCCACGCTGCGCGGGATCCGCTCCATCACCACCGCAGCCAGTTCCGTAGCGGTCTTCCATAGGTGGCACACTGGGGCCACACCGCGTCTTTACGGGGGCCACCAAAATCATTCCAGTGGTCCATTTTAGCTCTTGTCTGCACCTACGGTCTCCTTGGGTCCCGCTCTACACTGCAACAACCTCAAATCAATGTTTACCTTCCATTCATCCATCGCAAAACATTCTGTGCATAACAAACAAGTTGGCGGTTGGTTCGGACTTGTTTATTAGCCTGTACGCACCACATCAGTGGTTCAAATAATCACCCAATAAATAAATACCCATGTTCGAGGATATAAATCACTTATATGAAAATATAAAATATCCCCATACAATGATTATGACGTTGCAAGTCGTTGAGCCATGGAAAGTGAATTTGAAGTCGACGTCGGGTGCGTCTAAGGAAAAACCGTATTCGACGTTCGTCGCGGATGATGTCTTCTCCCTTTTCGCGGAGGCAGAAGAAAGGATGATGTTCTTCGTGGAGAGAACGCCATTCTTCGTGGAATGATGAAGCTATCTTCTAATTCCAAAGGTTACAACAAAATATTTTTCAAGAAAATATTAAAAAACGGCTTCCCCTAATTTAAAATATTTTCCAACCATTTTAAAATAATTCAAAAATAATTAGAGATGTCAATTCATTAATTTATCATTAAATGAAACAATGTTGGAAAAATTTATGGGAGAGAGAGATGGAGGTGAAGAGTAACAATAATGGAGGGGAGTTAAATGGGGGGTTTCAAGGGAGTTAAGGGGAGGTGTTTTGTTAGGGGATCGTGTGGGCCCCACCACCCATAGTTATATCCTCTCATGGGAAGTTAGGTGGGGTGTGAGCCCCACCTCCAACTTCCTTCTAGAGGAAATAACTTCCACTTAAAATAAAAATTTAACACAACAATTTTATTTAACTCTTAATGAATCCCCACAATTTAACTACCACATACGAAAAAATGAAACTGCGGTAAAGGTCCCCTTAGGCGAATACCGGCACTGCGAGTTCATCGGTGTCCTCAGATTTCAATTCTGAGAAATGGTTCAAAATATAGAAAAACCAGCAAGTATGTTTACTGAACGTACCTATACAAAACTTTAGAAATTGTTTCCAGGCACACCTAGCCTCAGAATTAGGTGCCATCAGAAACTGCGGACTCCTAAAATTCCAATGAATTTATGAAAAAAATTTCCTTCAAATTTCCGGGTCTTTACATTAATGAAGAACCCATTTTAAATCATGTTTTTTTTTACTTTTATAATTTCAATATGACAAAATTTACTTCCTTTATATAAAAGGGACATCAAATTTTACTTGAGGTATATTTTTGGTATTTTTCTGATAATATTAATGTTTTTAAGCAAATAGTGAAAAATATTGCATTTCATGTCAAAAATGCCATTTCATCTGATTTATTTATACAGTTAGATTATCCTTTTAATTTGGTTCAAAGTGTAATTTGATTATATTTTTATCATTTAATCCAATTTTTGTCATTGGAAGCAATTTCACCCAGAAATTGGACATAAATAAGTGTCCATCTTTTAGTAGATATAATATCTTACCAACATAATTTTTGGTTTTAACAACAAGTATTAATTTTAAATTTTTTTTTGAATTTGGTGTTTTGAATATGTAAAAATGGATTCAAAATTTGGAATTACATTGTCAAAATTGTTTAAATAGGTAAATTTCCTCTTTAGAAATTATAAATAGTAACTTTAGTAAATATATTATTTACCATGGTTAAAAAATAAATCTGGTAAATAAGGATATACAATAATATTATAATAATATTAAATTATCCTAACACATCTTCTAATACTATTGGATGATATAGGTCCGAGCATGAGAATACATCGGTCGATTTTCAGACCCCATGGAGCCACGTGTAAGTGAAAATGAGATTTTTTGAAAATTAACTTAAAGTAATGGTAAATGTAACAGAAAAATATATATTTTAGCAAAAAAATTGTTATATGTTGTTATATAAGTAATATTTTTTACTATAAACAATAATTAGAAAGTTAAAAAGATATTGATACATCATGGTATTTTATTTATAATTTTTATACATTAAATTTATAAATTTAATTAGTAGACAATGGTGATGTAGTAATTTCTTCAATAAGAAAGGATTCAAATAAATGATACTATAAATATTAAAATAAATTTATTTTGAAATTTTTATGCCATCCACGAATTTTAGAGATAATAATGACTTGTTATATTTTAATTTATGAATATTATTTTGAATAATCATGTTGTTATAGATTTTTAAAAATTCATGAAATGAATATTATAAAAATTGACATAAATGAGTTTTTAAATAAATTAATATTTTATAAAATGATAATAAAGTCCTAAAATTATAGTATTCGGACAAATGACATATATAATGTTACCAATGTCATTAATTATCTATTTTGGTTCACTTGTAATTTTATCGTAAATATATTAACCATATAGTATGAATATACAAGAAGACGTATTAAAAGTTAAATAAGTAAACAAAAGGTTAAATAAAAAATGTAATGATTAAAAAATATCCAAAACCTGTATAGTTCTTATTGGATTATTTTATTTTGAATTATATTCCTATTATGTTATAATTTAATATGTTTTAGTCATTTTGAACCAAAAAATAATTTTTATAATAAAACAATACTTTCAAACATTCCTAAAGATCCCCACCTCCCTCTTATGAAATGAAACCACCTCTAACCCATTACTCACACCTCTAAATCACATTTTCATGTCAAAAACCTTCTCCAATATGCTCCCAAAATCCATCTATTCCACCCAATTTTCATAATTTGGTGGAAGGAATTTCAATAATGCCTTTTGGTTCAAACTAATGGGAGTTACCCGATTTAAAGGTAACGTCTTCTCTCAAGACCTTTTCTTTTATTTTTCTTTTCAACCCCTCTAAAATCTATTTATTCCATTATATAATAACAAAAAAAAGTATCTTAAATATACCAGGATGGTTTTTTGAGAATTTTTCTAACTACATTTCCACACACCTCCATCCAATGGATACAAACATATTGTTTATCTCGACAGCGAACTTCTGCCTCACGAAAGGAGAATTGTTCGATTATCTCATACCACCTCTAATGGTGTCCATAATGACGGAACTGTATTTATATGTCATATATATTTTATTTTTATTGTATATATCTTTCTTTATTTTTCATTTATAGTATACCTTTATGGTTTCCATAATGTGTATATACGATTATTTCATTTGAGGAAGTGCGGATTACCGCCCTCTCAAAGTGATATGACTTGTTTATGCCATACGTGGAATGTATAAAGGTTAGTGTTAATGCAATTATATATGATATTATACTAGAATTATAATGAACCTATTTATCATTATGTTTTCGGTAAGAACCTGGATGTTCTTTTCTGGTATGTCTTTCCTTTTTCTGATGTTTTTGAGAAAAGAGGAATTTTTGGAAATTTTTGAAGTACACGTCGTGTACATTATGAGTACACATAGTGTACTTTTCTCCCTTGCGAGGCTGTGTGCTGGCAGTGTCCAGGCTATACACACGCGGTGTAGCGATGAGGTAGAGGTCGCTTAATGTGGTGTACGAAAGGGGCGAGTACACACCGTGTACTCATGAAGTACATGTCGTGTACTTTTATGGTTATTTAATTAATCAAACCAGGGTAACATATAATCCATATGTCCATATTCTTCTATGCCTAATTCCATCCAGAGCGTCCGAGGAGGCCGATTCTTCTCCGAATCACCGATCCTTCACCTGTTACCTGAATTGAACGCCGCCTATTGCACTGGAATCACTGCGATATTCATTTTTATAAGGAGTATCAATCTTCGTTGATCAAGTATATCGATCTCCTAGGATCAAGGTAGGTGGTTTGATGCCCTATGTTGAATGTCTTTGAGTTTTTATGCAAAAAGTGTCGGATACCCATGTATCGGGTATCCTGGGTTAAGGATTTTGATTCCATTGTTTAATATCCTTGGATTTCTTATTTTCCTGAGGTTAATTGATATTAGTATATGATTGGTTTCATGTTCGAGGATCACCCATGGGATATTTCCCTAGGTTTTTCTATTTATCGCCGTTTTGGCTTAGGTTGCCAGTGAGGCAAACCTTGTAGCCTTGTTTGTCGGCCTTGTTATAACTGATTGCATGTATTGCATGTTGTTTATATGATTTTTATGCATTGTAGCTATTAGACAAGTAGTTGTTGAACTTACTTAGGGCTGAAGATAGTTGATTACGTAGGACTAGACTGCTCAGGGCTGTGTGAACCTGGTGCGGTAGACTAAAGATTGAATTGATGATTAAGGGCTTCCCTAGAGAGTCTATTATAAATTTGTTACGTACACTGGACCTACAAGAATTAGAATTTCTACTTCCCAAGAGTGTCCTCAGTTTACACACGTATCAAGACCACATGAGGAATTATACATAATTTCTCTCTCATAGAGTATGTTGTTATCGTTGCAAGACCATAGGGGAATTGATGGTGGGAGCTTCCCAGACTATTTGTGCCTTGTATGATTATTTGACTAGAGGGGTCTACAAGTAGGAGCCACCGAGGGAGTCAGTATTATTATTTTTTTAGTTTGTTGTGACGAGTCCACCAAGCCAAAGAACAAGCTTGGGTTTGTACAAATTGTTTTCTAGGTAGTCTGTTGATATACCTGTTGTGTTACTTGATGTGCCTTGAGAATATATGGTTGTTTGCTAGATTCCTTGGATGATAATTAAATGATGGAATTTAATTAATTAATAAATGTGAATTTAGATTTGTAGGATTGTTACTTTGGCGTACCTCTGTTTCTCTGTAGCATTTATTTCCTTTACTTTTGTTATATTACTCACTGACAGTAGGGAACAGATCTTGTGGTGATTTCCTACTGCAATTAGTCTCACAACCTGTTTGGGTCCTTCTTTTCATTTCAAACAGGTTATATGGTTGCAGGTGTGGATGGGTATTGTGGCCCTTCTACTTCAGGTACATGATTTCTAGTTGGAGCTGGAGAGCATAGGACAGTGCATAGGCTTGCGATGCTGCTGGATTTGCTGTTACATTTAGTACTTTTTTTTAGTTTTATTTCAGTACATTGTGGTGTTTGGTGTTTTCCTTGGTTACTTGTACCTACTGCATCATTATCATCATTATTATATGTTTTCATTGCTTCTGCTTTTTGGTTCCATTTGTTGAATGTCGTTTACTACTTCCGCTATTGACTGTTATTTCATTTCCCTTGCATCCCTTTCCAAATGAAGGAATTGTTTCCCTAATAACATACCAAGGCCCTTGCTACTAGTCGAAAGCCTCTAGCATTTGGGGAAATGCGCTTGAGGACATGTGGAAAATCGGGTACGAAGCACTAGTTGAGTGGCTCTGGATTCGTGTCGTTACAATGTGGTATTAGAGGAGGTTCTTCCTTTTCTATTTGACTTACTGTTTGGCAACATTATACTGGGATAGGAAGGAATTGGTAAATGGTAAATAAATGTGCCCGGGCGTTCGAGGACCCGTGTACAAGGTAAAATCCAGATTACCTCGAATGTTGTAATTTTCGAGTTCTGCAAATGTTATAGTTTAATTCATTTTACCGTTGCATGATGCACATATTTGTTGCTGTTACGGTTTATATGATTGTGGTTCTATTTTGTTTCAACCCGATGAGATGAGGGTATTCCATCTCATGCATCATATAGGCACATGTTAGAAAATCACATGCCATGCATTTTTCCATGCCATCTAGGTTGTATTGGAAATTTCATGCTGTTGTGATAGAATTTGTGATAGACAATACATGCTGTTGTGATAGATGACGTGATAAAATACTTGCTATGTGGGTAGGGTATCTGTTGTTTAGAGCTTCTTTATCACAGATTCCAAACTTTGGTCTTGGAGGTGTTATGGGCCCTCAAGGATCAAAATTTGGTGGGTCGTGAGTTTGTTATACAATTTCTTGTTATATGAATTGTTATGATGCCAAGATTTGATTCACGGAGAGTATGGGCCCCCAAGGATTAGAATTTGGTACCTTAACCTCTGTTTCTTTGTTTTCTGGGCTCTGGTGCAGTTCCGAGGCTACTGTTCCGAAAAACCCAGAATACACGGCGTGTACATTATAAATATATGCCGTGTAGTTTTTTTCCATGTCACTGACCATGTGGAAAAGGACACGGGGATGAAAAATGGTCTTTAGGAACACTCCATGTACGGTATGTACACACCATGTAGTGGTAAACTGTGTAGCCTATCGTGTTTGGTATGCACACATCATGTAGTCCTGTTCTAGGTACCCAGCCGTGTTACGAACAACACGGGTGGGTGTTATCTTCTTCTATACATGTCGTGTTTGTTCGGAACATGCCGTGTAAGGGTCATCCATCTAGCCATCCATGTAATGAACCACACGGGCCATGGTTTTCCTTCAAGTGCATGACATGACCCTCGGGAACATTCCATGTAGTGTCTACCGTGTGTAAGGCTGTGTCACTAACAACACAGGCCAGGTAAGGTATGTCTAGTGTACGTCGGGTCTTCCTCAACATGCCATGTAGTCTTCGGCTGGGATAGTCCTTGTGATTAGTCGTGTAGGATTAACCGGGTAGGTAGAATAGGGTCAGTACATGCCGTGTTGTTTTTGAATACGCCGTGTATTCAGGTTGTTTACATAGCCATGTATGGCCAAGGTACATGCCCAGGATAAAATTTCTGGGAACACGTCGTGTAGTCGTACTACACGCCATGTAGACATATTTTTCCCAATTTTAATGGTTTTTACCTCCTATCCCGCTTTACTATATTATGTCTCAAATGTTTTAGTTGTTAATAAAGGTGTGTTTTGATCTTTCAAAGCTATGGCACCAATACTCCTCCCATTGCATGACATGAACCTGGCAGTGATCGTATGCCTGCCACCGATTAGGGACTATGAGTAGTTCCGCCTATTGTTCCATGCATGGCACATGTAGTGATTCAGGAAACTATATCTGATTCTCAGTTCAGAGAGGGTTTCATGAGGTTCATGCATACCATCCAGGGAGTTCAGCATCCTGCCCCGACTATGGTAGAGATGACGCTGGTTTTTCAGCAACAACATCCTTCCACGTTCACAGGGTATGGAAGATAGAAGGCTGCAGAGTCATGGCTAGAAGCCATGTTATCCATCTTCGACCATCTCGAGACGCCCCAAGACAAGAGGGTGAATCTGGCAATATACATGCTGTGAGATTCTGCCAAAATATGGTGGGACGTAATTTCTCAGTAAGGGCACCAATGGACTATGGCCTGGGATGAGTTACAGCGTATGTTCTATGACTACTTCTACCCAGTGACGCCGAGGGCTAACAGGTCTAGGGAGTTCATGAAACGGATGTATGGTACTCGTTCAGTTATGGATTATTCCTCATGTTTCACATATTTACAATGTTTCACTCCCGTCCTAGGGAATGACAAGCTGTTCTTGGCAAGGATGTTTGAGGAGGGACTCAAACCAGAGATATGATCGTAGGTGAATGTCTTCCAGTTGACTTCTATTACTCTGATAGTCAACCATGAAATGATCACAGAAAGGATCATGAGAGACACATGAGCTGTGGACTAGGGCGGTTCAACAACAAGGGATGATTCTTTTCAGGCAGACAGCGGGAAGTGCCACCGAGAGTCTACCAGAGGCGACCCGAGGAAGCGATGTATTAAATTTGGTAGACAAGATCCCCCTTATGGAACCCAAGTGGTGTGTTATCAATGTGGGAGGATCGGTCATAAGAATTTCCAGTCCCGAGAGGCCCAATGGAGGGCTGATCTTACTGCATAATGAGTCATCTACATCATTTCTGCAAGGTTCCCCTTACAGCAGCATGTGAAGGAGGATCAGCTTTGACCCCACGTACAGGAGTAGGGTTACCAGTTTCACATCAGACTGGGGGATGGAGTCCTTCAGGTCGTCCAGGTCATGGTAGAGGCCATGGACGCAGTGGTCAGGATCAGGGAGGAGTAGGTCATGGTTTTCAGGCTACAACACAGGGCTGCAGTACATGCTAGAATTTTGGTGTAAAGCAGATTCATCAGGAGCATGATCCCCGACACTCTACAGTTCGAGGTACGATATTAGTAGACTCAATTTTATCTTCAACTCTTTTCAATACTGGTGCATTGCATAGCATTATCTCTGCTGCCGTCATGGAGAGCCTTGTGCACTATGTCTTTACGTCTGTTGAAATGTTGACTCTCGACACGCCCTTGGGAACAGGGACATCTAGCGTACGTCAGTGCAAAAAATCCCCTCTAGAGGTTGCAGGGTTTCACTTCATATGGGATATCGATTACCTAGAGATGACAGGCTACAATTTCATTCTTGGGATTGGCTGGTTGGTTCCCTTCCAGGAAGTTGTCGATTGCTATCGCCGTAGGGTGAGTTTCGTATCACCAGACGACTCGTCCTGTCTTCACAGAGGCGAGTGAGATGTCCAGGTGGGTAGAGCTGGACCAAAGCATCATATTATTGGAGGGGTTACGGCCCAGTTTTCTAGTGTTTATCTAGATCACCAGGGGACATCACAGTTAGATCTTCCTCTAGTGGTGGATCGTTTTAGAGATATCTTCCTATAGGACTTTTCTGGTTTACCTCCACAGCGTGAGGTTGACATCATGATTGAGCTCATGCCAGGTGTGGCACCAGTGTCCATTCCTCCTTATAGAATGGTTACACTGGAGTTATAGGAACTCATGAAGTAGTTGGAGGAGTTGCAGGCAAAGGGTTTCATCCGACCCAGTACTTCTCCTTGGGGTTCATTAGTCCTTTTTGCGAAGAAGGCAGACGATACCCTTAGGCTTCACATGGATTATCGGAAGTTGAACCAGTTTATAGTCAAGAACTGATATCCCTTACCGAGTATTGATGACCTCTTCGATCAATTTAAAGGACCTATAGTATTCTCGAATACTGACTTGAGATCTGACTATCATTAGTTGCGTGTCAGACCATCTGATAAACCCTTTATAGCCTTCCAGAGCAGGTATGGTCTGTATGAGTACATGTTTATGCAGTTCGGTATCACGAACGCACCGAAAATCTTCATGGAACTGATAAACAGAGTGATCCATCCTTACGTGTATTCCTTCATGGTGGTTTTAGTGGATGTCATCTTCGTGTACTCTCACACTCGACACAACCATGCAACCCATATTTAGATTGTTTTGAGTAAACTGAGGGAGCATCAGTTTTATGCTAAGCTCTCAAAGTGCCACTTTTGGATGGATGAGATCCACTTCCTGGGTCATGTCAACTCAGAGGAAGGGTTATTAGTAGACCCAAATAAGTTTAGAGTAGCAATTATCTGGGAGTATACAAAGAATGTCTTCGAGGTACAAAGTTTCTTGGGGCTAGCTGGTTACTACAGGAGGTTTATACATGACTTATCATGCTTACCAATGCTATTTATAGGCATGACTAAGAATGGGGAAATGTTTTTTTGGTCATAAGCCTGTGATTCAACATTTCAGGAGCTGAAGGGGAGGTTAACTTTGGCACCGATTCTAGTTTTTCCAGAGTAGGGCAGGAGTTATACAGTTTTCTTTGATGCATCTTGCATCGGGCTAGGAGCAGTGCTTGTGCAGGAGGATCGTGTTGTTACGTATGGATCGTGGTATTTGAGGCCACATGAGAGTAATTATCCTACGTATGACATGTAGTTGGCTGCAGTTGTTCATACTTTGTGTTGTTGGAGGAATTACCTTCTGGGAGAACATTGTGTTGTATATACTGACCACATGAGTCTCAAGTACATATTCACGCAGCGTGAAATTAATATGAGATAGCAGAGGAGGGTTGAGTATCTCCATTCCTTCGACATTGAGCTTGCCTATATGCCTAGTAAAGGAAACATAGTGGCTGATGCACTGAGCAGGAGAACTCAGATACATGCAGTTCAGGAGGCCATTAGTGACTGGCAGCTTATGGATCTGTTCTCTGAAATGCATTTGGAGGAGAATGATAGACAGGGGAAAACATTCCTATCTTCTGTAGTAGTTACCTCTATTCTTATTGACCGAGTTAGGATGAGGCAATTATAAGATTCTTATGTCCTAGTCCTACGAGAATGTGTGTTAGGAGAGGACCCTCTTTTCGAATAGACCGTTGGCAAGGATGAGATCTTGGGTTTCCAGGGACACGTATGTGTGCCAGTAGATATACGCAAGGAGATGATGCGAGACTTTCATTCCCCTGTCGGGGCAGTTCATCCTTGCATCATCAAGATGTTTCGTGATATACACCACCAGTACTACTGGCCAGGTGTGAAGAGATATGCGGCTGGTTTTTTCATGAGATGTTCCAATTGTCAGCACGGGAAGGCAGAACACCAGCAGCCACCAGGGATTTTGCAGTAGTTACCCATTCCCGATTGGAAGTGGAATGTTGTCTCAATGGACTTCATGACAGGGTTACCGAGATCGTCGAGAGGGAATGACATGATATGGGTTGTCGTTGATAGGCTCATGAAGGTTGCTCACTTATTGCCGATAAAGGAAACCTTCAGTGTCAATGAGCTTGGACGGTTGTACTTCTATGAGATTGTGCACTTGCACGGGTTTCCGAGTATTATCATTTTGGATATGGACTCCCACTTTACATAGAATTTTTGGAAGGGGATACAGGAATCTTTGGGTACATAGGTACTGCTGAGTAAAACATACCATCCCCAGATAGATGGCCAGTCAGAGCGCACGATTCAGGTGCTCGAGGATATGCTCCGAGCTTGCTTTCTGGACATTGGTGGTTCTTGGGAAAATCATATTCCTCTTGTGGAGTTTTCCAATATTTGCATTTTTCTGGAGACTATTTAGATGTCACCTTACGGGGCTTGTACGGTAGGCCATGCTGATCACCTTTGTGCTGGATGGAGGCAGGAGAGGCATCTTTGTCGGGACATCTTCTTGTTCAGGAGACCTCAGAGTAGATAGAGATGATTCGGAAGAGGATGGCTCTTGCACTGTTGTTTCCGACGCTTTTGCTGGGGCACACACATCCGTCTGTGGGGATGTGCAGCTGTTGCCCCACATTCACACTTTCCAAAGGCGGGCGGCAATCGTTCCTTGTTGAGGTATGTCTGCTCCTTGATCAAAACGGGATGATGGGATTTTGATTATTCCTTCCGTGGATTCCTCCTCCGAACTCGTCACCTAGTCTAGGTCTCCCTCATAGATTTAATACGTTGTTCGTGAATCTCATTCCCAGTGCCATATCTTCATGGACGCCGGTTAATTACACTACTTCTGTTAAGAAATTCCATGGGATCTTGACATGGTAGCGACCTTCGATTAGAGTAGATGACAACATCAGGCATGTCAGGGCATATCTGGGTGCATGGAGATTAGGGAACCTGTATTCTTCCATTTGAGAGGGCATCTAAAGGGTGTGTAACCTGAGGCATCCCATGTAGAGTGCAGGGAATCATATGCCATAGGCATGTACTTGAGGTTTTCCTCAGCTTCCCATGTTTATCAAAGGGTATGCAGCATGTTTAACTTCTTGTGAAGACGGTTACGCCAGAGGTGTTCCATCAGAGGTTTTCCTCAGGCATCTCATGTTTATCACGAGGTAGGCCGCAAGTTTAATGTCTTGCAGAGATGAAATAAGGGTGATCAGAACGTCCCATAAAGACAAGTCAGATTGGTATATCCCAGGGGAGGAATACCTAGAATATGGATGGATCAGAACGCCCAATGAGGACGGATCCGAGGTTGTGCACTCCCTAGAGGGGAGATGTCACACCGTAATGGCTGATCTGAACACTACTGAGGGCGGATCAGGGGATGTGTGCCCCAATATGGGGGACACAATGGATTTCCATTGGCTGGGATTGAACCTCTTGGAGGTTTCCTACGTACCCTATGTAGAGGACATGGATTAAAATCTGCGTAGTTCAAAGGGGTGATGAATCAGGGTGTACACAGAGGACAACGACCCGGAGACATGTTGAGGCTTATGCGTGGATGGAAGCCCAGGTATTCCTAGGAGCAGGGTGGATGACATGATCCCACCGGGATTTGGCGGCTCAGGTAAGAATCAGGGAGGATGATGGAAGCATTAATGAAGTGGAGGGGGGATGAAATCGGACCATCGCAAGGGCGACGGTGAAGTTGGGATTGAGCCTCGAAGAGACCTCCTACGTATCCCTGTGGAAGGGAATCAAAGTCCGCATAGTTCGGGATGGTGCACCGGAGGAACGACGTGAATGTGGACCTTAGTCTGATGGGTGTCATCAGCGAACCGACGTGAAGGTGGACCTTGGTCCGATGGGCATCATTAGCGAATCGACGTGAATGGGGCCAGGACAACCGAGTGATGGGCTTGAACCTTATGGATGATTCCTACGTACCACGTCTTGACATGGATCAATGTCCCTGTAGTTCAAATGGTGTGTCGGCGAACCAACACGAGCAAGGACCTTGGTCCAGATGGTGTGGGGGTTACACACTAGGCTGCCCGGGTGTTGATGAACCGACGTGAAGAAGGTCGGAGTGACCAACGGGTGGTGGGATTGAACCTCTGAGAGGCTTCCTACGTACCGTGCCAGGACATGGATCAAAGAACACGTAGTTCAGGTTGGACGCCGGAAGGCCGACGTGAATGAGGAGAACGAAGGGGGTCCTAGTGTTGGTGGGCTTGGACCTCGTGGAGGCTTCCTACGTACCATGCCTTAGCACGGATCAAAGACCACATAGTTCAGGTTGGTCACAACAAATTGCCACTGGACTGGAATGTAGTTTAGCGTCGTGTGGGATGAAGATGAACCCTGACGTGAATAAACGACGAGAGGTGGGCTTGAGCCTCGTAGAGGATTCCTACGTACCATGCCTTGACATGGATCAAATACCTCGTAGTTAAAAGGGGGGCTTCGTTGGAAAACTGATGTGAAGGTGGACCTTGGTCCGATGGGTGATGGGTTTGAACCTCAGGAAGGATTCCTACGTACAATGCGTTGACATGGATCAAAGACCTCGTAGTTCAAGGGGTTTCATCGGTGAACCGAAGTGAATGTAGACCCAGGGGTCCACTAGTGGTGGGCTTGAACCTCGTGAAGGATTCCTACATACCATTCATTGACATGGATCAATGTTCTCGTAGTTCGGATGGTGGGTGTTGGCGAACCGATGTGAGGAAGGAGGGACCTTGGTCTAAAGGGGGATGGGCTTGAACCTCTTGGAGGATTCCTACGTACCATGCCTTGACATGGATCAAAGTCCTTGTAGTTCGGGTGGTCACAACGGCTTGCCATCGGACTGAAATACAGTTTAACGTCATGCTGGATGAAGGTAGAACTCGATGTGAATTGGATGACGGGTGGGCTTGAACCTCGTGGAGGATTCCTACGTACCATGCCTTGACATGGATCAAAGACCTCGTAGTTCAAATGGGTGTGCTATTTAATGTCATGCGGGACGGGGGAATACAGTTTCACGTCATGCCGGACGAGGGTATTTCCATGGCTGATGCTTACTCTAAGCCCACATGAGTGATGCTCGATGTGAGAAACAAGAGGTAGAAAGGACCTGACATCACGTCGCGAGGGGTGCGTCCGTGAGAAGCGAAGAGGGGCTTACGTGTTAGGCAGCCCATTAGTGCTCGGACATACATCGGGATGGAGGCCCGAAGAAAATGATGACGATGGTTTTGGGCTTGAGCCTTGAAGAGGCTTCCTACATATCCCCGTGGGAGGGAATCAAAGTCGACGTAGTTCTTCGGATGACGGCTTACTGCCGATTGGGGGTTTCAATGGATTACCGCTGGATTGGGTGTGAATGGCTTACCGCTGGGTAAGGATGTGAACGACCTACCGCTAAATGGGGTCGCAATGGCTTACCACTGGATTGGGTCACAACGGCTTACCGTTGGAAAAGGATGTGAATGGCTTACCACTGAATGGGGTCGCAATGGCTTACCACAAGATTGGGTCACAATGGATTACCGCTGGAAAAGGATGTGAACTACTTACCGCTGAATGGGGTCTCAATGGATTACCACTAGAAAAGGATTTCAACAGCTTACCACTGCATAGGATCACAATGGCTTACCGCTGATTGGGATCACAACAGTAGATGGGGCTTACGCGAGGAAGCTGCCCGGGTGCTGCTAGGGAGCGGCAATAGTGGATGGGGGCTTACGCTAGGAATCTTCTCGGGTGCCGCAATGGAGCGGAACTGGTGAATGGGGCTTACACAAGGAAGCTTCCCTGGTGCCACTATAGAGCGGTAATTGTGAATGGGGCTAATGCAAGGAGCTACTCGGATGCCGCTAGGGAGTGGCAATGGTGAATGGGGCTTACGCTAGGAAGCTGCCCGGATGCTGCTTGGGAGCGGCAATCGTGGATGGGTCTTATGCAAGGAACTGCACGGATGCTGCTAAGGAGCGGAAACGGTGAATGGGGCTTATGCAAGGAGCTGCCCGGATGCCACTATGGAGCGGCAATGGTGAATGGGGCTTACGCTAGGAAGCTGCCCGAATTTCGCTAAGGAGTGGCAATCGTGGATGGGGCTTATTCAAGGAGCTGCCCAGATGCCTTCCTCATGTCTGTCCATGAGGGCATCCCAACTCACAGGTGAATTGAGGCCCTCACCTGTGCACTAGTGCACAAGAGGGGTAATGCGAAGGGGCGTTGGAGTCATGCCACTGTGATCATGGCATTATGTGTCTTTCGCTTGGAGTATAAGGCATATATTGTTTAGTGAAAGAGGCATCCTATGATTGTCAGATAGGGTGTGCTACAGTTTAGAGTCATGTAGAAAGGACTGTTGGCATATCATGCTTGGAGCATGAGGCATCTCTTTCATGGAGAAAGAGGCATCCTATCATTTTTTAGACAGGGGGAACTACAGTTTATAGTCATGTAGATAGGATTGTTTTCTTCTCATGCTTGGAGCATAAGTCATATATCGTGTAGGGCAAGAGGCATCCTATCATTTTATAGATAGGTAGTATTACAGTTTATAGTCATGTAGATAGGACTGTTGGCTTCTAATGCTTGGATCATAAGGCATCTCTCGTGTAGGGAAAGAGGCATCCTATCATTTTATAGATAGGGAGTACTACAGTTTATAGTCATGTAGATAGGACTGTTATTCATCTTACGCTTGGAGAACAAGGCATCTCTTGTATAGGGAAAGAGGCATCCTATCATTTTTTAGATAGGGATTACTATAGGTTAGAGTCATGTAGAAAGGACTGTTAGGCAGAAGGTGCCTAGAAATCGTTGGTGTTGGGACTTACGCAAGGGCGGCCCTTTGTGGTTCAACCTGGCATAGGAGCCAAGTGATTGGGATTGGAGGAGTTGCATGAGGAATGGTTCGACTCTTGGTACTCGGGGAATTGATGATGAGAACCTCAAATCACGACATAGGAAATTAACCAAGAGGATTACATCAACTCAAGGTGTTTCATGGTGTGTGGAGGACTGTCTGAAATCATGGTGTTACATAGGTGGAAGGTGGGAGTGGATAAGGGAGCAATGGAAAATCCCGGCATCCCGGAGGGCCGGGACCGCAACCCGGCAGTGATCCCGAGCGGGGGTGCGGTGGCGCATCCCGCGCGGTATGGACCGGTGGGTGCGAAGGTAAGATCCTCGTGAAAGATAGGTCTTCGCGAAGTAGCTTCGCGGAGCATGGCCTCGCGGAGCAAAGGTGTATCGCAGAGCAAAGGGGTCTTGCGGAGCAAAGGGGTCTCATAGAGCTTGGTCTCACGGAGCATAGTCTCGCAGAGCATGGTCTCGCAGAGCAGCATCACGGAGCATGGGCTCGCGAAGCATGGAATCACAGAGCCTCGGCTCTCAGAGCAGCAACACAAAGGAAGCTGCTCGAGGATCATGGCTTCGCGGAGTCGCAATGCGGAGCTCTGCTCAGCCACCCAAGGGGCGAAGTGGCCGTGGCCGTCCGTCCGGAGAAGGGGGGTGAGCTGGGTATTTATAGGCAAGGGGCGCCGCGAAGCAAAGCTCGCTCGACGCGAAGACAGAGCTTACTCCGCGGAGGATCTTCGCGGCGCGTCGCAAATGTCAAAGCACTTCACGGAGCCGTCCCGCCTCCTTTACTTCGCGGCGGGTTCGCAAACGTCAAATTCGTTCACGGAGCATCCCGCCTCCTATGCTTCGTTGCGGGTTCACCAACGTCAAATTCGTTCACAGAGCATCCTACCTCCTGTGCATTGTGGAGGATCCTCGTGGAACGTCGTGAACGTCAAACAGGTTCGCGGAGCTTCCCACCTCATTGCTTCGCAGCGGCGCTCTGCGATCGCCGAGGCGGCTTCACGAATGGGCTTTGCGAACCAGTTTTCTAGCCAAACTTCAAATGTCCATAACTCCTAATCCGTAACTCCGTTTGGGCCCTACGACCAACCAAATCGAAGCTTGTGAAATGGAATACGATATTGGATCATGAATGGAAGCTGTTGGAAAATTTTGGGGACGCGTTTTCCGGGGTCTACAACTGTCTCGTTAGAAATCTTATGTTGATCAGTGGAGACGACCTCTGTAGTTCAAGGTCAGAGATCAGGTTTTCCTACATGTTACTCCGAGGTTGGGATACAAGAAGATTAGGAGAAATGGTAAGCTTTCACCAATATAGTTCAGGCTGTTTGGGGTTCTAGAGAGAGTCGAGCTGGTTTCTTATAGGTTGTAGTTACCTCAGAAATAACAGGCTATGGACAACTTCTTCAATTTTTCTCAGCTTCGATTATATTTATCAGACTCATCTCATGTTTTTCGACCCGAGGAGGATGAGCTAGAGCAGGATTTATCATTCAAGGAGCATCCTATCAGGACTGTTGATCTTAACACAATGGTACTCTATGGATGGTCTATTCCTCTCGTACGGGTACTATGGCAGCACGACCGTGTGCAGGACGAGACTTGGGATATGGAGGCCGATATGTGATCACAGTGGCCAGAGTTGTTCGATGTTTCTTCTTCGCCACCTTGCTAGGTAAATTTGGGGATGGATTTCTTTAAAGGGGAAGTTTGTAAGAACCCAAATCTTCTTTTCAGGTATGTCTTTCCATTTTATGATGTTTATAACAAAATAGGATTTTCATGAAATTTTTGAAGTACACGCCATGTACTTTTCTCCCACGTGAGGTCGTCTGTTGTCCGTGTCCAGTCCCCACACACGTTGTGTAGTGATGAGGTAGAGGATGCTTAATGTTGTGTATGGAAGGGGTGAGTACATGCCATGTACTCATGAAGTACATCCAGTGTACATTTATTTTTATTTCATTAATCGGACCGGGGTCGTGTCTAATCCTTGTTTCCGTATTCTTCTACGCCTATTTCCATCTAGAGCATCCGAGGAGGCAGATTTTTCTCCAAACCACCAATCCATCACCTTTTACCTAAGTCGAACTCTATCGATTACGTTGAAATCGCAGTGATCATCATCTTTCTAAAGAGTATCAATCTTCGTGGCCCATGTATATCGATCTCCTAGGATCAAGGTAGGTGGTTTGTTTCCATATCTTGAATGTATTTTAGTTTTAGTGAAAAAAGTATCGGATACCCATGTATTGGGTATCCCAGGTTAGGGATTTTAATTCCATTGTTTAATTTTCGTAGATTGTTTGTTTTATTGAGGTTTATTGATAGTAATATATGCTTGGTTTCTTGTTCTAGGATCACCCATGGGTGATTTCCCTTGCTTTTGTTGTTTATCGTTGTTTGGCTTAGGTTGCCTGTGAGGAAATCCTTGTAGCTTTGTTTGTCTGCCTTGTTATAGCTAATTGAATGTATTTCCTGATATTTATATGATTTGATTCACTTTTTCTGTTAGCCAAGTAGTTTTTGAACATACATAGGGATGCTGACAGTCGATTACGCACAACTAGACTGCTCAGGGCAGTGTGAACCTGGGGCGGTTGAACAAAGAGGGAATTGACGATTAAGGGATTCCCTAGAGAGTCTGTTATAAATTAGTTTCGTATGTAGGACCTATAGGAATTGGAATTTGTGCTTCCCTAGAGTGTCCTTAGTTTACACACGTATCGAGACAACATGAGGAATTAGACGTAAGTGCTTCCTCAGAGAGTCTGTATTTATCATTGCAAGGCCATAGGGGACTTGACTGTGAGAGCTTCCCAAAGTGTTTCTGCCTTGTATGATTATTTTACTAGAGGGATCTTCCATTATGAGCCACCTAGAGAGTCAGTATTATTATTTGTTTGTTTGGTTGTGACGAGTCCACCATGCCAAAAAACAAGCTTGGGTTTGTACTGCTTGTTGTCTAGGTAGTCTATTCAGATACCTGTTGTGTTACTTTCTATGCCTTGAGAATATAGGGTTTTTTGATACACTCCTTGGATGATAATTAAATGGTTTTATTAAATTAATTAATAAATGTTAATGGAGATTTGTAGGATTTTTACATTGGTGTACCTATGTTTCTCTGCTGCATTTATTTCCATTACTTTTTCTATATTTCTCATGGATAATAGGGCACAGATCTTGTGGTGATTGCCTACTGGGATTAGTCTCAAACCCTGTTTGGGTCCTACTTTTCAGCCCAAACCGGTTATATTGTTGTAGGTGTGGATAGGTATTGTGTCCATTCTACTTTAAGTACATGATTGCTGGTTGGAGCTGGAGAGCATAGGATTGCTATGCTATTGGAGTTGCTGTTACATTTAGTACTTTGTTTTCAGTTGTATTTTAGCATGTTGTTGTGTTTGTTGATTTCCTTAGATACTTGTACATGCTGCATCATTATCATCATTTCTATATGTATTCATTTCTTCCACTGTTTGGTTTCTATTGTTGTATGTTGTTTACTGCTTCCACTATTGATTGTTATTTCTTTTCCCTTGTATCCCTTACCAAATGAGGTCATAGATTCCCCAATAACATACCAAGGCCCTCGCTGCTAGTCAGAAACCTCTGGAATTTGTAGAAATGCACTTGAGGTCATGTGGAGAACTAGGTATGGGGCACTAGTTGAGTGGCTCCGGATTCGGGTCATTACATTTTCAGTAAATTAAATAGGAAATAGAAATGACAGTAGAGTTCATACGTACGTACGACTTACCGTCTCCATGAATGGTGCATTTCATTTAATACCCCCAAATGTTATGTACTAATATAAATAAATATACATATATATATATATATACTAGATATATATGATATATAATTTATGAATATCATTTTGGATATAATGGACACTTGACCACATGAACAACTTTTAATTATACGTAGTTCATTTTTACTCAAGTACCTTATATCTAAAAAATGACAGTTATTTACATAATTTATTATTTAAGGTTTATAACATTGTAATATGTGATATAAATGGAATAATAAACTTGAAAACAGTTCTTAAGAAATTATAAATTAACGTTAGTTGATTATTCAGGATATTAAAGAACGAATGAGTCATGTCGGACACGAAGTAAGGGAACTTCTTAGCCCAATTTCCAATCATTGTGTTTATCTTTATCTTCTTGATCATGTCATGATATAATTTTGTGACAGCTAAATTTTGATGTCATATCTTGTATTTTTATATTAATTATGTGTACCTATAGTTAATACATTTAATCGGTAAATTTTGTTTACAAAATTATGTTTTTAAGGGGCTATGTCTTAATCTCATTTCATTAAGGAATATCTTTATATTGTGCACCCTTATTATACTATAAGATGTATAAAATACACTTTGACTTATTATATCGTTATTATCATTATTATCATGGTATTATAACCATTTTATATTTTTTATGTAAGTATTTTTATTCCAGTGTTTCTCAAGTGTTAGAAGAATCGTTCACTAAAACATCATTTAAAATGTTTTGATGATTGATTTTTAAAAAAAACTATCATAATTGTACATGTATTTATAATGGTTTTAAAGATTTATTTATATAGAAATTAATGTTTTACATTGTTAATTCCATTAAAAGATTCAATGTTGTATTGGACTCTTTGATTGAAAAATATTCTCTTTGAATGTTTTAAATGTGTCTTTTAAATTGGATTGATTTTGTCAATATATTGAACTGATTTATTTTGATTATAATATGGAAATTTTATCATTACATTATGATTTTTTTTATGTGTTATTATTATGATATGGTTCTTTTTCATTGTTTATATATATGGTTTGTTTCATGATAATACTATTGCGGGTGAGACCGAAATAGATGTCCTATATATTTGGTAACGTGATGTAGGTAAACATTAATGATTATCCTAAGAGATTTAAGGAATATACTGGGATGGGTATTTCAATGTGACTCCCTACGTATCTATGAAAGATACAATGGATGTAAGTTATGGATACCAAAAGTTACATTTATTATTTATGATTTCTATGTGTTATTCATAAATCTTAGGATTTAATGGGGAATGTTAAAGAGCTTATTATTTGATTTGATTGATGGACTAATGTTTTTCTTCTTTATTTTTTAACCCATAATAATATTTTTATGTTCATCCCGAGTTTTGTAAATGTTTTTTTATAGTGTATAAGGAAGGGTAAGATAAAGGAAGATTTCAAGAATATTTATATCACAAAAAGAATTACTATTTTATTTTATGAGTTTTTGTTTTATAAAAAACGAATACTAATTAGAAGTGTTGAGTTTGTAATATTTGGGATGTAATGTACTATTTGTGGCCTAATTATCTAAAAAATTAAGCCTGAAGAAATCCATAATATGAATAATTAACATAAATCAGGATTATAAAATATATATTCCTAGGGCCTTATAGAGAGGTTGAGTGATTTGAATTTTTTGTAATGTTGAGTATTCATGATGTTCTATAGATTGCGAAAGGAAGAGTTATGTACATGTTTGTTGGAATGAAGGAGTAGAAACTATCACGAGAAAAATATATGTGTTTCTCACACTATTTTAGATTCATGATGAATTAAGTTAGATGAATAAATTTAGATATTAAATATTCTTATGAATACTCAATGGTTTATGTGATGTTTTTTTAGAAAATGAATATCAGTGAAAATTTTCGATGTGTATTGTGATGATCATTTAAAATAGAGAACAAAATATTTCTATAATGGTTTTAATAGTGACGATATTATTTTAGAAATAATGGTGAATATTTTCTAGTCCAGGGCAATTTTTTTATTCAATAAACATACTACAAGTCCAATAGATTGTGTGAGATTCTATCCTGAAAAGGAATAACACACATGGTCATTGTGTCTTGTGAGATAAAATATTGCATTAAAGGGTATGTATGAAGCAATAATTTTATAATTTCATGGACACATAAATGAATAATCTTTTGATATTATATTCATAATCTCATTCAAGTAAAACCGTCTAAAATATGGTGTCAAATATGCTGAAAATCATGATGTATACAATATTAATTCATAAAGATTATGTGAATATTTCATGTGAGGGAGCATTTCACAAAAGTGATTATGTGTGATAGGTTTTTCATTAGATAAGATTGGATACTGAGTGGGTGATTCCAAAAATATAGTGATTTTGGGAAACTATTATGTGTTTTCATGCATCATACAATAATAGAGAGATAATATTATTTTATGTGAGCATCTTTTGTATTGAAGGAATCAGAACAGTGTGAATTCATCCAATTGAGTGAGTAAACTATTAATTATTTTTTCAGTGTTAAAATACACAAAGGAACTGTGGAGAGACAATATGTAATATACATGGAAAAAGGGAGTACAATGAAAAAAATATGACTTTCATTTATATACATGAAATATTTACATTTGATTTTTCATGCAGGAGGTAGAAGAAAAATAAATATTATGTCAACTGTGAATTTCTTTTTTGAGATTTATGAATATGCATTATATTAGAAGTCAATTTTCATAGCATTGATATATCATGCAGTGAATAAGTCACATCAACTTCCATATGAGTCATTCTAGACATAAAAAAATTATGAATTTTATATATTAAAATGATGAAGGAGCAGTAGTAGTAGTCCCATGAGTTATTGCATATTGTAAGAAAGATCATAAAAATATTTAGTGTTTTTAACTCTCAAAAGTACTCCTATTTTTTATTCGTTGTATAAATACCATGTAATAATTTATATGTTTTTATTAGATAATTTTATGAATTATATTTCACTATAATTGAGGAAGTGGATAAAACATTGTTGGTTTAAGCGACACCCTTGTATATATTTTCAATATAAATTTATGTGTGGATGAAATCTAAACAAATATAGATGAAATTATTTAAAACAAATCATACAAACATATCCTAAATAGACACAACTAGATTTGAACCAATTTTATAAATCATAGAGAAAAAAAAGTAAATTTATAATTGACGATCACTTTTAGGGATAAATACTAACTACGATAAACCATTTTATAATTACCTATAACATAATTATTGAATAAAATAAAAAAATATAATTAAATGATAACTAATTTATCTTTTAAAAAAACACACAAAATTTAGAGAATAATAATAAAACATATCCCAATAATAACTTTTCTCTATATAATTCCTTATAAGATTAAACACTACAATATCAACAAAAAATTCTAAAAATGAAAAATATAGATTATCAAAAAACTAAAACCAAACCTAAATTTAATTTCACTATAAATAAGCTTTAGAAGAAAATATAACACATTGATGATGAAAACATGGGGGATAATAACGGAATTAGACTATGGATTAAGAAAATAGAAGAAAATCAACATGAACGGTGGATCAAGATCACAAATAGTCCTTTGAAGTCGTCGTGAGTTAAGAGATGTCCATATAGTTTAGCTTCAAATGGTCCAAAAAAATGAGGGTTTCCTGATCCCAAATAATTTTAAAAGACGTTTTGTGTTGGTTTTAGGGAAAATGACGCCAATATTTTGTAATATATACTTGTTGGCGCCAAAAATCCGGCCCGAAAGGAAGGGACGAAAAAGAGAGCCGGCGCGCTGCCTCGCGAAGCACAGCCGCGAAGCACAGCCGCGGAGCCCGTCCGCGGAGCCCCGCCGCGAAGCGCCCCAACTTTGGCGGCCCCGCGAAGCTCCGGAGGCGGTAATCCTCCGTGAACCGGTTTGACGTTCGCGAGGCGCCGCGAAGCTCCGGAGGTGGTAATCCTCCGCGAACCGGTTTGACGTTCGCGAGCCGCCGCGAAGCCCCGAAGGCGGCGCGCGAGCCCTGCTTCGCGGCGCCCCTTCCCTATAAATACTCGACTCCCCCTGAGTCCCGGAGGACGGAAAATCCGACCTTTCGGCTTCTCCTCTCCCGAATCGCGAAGCAAGCTTTGCCCCGTGAATCATGAGCTCCGCGAGGTATTTCTACTTCGCGAGACGACTCTGATTTGTTTCGTCCTGAGCCCCTCTTCCGAGAGGGATGCCCTTCGCGAAGCCCAAGGGCGTTCGCAAAGGAAGGGGATTCCCAAGGGAACCCGGGCAGCCGCGGAGCACTCGTGCTTCGCGAAACACCCAACCCATGCTAGTAATCCCTATGCCAAGGCAGGATAACTATGCATCGCGAAGCACTTTGCTTGGCAGGACCCTGCTTCGCGAACCACTCCTTCTTCGCGAGGCAGTGCTCCGCGAACACTGTTCCACTTCGCGAAGCACCACCCACTCCCACCTATGCCCCATGCTAAGGCCAAGGCACCCCACTTCGCAAAGCACACTCCTCTGCTTAGCGATTCCTCCTTCCGTGCGACCCTCCAGGTTTGCACGATGTGATTTCAAAGTCCCATGGACAACACCTCCCGTAGCGTTGCTTCGCCCAATGCTCCTTCGCATAGGCACGCTAACGGCTATTGCTTCTTCGCATAGCCACGCTAACGTGGACCCCTCGATGGCTCCTCCCTCGACCCCCCTCTACCATGGCCTTACTGGTACCTTCCCTTCCCCAAGGACCAGAGGGTACCAGTTATGTAAGCCCTAGGGGTGTGGAGTGAACCCACCTCGTCCGAGCTGCAGGACGTTAAACTGCCAAGCACCACGTCCTCAACACATGACGTTAAACTGTGACCCAACCTCGTCTCCCTCACGAAGGGTCCCCCAGCTCGAGCATTCATTACACCGCTCGTCTCCACGGGAATGGAACTCTTCCGCACATGGAATGAGATCATCCTTGTCGGAGTGGTGTATGTTCGCAGGGGAAGGGTCGCCTCAGAGCGTAAATCCCTAACCTCTAGTACGGATGATTGCACCCGTGCATCTCGGTACTTCCCCACTTCCAAGGTCAGTAGGGAACGTGATAGGGAACGAGGCACCTCCCATTGTCGGACCAAGGTCCATCTTTCCCGCGCTTTGTCGCACCATGGGCCTCCATCCTGGAGTAAGTCCCAACACCATGGGCCGCTCAACGCGTAAGCCCCTCTTCGCTTCTCACGGACGCACCCTTTGCGACGTGATCGTCAGGTCCTTGCAACCTCTTGTTTCTCACACCGAGCATGACTCACGTGGGCTTAGAGTGAGCACCGACCCTGACAAACCCCATCTGAACTACGAGGTCTTTGATCCATGTCAAGGCATGGTACGTAGGAAGCCTCTATGAGGTTCAAGCCCACCCGTCTTTCACGTTGGGTTTCACCCCCGTCCAGCACGACGTTAAACTGCACCCCGGTCCAGTGGTAAGCCATTGAGACCCACCACCTGAACTACGAGGTCTTTGATCCATGTCAAGGCATGGTACGTAGGAAGCCTCCATGAGGTTCAAGCCCACCATCAGTGGACCAAGGTCTACTTTCTCCTGAACTACGAGGTCTTTGATCCATGTCAAGGCATGGTACGTAGGAAGCCTCCATGAGGTTCAAGCCCACCATCAGTGGACCAAGGTCTACTTTCACCTGAACTACGAGGTCTTTGATCCATGTCAAGGCATGGTACGTAGGAAGCCTCCATGAGGTTCAAGCCCACCATCAGTGGACCAAGGTCTACTCCCACCTGAACTATGAGGTCTTTGATCCATGTCAAGGCATGGTACGTAGGAAGCCTCCATGAGGTTCAAGCCCACCATCAGTGGACCAAGGTCTGCTTTCACGTCGGTTCACCGGCGAAACCCACCTTCTGAACTACGAGGTCTTTGATCCATGTCAAGGCATGGTACGTAGGAAACCTCCACGAGGTTCAAGCCCACCCATCACCCGATTCACTTCGTGTTCTACCTACGTCCAGTATGACGTTAAACTACATCCCGGCCCAGTGGTAAGCCATTGCGACCCAACCCATCTGAACTACGAGGTCTTTGATCCGTTTCAAGGCATGGTACGTAGGAAGCCTCCATGAGGTTCAAGCCCACCAATAGTGGACCAAGGTCTACTTTCGCGTCGGTTCACCGACACACCCACCCGTCGCTCATTCACGTCGGGTCCCATTCCAGTCCAGCGGTAAGCCGTTGTGACCATTTGAACTACGAGGTCTTTGATCCATGTCAAGGCATGGTACGTAGGAAGCCTCCACGAGGTTCAAGCCTACCCGTCGTTTATTCACGTCAGGGTTCATTATTGTCCCGCATGACGTTAAACTGTATCATTTAAACTACGGGGACTTTGATCCATGTCAAGGCATGGTACGTAGGAATCCTCCCAGAGGTTCAAGCCCAAATCTCTTCGGACTAAGGTCCAGCTTCACGTCGGTTTACCGGCACCATCCTGAACTACGCGGACTTTGATTCCCTGCCACGGGGATACGTAGGAAGTCTCTTCAAGGCTCAAGCCCAACTTCATTGTCGCTACCCCTGCGATGGTTCCATTTCATTCTCAACCGTCTCTGCTAGACGTTAATCTTGCAACATACCCTGTGTTGAACATGGGAAGCTGAGGAAAACCTCAGATACGTGTCTATGACATGTAATTCCCTGCGCTCGATGTGGGATGCCTCGGGCTTCCACGCCCTCGAGAATCCTTGTGATTGAGGATAACAGACAGACATGCCAGGTACCCCAGCATCCAGACACGCTACTGATGCCTCAAACGTGATTACTCCCCTGACCGAAGGTTGCTGCCCTAACTGGACCCTTTGGAATGTCCCGACAGAAGCAGTGTAATTAACCGGCGTCCATGGAAACATGACACTGGGAAGAGTTTCACGAACTACGTATTAAATCTATAAGGGAGACCCGGACTAGGTGACGAGTTCTGAGGAGGAATCCACAGGAGGAAGAACCGAAATCCCATCATCCCGTTTCGATCAAGGAGCAGACGTACCTGAATAAGGAACGAATGCCGCCACCTTTGGAAAGCGGGAATGCGGGGCAACAAATCCGCGCGTCCCCCTCCCGATGGACGGATGCGCGCGCGCCCCGGCGAAAGCGTCGGAAACAGAAATGGTGAACCCGACGTGAAATTCTTCTCCTCAGCATGGAGATTAGTAGCGTTCGAGACACCAGTAGATTGACGTGTCACTGGATTCAGATATCCGTTGCCTGGTCCCGCCAAGTAAATGGCGGGCCTGTCGTGGAACTCACCAGAAGTCATGGTAGTAGAACGTGGGGCACTCCGCTCTGCAGTGTGTTGGCGTGGATCCTTCTCACAGACGTGGAGGATGGAAGAACGCTGGGGCACTGGCTGTCAATCCTTTTCCTCTCAGTACTGATGAGTTGATCCCTTCGCTTTCCAGGAACCAGGTTGCTATTTCAGAGATGCGATCACCATCCGTTCCTCGCCCGCGCAGGGGCAGGGGCAGCACCACGACGGCCACTCCACATGGCGCCACTACCGCCACGACGGCTGCCACGTCACGGGATGCGGGACGTCCACGTCCCCTTTCCCCATCAGAGGTCATCCAACGAAGGGTGATCAACAGCCTCGTGCACAGGTATGAGGAACAAGGGGTCATCCCGACCAGGGATATGGCCCGTTTGGACCTGGAGGCTTCCAGACCCCGCCGTCAACGCCGCCCTAAAAGGCCGCGCAGGGAGCCCCCGCTCCCCACCTCGACATTCAACCGTTTCGGGAGCCTATCCCCAGAACGCCTTGACGACTCTTCGCCTTACGCCGAAGAGGCAGGCGCGGTCCGGCTCAGCCCGCTCAGGGCCCCGACCCAGGACCCCCAGGCGAGAGCTCCCGTCCGGCCACGTCAGCGCCGCCGTCCGGCCCCGCAGGAAGAACAGGAAGACTATGTCCCTGCACCACCTGCACCGGCCCGCCTGACCCGACGTCAGCGTCGGGCCCGGGCTGAGGACGCTCGCCTAGCCGCGTCCACATCGACAGCTATAGTGGCCCGAGCCACCGCTGGAGCACATTATGAAGCCCCTGCGTACATTGAGCAGGGGCACCCCTTCGCCCAACCAAGATTGAGACCCCAGCCGCCCCATGGGCATGCTGGGTTGACGCTCCGGGTTGCAGGCCACAATGATGATCGTCGCGAGCTAACCCGCGGTGATGCCACCCCGTACGGAGGTCCTCCCCGTACCACTACTCCACAGAGCGTGGGCCTTCCTCGCTCCGAGGTTCGTCGTGGAGGCATGCCTCGTGCTGCCCCCATCCTGCAGGAAGACCCGCCCCGGGGCAGTGATGCTCAGCGCGGAAACACTTCCCGCGCCCGCTGTACAGGGTATGAAGTCCATTCTTCTGAGGGCACTGTCCATCCGGTCCTTCGACGTGGGGCCCCCCCCTACGTCCTCTCTGCGACTGGCGAAGATCCTTCTCGCCCCAGCAACTCAAGGAGTGAAGGTCAGCCTCGCTCCACTCGCATCCGCCATGGAGGCCTTCCCCATGCTCCTGCCGGTTCCAACAGAGGCCCCGCCCACGTGGGTACTGTCCATGGAGGTCCTCCCCATGTACCCTTTGATATTTTCCCTGGTGCCCCTGGCACCCCGGCTGTCTCAATTGGGGGCCCTCTCCGCCACGGCACTAGCGCCGCCCCAGGGCTTCCTGATAGGGGTCAACCCTGTCCCGAAGAGCCACCCAGGGGCAGAAGAGCGGGTCGTCGCCACCACAAGGAGAATCCAGGGAAGGCCCAGGGGGGGATCAAACCTGCCCGCTTCTCCGATTCGGAAGCGGAATGCGATTCAGCGATGGAACCTTCTCCCAGCTCCTCCGTATCTAGGACTGGGGCAGGAACCAGACGCGTCAGCCTCGTTCTCCCGGAGTTTGAGGTCCACCGGATCCCCGTCTCACTCCGCAGGTACATCCAGGAGGAAGAAATCCTGGGAGTTCCGCTGGTTTCGACCGCGCAGTCACCGCCACCGTCGCCCGAAGCGCCCTCTTCCTCTACCCGGGATCCCGAGGAGCTGTTTTGGGGGTCAACGGTTCTAGAGCCACGACATGACCGAACACCGGTAACGGCGATTCCCGTACCCGAAGTAGCGGATATTAGCCCGTCCTATCGTGACATCGTGGTCAGGTCACCTCGCTCTTCAGAGGAAGGCCCAGAGTACGGTGGCCAGTCTGCTCGCTTGCCGTATTCTCCACCGCCGAGTTTGCTATCCCAGAAGTCCACCTCGGTGCCGCTACCGGTCCCTCAGCCACCCCCGGTTGATGAGTGGGGAAATGTAGGGCCGAACTCCGAGGATGAACCCAGGAGCTTCTGGAGTATTCTTGCAGCGGACTATTTCCCAGAGAAGTTCTGGCCCACGGCGGCGTTGAATTTCCGCATACCCGAGTCGCTTACCCCTGAAGAAGTGGGATGATTTTGTCAGACCCTGTGGGCGACGCACTTCCGCCTCCGTTGGGAACGGGTAGTGTACCCCAGGAGTCGGGAGCACTTCGAGGAGATTGGCAAACAGTGCCGCCTGATTGATGCAGCGGTGCTCCTTGTGGCCCAGCACCCCGAGTCGCCCGGTCATCAGGGTGCCCTCCAACGAAGATGCGTTCAGAGTTTCAAGGCACTCCGCAAGATTTTCAGGGAAGCCACCCCCATGTGCAAGTCCGTGGTTGGGGACGCTATGCCGCTCTCCTCTTCGACCCTATCCGACGACAGCCCGATTCGCTATGCGACATTGAGGATATGCCCTCAAGAGGGGTCACAGTCCACATGGCCGACGTTGTGGATAAGGAAGATGAGCTTGAGTTCCTTGATGGGGACTTACCATCCGAGGGCGTACCGCCACTACTCGACCCATCAGGGAGAGTCACCCGTCATCAAAGGAACCTGCTAGGCCTCCCTGTACCCACCGAGTCACTGACACTCGGTCGGAGCACTGGCAAGGGTAAGGACCACGTCGGAATAGCCAAGCACTCCGACCCGTCCGCCTCTGTGCAGAAAACAGACGAAGATCCTGAGAAGGCCACTTTGCGCCAGCAGCTTGCTGAACAGAAGAGGCTGGTCGACGAACTCTTGGCTGAACGCGCCGCAGAGCGACGACCCGACTACGGTAATCCCAGGCCGGGACAGCAGGGGCAGGAACAATTTCCCCCCGGTGAGATGCCTCCGGGCAACCCTGATCATGCTACTGCCGCGGACAGGGCGGAAGCCGGAACATACGGCAAGAGGGCGCGATACGTCTCGTCAAACCCCCCTGAGCAACGGGGCAATCTGAAGAACCCAACCCGGGTTCCCCCAGTCGCCCAACAGGTCGTCCAACCAGTCGACCCGCGAGCAGCGGAAGCCGTCTACCGTGTTGAAGAACCTGGCAATGCGCTTGTGGTTAGGGATCCCCGTCAAGACAGGGACCCCCACCCGGAGGACCTTATTGCGGCACTTACAGCCCGCCTCGAGGCGTTGGAGACACGGCAGGTGGCGGTCCCACCGGATGGCAAGCCTTATCCCGCGTGGGTGGATGATATGCCCGCGCCTCCGGGTTTTGGGAACCCCACTTTCTCGCCTTTTAACGGGACAGGGGACCCACCCCAGCACTTGGCTCATTTCTCTTCCAGGTGTGGCCCCATGCTGGGGACCCCGGCTCAGCAAGAAGCCGCTAAGCTCCGATGTTTTGTACAGACGTTGGAAGGTCCGGCATTTGTCTGGTACAGCCAGCTCCCCATCGGATCAGTGACCGGTTGGGAAGATCTTCGCCGGCAGTTCTTGTACCAGTTCAGCTCCACTACGCGGAAGACCAGCATCGCGGACCTCTTTAAGTGCAAACAGAGGCCTGATGAGCGGGTTGCGGACTTCATCGCCCGGTGGAAAGGACTTACGTATTCTCTCGATATGCCACTGACTCAGGAGCAATTACTGACAATGTGTGTGGGGAACGTAAAGACAGAGCTGGTACCCTCCTTGATTACCCAGAACTACCCTGGAGGGTTCAGAGATTTCTCGGATAAGGCCCAGCGCCTCGAGGAGGCCCTGCAACAGGCTAGTCAGGCACGTTTGCTGCCCCCTATGATCCCAGCCAGGAGGGCCGCCAGGGCTGAACCCGCCGCAGTGGCTCAAGTAGAAGCCCCGAGGCAGCTGGAATTGCTACCGGCGGTACCACCCCCGCAACCCCGCAGAGGTCCTCCACCTCAAGCACAGGCTCCTGCCCAGCAGCGACCGCCTCAGAACCGACAGGTTCCTCCGCGCAATGCGCCACCGCCACCTAGGCGAGACAACCAGGCGCCGCCTCCTCGGCAGGCCCCTCCGGTCCCTCGACAGGACCAGGTCCCCAGGGCTCCTTACCCGGAAAGAAAGTACCATACCTATTCGTTCAACGAAAATCAGGTCCCTTGTTACTTCCGAAGTGCTCTAGAGCAAGGGATTGTGCGTCTGCCTGAGTGCAGGAGGCCGGCAGAGGCGCATCTCACTGATCACCCCAACTACTGCCCTTATCATCGGATCCTGGGGAACACCCTCAAGCGATGCTATGTGTTTAAAGACTGGCTTCAGGACCAGGTCAACAACAACATAGTCAAGTTGGGCCCGGCGCCAGCGCAGGTGGCAGGCATCTTCGCGGGATCGGAAATCGGCAGTGATAGCGAGGGTGAGTGGAAACAGGTCTCTAGCCGCGGGTCCCAGAAATACGACAACTGGATGGCTCGAAAAACTGTCGTCCGTGCCCAGGGTATCATCCGGGCACGCCTGAAGCAGGCGGAACCTTCAGAAGAAGTAGCCGGTGCCTCAGCATCGTCTTCACAGTCGACCTCTGCCCAAAAGGGCAAGCAGCGGCGACGAAAGAAGAAGCAACGTGCACCGCCAGTGCCGTCGTCATCCCGCACTCTTGGCGACTTTATGCCTCCTGAAATGGGCATTCCCCCCAGAATCCGCCCAGCGGTGGATGACTCTTCGAGTGACAGTCAAGGGTACGCTTCGGTTAACACCGTGGAGCTGGTAAAGCCCTATATGACCCCCGACGAAGGGGAACCCCAGGCAGACCGCCCCAATGTTTCCAGCCGACGTCAATGTCAGCGGAATCGCAATCGCGCCGGTCACCGAGGTACGTCAGCAGGCATTTGTGACCAAGCCGTGCACGCTACCGAGACCAGGCAGCAGGCTCAGCGCAGATCTCAGCACGCGCAGACCCATCCAGCGCCCTTGGCTCTACCTCCACCGCCGTTCGTGTTGCTGGATCGGGGAGAGCCGCCTCGTTCGTATCACAGCCAGTCTCACCCAGCGACGGGCCAGCCTCCGCTGTCCGATCTTAGCCCGGCGACTACTCTCCCGGCTTCTACTAGCAGGCAGCAGGATGTATCCAGTACTAGCCGACCGTCAGTTCAACCAGCAGGACCCTCTATGCCCCCAAATGCCGAAAAACCCCCTGTAAGCAGAGGTTCGCGTTTGGCGCGCAAGTATGATGTCCTAAAGCACCTAGCCGGCATTCCAGCAAGGCTTTCCATCCTTGAGGCCCTGCGCTTGTCATCCGAGATGCGCGAGGCGCTTGCCGAGGCCCTAAGGAGCCCCCTCCAGTTCGAGACGGAAGTGGCAGCCGCGGAGGCCTTCCATACCGAGACGATTGAAAACGCCGAATGTCAGGCGGTTATCTCGTTCTCCGGTGAAGATGAAGACCCTCCTATACAGGGGCACATTCGCCCACTGTATATCACTGGCCACTTTAACGGTGTGGAAGTCTGTCGCTGCCTCGTTGACACGGGTTCTGGAATCAATCTAATTCCGACCCGGACGCTGCGAAAGCTGGGTTTGTCCGAAGGTGATTTGACTCCCTCTGACCTCAGGATTCAGGGGTACGACAGGACAGAGCAAACCCCGGTCGGCATGATCCGTCTGAAGACCCAGTTCGGTGGCTTAATTGCCAGCACCGAATTCATGGTTGTTTCTCAGGACACCGCCTACAACGCATTGATGGGCAGGCCATGGCTCCATCTGCATGCAGCGGTTCCCTCGTCGTATCACCAGTGCCTTAAGTACTCACTCAACGGTCGAGTAGGCGTGCTCCAAGGAGACGTGTCCCCTTTCGCTTCTTGTGAGGCCCGCTATCTGGATGCGGGTTATTACAAAAGTAAGGACAAGCAGATCCTGGTCAGCGAGGATGAGCCCGCCCCAACCACAAGTGATCCCTGGGCGAGCATGGACGACGCCTACATCCTCCCGATCCACCGGTTGGAGGCCACGACCCCCGACATGGGACAATGTTTCGTTGTTGCGGGTACGCAAGGAAGGCATGTTCTCGCGTCCAAGCGACGGCGGAAAATCACCTCGTACTCCTACATCAACCAGGCTCGGGTCATCCCGGAATCTCCTACCCCTGTACGGTACCGGGATGTCAAGCTCATGACAACGGCGGTGCGCCATACGTGTCTATTTCGCCGGGATGGAATCAACCGACTCTGGCCGACACGTCACCACTACTTTGATATCGTCAAGCATGGCCCCTTAAGCCAAAGGCCGGATGGGATAGGGTCAAATGCATTCATTGCTTTGGTCTCCACGACGAGTGAGTCTCCTGATGTGATGACCGCTGCTGCCCAAGCCGGCACCAGCTTCCCCTCGGGTTTTGAGAGCCCAGAAGTACCTTCCGTCACGGGAAATCCCCCCACGGCTGGGGAGGAAGACTTGGAGGATGCTCCCCCAGCCTTTGAAGAAGGCGTCTCTACCACGGTCGATGAGCTGGTACAGGTGAACCTTGGTAGCGAGGCAGATCCAAGACCCACATTAATCAGTGCGGCCATGTCCCTCGAGGAGCGGCAGCAGTATGTAGACTTCCTCAAACAACACCGCGATGTGTTTGCCTGGAGTTACGATGAGATGCCAGGGCTGGATCCCCAAGTGGCCGTCCACCGTCTGGGCCTCCCAGTAAAACATCGTGGGTTTAAGCAGCCGCCCAGGAAAATGCACCCTTCCCATGGCGCTATGGTTGAGGCCGAAGTTGATAAGCTAATCAAGGCCAACTTCGTCAAAGAGGTCCAGTACCCCAAATGGCTCGCCAACATTGTGCCAGTCAGGAAGAAGAATGGGTAGATTAGAGTCTGCATCGACTTCCGCGATCTCAATCGCCACTGCCCAAAGGATGACTTCCCACTCCCGGTGACAGAGCTGTTGATTGACGCCACGGCCGGGTTCCAAGCCCTCTCTTTCATGGATGGGTATTCCGGGTATAACCAGATCTGGATGGCCCCCGAAGATGAGGAGTCCACTGCCTTCAGGGCTCCCCAGGGTACCTTTTGCTACCGGGTAATGCCATTCGGTTTGAAAAATGCAGGTGCCACTTATCAGAGGGCCATGCATCGCATATTCAAACCGATCCTCGGGACATTGGTGGAGTGCTACGTGGATGACCTCATAGTCAAATCATATCAGCGCCAGGACCATCTCAAAGACCTTGAGAAAGTGTTCGGTTTCCTCCGTTCCCGTCACCTGAAGATGAACCCACTGAAGTGTGCCTTCGGAGTCACCTCTGGGATGTTTCTGGGCTTTGTTGTCAGATACCGAGGTATCGAGATCGACCCGGAGAAGATCAAGGCCATCAGCCAAATGCCTCCCCCGAGCAACATTCGGGAGCTTCGAGGCCTGCAAGGCCACTTAGCCTATATACGCCGATTCATTGCGAACTTGGCCGGCAAGTGTAAGCCCTTTTCTCGGCTCATGAAGAAAGGCGCTGCCTACGAATGGGATGAGGAGTGTCGGATCGCATTCAAGGAAATCAAGCAGTACCTGCTCCAACCTCCGGTCTTGATGCCACCCATCTCTGGAAAGCCGCTGGTCCTTTACGTGACCGCCCTGGAGAGACCCCTCAGCGCGCTGCTCGCCCAGAAGAATAACGAGGGCACTGAGAACAGTCTCTACTATCTCAGTCGCATGCTTCTCGATACGGAGGTCAGATATTCCCTTATCGAAAAGAGCTGCCTTGCGCTCGTCTTCGCCGTGCAGAAGTTGCGACACTACCTGCAACACCACGAGGTGCAATTGATCTCTCGGGTGGATCCGCTGAAGTACATCCTGAATCGCCCCATGCTGACCGGCCGGCTAGCACGGTGGGCGGTGATTCTCCAGCAGTTTGACATCAGGTTTGTGCCTCAGAAGGCCGTTAAGGGACAGGCATTGGCAGACTTTTTAGCTGCCCATCCAACCTCCGCGGATCAATCCCTGGACCTGGATTTTCCCGATGAGACGATCCTCTCGGTCGATCATGCTGTCCCGTGTTGGCAAATGCATTTCGACGGCGCCTCCCGGAGCCCCACTGGTAGAAGGCTCAACGACCCCAAGCTGAACAGAGTGGGTATGGGTATTGTTTTCATTACCCCGACGCAAGCCGTCCTGCCGTACTCCTTCCTGTTGTCAGAAGGTTGTACGAACAACGAGGCAGAGTACCAAGCTCTCATCACCGGCCTCGAGTTGGCCCTCGAGATCCATGTACCCCATCTACATGTGAAGGGAGATTCTGAGCTGGTAATCAAACAGGTTAATGGCGACTACGTCGTCAGGAAGCCAGAGCTTGCACCGTTGCTGGAGTACACCCTCCTCCTAATGGCCCAGTTCTCTTCTCGGCCAGAGGTTACCCATGTCCCGCGGTCGCAGAACGGCCAAGCGGACGCCCTAGCTGGCTTAGCTGCATCTCTCGCAGAACCCGAGCAAGATGATTTGGTCATACACGTGTCCCACCGTAGAGTCATTGCTCCCGTCACCCAAGAGGACCGTGATAGCCTACGGGTAAGTCATCTCACCGCCGGACCCTCCGTATCGGGAGTCCCGGGTTCGTCAGACGCAGTGGTTGAAACGACCCCCGATTGGAGAGCACCTTTTGTCGATTATCTCCAAAATGGCCAGCTCCTGGACAACCGGGCGGAGCGCGAGCGAATCCGACGCCGCGCACTTCAATTTACCCTCCAGAGCGGCCCCAGTCTTGAGCAGACCCTCTATAAACGGAGTTTTGATGGTGTCCTCCTCCGTTGCATCCAAGGAGTAGAGATACCTCAAGTTATGCAAGAGGTTCACGCCGGTTCCTGTGGCGCCCATCAAGCTGGGCCAAAGCTGTCCCATCAAATCCGGAGGCTAGGGTACTTCTGGCCCTCCATGATCCACGATTGTATTGGATACGCCAAGAGATGCCACGCGTGCCAAGTGCACGCCAACTTCTTGCATCGGCCGCCAGAACCCCTCCACCCCACCAAGTACTCTTGTCCATTTGCGGTATGGGGACTCGATGTAGTGGGACCGTACCCGCCGGCAACAGCCCGCCAGTGTAGGTTCATCCTGACTGCTACAGATTTTTTCTCCAAGTGGGCAGAAGCAGTTCCGCTCAAAGAGGTCAAGGCCCGTTCCGTCGTCGACTTTGTGAGCTCCAACATCATCCACCGGTTTGGGGTCCCTCACGCCGTCCTCACTGACAACGGCACCAACTTCCGAGCAGCTGAATTGAAGAAATTGTACGCTAAATACGACATCCGGTCAAACCATACCTCCCGCTACCACGCACAGGCGAATGGACAGATCGAGGCATTCAACAAGACCCTCTCTAACATTCTGCAGAAGATGGTTGGTCAGAACAAGAAGAGTTGGCCGGACAAGCTCCCCAACGCCCTTTGGGCTTACCGGACGACGACTCGCAACTCTACCCAGGTGACCCCATATTCCCTGGTGTATGGAGCTGAGGCCGTCCTACCCATTGAGATCCAGCTGTCGTCGCTACGCACAGCAGTTTATGATCACCAGACATCAGATGAGGTAGCCGAGATCCATCTAGCTGAGTTAGAGGCACTGGACGAGAACCGGCTTCGTGCCCTGCACAATCTGGAAAGGCATCAGGATAAGATGGCAAGAGCTTTTGACAAGAAGGTTTGTCTCCGCTCTTTTCTACAGGGTGACCTGGTGCTGGCCCTGCGAGCGCCAATGATTCCCGGAAGGAAACCGCCCAAGTTAGAACCCAAATGGGAAGGGCCTTATATCATCCATAAGGTTTACCCCAATGGAGCTTACTCCTTGGTGACCACAGATGGAGAGCGTGTAACCCCTCCCACCAATGCCAGATTCCTCAAGCGATACTTTGCCTAGGGCAAAAGTGGTCCTGCATGACCCTAAACCGCAAGAGGGTCCTGCATGACATTAAACTGCATTGGTCCTGCATGACCCTAAACTGCGAGAGGGTCCTGCATGACATTAAACTGCATTGGTCCTGCATGACCCTAAACTGCGAGAGGGTCCTGCACGACATTAAACTGCATGGGTCCTGCATGACATTAAACTGCATTGGTCATGCACGACCCTAAACTGCGACTTGGTCCCGCATGACCTTAAACTGTATCTCCGTCCTCACTGCAAGACGTTAAACTGCAAGTCAGTCAGTTCTTACTGACCGAGGCTCAGCCTCAGGCCCCTCGGCCTCTTTGGGCCCCTGACCCCGTTTCCACCGAGGTCTGGCCCCAGCCCCCTCGTTTCTCTCTGACTTACCCTCTTACAGGATTGTACGGTACAGTGTAGGACAACGTCCTCACGTTGGGATCATGCACCATACCGTACACATCCTCGAACGAGATGCCCCTCGTCCCGCATGACGTTAAACTGCATGTCAAGAACTACGTATGGCTTGATTCTTATCCTTATGAGATACGTAGGAACGCTCGGACGCCTCGTCTTGAGCCCAGCCCAAGCTTCTCTCTTCCACTATTCCCCCTGGGAATGGTCTCCTTGGAGGATCTTTGTGTAGCAGGGCGTCTGCCTTCTTGGCCCCGCTCATGCAACCCCACTCACGCAAAGATTGTAAAGGTCACACCATGCGCCCGCTCCGTTCTTCTACCCTCCCACGTCCTTACCGCATGACGCTAAACTGCATGGCCTTCAAGAACTACGTATGGCTTGATTCTCATCCTTATGAGATACGTAGGAACGCCCAGACATTTCGTCTTTTGGCCCAGCCCAAAAGCCAAAATCTTCCCCTCGGGTCAAGACATAGCGGGGTGCACACTTTTGCCCCGACCCACGTCGTGCAAGCCTCGACCCGGCTGCACATTCCCCCCTGGAGGTGTTTGCCCCTTTCGTGGATGGATTTACACCCGGAGGGGCCCCCAAGAACGGCCTGGATACAAAGCCCAAGGGCTCTCCTACCGATACGGGCCAACGCCCCCGAGGGTTTCTCAAGCAACAAATCGATACAAGTCCCGCGTTGCAAATTTGGTCAGCGGTCGACGCTCATTTGTTGCCCCCATGCGGGTCACCATAGGAACGCTGTGTTTCGAATATGGTCAACAGTGATTCATTCTGCCCCATCCTGAGGTGACAAACTTCCCCAGGTGGTGCCAGTGATCGGGCCCACAGCCCAGGATTCCTCACCCGGAGCGTACGGTGTGGTGTAGGACTACGTCCTCATTCACGTCGGGATCATGTACCATGTCGTACGACTCCCCTTCCGAGGCTCAGCCCCAGGCCTCTCGGCCTTTCCAGGCCGCGGCCCAGGACCTATCTTATAGGATTGTACGGCATAGCGTAGGGCTATGTCCTCACGTCGGTTTTTCTCCATACTGTACACCTTGCTTAGGGATATGTTATTCCCCTCCTCGTCCGGTACGACGTTAAACTACATTTCAAGAACTACGTGTGGATTGATTCCCATCCTGATGGGATACGTAGGACCACCTGGATGTCCAAGATCCGGGTCCAGCCCCATTCCTCGGGAATCCTCATCCCATCTTGGCCCCCTGGCCTATCCTTCCTCCATGAGGGGATCATATGGTGCGGTGTGGGATTATGTCCTCATTCACGACGGTCTCGTGATGACCACGCCATGCTCCCACCCCCTGCTGATTTGTTTCGTCGATCCCTCTTTTTCGGCGGTTCTCCAGTGTGCTTAAGGGTACTCTGGTTCACTACCTGGAATGCCAAGCTTTACTCGGATACGTCCGCACCCGCTTTCCAGGCTTTTAGTATCCCCGCATCAGGGCTTTCACCATCTTTCACACCCGGAGGGACTCCCAAGAACGGCCTGGATACAAAGCCCAAGGGCTCTCCTACCGATACGGGGCAACGCCCCCCAGGGTTTCGGACGACAAATCGATAAAATCCCGCGTTGCGAATATGGTCAGCGGTCGATGCTCGTTTGTTGCTCCCACCTCAGGCTAACGCGATACAGACGCTGTGTTTCCTCCATGGATAACAGTTTTCCTCTGTCGCCACGCCAACCCATTAAGCCCAAATGTCGGGTACACAATTCACACCCTTCATCACTTCATCGTATCCAAGTAGAGTCTCGGGATTCTTGGTACTTTTCCTCCGTGCACGTCTGCGCATTTGAGGAACAAGCTACATCAAAGGTGTCCTTCGAAACTTTCTGCTGACTCCCCTTAAATGGATGCCCCAAGTGTTGCAATGAGGGTCCCCCCCTTGTTTCCCACACCGAGTTTATCTCACGTGGGCTTAGGGATTGGGTTGACCTCTGTGCTTATTCGGGAATTGTCACCATCCACGGTCCGAGCTCTAAGACCATAAACTAAGACTCTCATCTGGAACTACGTTCAAGACCCCTTGTCTTTGGACCCGGCTTGAGTTCAGCGAATTTACCTCTCTAATCCTGCCTTCAGGACCCCGATCACAGGACTGCGTGGCGCAGTGTAGGATTACGTCCTCATTCGCGTCGGGTACGCAATAGCTGCACCACGCACGCCCCCATTCTGAGGTTCAGCCCTCCTATCCCCTGTCCTGCATGACATTAAAAGGCACCCTTTCAGAACTACGTGTGGCTTGATTCCCATCCTAATGGGATACGTAGGACCACCTGAATGTCTAAAGATTCGGGTCCAGCCCCACCTTTGGGAGATATCCTGATTTCCCGGTCACCTAGACCACTTGGTCCATCCCTCTCCAGCGGGGGGTGCGTAGGTATGATACAAGGTTGTGGGCATCATGCCCCCCTTCCCCTGGGAATCTTCCATCTCTCGATCACCCTCAAGGTTGAGTCCCTTGGCTCCCCACAGTGGTTCACCCATGTATTAAGAGTACTCTGGTCTAGGACCAAGAGTGTCAGATTCAACTTGGTCAAGTTCCTTCCACTTGCCAAGCTTCGTGTTCCCATCTATTCGGACTTTCATCATCTTTCACACCCGAAGGGACCCCCATGTACGGCCTGGATACTACGCCCAAGGGCTCTCCTACCGATACGGGCCAACGCCCTCCAGGGTTTCGGACAACAAATCGATAAAATCCCGCGTTGCGAATATGGTCAGCGGTCGATGCTCGTTTTGTTAGTCCTCATTTCAGGCTAACGCGACAGGATGCTGTGTTGCGAACATGGTCAGCAGTAATCCTCTGTCGTCACGCCAGCCCCTTCAGTCCTTGAATGTTGGTTGCATGATTCACATCATTTTCCACCCCATCATGTCCAGGTGGAATCTGGACACTTTTGGCACTATCCCTCAGTGCACCTTTGCATGCTAGGGGGACAAAGCTGCAATCTGGCGTCCTTCGGGACTACCATGGTCCGAGCTCTAAGACCATAAACTAAGACCCATTCGGGACTACGTTCAAATTACCATCCTCATGGGACACGTAGGATCACCCAGACGCCCTGTCTCTGGGTACAACCCATTCAGGAAGCTAGTCTCTCTCCCTGTTTCACCTCCGGATGGCGTACAATTTGATGTGGGATCATGTCTCTGTCAAATGTGTTTTATAAACACTGCGCACATTTCCCGCCTAACATCGTCTCTGCTACGTCTACGCTGCATGACGATAAAATGCATGCTTGGTCCTATCATACGACCCTAAACTGTGACATTATCGTCCTGGCCGCACGACGAAAAACGGCACCGCGTTATGGTGACCTCGCTGTAGAGGACATCACGTTGGGTACTGGCCACGCGCCATGCCATTTGTCAACGCCCATCACGGCTTGATTCTTGTGGCGACATCACGACCTACAGTCCTAGGCCTGTCGCTTCACAAAAAAAAACCATTCACCTCAAAGAACAAACAAGATACATCAAATTCCGCTTCTTTTAGTGCAAGGGCCACGTCCGAACTTCCCCTTTCCCCTGGCACTGGTACCTTACCCTGCCACCTTCCAGAACTACGTATGGCTTGATTCTCATCCTTATGAGATACGTAGGAGCGCCTGGGTACTTCCCCACGGGTCCAGCCTAACCCTGGTGTTCGGTCCCTCGACTCGAGCTCATTCACGTCAGGTTGTGATGTCATGCGTCCCCTGATCCCTTTTTCCAATCCATGGTCCGAATTCTATGACCATAAACTAAGATTTCCCCAAGGGAAAGGAATCTGCTCCCTCTCTCTAATACGTTTTGTTGACGTGTTCAGATGTGTTTTGACAAAAAGCCCGAAGCATGGGATTTTCACGGGGACATTCCCCTCATCCCATGACCAAGCTTCGTGAGCTCACTATTTGGATCCTCATCCTCTTCCACATCCAAAAGGACCCTCGGACGACGTGGATACTAAGCTTAAGGGCTCTCCATGAATGCTGGACCTAAGGGCCCTTCAATCGTTTCGGGCCAACGTCCCCACGGATCTCTGGCAACATTTGTGACACGGTCCCGTGTTTCGAACATGGTCAACGGTCGACCCTCATTTGTTTGTCCTTATTTCAGGCTAACGCGACAGGATGCTGTGTTGCGAACATGGTCAGCAGTAATCCTCCATCGCCACGCCGTCACCATCGTGATCCGAATCTCGAGCGTCATGATTCACACATTTCCACTCCCTCATGTTCAAGTGGAACTCCACCATACTCGTCTCTTTCTCTTCGCGCATCTAGATGCGCTGAATGATCGTGTTAGTTTCATTGGGCCGGTAGTCGCCGAGCATCCCTTTGCCCCAACCTGCCCCTCTCTGCGTCGGGAAATTCCCACCACTACTACTTGTTTCCCACACCGAGCACGACTCACGTGGGCTTAGTAGTTTTGGCCGGATGTGTACCAACACGGTTAGGCTGCTCCTCGTCCTGTACGACGTTAAACTGCGTTTCCAGAACTACGTGCGGCTTGATTCCCATCATCACGTGGGATACGTAGAGACGCCCAGGCATTTCGCCTAGGGTTCAGCCCCAGGAATCACAAAATCCTGTTCCTCCCCATTTCCAGCCCTCTGGCCTGACCCCTCGGGGAGAACTATGTAGCTACAATTTTACCCTGAGCAAGTTCAGGATGCCCCAAGATCCCATTGGGAAGCGATAGATCCCCTCGCCAGAGAGGCCCTGTCCCAAGAAGGAATGATCCGTGATCAGGTCGATGCGCCCATCTGGTGTACTCCCTCCGCGGTGGTGCAACTACCGAAGTGCTGGATTCTGTTCGGACAGACCATCACTCCATGTTCCACGCTTTGCGTGCCCCTTATTCGGACCCTCGTCCTCTTTCATGTCTGAAGTAACCCCCTAACGGCCTGGTCTCATGCCGCATCGGCTCACCTACCGTCCTGGGCCAACGTTCCGGAAGACGGGTCATGTCTGAAAGGACCCCCTAACAGTATGGATGTCTGACCTGTGGTCCGCCAACTGTCCTGGGCCAACGTCCCAAAAGATTGATCGACAACAAATTGATAAAATCCCCTAACGGCCTGGTCTCATGCCGCATCGGCTCACCTACCGTCCTGGGCCAACGTTCCGGAAGACGGGTCATGTCTGAAAGGACCCCCTAACAGTATGGATGTCTGACCTGTGGTCCACCAACTGTCCTGGGCCAACGTCCCAAAAGATTGATCGACAACAAATTGATAAAATCCCGCGTTGCGAATATGGTCAGCGGTCGATGCTCATTTGTTGTCCCCATTTCAGGCTAACGCAGTAAGGATACCGTTTGTCCGCCACGGTTAGCGGTTGCCCTTTATTGTCACACCATCCCCACAGTGTTCCGAATTTGGGCATCGTGATTCACACTTCCCATTTTCACCAGTTTGAACCGGTTCCAGCGCCCCTGGTGTTGCCCCAATCGTGCATACGAGCACGTTGGATAAACGGTAATTCGGCTATCCTGGAAGTTCCTCCTCCGATCAAGCCTTCCCCATCTTTCGAGAATCTGGACTGGTTTGAGGGAATTGTCGTCAAACGTCCCGCAAACATTGCAGTGATGCAACAAGGCAATTCAACAGTGGAAATCGTGCGTACTACGGAACTCAAAACAAAGGATAAAGAAAGAGTTGGAGCACAAAAATGTTAATAAAAGCTTCTTTCGAGTTCGCTACAATACTCGGGGGTTGACTTCCCCCATGGACGGGTTGACTCCGTCAAACGAGCGTTGCAGCTCCGCCACCCGTTGACTTGCGGCGTCCAGAGCCTGTTGCCGCTGATTTAACTCCCGCCCCTCTTCAGCAGCGGCAGGGCGTAATCCGTCAACACTGGCTCGGGCCCTTTCCACCTCGGCCTGGACGACAGCCATCCTTCCAGAGGTCTGCTCCATATGCTCCTCAGCCTTTGCCAGCTGGGCCTTCAATCGTAAGACCAGCTCAGTCTGTGCATCGAGAGTGGCTGAAAGCTCGTTGGCCCGGATCTGCATCTGTTGGACCTCGCCTTCAGCCTCCTGGAGCTTCCTGATGCTGGTCGCCTTCCTCCGCTGCCATCCCACGCTCAGCCCACGATCATGCTCCCGGATCTTCTCAGCCATGAGGTCTCGGATGAGCGCGTGAGGGCGTTGGGCATCCACTCCCCCGGCACACAGTTCGCGCAACCGTGAGCGGAGCCTATTCATTTTGGCCAGCCATTGCACCTGGGGAGTGTCCCTGATAAAGCGCGTAATTAGCTTCCACGACCGGCGGCGGACTATGCTGCTGTCTTCCTCGTCAGAGGCTGTTTCGTCCCAATCCGCGCGGTCAGCGGGCTCATACACAGGATATTCCTGCAGGAATTCCTCAGCGGGATCCGCATCTGGTGTTGAGTCTGGTACGACACCTGACGCCGGCACAGGCACGACAGGACTGGGACTGACCGGTTGATCCTCTTCCTCGGAGTCCACCTCGATGACTTCAGGTATGACCCTGCTGGTGATCCCGCCAGTGATGGTGTGCACCACAGCTGGAGGAGGTGAAGGGATTATCGTCACCATCACCGGCATTCCCCTGGGAGGGACGCCGCCAGACATCCCAACCAGCCTCGCTGCAGCAGCCCACGCCAGTCGGAGAACTGTATAACAGAAAGAGATATAAACGTTAGTCGACATGGCCCACGTGTGGCGACGCGGAGGCCGGTGAAAGAGACTTACGAAGATTGACCTCCGAGCGCTGCTCCCAGACCGGTACCGATGGGACTCCAAGACGAGGCCCCCCGTATACTGCTGGAAGATCTGGAGAGTCCAGAGGAGCCACCTCAGACCCCCTGGTCCCACCAGATGCAGAACTGGACGCAGCCATAGGCGCGGGTTCTGAAGGTCCCGCATCATCACCCGCCGAGGAGCGAGAACGAGGCCTACGAACAAGTTCCTCCTGCATGACCCAAACATTGGTAAGAAGTCCGTAGGGATTCAAAAACAGATCGTAAGAAGAGAAGTTCGGAATGTTACCTCGAGAGCCTCCGCGAAGTCGTCGGATTCTGAGCTTCGGTCTCCGACCTCGCCCTCCTCCAACGGGCTCCCTCCTCCAGCCTCGTCCCCCTGAGAAGAGTCCCCTGATTCCTCCGGCAAGGGGAAGCGCTCCCTCAGATCGGCAGCCGATGGCTGTGGAGGGACCGTCTGATTCAACAGTACCCTCACCCGGTCTGTCATTGGGCGAGGGACACCACTGGAGTGGATGTAATCCTCCAGCTCGTTCAAGTATTGCTCCGCCTCCTCCGGAGACACCATGAATCCAGCCCGGACTGGGCCTATGCCCGGCAGTCTCATCCCGAGGTGATTCAGGTGGGCCCACACCTCAGATGGGCTGAGGAATTGCCGGTTGACGTCCCAGACGTCCCAAGCTTCCGGAAAGACAGCATCTTCTGCCATGTCAATGTGACGCAGCCGCTTCCCCGGAGCCTGAGCGGATATCCGACGGAATCCCCTCGATGGCCGCCCCTCCGGATGACCTTGCTCTCCCGGAACCACCGAATCCGCCACTGCTGCCATACCCTCGGCCGGTGCGGGTCTCTCTGCCACGGCAGCCCCGCTGCCACGGGCGGCCCTAGCTGCCCTCCGACCCCGACCTCGAGATAAAGGAGGCCCACCATCACCAACCCGGATCGTTGGCTGCTTCAGCATCTCCCCGGGATAAGCGGCCTCCCAGCTAATGGCGTACTCCTTCACTAAGCCGAAGGCGGAAGTGGGTGGAGGTAATGTGATCTGCATCGTTCCATCCTCACGTGGGAACATGAGCCACAGCTGCCTCATCACACACGGGTGCTCCTCGTGACGCACCTCCCAGTATACCTGCGGGGTCAGCCGCTGGAGGCACCGGAACTGCCTCGCAAAACGGTGTGGGGTGTACGGTTCACAGATATGCTCACGATCTATCCGAGCCACCAAAACTCCACCTCGGAAGGCCAGGAGGTAAGCCCGATGCTCTTCCGTTCCCCGTCCATCATCAGTAAGCCTCCCCGTCGGCAGTGGAAAGGGATGAAAGTTGAACTCGTCCGCCCTCCACACCCTATTCAGCACCATCGGAACGGCCAGTTTGAATGGGAAGCTCCCAACTGCGTTCAGGATGGAAGGGTGAAAGTCTGATCCCGGCGGCGAAATGGGGTTTGGATACTCGTAAATCCCCCTGATGTGCGCCGCGATCCACCCATACAGGAGGTGGAAGGGCCCGCATATTCTTGGCGGCTTCTTGCCCTCGCTGATACGTCGCAGCATTCTGTATAGCTTGGCGAGCATCGGGATCCCCAGGTTGATCCGCTGCCCCATGGCCAGCATCGATGCCATGATGAACGAGCTGGGCCGTACCCCCATGCTTGTATCTCTCACTGGTAGGATCCACCCACATATGAGAGCCGCGATGAACGCCGCCAGCCTAACTATTGGCTGTTGTTCGGTGCTGACGCTGAAACCCCAAGTCTTCCATTGGCTGTCCTCCAAAACCCGCCAATACGAGTGCCCCTTACCCCGCTGGGCTGCCCTCGGACAAGTTTGAGGCCTTGGAGGGAACTCTCGATTCTCTGGAAAGTTCAGGAAACACTTGAACCACCTCTTGAAGTGGACGTCCCTCATGGCCTCCTTGTCCTCTCCAGGGACAAGCGCCATCAGCGCTGACGCCAGCCGTGGCATTTGCTCAGCATCCCCCCACGCACTGATGACGGGGAGGAACTCGTCGTACATGGCCCCCAAGATCGGGACCCCAGAAACCTGGTGGACATCCCACAGGCTGATGCCCACCTCCCCGTGATGCAGATGAAAAGTGTTGGTCCTGGACGACCATCTACTCAGCAGTTCCGGCATCAGCTGCTTTGGCTGGTAAATTTGGAACTGGGAGGCCCATGCCGCCTCGTACAATCCCACTCTCCTCAGCTCAACCTCGAACTCCTCGCATGAGGCGCCTACCCAGTAGGCCCAGGCCCAGTCGTCGGTAAAATTGCCGCCCTGGCGCAGGTCCCACTCATCGGACCATCCCTTCTTCGGATCCTGCAGAGCCGCCTTCAGCATGGTGCGGTAGAGAGGAGGGGACGTCTCCGGTTGCAGTGGCCTCCCGTCAATGTCGTTCACATGATTGTGGAGACAATCGGCGGTGACGGGTGTGAAATCCTCCCGCGCGTGACCATCGGCCGCCCTGAACCATTGGTGTTGGCACGGTGTGCTCCTGAACCAACAAGCTGGTTCATCCCTTCCCGCCTCAGGGATGAAGACGTCATCCCTCAGCCCGAAGCCGTACAACGGCAGATTTTTGCACTGCGGATAATCCTTCTGACCTTCCGACAGCAGATCTGTCAGAGAAGTGTGGTCTGAATGGCTGCGAACCATTTCCCCCAAGCCTGGACGGTTGGCCATCTCATCCCGGCGAGCAGCGTCTGCGAGCACTCCCAGCACAGCTTCTTGATGGGCCATCTTTAATGTCGACCCTTAGAAAAGTTTTTCTCCCTGGATCGCGAAGCTCGGACGCGAAGTTCGGCCGCGAAGTTCGACCGCGAAGTCGGATCGCGAAGATCGGTCGCGAGACGAAGCCGCGAAGTCTGGCCAAGGCAGACAGAGGTTCGCTTGGCGCGGACGCGGAGTCGGAGACTCGCGGTTCGCCGCGAAGCTCGATTCGCGGAGTACGCGGAGCTTCGCCAAATCGAGAGCGCACAAAAAGACAAGACACGTGAAGACAAAAGAGGGCGGACCCCCTATTTATAGGTGATGACCCCGGAGCATCGCGGCACGCCTCACCCGCGCGAAGCTTCGCGGCGCGTCCGGATCCGCGGCCCCGGCGAGCATCGCGGTCCCCCTTCGCGATGACGCATCGCGAACCACCGACAGTTTTTGGCGATTATCCCTCAGACTTCGACCCTTCGCCCTCCGCGGCTCCAAGTCTGAGGGGGGGCATTTGTTGGCGCCAAAAATCCGGCCCGAAAGGAAGGGACGAAAAAGAGAGCCGGCGCGCTGCCTCGCGAAGCACAGCCGCGAAGCACAGCCGCGGAGCCCATCCGCGGAGCCCCGCCGCGAAGCGCCCCAACTTTGGCGGCCCCGCGAACCTCCGGAGGCGGTAATCCTCCGCGAACCGGTTTGACGTTCGCGAGGCGCCGCGAAGCTCCGGAGGCGGTAATCCTCCGCGAACCGGTTTGACGTTCGCGAGCCGCCGCGAAGCCCCGAAGGCGGCGCGCGAGCCCTGCTTCGCGGCGCCCCTTCCCTATAAATACTCGACTCCCCCTGAGTCCCGGAGGACGGACAATCCGACCTTTCGGCTTCTCCTCTCCCGAATCGCGAAGCAAGCTTTGCCCCGGGAATCATGAGCTCCGCGAGGTATTTCTACTTCGCGAGACGACTCTGATTTGTTTCGTCCTGAGCCCCTCTTCCGAGAGGGATGCCCTTCGCGAAGCCTAAGGGCGTTCGCAAAGGAAGGGGATTCCCAAGGGAACCCGGGCAGCCGCGGAGCACTCGTGCTTCGCAAAACACCCAACCCATGCTAGTAATCCCTATTCCAAGGCAGGATAACTATGCATCGCGAAGCACTTTGCTTGGCAGGACCCTGCTTCGCGAACCACTCCTTCTTCGCGAGGCAGTGCTCCGCGAACACTGTTCCACTTCGCGAAGCACCACCCACTCCCACCTATGCCCCATGCTAAGGCCAAGGCACCCCACTTCGCAAAGCACACTCCTCTGCTTAGCGATTCCTCCTTCCGTGCGACCCTCCAGGTTTTCACGATGTGATTTCAATGTCCCATGGACAACACCTCCCGTAGCGTTGCTTCGCCCAATGCTCCTTCGCATAGGCACGCTAACAGCTATTGCTTCTTCGCATAGCCACACTAACGTGGACCCCTCGATGGCTCCTCCCTCGACCCCCCTCTACCATGGCCTTACTGGTACCTTCCCTTCCCCAAGGACCAGAGGGTACCAGTTATGTAAGCCCTAGGGGTGTGGAGTGAACCCACCTCGTCCGAGCTGCAGGACGTTAAACTGCCAAGCACCACGTCCTCAACACATGACGTAAAACTGTGACCCAACCTCGTCTCCCTCACGAAGGGTCCCCTAGCTCGAGCATTCATTACACCGCTCGTCTCCACGGGAATGGAACTCTTCCGCACATGGAATGAGATCCTCCTTGTCGGAGTGGTGTATGTTCGCAGGGGAAGGGTCGCCTCAGAGCGTAAATCCCTAACCTCTAGTACGGATGATTGCACCCGTGCATCTCGGTACTTCCCCACTGCCACGGTCAGTAGGGAACGTGATAGGGAACGAGGCACCTCCCATTGTCGGACCAAGGTCCATCTTTCCCACGCTTTGTCGCACCATGGGCCTCCATCCTGGAGTAAGTCCCAACACCATGGGCCGCTCAACGCGTAAGCCCCTCTTCGCTTCTCACGGACGCACCCTTTGCGACGTGATCGTCAGGTCCTTGCAACCTCTTGTTTCTCACACTGAGCATGACTCACGTGGGCTTAGAGTGAGCACCGACCCTGAAAAACCCCATCTGAACTACGAGGTCTTTGATCCATGTCAAGGCATGGTACGTAGGAAGCCTCTATGAGGTTCAAGCCCACCCGTCTTTCACGTTGGGTTTCACCCCCGTCCAGCACGACGTTAAACTGCACCCCGGTCCAGTGGTAAGCCATTGAGACCCACCACCTGAACTACGAGGTCTTTGATCCATGTCAAGGCATGGTACGTAGGAAGCCTCCATGAGGTTCAAGCCCACCATCAGTGGACCAAGGTCTACTTTCTCCTGAACTACGAGGTATTTGATCCATGTCAAGGCATGGTACGTAGGAAGCCTCCATGAGGTTCAAGCCCACCATCAGTGGACCAAGGTCTACTTTCACCTGAACTACGGGGTCTTTGATCCATGTCAAGGCATGGTACGTAGGAAGCCTCCATGAGGTTCAAGCCCACCATCAGTGGACCAAGGTCTACTCCCACCTGAACTACGAGGTCTTTGATCCATGTCAAGGCATGGTACGTAGGAAGCCTCCATGAGGTTCAAGCCCACCATCAGCGGACCAAGGTCTGCTTTCACGTCGGTTCACCGGCGAAACCCACCTTCTGAACTACGAGGTCTTTGATCCATGTCAAGGCATGGTACGTAGGAAACCTCCACGAGGTTCAAGCCCACCCATCACCCGATTCACGTCGTGTTCTACCTACGTCCAGTATGACGTTAAACTACATCCCGGCCCAGTGGTAAGCCATTGCGACCCAACCCATCTGAACTACGAGGTCTTTGATCCGTGTCAAGGTATGGTACGTAGGAAGCCTCCATGAGGTTCAACCCCACCAATAATGGACCAAGGTCTACTTTCGCGTCGGTTCACCGACACACCCACCCGTCGCTCATTCACGTCGGGTCCCATTCCAGTCCAGCGGTAAGCCGTTGTGACCATTTGAACTAAGAGTTCTTTGATCCATGTCAAGGCATGGTACGTAGGAAGCCTCCACGAGGTTCAAGCCTACCCGTCGTTTATTCACGTCAGGGTTCATTATTGTCCCGCATGACGTTAAACTGTATCATTTGAACTACGGGGACTTTGATCCATGTCAAGGCATGGTACGTAGGAATCCTCCCAGAGGTTCAAGCCCAAATCTCTTCGGACCAAGGTCCAGCTTCACGTCGGTTTACCGGCACCATCCTGAACTACGCGGACTTTGATTCCCTGCCACGGGGATACGTAGGAAGTCTCTTCAAGGCTCAAGCCCAACTTCATTGTCGCTACCGATGCGATGGTTCCATTTCATTCTCAACCGTCTCTGCTAGACGTTAATCTTGCAACATACCCTGTGTTGAACATGGGAAGTTGAGGAAAACCTCAGATACGTGTCTATGACATGTAATTCCCTGCGCTCGATGTGGGATGCCTCGGGCTTCCACGCCCTCGAGAAGCCTTGTGATTGAGGATAACAGACAGACATGCCAGGTACCCCAGCATCCAGACACGCTACTGATGCCTCAAACGTGATTACTCCCCTGACCGAAGGTTGCTGCCCTGACTGGACCCTTTGGAATGTCCCGACAGAAGCAGTGTAATTAACCGGCGTCCATGGAAACATGACACTGGGAAGAGTTTCACGAACTACGTATTAAATCTATAAGGGAGACCCGGACTAGGTGACGAGTTCTGAGGAGGAATCCACAGGAGGAAGAACCGACATCCCATCATCCCGTTTCGATCAAGGAGAAGACGTACCTGAATAAGGAACGAATTCCGCCCGCCTTTGGAAAGCGGGAATGCGGGGCAACAAAGCCGCGCGTCCCCCTCCCGATGGACGGATGCGCGCGCGCCCCGGCGAAAGAGTCGGAAACAATACTATTGGTTTTTATATGAAATGATGCCGAATGCTCTTGATATTGAGATTAATGACATCAATTTTTACATACACTAATGCCAAAATAATATTTTATTATTTTCAATATTGGTTTTTTAAAAAACTAATAGCATATAGCATACCTTTGGAGGTTTTTGGATTTAGTTATACAAAATTGTTTTCCAAAAACAAATCATAAAATTTTTGTGTGTCAGGTTTTAGTAAAACCTGCACCTAAAATATCAACAACATAGAAATTTAATACAATTTATTGGTTAATATATTTATTATTAATTGAAAATATGAAAATAAAAATAAAATTATTTGTATTTTTAACAATATCAAAATAAAATTTCTAAATATACGATTTATATGAATTTTAAATCATTTCCTAAAATATTAATTATTATAAAATATCGTTAATTTAAATTTTAGATTTATTTTTTTAATTTTTCATCAAAAACAATAAAAAATTAATGGATTTAAAATATAATAATTCACTACATCAATTTAATATTAAATTTATCTATTTTACTAAATACAATTAAATTTTCCAATTATATTATTTTTAATAGTAAGAAAATAGTTTATTTATTTCTTCAAAAAATAAAATAAATAATCTCTCGGCATTGAACAAGAATTTAATGTAATTATATAATAACACAAATTTATAAATAAATTATAATCACTATAATAACAACCGTTTTATAAAAAACGATAATATACACTAATAATTTTCTTCTCTACCTATATGAACACAAAAGAAATATTTTAAATTAAAAAAGTGGAATTCTGATTCTTTCATTGCATAAAATATCTTTTAGCTGGGTTTAATGGAAAATATTCCCACATATAATTAGATATTTATCCTATTGTTATAAGGGTATAAATTCATACACCCAACAAGAACTAATTGGAAAAGGGTGTCCTTATCACATCATTTAAAACATGGTTTTCCCGATTTACCATTTTACCGTTATGATTTTTGTTGTTTTTTCCTACTAATTATGAAACAAATTGTGTTGTCCTTATTAAATAATATACAATTTTATGGTTAATGATATGAAATCTAGTTAACAAAATTAAATCCTTATAGTTGGTTAAAATAAATTTTATAAATATCCTATAAATTGGGATGAAAAGTGGTTTTTTCCAAAGAATATGTTTTCTTTTATATAAAATCATTTTAATAATAATATTATTCAAATAATATTAATTTTAGACTATTTAAAAATATGAATTTTTTTTAATTCTTTTAATGAAATTTCATTTATTAGAAAAGTATTTATCACGATTCAGTTAAAAATTAATCTTTCGTAAAATTGTCAAAAATTCGCTATGAGATACTTTTAAAAAGCTTGATTCAAATATGAAGTCCATATTGTCAATATTTTATTGAAAATGTAGAAAATTAAATTTATTTATTCCCTAAAAAATCAATAAAAATATTTTTTAAGGTAATTTATTTTTATTCATAATGCCACTTCACTAATAATTGAATGTTTATTTTTTCAGAATGAATAGATTTATTAGTATTTAGTAAAAAATATATATATATTTCTTAATTTTTTGGTTCCTAATCATGTACTAATATCCCATGACATCGTTTAAATTGTCATAATAATATTTCATTATCATTTACGCTCAGTGTTATGTGTTTTATACACTATAAAAGATAATGTCCTTTTATAATGTAGTAGTGTTACATTATTCCTCACATTAATTAAAATTTTCCTCATAATATGAAATTGTAATATATAATTAAGGGTCTGAAATTTGAAATTTACATAGTGTGAAAACCACATCATTAAATGTGTTAAGAAAACTTTCTTCTATAAAGTGGGAATGTGGAATATGAATGCTGTAACAAAAATATGATTCCAAATAGGGGATCATTACTGGGAATTGAATATAAAGATATGGAGGAGAAAACTAACTCCTAGTGACAAATTGGGAATGATAGTGAATATAGTCAGATTAAAGTTAGAAAATCATAAATCGATGATTGGTGGAATGACCATTGATTCTTTGGGAATGAAGTAAAAAGTATATATTTTTATTTAAATATATTTTTCCTAGAGATGAGGAATTATTTTACCATCATCATTGGAAATAAGAGAAACTATACACAACTGATATATTTTCTTATTATAAGAACCATTTCATCCATTGGTTGTGCTAAGATCAATATTTTCATGAAACCTCCCCAAAAAGGTGTACCCCTCCATCTCAGACAACTATGTAAATTAAATCCCAAGTACACATATGTAATGTCATGCAAAACAACTACAACTTAAAAGGGGAAAACAGCTATTACCAAAAAGAATGTAAAAATAGATGTAACCACAATCTCGAGCAACTCCTGCAACCCCAAGATAGTATAATCCATCACGATCTCTACCCTACTCAATGTGAGATGAAAAATAGTTTACATATACATGGAGTGAGTATTATAGTATAATCAGTTGGATCCTCCCAGAATCCTCTCGTGAAATAGTAAAGAAAGCATGACAAAGCACAGTAAACAACAACTGCAACTAACTCTTCACCTAGATAGATATAAAAAGTTATCAGCCTCACTATGGAAACTCACACCAAAAATCACATACAAAAGTATATAATATAATAAATAATATCAAGGTTACGCTTCTATTACGACCCCACTGGTTTGCCGCTTTTCCCCAACGTTGCACGCCCCGGGCATCTCTCTCCAAAATGGATTGCCCGCAAACACCTAGGCGAAGAACCACAACATGCACCTAATGATAAAAAACCACCACTTACAAGTCAACAAAGTAACTAGGTAGTTTTCGAGAGCCACCATAGATCGCATAATGTGTACCATACATCGGGAAATATACCTCAAGCCATTATAGCCCATACACCGAGTAAGGATCCTCAAGACCTCAATGCATATACATGTTTCACCTATATTAGTCAATAAGAAACTATATCCAAAATATATTTGTGTGAATAAAAAAATCCATTACAGCCCTCTACACACATATATGGGGAACAATAACCACTGTGCATACCAACACAAATAACAACCAAGATAATATAATGGGGCCAAAGGGGCTAGTAATCCATCCATCCTCCCACTAGATGTAGGGGAAAACACCCCCCTGGGCACAGAATCCCCGGGGTGTTAGTTTACATAAGTTATGGGGTGGAGTAGCTTATAGAAACAAAAAAAGTACAGAATATACTATAGCTCATAGCCACACTATGGCCATAATATAGTCATAGACTCAACTACAGCTAATGTGTCTTGGACTCCCAACTTCCACTTCTAAGACTATGTATACTATAAACACACAATTATTTATAGATAATGATTACATTAATTATTTCCCTTTCTATCAGTTTCAATTTATGTTAATTTATTCAATAATCATTAATTAACCATTATCAATTTCCACATTATATTTTATTAGAATCACACCCAATTTCATTGTTCCTTTAAATTGCAACATCATCATTGCGTCCCAGTAAGCTCCAACCCCATGGGTTAACATAATTTATTCAATAATTTATTTAAAACATTATTATATTACAATATTATAAGGAATTATAAAAAAAAATTCCAAGCTACTAAACACATGGGGAACTACGTTGTGAGTAGGTGATCTTCCTGTCGAGTCTTTTCCACATATAGAATGAGAATATACCCATACTTCCTTGAGAAGCTAAACAAAAAAAAAACAGGTGGCATACCCCATGCGTCTTCACCACTTTTTGGAAGAAGGGTAAGAAAGACCACCTTTATAGATCAGTGGGGAAATTATATAAGATAAAAAACTAGAAAGAAACATCAAGCATCCAAACATTCACATCAAACTCGTTCCATCATCTTCGGGGCCCTCCCCGACACCCACATGTATAATTGTATGCATCTCGACACTATAGGAATCAACTAATACCACAAATAACATGCCTATATTCCCCCACATATCACAAAAATCATTCATACTCACATAAAAACACAATAATAATGAAAACAACATTATATGAATTGGGCTCTCGGTCCATAAATAAGGAATTATGTATTCAGACATAATGAGCTCTCACAGCTCTATGCATAAGGCTCTTAGACTTTATAAGCAATTGGGTAACTCAGAACACTATGAGGAATTATATTTTAATCAAACAACCAGTTTTTTAATCCATATGGAATCAACCAGTTTATTATTTTTAGGTTAAAACTACGGGTAACGTAAATAGTAAACTATCACATATAATTAAACATGCTTACTGTATGAATTTGACTAGAATCAAATTAAAAAAACCATATTCATTTACATTCCCCTTTATCTTTATCCAAATAATTGTCAATTAATTCTAGCTATATGTCCTTTACCAATTATCATCAAGAACAAAAATCTAAACAAAATAAGAATACATATCACACTATATAGTTAATGAAGTGTCAATAACATATGATCAATATAAATTTATTAATCCGGTTCAAATAATTATTATGACAATTCCATTCTGATCCATTTTCTAAAACAAGCTAGCTGTACATTTTCACATAAAATAAAATAGAAACAATGAATCCCCTACTACAAAAGGTTCTCAACATTCTTTATATGAGATCTATCCACACAACAGCTCATGATCGCCTCCTCCCGTGACAATTGCATCCACCTGAGGATGTCATGGCACAACCACACCAACCGAACCTGTGATACTCCACTATAAGCATAGAGATCACATGCCATAATATATAAAGGAGAAACATGATAAAATGAACCCTAAATAATGACAATAAATCGTACCTTATATCAAATATTGATGGATTCTACTTTGTTTCACCAAAATATGGGTGCACGTGAAGCAAGAAGAATATCGAGGGAAACCAATACATAGGAAAAGGTCTAACCTCATGACTCCAACAAGATGGAAGGAAATGTTTGAGCATTTTGTACCAGAGAACAATGAGAAATAATAAGGTAGGATGATATCTTGTCCCTTTAGATGATTTATCGGACCAATGGGTTAAGATACAATGTGTTTTCTATTAAAAGTGGATCTCATTAAACCACGCGGTTTGACCATGTAAATGCATCTCGAGCCTTAGGAAAATTAATATTCGAGTCATGTGATTTGATTAGGCCATGAATCCCTTAAAACAAGGCCTTAAATGCTTTCTACATCAATGAAAATGTTAAATTTTCAAAACTAAAAAAAACAGAATATTTGGAAAATGAAAGATGAAACAGTTCATGAAACACTATTCATGAGCTTCGACAATGTTTTGGTGACACCATGTCTGTGACACCATGACTATGACACAGTGACTATGAAAACATGACTGTGACACCGTGACTTTGACATCATTTCTGCCATACCGTTTCTGCCACACCATTTCTATGACACCGTGACTATGAAACAATTTCTGTCACATCGTTTCTATGACACCATGACTGTCACACCTTTTCTGTGACACCTTTTTGGTCACACCGTTTCTGTGACACCGGGACTCTAACACGATGACTGTAAAACTATTCCTATCTCACTTTTTCTGTCATATTATTTCTGTGGCACCATGATTGTGACGCAGTTAATGTCACAATATTTATGTGACACAATGACTATCACACCGTTTCTGTGAAACTGTGACCATGACACAATTTTTGACACACCGTTTCAGTCACAAAGTTTCTTTGACATTGTGACACTGTTCATAAAATTGGAAATATAGTTCACAAAACTGGAAATTTGGGAATGTGTTGGGGATGAGTCTGCATGACATCCAAGAACACGATAAACAACAGATTTCAGTAAAGTAATGGACCATAGTGTTCCGGACCATTACATCATATACCTTTCAAAACATTATTGTCTTTGAGGTTCAAAAACCAACCCAAAAAACAGATAAGGGGTCAGAACAACCACTCCTAAAGATACCGCTCAAAATAGAGCAAACCATAAGAAGCAGAAAAAGAATTACATATCATAGACATGAAAGGATCACAACCACATTGTAAACATTGTTACAAGAAAATAGTAAAATATCAAACATCTCTAGGTACTGAGCACATCTATGTGACTCGCATTCCCAGGTACACTTTTCCATGCCACCATGTCACCACATGACATGAACCAAGGGGATAGAAATACCGCAAAAACCCACCTCATTGTAGTACTGGATCTGCACAGTCTGCTCCTCGAAGTTATCATTATCATCAACTTTGATCTTTCCCCAATCAGTGATGTGAGAGTCATCATGATGATAATGATAGATCTGTGACAACTAAAAAGCATCATGTATGTGACTCATCTATGGGGGAAGTGATACTCGATACGCCATGTCTCCAACATGAGACAACACCTCAAAAGTCCCAAAAACCCAAAGAGGAATATTACTCCCACAATATAACCTACACTACCCACGCCAGGGAGTCACCTTCAGAAACATGTCATCCCGAACATCAAACTCTAATGGTCTCCTCCTTTGATCGGAAAATTATTTCTAATCCTGTTCTACTTTCATCCTCTCAAAAATCACCTAAACCATGTCAGTCTTATTATTCACTAGTGGTGGTCCTAGAATTGATGACTCTCCAACTGTAGTCTTTTATAATAGAGAATGACAAGGTGGTCCCTAATAGAATTCAAATGGAACCATACTGATGGTGGAGTGAAAACTATTTTTGTAAGAAAACTACACCAAGGGTAAGTGACTCATCCTCTAACCTCCAAAATCGATGACACAAGAGCGTAACATGTCTTCAGGAGTCAGGATAGTCCTCTATGTATTACCATCCATCATCAAATAAAAATAAGTGTTAAGTCATAGTTGTGAAGAAAAATCATGCTAGAGACCTCTCCACACCCTAGAGGTAAACAAGGATCTCGATTAGAAATGTTCGTCATTGGGACTCCATGAAGTCTCACCACCTCCTCCAGATATATCCTAAACAATACATACACTGACCAAGACTCTATGATCACTATGATGTGGGATTATTTTGGTTAATGATCCACTACATTAGAAATATCATCATGTCCTCCCTGAGCTCGAGGTAAACTCGTAAATAAGTCCATTGATATGTCCTCCCACTTCCACTGAGGAACATCTAATGTCTATAGGAGATCAATAGGATCCTGGTGTTCACCCTGCAACTTCTGGAAGACCAATCATCGAGACACAAACTCTGCAACTGTATGCTTCAACTGAAGCCAACAAAACTGACTCCTCAAGGGTTGGTAAATCTTTGTCATTCTAGGATGTATTGCTACTGGTGAACAGTGGAGCTCTATGAGAACCATCTCATGCATCCCCAAAGGAACAAAATTCCTTCCATGATAAATCACACAGTGTTGTTCATCCTCATACCTACCATCAAGGGCCTCTACACAAACAACTCAGTCTCTCCAGACCACCTCCTCAATATCCCCCAAAAGGGACTCTTCCACCTTCTGCAATAGAGTTGACTGCACCATCTTCTAAAAAAGATAACCTCTGTCCCGAAATTCTTGCATATCGATAAGTTATGATGAATGTTCTTCCATACCACTCCAAGAATAACTAGACTCATGCAATGAATCTCTAAGTGACATCCTACTCAGCGCAGCAGCTACAACATTCCCCTTTCTAGGGATATACGATATTTTGAAGTCGTATTCATACAAGTACTCCATCCATTGATTTTATCACAAGTTTAAGTCATGCTGGGAGAAAACATAACTCAGGATATTATGATCAGTGAAAACCACAAAGTTCTCTCCAATGAGTATATGACACTACAACTTTAGAGAAAACACCTCAACTGCAAAAATAAGATCATGGGTGGAATAGTTATGTTCATGGGGACACAACATTAGAGTCCCAAAATAAACAACTTATCACTACTGCATCAGAACAAATCCTAATACCAGATGTGAAGCATCATAGAAAAAATCAAATTTAACTCCCTTTTCTAGAAGAAAATGAAATTGATCACTTACTAACTTCCCCTTCAGATACTCGAAAACACTGATTAGTCCACAAGAATGCCTGATCCATCCTGGTTAATGTTGTTAGATGAGTTGAAACCTGAGAGAAATCAGTTATGATCCTCATGTAGTGGCCTGCAAGAACAAGGAAACTTTGCACCTTTTCCACAGTCATGGGGGCTTCCCAAGACACAACTTCTTATACTATTGATGGATACACTGCTACACTCTACTTGGACAAAAAATTTCCTAATAAATGGACATCTCGAGACCAAAACTCACACTTCGACAACCTCCCAAATATTTTTTGTTGACGAAGAACTCCCAAAATGGCATGCAGAAGCTCTTCATGCTCTTCCACAGACATGGAGTACACATGGATTTCATCGATGAAAACCACCACGAACTTATCTAGGAACTCATGGAACATAGGGTTCATCAATCCCATTAACACAACTTGATCATTTGTTACAACGAACGACATTACAACTAACTCATAATTCCCATGATGACAATGAAAAGTAGTTTTTAGAATATCCTCATCCTTCACACGCATCAGATGATATCATGGCCATAACTCATTCATTGAGAACCATCATTCACCCTTCGGTTGATCGAATAAATCATCATTCTGTGGAAGAGGATAGAGATTCATCTCTATCACTTTGTTTATGCGACGATAATCAATACACAACCGAAAACTTCTATCGGCCTTCTTCACAAACAAAACTGATTCAACCCATTGGGACACACTCAGCCGAAAAAAATGCACTATATGAGAACATCAAGATGTATATGCTGATCTCATAACTCAGAAGGGGTCATACTATATATAGATATTGATATAAGAGATTCTTCTGGTTGTAGCTCAATCCCATACTTGATCCCTCGCCGAGGGGGTATTTCTACAACCTATTGTGGAAAGATATCAGTGTAGTCTTTGAAGACCCTGGGATACTCTAACCACTGAACCATTGAAGAACTCAAAATTAGCATAGCCATCATGGAAGATAAAAACAAAACATTCCACTAACCCATCTGAGGGTCTCTCTTGCCAAAATCACCACTAGCTCCCTGTCCTCATCGAATAACACAACCGGAATCCTAAATAAATCCATGATAGCATACACCGAATACAACCAATCCATGCCCAGGATTAAATCATATGGTTGTATCCGTAAACATAGGAAATCTCCCCAAGATCTGTGCTACCCCAACACTAGCTCAGAGTCCTTAAACACTTCAAAAAATTCATCTCAACCACCAATAGGAATTTTCAACTCTAAGGGAATTGGAAGCCTCTTGAACCCATGTCAAAAATCTTGGGCAAGGGTAGGGGATATGATGTAGTGTGTCACTTATGAATCAAACAAGGCATACACCAAGTTCGAAAACAAGAAAACGGTACCTCGAACAACATCTAGCTCACATAGATCTTGAAAAACTAAATCATGAAGCTGATCGCATCCTCCTACATGACCTCTCTGAACGTGATGATGACCACCACCATGGACAAACTCCTATATCTAAGGATGAGGAGTTTCATGTGGCTCTTCTCTTCCTACCCTATCTACCCTCTGCTGATCCAATGCTGGTGAAACCTACTGTTGTTGCCTTGGTAGGAACTGCCATAATAGAAGTACCTAGAGCGGAATGCCTGGTGAACGATGACTACTATGATATTTCATGAACTCTCATTGCTGATGACCTCTCCCTAAAAATGAAAAATAGGTGCCTGATACCTTGTCATAGGCCTGAGAGCCATTGCCATTGTGGAAACGAGATGGTGAGGGATGGGACCTACCCCTGGATGAACAAAAACTCTTCTGCCCTGAAAAACGGGAACCCAAGACCATAGCTTTTCTTTGTGAGGAATAATGATGACTCCACTCTCGTGATGATATGGTTCTATCCAATTTTCTCTCGACGGACTCTATGATTTCCATAAACTCAAGATATGTCTTCAGCATAAACGAGGTTCCCTGGCGTTGGATATCGGGACACAATGCCTCCTCGAAATTCCTTAACTGATCCTCCACATCTGGAAATAGGTACGAGTCATATCAAAAAATAGTTCCTGAAAAGGATTCCAAACTCTCACGCAATGGATCTCACCTTTCGAAGGGTAAGATTCTCTTGGTGACTAGAATCATTCACGATCAATGAAAAAAAATCATCTCAAAACTAGTCTCAAAACTCTTCCCATGAGATCATCGAATCCTTGCGATCCCCGAGGAACAAGAACCACCACTTCCATGCTACTCCACACAGCATTGTCACAAAAACAAAAAACCATGTGCTCCTTCTAAGAATGGATCAAACTGAAGCATATGTTTACCTCCTATAAACAGTCTTCCGTGATAACATTTGAAATGGATACCTTGTACATATTCAGACACTATCTCTAGAACTCTCAGAGTGTCCTCCTCTAAGTTTCATTGTCTTAAACCTCTATCTTGTGGTGATATATTGGCATAGCCTACTGGACATCTTTTATGAAATCATGAAAAGGATTTCGACCTAGAGCCATTACATAAAATTTCAAAATATTTGGAGATCCTAAACATGGAATATCGATGACTCAATGTTAATTTGTTAATTGTTTTATTTAATTCGTATTAGGTTAACCTATCCAAAGGTCAAGCCATTCGAACACACACACACACATAGAATATGGATGAATGTTCATTATTTAGGTCTCTATGCTTCAAATAGTATCATCTCATTTGGTATTAATTGTAAACATAATGGTCCATGCATCTGATCATAGTGGGATCAAAACACCTATGTATCAGCTAGTCTTCAGTTTTTACATCACTTTCTGAACATTACTAACAATGTTTCCCAACCAACCCATGCAACCTAAACTGTTCCTAACACCAAACTCCATCATATCCATCAACCATACCTCTGATACCACTATATCACAACCCCATCCCAAAAATTGTACCCCTCTGAGGATGACAATGTGAGATTGCAGAAAATGACCCCTCAGTCCTACCACTAGTAGGCCTCAGGTTGGAGACTATAACCGAGGGTATAGTAAACACACAAATGGGGGGCATTACCCTGTAAGAAAACACATGTTAAGGAGAGAGCTAAGACATACACCAACCAAGTCCATATCAAACAACAATATAAGAGAAATAAAAAAACACATATATAATTTCATTAAAAACAACTACAACTGAAAAGCAGAAAAGACATCAAGTACCCAAAAGAAATTAAATATAGTAGCAACCACAAGCCCGATAAGATCCAGAAACCCCAAGCTACTAGAAACCATCTTGATCTCTAACTTTACCAAAAGTTACTTGAATGAATAGTTAATATATACATAGGGTGAGTATTTCAGTATACTCAGTAGGATCCTCCCCAAAGCCTCCCATTCAAATGTAAATAAAGCTTTCTAAATCACAATGAACTACATGTGGAACTAACTTGTCACCTAAAAATGAATACTAATTTTCACCCACCCCCAAGGATACCTCAACAAGTATCACACACAAGATTATATAAAGTTATAACGAATATCAAGGGTACCCTACATCTACTTCCCCACTAGTTTTCTACTTTTCCCCAACATCACACTTCCTAAGAATTTTTCTCCAGAAAGGATTTCCCACAAACACCTGGACGAAGAACCATAGAATGCACCTCATGCAACAAAACCACCACGTCCATGTAAAAAATTTGACCAGGATGTTTTCAAAAGACTTCACAACTTTCATAACATGAATCATATGTCCGTAATTATACCACAAGCCTTTTCAGACCATACATTGAGTAAGGATCCTCAATCCACCACAACCCATACACGTTGCACCAATAGTAGTCCATATGAATCTATATCCAGAATATATGTGTGTGAATAACCACAATCCCTTATAGACCTCTACACACACATATGGGTAAAACTAGCCATTATTCCCATGAGAATAATAAATACCAAGAGAATAGAGAATGGCCAAAGGGGGTAGTCATCCATACATCATCCCACCAAAATGTTTGGGAAAACACCCCCGTGGCTCAGAATCCCTCTGGTGTCAGTTTCCTTAACTGACAGGGTGGATTAGAGTAGAAAAACACTAAAATTATAGAATATACTATAGCTCACAACCAAAATATGGGAATAACCTCGTCATTGTTTAAACTACAGCTAATGTCTCTCGGACTCCAGGGTGCCACATCTAACACTATGTAACATATAAGAACACATCCATTTAAAGAGCTTGATTGCATTACTTCAGTCCCTTTCTACCAGTTTCACATTGCGTTAATTAATTCTATAAAAAATTATTAACCATTATCAAATTCTACATTATATTTCATTAGAATCACACCCAAATTCAATGTTCCTTCAAATGTAACCTCAGCATTTCACCCCCAAAAGGTCCAACACCATGGGTTAACATCATTTATTCAAGAATTTATTAACATCATTATTACATTCCCATATTATTAATCATTCTAGAAAATCATTCTATAATACTAAAAACAAGGGGCTCAACACAGTGTGTAGCTGAACTACCCATCGAGTCTTTTGTAACTATTGAAAGATCGTAGACCCATCCTCTCTCGAGAATCTAGACACGGAGAGCACGTGGAATACAAAGTGCTTCTTGGAAACTTTTTAGAAGAATGGTAAGCAAGATCTATTTGCTAGAGAAGTGGGGAAAGTAAATCGGATAAACAACCAACATGAAACATCATGCATACAAACATTAACACCCTACCCATTCCATCATATCTGGTGTACTCCCCAGCACCCACATGAAAAAACCGATGCATCTCACCAAAATAAAAAACAACTACTACCACTAAAAATAGGCCTCTAGGCCCCCAAATATCACAACAGTCATCCAGACTCATATAATGACATAAGAAGTAGGAAAACAACATTATATCAATTGGGATCTGGGTTATTAAACAAGCAATTCTATCTTCATACATAATGAGCCCTCATAGCTCCAAACATAAGGTTATTGGCCTTTATATTCCATAGGGTAACTCTGAACCCATTGAGGCATTATCTGTTTATCAAATATCCAGTTAATCAATCCATCTGTAATTTACCAATTTATTATTTGTAGGTTCCAACAATTGGTAACCTAAACAGTAATCTATCACAAATAATTAAACATGCCTACTATATCAATTAGACAAGAATCAAATTACAAAAAAATAATCAGATACATGTACATGCCTCTTTTTCTTTAACCAAACAATTATTAATTAATTCCAGATTTATTTTGTTTACCAATTTCCATAAAAAACAAAAATATAAACAAAAAATGCATATATATCACACTATCCAGAAATAAAAGAGGCAACAACATATGATCGATATCATTTTATTTATCTGATTCAATTATTTATTATGTAAACTCCATTGTGATCTAGTGGCTAAATCATGATAACTATACATTTTCATGTAAATGAAAAGTGATGCAAGAATCCCCTTCCTCAAAAGTTTCTTAGCATTCTTTATTCGAGAATGATCAACACAACGGATCACGATCGCCTCATCATGTGAGAATGGCATCCACCTGAGGATATCATGGTATGACCACACCGGCCGAGCCCAAGAAACTCCATTAGGAGCATGGATATCACGTTCCATAATACGGCATGGAGAAACCAGAGCAGATAAACCGAAAATAACAGAAATAAAGTATACCTTATATCAATGACTGATGGACACTGCTTGGTTTCACCAAAACAAGGGTGCACTTGTAGGAAGATGAATATCGAGGGAAACCAATCCCCAGGGAAAAGTATGATCTTAGGACTCTTACGGGATGAAAGGAAAGGTTAGAGTGTCTCACACTAGAGAACAAGGAGGGGGAATAAGAGAAGAATTTATATTGTTCCTTTATAATATTAAACCAAGTAGTAGTTTAAGATATAGTGGATTTTCCATTAAAAGTGGATTACATTAAAACACACAGTTTGACCATGTAAATGAAACCCAAGAATTGGGAAAATTAATATAGTAGTAATGAGATTTGATACCACCTTCAATCTCTTAAAACATTTCCTTAAATTAGTTTTACATCAAAGAAAACATTAAATTAGAAAAAACTGGAAAAATCTAGAATTTTGGAAAACGAAATACGAAACAGTTCTAGAAACACTGTTCATGAGCTATGACACTGTTTCTGTGACACTGTGTATGTGGTACAATGTCTGTGAAACCGTGACTTTGACAGTGTGGATATGAATCCGTTTCTATCACACTTTTTCTGTCACACCATTTTAGTGACACCATGACTATGACACTATTTATGTCACACAATTTATGTGACACCATGACAGTCACACCATTTCTGTGACATCATTTTAGTCACACCATTTCTGTGACACCTTGACTGTGACACCGTAACTGTGATACCGTGACTATGACACTGTTTCTATCGCACTATTTCTATCACACTATTACTGTGACACTGTGAAAGTGATGTTGTTTCTATCACACCGTTTCGGTGACACTGTGATTGTCACACCGTTTCTGTGACATCATGAATGTGACTCCAAATTTTTCATACTCTTTATGTGACATCGTCACACTATTCATAAAACTAGAAATACTATTCACAAAATAGAAAAATTTGGTAATGTGTTGGGGACGAGTCACCTTGACCTCCCAAAACACCTCAAACACTAGATTTCAGCAAATGAATGGACGAGAGAGGTCTGAACCATTACAAATATCAAATTCTTCTATTACTCCATGAAATGAATATCAAATAGGAATTTTTATTATTCTTAATCGAAAAAATCATAATTTTAACAGATAATAAATTATATTAAAGAATGAAAATTTATTTTTAGCATCTCATCATATTTTTTAAAACTAAATTTATTATAATATCTTAGCCTATATGATATATAATACATTAAAAATAAAAAGTAATTCATATTGTTCAACTTAAAACATTCCACACGTAGTTAATGATAAAAGTTTTCAAAAATATTTTTGAATAAATTTAAGATCATAATATTTTTTCACTGAAACTCACTAACATCAATTTCAATATAACATTAATATCCCAAGTAATACTAAATATATCATTTGGATGCATACCAAATATATGAATTCCTTGATCATATATTCCCTTAAAACATGGTAATAAAATAAATTACTATAATAAAATATGAAAAAATGAATTCCTATAGAAATTAAATATATCCTCATTACAAAAATATAAACACATATCATTGAATATATTTCATGATTCTTAGAAATGTTTTTAACTTAATTAAATGGAATGTAAACAAATTATCATCAAATCAATACTCAGTTCCAAGTTCATCAATAATAACAAATTTATTATATCAAAATTAATAATTTATTAATCTCAAATAAACATTATTTTCAAAAAATATTAAAAATTTTAAGAGATATATTTCCCTTAATCATGAATTCTAAAATATATCATATTCCCACCACATATATTTTCTTATTTACTTATTCCATTAAACATATACATTAAAATCCAAAATGTAACACTAATTAAGGAAAGTATATTAATTGTTAATGATTAATATAACTAGAATATATTGAAAATACACTTCCAAAATATAATTCTAAAACCCCAAAAAGTAAAATTGTCAATCCATGTTCATCAAAAAATTTCATAACATAGTTCATTTCTTGGTTTGGGAGTTATATTTTAAAAAAAGGCATCAAATATGTTAAATCCCTTTTCCCACAAAAATAAATCATTGATGTCCTAAACAATTATTTTTTAAACGACATTTATTTTCACATTAAAATCATATTACCCTTCCATTGAGAAATTATCATGTATGATTCTAAGCATATTCCTGACATGTAAGAAACTAAATATTCTTCCCTTCATTTTTATCACAAAAAACTATCTTTATCTTAAATGGTTTTTTCGGAAAGTCATCCATATACTAATTTTCAAACATATATTCAGATTAACAATTAGGTATAATAACATGGTTTCTATTTCCAACTCCACATTCATTTAGTTTCTCAAAAGTAAAATTATTCCATTTAATATGAAATTAATTATTAATACAATTCCTCTTTGTTCAAAGAATTCAATAAAACCGAAAAAATAGTGTGAGAAACTATAATATTTCATGGAACCAAAATAATCATGAAATATTATTCATACGATGTCTAAATAATAACACATAGATTTCATCTTATGACAGATTAGGTTTAACAGATATCATCTTTAGTCATCATATATTGAAATAATTTATTATATTTCATTAATAAAAAGTGAATTATTCCAAGAATATCCCATGATAGTACCAAAATAGGTGTGAAGTAAGGGAAAATCACCATAAAAATGATAGATGATATATATATGACAACATATTTTCATCGGTATAACCCATTTATGCATCATTTCCCAAACAAATTCCACTTTTAGTTTCCAGTCAGGGATGCGTTACTAGGAAAACCACATTATATCTTCTGTAAAAAACCATTAGATGTTATGTAATACAGACTTATCCAATGTGTTTTAAAATATGTTTTTAATACCCTATGTCAAATAATTTTTTAAACACTCCTCTAACATGACTTATAATTACCCAAGCCTTCCTTATATAAATACTACATCATAATAGAGGAATATTCCATATATTTATCAAATACACTCCAAAGTAACATAAATTTTTATTGTGTTTGGAGTGTAGATACAATATATTATTATATAAAGAATGATATTCAACATATACCATATATATCCATCCATTTAGTACTCTAAATAGAAATACACAACATAAAACATATCTTCATAACAAAGGAAAAGGGAATATAATATTAGAGGATCTTATATTCTAAATAAGGGTAATCACGGGAGATATAAACCGATGTGAATACGAAGAAATATGATAAGAATTAGGGTTTGCGAGTGTGTTGATAAACTAAAATAATTTTACCTAAATGTCAATGATCGTAAATATGATCCAGTTCAAAAATAATTATCAATCCAAATGAAATTAAACAAAAAAATGATAAATCATGAAAAATAAATCACGAACCATATGTTATATTAATAAAAGTGTGGAAGAATAGTACGTATAAAAATTAATTCATTTGTCAATCATATCTATAGTTACAATCACATAATAATGTATCAGTTACCACTAACTACTTCAAACATCATAACAGATCATGGATCCCCCCTACATCTCATGGTTGAATAACCACTTTGACATGATTCTGATATATGATCCTAAACATTATGTTTAATCACATAATTTTCCAATATATATAAATCATTAACCAATTAATTGGAGGGCTATATAATCCATCACCCAAACAACACATAATGAAAACCATACATATGTGTTCCATATGATTATTAATCATTCATATTATCATTCTATTATAATTAATTTAAACATAAATGTTTTCAAAAAAAATTTATCAATCCACCATAGCATAACTAATCGAAAACTAATGGGTTTCATAAAATCTCACCATAATAATTATCATACCTATAACCACATCATTGTATTTCTCCACATCATTAGTAGTGATAGGATAAGTCCTTAATTGTTTTCTTTTAGGTTCTTCTTGATTGCCTCTAAAAACCCCGTTATTAGGGAAATTATTTGTAAAATTCCCATTCTTCTTGCAGTTGTCACACTCCACTATAGGCTGAGTGTTGATTTTATCCTTCCTTTCTTCTTCCATGTTAGTGGGATTTTATAGATCTCTTTGATATTTTTTAGATAGATATCCATCTTTCAACATTTGATGCAATTTCTGGTTCCCTTTAGACAGTTCCCAAGATGCTTCTTCACAAAAAGTTTACACATGGAATGGTCGGGATTCATTCCATCATGGATTTTTTTGCGGAACCTCCCACATTAGATTCCATTTTCCTGTTTCTTCACTGTTTCCATGATACCACTAAGAGTCTCTGACTTTTATTTCAACCGTAAGGGAACAACATACAACATCCTCATAGATTTCAACATCTCGAATCTCCAACACTTTTCATAGACTCTACTTTATTCCTCTAAAGAATGGATCAACCATACTTGTGGTATTAATGAAAAATTTTGAGGAATACCTTCCAAGACATGTAAACTTTTCTTAATAAGCCCCAACTGACTCATCTTCCTTCCATTAATGTCTGAGAAACTCTCCTCCCACCTTGATATGGAGGGTTCGAGTAAATTATTTTTTGTAAAACATCCTCTTTAATTCCTCCCAATACATGGAATCATGTTCATCCAGGTTCTTCATATTCTTGAAGAGTGACTTCCACCTATCAGCATCCCCATAAAAATGATAGAATGGAAGTAAAAATTTCTCTTCTTCTAATCACTGAAGGACAAATAATATATTTTTAATGGTGTTAATCAACTCTTCCATGGGGAGGGGATCATAAGATTCACTAAATATGGGAGGCATTTTTCGTATAAAGGATTTCACAAATACTTTCTCATACTGTGGGTTAAGAGGGTGTACCACATGAATCATGTTATTATTCATTAAATGATCCCTCTAGGAAGGTAATTTCCTAAAGATTTTATCACCCACTTCAATCATATCAGGATTATCATTATGGAATAAACCTAATCCATACCACATAGATTTTTGTACGTGTTCTTCTATTTCCTTCAATTAACTAAGACAAATAACCTAAAATTAGAGTTCATGAATGAAATTTTATTGAGCATTAAAATTGAACATTGAACCTATTTTGATAAACATGTAAATGAGATGTACATCCTAACTTGTGATTTTTTATGTTTCAATCTAGGTTATCCTTGATCTATTTGTTAACCTATATTCTTATAGTGTTTTTTCATTCCCATAATACTGGTTTGTTCTAAATCATTAATTTACCAATGAATATCATCCAAGAGTGTCAAACCAAAAGTGAATCAAGGACTATTTCCTTGCACCCATTCCAATTCAATTCTAGCTGAAAGTAGTGTTTTTGGGTTTTAACTCAAGACACAATTGTGCTAGATCCAGATCAAAATGATTGTATCCAGAGAGTGATATATTTACATGAAAAAAACATACTCTATTATCAAAAAATTAGGTTTTTTATCATATAATTATTCTCATTTGTAATGTTTTTACTAATGTTCTTTAATCTTAATATCAAAATAATAACAACAACACCCTCTGATAACAACTATACCATCCCTGATCTTTTTTCTATGCGTAAAATAAAAAAATGAAATCCATTTTTCGAAAATAATTTTCAGTATATTATTAATTTAATTTTTAATTAAAATCTAAATTTACATTAAAAATAAGAATTATAAAACTATAATCGATTTTATAATTCTTTTAAAAAATTAAATACGGTCTTATAAAATTAAATTAAATAAAAATGACAAAAAAATGTTATTTTATGAGCACCATTTAGGGAAAATAAATATTCATTTCAATTCAATACTTATTTGTAATTAATTATTTATGACATAAATAAATACTTATAAATTTACTATGGTAATATTATCACTTATAAGATGCCTAAATTTTATTTTACATTTGTGGGTTAGGTAACTACTTTATTAGATTATTTAAAATTTATAAAGGTCATATTAATATTAATTAGGTTATGTTATTATTCATAATTGTAAGTTACTATTCAAGAAATATTATGATTGTTCCATCAGACTCCAATTATCTTACTGATCACAACCGTGGTATGTCAGATTTTTGAAATTCAAATCACAAAACTAACAATATTATGTTTAAAGGATACATAATTCATAATAGATCATCGTTTTATGATTTAATGTGATTATATGACGTAATCATAGAAATGTAATTTCAATTGATAAAACATGGGATCGTTACATCAAATACATAGATACTAGGTTCTAAATGTACCCAAGGAATACCTCAGGCATCCATTACTTATTTAATGAGTTGTTGACTCTAGTAATGGTGTATGAATTGAATCTCATTTGAAAGTGAGAAATCTCTTCTATCACTTAAGAAGGGGGAGTGTGTCTCCATTCCCAACACCAAATTTAATAGAAAATGTATCATCATTCCCTTCACCCATTAATAAGTATAATGGTTTGATACATCAATCCTTATACCCAACACATGGGATCATGAAACACCATAGTCAATAAAACCTTTGAACATTATTCAAAATATAATTACCATGGAATACGATTAAAATAAAAATGAGGGTTTACTTAAAAATAGTTATAATCATTTATCATAATTCACCAAAGATGAAAAACTAATAAAATTCATTTTTATAATTATTCAACATGTGGGTTCACCTTGACACTCACATAAAGTTAATTTAATTAAGACATTCAATTAAGAAGGGATGTAAAATTCATTTTAGTGTTGATCCAAACACTTAAATACTGTTTACGTATTTTTAACATTTATATAATTGATGGAATTTAATTTCTCACACCATAATGGGTGGGAATAAAGGAGATCAACATCTACTAATAATTTAGCATAAGTCCATAGGGGTATATAAGAATTGTTAAGTAAAACTGAAAGGAAGAAATTTTTTAAATGAATTTAATGGAAAATAATGGCATGGGGTAGATATGAAAATGATATAAGAATTCATAATCCTTTAAGATAAAATATTAGAACACCTACCTTATGTCGATGGATGAACACTTGTTTGGTATTATCTGTTGATTCAATGAATAATGGAAGAAAATTAAAGAATGAACCAATACCCTGAAAATAAGGCATATGAGCTTGCACCGAAAGAGATAATGAGATAAGATTATAAACTAAGTTATGAAACAGGTGGATTAGGTAGATTACAATTAATTATCTAATGTTAATGAAAGAAATGGAAATTTAGTCTTGGTGGTGGAGGAATCAATAATCCTAACATAATATTGGGAGATATTAATTAGATAAGAAATGAAGGTGTTTTCCATTATAGTCTAAAAGTGAAAAGGGGTAATATGTTGATTTTATTAGAGAAAAACAAACAATCCACATAAAAAACTCAGTCATATAGTTTGGATGAATTATTGGACAAACCATTCACAAATTTCACTCCATTTACATACCAAGAACCTCCATCACACGAGATCTATTCGTGGTATGAAATATTATGTGTAACATGTATGAAAAGACACTATCTCTTATGTGAGACATTTCATAGGGTCATGTGAACTGTTTGAGATGGTTTTTGAAAAACATTGTGGCCCCTATTATGCACAGGTTACCTCACACTACTTAGGATAATGACTAGAACTAACCATACGACCAAATTTATTTATCTGATTTCAAAAACTATAGGCTCTGAAAAGGCCTGATAGACTACCAAAACCATTTCTAGGACATAGGAAACATCAATTAATATAAAATAATGGATATTAACTATAAGACGAATGATCCACAACTTAATGAACATATGCCTTTTTACATCATCCCCTCCATAGAGAGACTCATTGCTAAGTTTGAATTTTGAGGATAAATAGGTATCATCTATGAAAATATTTTGCGAGTGAGATTTTATATTACCTTTCCCCTCCAAGGTTTTTCCTAGTACTTGAAATTAATACAAAAAATACCGTACCAAAGAAATTTACCCATCCTAGATGGTCTTCAAACTCCGATCCGTGATACACATTGGGTACTCCATGAAGGATGTATCTAGATCTAACTGAACACAATTACACTATATTATATAAAATGGGTATAGATAGTACTTTTTATTTTGAGGCATGTGAAAATTTTGATTCATATTTTGGTAAATATGAATAAGTTGTATCATGTAAGATTCCAGTCTGATTCACATAATCACCTTAAACAATAAAATAAAAAACAAAGTAATATTAATCATCCTTTGAATATCTCTATTTCCCAGCCTCAGATAATTTCAAAGAAAAACAAGTCCCAAACCTTAAACTCAAAAGGTCATCGATGGTGAATGGAATAAGGATGCAACATAGAATGAGATATCAACATGTCCTTCCTGAATAGATGATCAACCTCTGAATTCTTTTAGAAAAGATATGGTCCAATAAAATTTGTCTCTATTTCCTGTTACGAGCACATAGGTGATTGACATAGCCTATCATATATGTCCTCATATTAATCCATCTGAATAGATTCCATTAAAATCTTACTATATGAAAAATCAAATAGGGATATATGTTTCCCCTAAAACACTCAAATTATGGAAAAAATGAATGAATAATTTTCAGTGGACATGATTCATATGCTTATTTGGATAGTTCTATATAAGGGTGATGGGTCATGCTCAAAAATATATGTGAACACTAGACCTTCAAAAAACCATTAATGAACCGAGACCTAAAACAATAATACTTAACATATTTTGAAGAATTATGATATCCATAATGTTTTACAAACTCCTTGAGATATAGAATCCATCACTAGTCAACTAATAAATTCTCTGAAATAGGTATATTTTTTTATACATTTATAAAATGTTTGAAAACTACCAAAACTATATAATTTCATGAGGTGATCAAGGAAAAAATGTCCCAAATTCTATAGAGACATTGTCTCATTTCTATTTTGGAATCTGTTATGAATGTAAAATTGATTTCATTTACAAATTTCCACATTCACCTGATGAGAGTTGGAGGACCACGTGATAGATCTATGTATAGACTATTTCATTGATTCCTAGTAATACTAGTGAGATAATACATAATATTTCACCATGACATAGGGATTTACCACCAAAATCAGGGAATGGGATTCCCGCATCAGCTCCCCACAGAAATCAGTTGGGTCCCATAGAATCCTATGAAATTATAAGGACTTATCATTATCCATGGTCTAAATAGCTCATAATTCATTATCTAAAACCATATCCCTTAAAAATAGGCCCTCAAGATCTAATATTTTTATCATTCTCATATGATTAATAGTGATAGATTTCACTGCTAATTATAAGTGGAATATATGACCATTATCCTCCTAAACCTCAACATGCATATTTGAAAACAAGGTCATAAGATTACACTCACCAATATCCTCATAAAAAACATGATTCCATGTATTCAAGCTCATAGAAACGTTTATATAATTTATTATCTAAGGGGTATAGGAAATATAGAAATCGAATGTTCATTGGTAGTCAATCCTTCTTCACTACATGAGATTTAGATCACACTTAATAAAGATATACTTGAGGCTTCTGTGATTAGTGATGGACAAAAAATTATCCCCAATTAAATAATTCATCTGATATCATAAAGAATTAACTATAGATGAAAGATTGTGGTCTTGTGTCAAGTAATTATATATATGATGCCTCAAAAGATGATAATCGTAATCTATAACCCACTCATCCTATGTCAAAACAACTCTCATATAAATTATTGATGCATCATACTAAACTTCGTATCCCTTAGCGGTATGTAGAAGGATCATGATCGAAAATAAATTCATATTTCCATTCATCTTCAACTAAGTAATTTCTAAAAGATTGAAACTATATTAATTTGACACCATTATTATTCATGCTTGTAATAGGAACAAATAGTTATGATGAAAACTATACGAGGCATCTATAATACCTAACTAACACTAAGAAAATATCTATATCCAAAACAATCTCTAGTTACTCCTTGGAAACTATAGTTCCCCCAATCTCTAAGACCACATAAACTATCGAATCTGAGATGCTATGAACTGGAATTGATCATTATTGATCCAATAGGGGAATTTGGGGATCTTTGTTTAAATAGGGAGGTATCTAAATGTATTTATCAAGATCAAAATATGATTTTCATGGTTCTTTCGAGTGCATTAATTCACAAAGTTGTAATCCAAAAAATACAACAGTAAATTAATCAAGATAAGGTTGGATAAACCAATTAATCATATCCATGAAAATATATGGTTAATTCAAGAGACTGAATGATAGATAAATTTATTCTTAATGACCGTACCTCCTTCAAAAATCTATTAGATTTCTTCATGATGTCTTGACACTCACCAGATGATAGACCAAACTCAAATAAATATTTGAAAATACCATCGGTCCTCAACATTGATGAATGAGGTCGTCTTTTCATGGTTATCAATACTAATTATTTACATTAAGATGGTTTAACTGTTGGTAACCAACATAAATTACGATTTTACTTTATGAATTATTGAAAAAATGAACAGTTGAACCCAATTCTGATGTACATGGTCGGATAAAACCATTAGCTTATATGTCTTTCATGTTATTCATGAGATCTAGAATCATAATAGGTTCTATACATTTTAGAATAATTGACACTAATTTCTCTTTTATTATTATATCAATGGTGAATTATATCACTATCACTAGAGGTAGTCCAAAAATGTTTTCATGTAAGACATACCAGAAATGATCCACCACAAGAAGGAAAACTATTGATCAGAACTGCCGATCAACCAAGGAAATAATTTCAATATAGGAATTCACTTTTCTTTAAACATAATTATTAGGAGCCCATCGATATGTGTGGAAATATAATTAACTCATATGAATATGTAAAGATCATTCTTTCCATGTAAATTTTACCCTCCAGTGATTAAAATCAATACAGGGTAAATAAGAAATGAAATTTACCATCTTGAGAATTACATCAAAACATTTCATGATGAGAATCAAAATATACCACATGATGATATATATATATATATATCAAGGGGGAAAACATTACATTATTGAACTCTCTCTGATTGTATACCCAATGGGGCATCGAACATCACCACTCCACCTAAGTATTCTATCTTGAGACCCAGACTCTCCCAAAATTACTCTAATAACAAAAGAGTTTGAAATGACTATTTCAAATTATGTGGGAAATAATGTAGAGGCTAAAATAATCGTACCTCAAAAAATAGATGGTCTAAAAATATATTTGAATACTAATAGGTTGTACTGCATGTTAGTAGCCTATTGGATGGCCCTAAGTCACACCCTGATAGCCCGGAGTAGCACCACTCTCCTGGAACTACTAATCTAGAATCTGATTATATATTCACCAACCACCACCTTGGCTATACCTACCTATGTTATTATTTCATCGTTCATAGAGAGACACTAGTGTCCACACTCTAGAGTGTGGTGTTGGTGTAGACACTCTCTTGCTTAGAAATGGTCAAAAAATTCTAGCATAAAGGATTCATATTCCCCATCCAATAATATAATTATCATTAAAATGGGTCTTGTATACATTGGTGATTTTATTGTCCCATTTTCCCACACTAGTGACATAGTATAAATCTATTTATATGAGTTCCTTAACTGTAAATAACCCCATGAGAAACCTATAAGCATTGATTCTGCCTGCTAAAAGAACCACTACCAGGTTTTGGAGTTGAAACACTCTTGATCCCATTATCTTCTTCTCTAAAATTCAACTCAATAATGTGGTCCTAGTTAACCATATAATATATAGTATGAATTCGAAAGACAATGACCAGTGATTGGAGGTAAAATACCATCACACCATTTATTCACTTAGTGTTCATGGTCACATCAATAGATAATGTCTAATTGAATCAATGGAGTCTAGTAAAATAAGAAAAAAAACTTTTCAATAGACCTAGAACCCTATTGAAGTTTCATTAATTCACAATCCCAATCAAGCATAAATTTCTTAGGAGAGTGGAAATCAAAATATATCTTCTGAAATTCCATCCAAATCAAATATAAATGTTTTTATTTCTTGTTAATGACATCACATCATAAAATGGAATAACATCGTAACATATATGAAGTGATATTGACCCACCACTATGGATGAAAATATAGATCTAATAATATTGAATGAATCACCTCCAATGATAACTAAACAACACGTGGTCCTCCCTCCACCGAGAAGGTGGGAGAATTATGTTACAGGAAATCTCAATCTAACATTGACATAGTCAGGGTAGGTCGAGTAACCCCTTCCATATACTGTATTATATGAATAAATAACTTTGAAAACTATGTTTCATTTATCACATCATAAATAATAGGTGTCTATTTAGGTTCATCCATAAGAGGAATGAAGGTTAGCTCATGGACCACCACCAATATAGAATGGTCGTCACTGTGCTTCCTGGAGCTATAATTGTTGAATGATTCAACTGTATGAACATGAGTTTTCACTCAGATATGGATCCCTTAAAATTTGGTCTAATTATTTATTTTTCACCAAATATGGATTAAGAATGTGTTAGAAAATAATTAAGTGATGTATTGTGATTTTTTTGAACCCGTAACACATCTTTTGGGGAAAACAATGCAGATCGCATGACTAGAGAAAACCGTGTAGGTATTCCCCTTGGATAGAACTAACTGTGATGATGGACTCCATTTTCAGGCAGAGCCATCTCCCATGGTTGGAGCACATTTTCCCAAATCATGTAACCTAACCATGATATTTACCCTCTTCACTAGGTACCAATGCATGGTTTGCTAATGGTTTTTCCACCCATATGGAAAAACTGTTCACATGAAATGTTTTGTGTAATATTATCTTCATTCCCATAATGATCAATTAGACTTAACCTTCTTCCATAATCTAAAATCTAGTAGGATTAAATTCTATTAACCTCATTTTGGAGACTTTAGAAGGAATATTCTATGAATAAAGGGATCTCCTTCATCCATGATTTGACCGAACATCTGTTGGACCTATTGGATGCACGACAGTAAGTAGTCAAGTCTATTTGAGTCATTCAACACATCACTTGTTGTGAACATTGTTATAAAGGTGTTTGAGTTTTACCATTTTTCTCAGATCTAATCCAATCAAATCCAAAAAAAGGATAATTATATATGAGGTGTGTCGTACAAGCTTAATCTAGGTGGTCTATAACTTATCCATCATGATCATTGATTTTCGAATTTGACATGTGAGGCCGACCAATTTCATCAACTGTCTTTTATTGGAATTATATGTCATTATTATAATGAATATAACTATTTTGTTATTATATTACCAAATATGTTATTAATAGTTATTTTTTACACCCACAACTCTATCTATCCCATGAGGGATGTTGTTCCATAATTGTCATTTATGTGTTTCGACACATTTGGGCCATAGTTTGGGTGTGCCTTGGATTGAACTTCCTAATGGAAATATATCATATATTAAATATATTGATTTAAATTGTGAATTACATAATGTAAAGAACAATGTGTTCTTACAGTTGATCTACCTAAGATAAATTCTTCAATTGACAATTAAATGTGAAATGGAATTTTGAATGTATACTATGTATATGACATATCCTTATAAAAAATTAATGAATAATAGGTTGCATGTTTGAAGATATGTTAAAATTTAATGTAAGGTAGTGGAGGGGACTTTTATTATTTAATATTCCTTTAAATGGAATAAATTTAGTGTTTCATTCTACGTGGAATTATCACAGTAATGAAAGAGAAGGCCTAAACCAAATGGAATTGTTGATTATTTATGACTTGATAAAAATGATTCATGCTCATTTAATAATTTAACAATAATTAAAGGTAATAACCTGAATTATATAAAATAGTATATTAAATAATAATAAATTAAGTGAGTACTGAATCGATCTAACTATGGATTCCATAGGGAGTATCTTGAGCACTCGCGTACCCCATTCTGATTCAAGTAGGTGAGTTGCCTTGGTAAATACCCACATGGAACCCGATCCATGTATATTATGGAGTTCATGGTATGACACTGTATGATCCCTTAAAAATTAATATAGTTTTCCATGGATACACTCCTTGGATCCAGAATTGATTAGTATGTTCCATGGTTAATTCCCAATGAGCACTATCATTGAATAACCACAATTTACCCTAGATGATATCATTGCACTTGGTATGAATCTTATTGTTTAATTCCATGGACTATTCTCCATTGATTACTCTCTTACCCATATTAATTATGTAGTTATTGCAGTGTTGGAGACCCTAAAGTTATATGTTTCCTTTTTTATTACCATTGAACATCACTGTTGAATAAAATTACAGGTTAGCTTGTAACATCTTGGAACCTTCACTATTGATAACATGTTACAATTTTTAAACTGGTAAAAATAATATAATGAATTGGTTACATGTTCAGACAGATGTCAAAGGATAAAGCATGTACTTGGGTGTTAAGTTACATTTTCTTTCTTTACATTATAAATACATGTTTTCACACAGTTATGATTCCATTACATGGGACAAATGTTATAGACATAATTGGTGGGGCCCACTATGATTTATCTCACACCATCTTCCAGAATATTTGGGTAACTGATAATGTTTACATGAATTCATGTGTTGATAACGGAAATAATATAGCTTCATAAACTTGATTTCATACTATTTCTGATAGATCATGATTACATATGACCGAGAAAAAGCATATGATGTTGGGGATAGTCTTTTGATTTCAATTATACATTTGTAAAACATGTAATTATTGCATTATTTTATCCATGTTGTCTATATTTTTAGGATAATTCCATGCTATATTCAGTTCTAATATTCTTTTATATCATCATTATTTATTTCACTTAATTTTGTCATTTTCTCTATTTTCTATGGTGCATTTTATTTAGATAAACTACATACATTATTTACCCCTATGCTATTTATATGATATTATATACTCTAGTAAGAAAGGAATAAACTCCCCACTAACACAAACAATACCCTTTCTAGAAGTCTAAAACCACTGTTGTTTGGGGAGATGTGCTTGATACTATGTAACACAATAGGCTCAGGGAACCCATTAAGTTGAATATGAGAATAGGACAACACAAAGGGGTATTGGAGTAGTTTCCATTCTGAATTAACTATTTATAGATAATATATTGGTTATTTGTAATGTTATGTGAGTTGTTAGTAGGCCTTTTTGGGGTGTGGAAAACCCACGTTCAAGTTAAAAACCGTGTTACCCCAAATATAATTGTTGTTCTTTTTTTTTTCAGATTATAGTTTACATTATTTCATCATTGTGTGACACACCTGTTATGTGGTGTTGCTGATTATTACTCTATTTGATAATTTATTATATCCATATGTAAATTTCATGAGGGAAATGAGCATTGTTTCAGGCATCATTATAGGAACCTAGGACTCAAATGTAATGAAAATATCTATTCCATATCGGTGCATTTAATTGCATTTCATTACTTGATATTCCTGTGATTGTTGGAAGATTTTTGGTTTTTTATCTTGTACATGTATATCTTTTGGGTGAGATTGAGTTATTGGATATCCCAATTAATAAGGCTTGGGCCCTCATGGTTGTGGATAAGTAATTTATCGAGTCAAGACATTATGATATAAATAAATGTGTGTTATATTTAGTGATAAGGTGTATGGGCACTGATTCCATGGGAATGACTATCCATTATAAATTGAAACATGATATGTAAGATGAATTTTCCGAACATACTTATACCACATTATCATGTTAATGAAAGGTAAAAGTGTGAACATATAAATTAAATGAAAATTAAATGAAAATTATACTTGAGAACATACCACTACCTAGACGTCTAATATGGTGGTTGGGGTAGTATGCATTGGTTAGGGAGTATTCATATGTTTAGCTTCTTCTAGTGGTGATTTCATTATGCATAATCTTGTTTGGAGGCATGTTCATTGAATTTTGATACCAATTCCCCCATGAAATCCTTATATCGTATGCTAGGAGGGTGGTGATGACCATGCTTCTAACATGATGGGCAATGACTTTGTAGTCTTACCTCATATAGTGTCACTCATGGAAATTCCTACTATACCTAATATGGGAACTGCTGACCATATTCATGATAGTTTCCTATGTCTGATGTTTCCCTAGCATGGTGCTCCTTGATTTTCGCAAATGATGGCTAATCTGACTTTTGAGTTCCAACAACAGCATCATCTATCCTTTTTAGGGGATTGTAATCCACGTGAAACTATGTATTTTATAGAGGACACCCTATCCATATTATAACATCTATAGTTTCATCAATAGAAAAGGGAAAACCATCCCATATACATTCTTCAGTACTCAACTAGGTGTTGATGGTATGTGAATACCCATGCTTGTTCTCATAATGACATGTTATGTGTTGATTTCATGACATCTATCTTCGATTAGTTCTTTTCATAAATGATGAGAGTTGACAGAGAAAGAGTGTTCATATATCTCGAGATAGATTCTACTATAGTTATGTAATATTTAGTTTGATTCACTTATTTTCATCCCTTTTCACCTCTTTTATCTACTAATGGGATTTAGCTTGTGATACGCTTTGAGGATGGGCTTATATACGCACATTGTATGTCGTTGAATGTCTTTCAACTACCAATTGTTTTTGAAATAGTCATTTAGGATCATATCAATTAACAAAACATGAGTAGTAGAAATAGTATTGCGTATATAGGATTAGTGTAGTGTTATCCCTGTAGTTCTCCCAATGGTAGGAAACATTTGATCGAGGTTTCTTGTCAAGGAAGTGATAACCGGAGTACCTATTTTGAGAACTCCATTGTGTGACATAAGTGTGTATGATAAGGGAATATGATGCTTCATTATGATAGAAACCCACTTGAGTTCTGAATGTGAAGCTATATTGTAGAGACCCAAGATTTATGTACATGGACATTACATTACTTTTGCTGAATACTTAATACATAACAAAAATAGAAACCCAAGGACCGTAATAGTTTAGTGTCTTTGGAAACTCGGAACGTAATCTTCTAATCATGGGGAAATATCTTCAACATCTCCCATAAAGATATTCCATTTTTTTCTTACCTAAACCATTATTTATATCTCGGGGAAAAGAAAACATATAAATGGTGAGATCAAATGCTCAGTATGGGTATGCATGGAGAAAACACTACAAACCATATATATTTGAACATAAAAAAATGAACATAAAGCTTAAACATCAAAATCTTGAGTTATGAATTAAATCATGGAAGTACGTAAGACATATATCATAAATGAACATCAATCATGATAAAATATAATTAGAATAAAACCTGTAATAGTGAAAAACCATTAATCACATGATATTATTTCCATAGTTTCCAAGGCATTGCTTCCAAGACGATCATAGTGGATGATTTCCATTACTAAACCGGGTTTACCTGCTGTTCCAGCCCAATATTACTAAACCAGATTTACTTTCCATTCCATACATGTTTATATCATGAGATATAAATTGTTACCCAATGAATTAGAGGGAGATATACGTCCCACCCATCTCATAATGACATCATTCATATGTGTCCCACAAAATAAAACTAAATAATTCATCATATCCCAAAGAATATAATGGGCTTCATAAACATCATCCCACCATAACATAATACATATAAAACAAATTTATATAATTTTATAATAAGAATAATCAAACCATGTAAATAATAGAGACATTATACTTGAAACATAAACATACTAAATAATTTCATCTTAGATGGAAAATAGTTTTAATAAAACACTTGACAGAAATTCTTGAGGAAAATATATTTTCTTCTACAAAATAATTTTATTTTAACAAAATGACATTAAATTTTAAAATAATTGTATTTTTTTTAAATAATAATGAAATATTGTGGAGTAATATTCATGAAAATAAGGTGTTATAAAACCTTAAAAATCTGTTCATGCCGTATATGTTTTTAAAAAAATTATCCACTTACTTTTAATGGAAAAGTAAAAAAGTACCATGTATGGTAATAAAAGAAATATTCCTTCCATATCACAAAGTAAAAGTAAAAGAGGGGTAAACATGACGTTAAACATACATGGAAAGATATTTAAAAATTTATGAAAAACATTTTTATGGACATGGATGAAAAATATAACCACATTAAATACTTACATATAAGCAATCTTGGAAAAAATGGGATTTTATAATTATCCCTTACCCTTCTATGATCAGTGAAATCGTACATGTCATAAAATAAAAAAATTAAATTCATATGTAAATAACATATCATTCATAATAAAAATCATAAAAAATTCATGAAAATCATAAACAGTATACAAAAGAAATAGATGGTGATTGCGGCATATGTCTCACAGATATAAAACTGAGACGAAATAATCCCTTACCTTATGTCCAATTTTTTCATATGTGTCTGAGACTGTTGTTTAGTGGGTTTAAACACCTTATTAACTTTTAACAGAACCATAATAATATTTATGATATCATATATGATTCATAGATGACTTTATATTACCCGTTCTATTGTCAATTCCATGTTAAAGCAGTGTTTTCGGTAAAAAAATCATTTGTTATAGGTGTTTGGACTTGATGTTCGTGATATTACTACTTATATCCTGATTTACATAATTATATAATGTAAAACATGATTTATATATAATATATATTCATAATATAAATATATATGATAGATCGATAAATGAAATGAAATACACAGTTCATGGAGATGGTAGGCCCCTCGTACGCATGAACGCTGTTTTCGTTTCTTTATTGATTGAATGTAATTAAGTAAATGAAACATATATGTACATTAATCCAGTATCATTATTATGTCATATCTTTCATGATTATTTAATATATATACTTTGTATTCATTTTTGAATGGTTGAAATGAATAACGAATCTCATCGCGTCTTGGAGACTGTAATCCGTACGTACGCACGAGTGATGATATCGTTCTCATCATTACTTAATGGAATTAGAGTGGATGATATAATATCTCATAATTAGTATGAAGTTATAATAACCATATATAGTTATTCTTTACAACATTATACCCATCCAAGTATGGTGGTGGTGGAAAAAAGATTACACCACGACGTGGAGACTGTATTCTATACGTACGCACGCGCAATGATTTCATTTTACTTAGGATTGATAGAAGGTGAAATGAGTTTGATTCATATTTATAATAAAATATAAGTATATTATTGACACTTATGTTATTACTTTCCAATGAAACAAATAAAGAAGAGGAAGTAGAAGAAGAAATAAATTTGAACGAATCGGTAAAGGATATTACTTCTTCTTTGATACGCTTCTTCTAAACCTTCTATTAGGGCACTAAAGATTGTCTTTGAATAAAAACCGGCCCTCTAGTATGTTTCTATTCAAGTGTAGAAGAGAAATTGTAAGGGTTTTTCCAATTATGAAGGCTCAAAATTTTGTGAGGAGGAGAGGGAGGAGGTGCCCTTTTATAATAGAGGAGAGGGTCAGTGTTTGAAACCTCTAAAATATTTATTTATAATAAACCCAAACCCGACATAAAAACTTCCAAATTGATTAAAATTCATAGATGAGATTATATAAGATATTAATATATCATCCAATAAATTTTATATATGTTGGGAATTTATTTTAAACCTTATCATGTTGATTAATCATTATTTAATCTATTTAAGTTGATTTGTGGTAATAATATTCAAAATTTTAAATTGTTAAAAAGAATTACTTATGTGTTGTGAATTGTACATAATTGGATACATTATGATATTTTAAACCATATAAATTTAAATTTTTAGTTTTTAAATAATTTTGTGATTTTTAAAAAATTTAATAATAAGATATTTTTTTAAAATAACAATAGGGTCAATTTTGAAACTATTCAATTATTTGAATTTAAATAAAATCTACACAGAAGATAAATTCGAACCAAAATATTCAATTGATTCATATCATGTTATATTAATCTATAAAATTATTTTATAACATTAATTAGTTCATATAATATTTATTTTAATATTTTTATATCTATTTATTTGATATTTCTCTTAATAAAATAATTACTACAGATGTTTTGTATAAATATTTAATATACCTATTTGTTTCATAACAATTAAAATTAAATCCTATGATGATTATAAATATAATAAATTTATTAATAATAAATTTACTCTAATTCTTCATCTTAAAATCAGAACATTTAAATTGTTATGTTTATTATATTATGAAGGAGACAACTTTGACATCATTTTAAATAAAATAATATAAGTGTCATAATCGCTTTTATAAGGCTCCAAATGGTAAGAAATTCTACCATTGGATTATAATGGATTAGATATACACAACCAATATGTTTTTTTCTGCTTATTGGGCCTTTTGATGTGTATTATTAATTTAATAAAAACTATATTATTAATTTTTCACTAAATAAATAAATTCTTGCATCATAAATGTATAATATATTAAGGTAATTAATTTTTTTATTAGATTTAAAAATAAATTACCATGATAAATAAAAACATTTTATATTTCAAATAAGTATTTATAATCGAAATTATATTATCTATAACCTTTTATTAAAAATAATCTAATTATTAATGTTTTCATGAGACATATTTCACATTCCTTTAAATAAAATAAATAAAAGGTCTTAACAACATACAAGTGGGTTACAATAGATAAAATTTTGACCCAATTATATTTTAGGACTAAATATAATAATACAATTATATTATGACATTTTTTGAGGTAATAATATTATATATACCCTTAATTACCATATTTACATTTAACTATGACAAATAAAATTTTCCGTAGTTACAATTCGTAATGCCTAAAAATAAAAGTATCCTATTAACATAATTTGTAACTAATGATTCAAATATGGAATCCATTTTAAAAAATTCAAGACACATAAGTTGCATAGATTAATTTAAAATTAATCACATTTTCGAATAAATGGGTTTTTGTTTAAAACATTGCAAAACATCGAAATGATTTACCTATGAATTCAATCTAAAATTAATGGCAATGACATAAATTATATTAAATGATAAAAATATATTCTATTTATACTTTACTACCATTCAATATTATGATTTAACCGTATAATATATCTTGATGACAAAATTTGTTTTTAATTAAAATTTAGCATTTTTTACTAAAATAAGAAACTTATCAGAAAAATATCAAAAATTTATAAAAAGTAAATATTTATATCCTGATTACAAAGAAGAATTTTATTTTTTCAATTTTAACTTATAAACATGTCAAAAACTATATTTAAAATGGCTGTGCCATCAAAAGGTGGCAAAACTACATTTTTGAAAAATAATTATTTTACCTGAAAAATATATTTTGTTCTCATACAATGTTCTAGAATATGTGTAAGATTTATTATTATGTAATAAAATTCAAAATTTTGTCAATACTATTCATAATGGCTAGTTCATAACAAAATATCGTCGTTTTGTGGAACTCGATATTGCGTAAGCCACACACTATCGAGGAAGGCCACTCTTGCGTGCAACACAATCCTAGTCAGGGTTGCGTGTAGTGAAATATTCCTTTGGTGTTGCGTATAACCTAATCAAAACACATTTCATTTATAAATTGATCAAAATATATACTCAGTGTTGTGTAAAATGAAATGTATTTGAAAAAACATGAAATTGTGGGCAACACAATACAAGAATAGTGTTGCATATACTACAAGCTAATATGGTGTTACGTATATAGCAACATAATCGTGGTGGACGTACAACAGAAGACATCAAATAATTTAAAAATAATATTTCTCATAAAATCTTGGGGTGTTACATTCTACCACCCTTAAAATTAATTTCGCCCTAAAAATTAATCGGGGTTATAAATGGTTTAATACATTAATGTTTCTTTCATTGAAACCTACATTGTAAAAAGGTATACTAAAAATTAAATTTAAAAAGTAAGGTAAGAAACATAAAATTTTCCCAAATTAACTATTCACTGGGTTTCCAAATAAGAGAATATAGGTGTAAATATGGATACATAAGAGAAATATAACTATCAACATCTGATGAAGAGTGGTATAGGACATGGCTATGGATAATACAACAATCACAAATCCATAAATTTGTGATGATCTAAGGTACCATCTGATTTATCAGATATGAGGACACTAGGACAACATTTTTGTTTTTCAAGATCATTTCCCTAAAGTTGATAAATTGGAATTAGAATAAATACTTACTTGATTTTAGTACAATCTCACCTATGGTCATTCCATGAATAATTTCCACTTCATATTGTAAAGAAACGACATTGAATTTGTCATTTGTGAAGTGTTAGCATTTCATGAGATAGAATGATGGGTCCTTCCCTCTATCTCAAAAAGAGGATAGAAAAAGTTATTAAATATACATAGTCTATATATGGTGAGAATAACCGTATATGATTCAAAAAATAGACTTATACTTCAACTATCATACTACATAATAAAATAAAACTAATTTCTACTAACCATGGACTTCCTATAGGCTTGTGATAGTAGATAAAGGCATGTCGCACTTCGGTTGTGGGTTTGATTTCTGCAGCATTGTCCGACGTGACGAGTTGTCACTTGTCCTACGGGTTGTACGTTTTCTAAAACTACACCATTATAACATTTGAGAAATAATATCGAAATAAAGTTCTAGCCTTAAACAATATTATCTGATTACTAACTTAATCAATTCTAATCTTTAGGCTTATCGAAAATACTTATGTCCAATCTCATAGTATAATTAAAAATATTACTATAGAGGTCATATTCCAAACATGTGAATACCATCCTTTATCCCCCATATATCATAAGATATATCTTTTTGTTGGTCACATTCCAATCATGTGAATACCTTAATCATGTATTCTCTTAAAAAATGAATATTCATTGAACCGTAGTGAGAACATGAATGCTGTCAAAAGTTAACTCTTTCCATATAACAAATTACCAAAATTTATATGTAATCAAACCATGATATCACTTTGTATTTATATCATTCATGAGCTCTTTAATACTATCAAACATGTTATTTTCTACTTATCTTTTCATTATGTGCATACCATCTACTTTCCAAAAATATTTAAATCACTTTTCACGGTTACCGGTACTATATTCTTATGGAAAACAACAATGGACCAATACATAGATATTTAAATATACCATAAAAGTACCTCAACAACATTATTGTTGAATTACAATACATAATACCATCAATCCATCTCTTTAATGATTGGCATGGAATAGGTCCTTCCTAAATTTAGAAATAACCTCTTAGGTCTGGGCATTGAGTTTGGTAATGTCAATGTTCTCCACAAATAAGTTATTGAACTCTATAACAGTCTGTCACTCTTTACCCTGTTTCCCCACACAGATAACATCTTCCCCTCTATTTTAGGTGTTCCTAAAGGTTATTCTTCCCTTTGTCTTTATATATAGAAATATTAATCTTTTTTTTCATATTTTCCCCACCATTTGAACATGTATAAATGTAAATCATTCTCTCCATGAATTACACAATTTCATTAATCATAGTCACCAATTTTTCTATTGGAATGAATGTAATATGAATTCCTTCTTGTTCCCTCCATTGACTAAACCTAGAAACCATAGTTTAAGAAACAGTTTCAATAATGAGAAACCACAAAATCATACAAAGTCACTTATGGAATGTCTAAATTATAATTTTTTTAATCCATGACACCATAGGTTCACCCTAGTTTATTCATTATCTTCAAAATAATTCTAGGACTGTATCTTATAGTTATACTACACCATAGGGACATCCCTAGAACTACCATAGAAATACCTCTAGGGATCTCACTAAAGATTTCACATCGTAGTTTCCAAAGGTTAACTAAACCTTTCCTATGATACCAACTGTAGAGACCCAAGCTTGACGTACATGGAAATTAAATTACTTTTGTGGAATACTTAATACATAAAAAAACATACACCCAAGGACTATAATTGGTTAGTTTCTTTGGAAACTCAGAACATAATCTTCTAATCACATTTTAAGATCTTCAATATCTCCCATAAAGATATTCCACTTTTTTTTCTTACCTAAAAACATTCACGATTTAATGGGGAAAATAATACATATAAAGGGTGTGCTCAAATTCTCATTAAGGGTAATCATGGAGGAAATAAAACAAACCATATACATTTGTACTTTAACAAAACATGAACATAATGTTTAAACATCAAAATCTCGAGTTGTGAAACAAATCTTGGTAGTATATAAGGAATAGATAAAAAAAGAACATAAATCGTGATAAAATATCATGGGAATAAAACATGTAATTTTGGAAATCCATTAATCACATGATATTATTTACATAGTATGCAAGGCATTGCTGCTAAGACCATCATAGTGGAAGAAGTCCATTACTGAACCGAGTTTACATGCCATTCCAGCCCTGTATTACAAAACCAGATTTATTTTCCATTCTAGCCATGTTTATCTCATGAGATATAAATATTTACCTAATGTATTGGAAGTATATATAGGTCCCACCCATCTCATAATGAAATCATTCTAACGAGTGTCGCAAAATAAACATAATTCATTCAGCATAACCCAAAGAATAAAATGGGTTTTATAAACATCATTCCACCATAACATAATCTAAATAAAACATATGGATATAATTTTATCATAAGAAGAATCAAACCATGTAAATAATAGGGAATTTATACATGAAACATAAACATACTAAATAATGTTATCTTAGATGGAAAATAGTAATGAAAAAACACTTGAAATGAATTCTTGAGGAAAATATCCTTTCTTCTTCAAAATCATTTTCTTTTCAAAAAATTCAATGAAATTTTAAAACAAAAGATTTTTTTAAATAATAATGAAATATTTTATAGAATGATTCATGAAAAAAAGGTGTTATAAAACCGTAAAAATCAATTCATGCTGTATATGTTAAAAAATCATTCAAATCGGACTTTTAACGGAAAAGTAAAAAAGTACCACATATGGTAAACAAAAGAATGATTCATTCCATAACAGAAAGTAAAAGTCACAGTGGATTAAAAATGAATTTAAAAATACATGTAATAATATTAAACACTTTATGAATAACATTTTTATCAACATGGATGGAAAATATAACCCCATTAAATACTTACTTATAAGTAATCTCAGATAAAAATGAGATTGAAAAATTATGCCTTACCCTTTTATGATCAGTGAAAACATATGTGTCATAAAATAATGAAAATTACATTCATATGTTAATATCATATCCTTCATAATAAAAATCGTAAAACATTCATGGGAATCCTAAACACCATACAAAAGAAATAGATGGTGATTGACCCATATTTCTCACAGAAATTAAAGTGAGATGAAATAATCCCTTACCTTATATCCAATTTCATTTTTATTTGTCCAGGAATCTTATATAGTGGGTTTAAACATATTAATAACATGTAATAGAACCATAATAGTATTTATGATGTCATATATGATTCACTTATGACTTTATAATACCCGTTCTTTTGTCAATTCCATGTTAAAGAAACATCTTTGGTAAAATCGGTTCATTTATCTTACGTGTTTGGACTTGTTGTTCTTGATATTATTAATTATATCCTGATTTAAACAATTCATGAATGTTAAAAATTATTTATATGTAATATATATTATAGATCGATAAATGGAATGAAATACACCATTCATGGAGACCGTAAGTCGTACGTACACATGAACACTATTTTCATTTCCTTATTGAATTGAATTGAAATAAGTTAATGAAACATATATAAACATAAATACAGTATCTTTATTCTTTAATATCATTAAATATTATTTAATAAATAATCTTTATAATCATTCCTGAATGGAAAACATGAAAAATGAATCTCATCGTGTCGTGGAGACGGTAATCCATACCTACACACGAGCGATGATATCGTTCTCATAATTACCGAATGGAATTAGAGTGGATTATATATTATCTTAGAATCAGTATGATGTTATAATAACCATATATAGTTATTTTTTACACAATTATACCCATACATGTAAGGTGGTGGTGGAAAACAGATTACACCACAGCGTGGAGACGGTATTCCGTACCTACACACACGCGGTGATTTCATTTTCCATAGGATGGATAGAAGTTGAAATGGGTTTGATTCATATTTATAATAACATATCATTATATTATTGATACTGATTCTATTACTTTATAATAAAACAAATAAATTATAGGAAGTATAAGCCGAAATAAATTTGAATGAATCAGTAATGGATATTACCTCTTCTTTGAGGCGCCTCTTCTAAACCTCCTCTTAGGACACTAATGTTGGACATTGAAGAAGAGAAGGACCTATAGTATGTTTCTAGGAAAGTGGAGAAGATTAATGGGTAGGGGTTGGCCGATCTTGAAGTTTCAAAATTATGTGAGGAGGATAGAGAATAGGTTCCCTTTTATAAGAGAGGAGAGGGACACTTTTGGAAACTTCTAAAATATTAATTTATAATAAATCCAAAACCAACATAAAAACATCAAAAATGATTCAAATTCTAATATTATATTACATAGGGTTTTAATATTATCATAAAATAAAATTTTGGAAAGTTTGGAATTTATTTTAAACCTTATAAACATGATTTATCCGTATTTAATCTATTTAATATTATTTGTGTTAATAATATTTTAAATTTTAAATTGTTATAAATAATTACTTATATGTTGTGAATTGTCCATAATTGGATAATTTATGACATTTTAGAACATATATATTTCAATTTTTAATTTATAAGTAATGTTTTAATTTTTAAACAATTTAATAATATGTCATTTATATAAAATAAAAATAGTGTCAATTTTGACACTATTCAAATATTTGAATTTAAATAAAATCCACAAAGAATATATATTCTAACCATAATATTTAATATATTCATAATATTTCATATTAATATATAAATTTTTTTAGAACATTATTTTGTTCATATAATATTTATTTTAATATTTTTAAAACCATTTATTCGATATTTCTCTTAATAAAATAATTAATAAATTTTCTTTGTATAATTATTTAATATAATTATTTGTTTCATAATAATTAAAAATAAAATCCTATGATGTAAATAAATATAATAGAATTCATAATAATACTTTTACTCAAATTTATCATCATAAAATCACAACATTTATATTGTTATATATATTAAATTATGAAGGTGACTACTTTGACATCATTTAAAATAAAATAATATAAGTGTCATAATCTCTATTATAAGGATCCAAATGGTAAAAAATTAAACCATTGGATGATTATGGTTTATATATACACGAATAATAAGTTTTGGTCACGTGTTTGGGTCATTTGATGTGTATTATTACTTTAATAAAAACTATATTATTGTTTTCTCACTAAATAAATAATATCTGCATCATTAATGTATAATCTATTAAGGTAATTAAATATTTATTAAAATTTAAAAATAAATTACCATGATAAAGAAAATAATTTTATATTTCAAATGAGTATTTATAGTCGAATTTATATTCTTTATAAACTTATATTAAAAATAATGTAATTATTAATGTTTGAGTGAGACATATTTCACTTTCCTTTAAATAAAATAAATAAAAGGCCTTAATCACATACAAGTGGGTTCCAAAAGATACCATTTATACCCATGTATATTTAATGACTAAATATAATCATCCAATTATATTAAGACAAGTTCTAGGGTAATAATATTATATTTACATTTAATTACCTGATTTACTATTAAGTATGGAAAATAAAATTTACTGTAGTTATTATTCATAATGCCTAAAAATAAAAGATTCCTATTAACATAATTTTTCACTAATGATTATAAATATATAATCCATTCTTCTAAATTCAAGACACATAAGTTGCATAAATTAATTTAAAATTAATCCCATTGTCAAAAAAATTGGTTTTTGTTTAAAACATTGCAAAAGATTGAAATGATTTTACCTATGAATTCATGAAAAATTAATGATAATGACATACATTATATTAAATGGTAAAAATATATTCTATTTATATATTAAAACCATTCAATATTATAATTTATCCATATAATTTATTTTGATGAAAAAAGTTGTTTTTAATTAAAATTTAGTGTATTTTTACTATTCATCAAAATAAGAAACTTATCAGAAAAATATCAAATATTTATCCAAAGTAATTTTTTTTCTGGATTCCAAAAAAGAATTTAATTTTTTCAAATTGAACATATAAACATGTCAAAAACTAGATTTAAAATTGGTGTTCCATCAAAAGGCGACAAAACTGCATTTTTGAAAAATATTTATCTTACCCAAAATATTTATGTTGTTCTCATACCATGTTCTAGAATATGTTTAAGACGAATTATTATGTAATGAAATATAAATTTTAGTTAATACTATTCATAACGGCTAGTTCATAACAATATATCATTGTATAGTGGAACTCGGTATTGCGTACAACACACGCAATCGAGGAATGTCTCTATTTCATGCAACACAATCCAAGTCAGGGTTGCGTGTAGTGCAAGATTCCTTTGGTGTTACGTATAACATAATAAAAACATAGTTAATTTATTCATTGATCCAAATCTATACTTTGTGTAGTGTAAAATGAATTTTATTTTAAAAAATATGAAATTATGTGCAACACAAGCCATGCATAGTGTTGCGTATACTACAGGCTAAAACAATGATGCATATAGAGCAAGATAATCTTGGTGAAGCGTACAACACAAGACATCAATGAAATTAAAAATAATACTTCTCATAAAATATTGGGGTGTTACAAATATGGGGAGTATTCGTATATTCTGTAAGACCTTTCCATTGACATTGAGTGGAATAAGATCTATTCTAGTTCCACATATTAGAGTTGGTTTTTTCACTGCGTTATGTGGGGAGTTGGAATTTCGTTGACATTAGTAGTGAAGGGAGTGGTAATTGTCATGTTAAATATACCCCTAATAACCAAAATCACCATTAGAGAATTTGTGATCGTGGTAGTCTAGTTGTTGCATAGGGCCTTGGATCAAGCCATTTACCTACAATATAGCTGATACTCGTGGATAATACGGTGTGACCATCAATTGTATGTGGTATTATTATTATGGAATCTACTACAATATATGTTTTATTTGATTCTTGTTATTAAAACTCCTTTATCTCTATATCTATCATGGATAGTCATGGACTTGAGATACCATACTATTGTGGTGTAATTACCTTAAATACACCATTAAGGGTATTGTCAGAGGTTATATTCCAATGTAGGGATTGTCCCCTTGAGTTAAGATGTTTCCATTTCTTATGGAACCACATCATTATTGAGATGATATTATTTGATGCCATTATTTGGAAGGATAGGTTGGTTCAGTATCATTATTTTATAGACAGCTATCATAGTAGGGTATTATTTACATCACCATAGGAAAGTAGTTATATAAATAACGATGAGTGAGATATACAGACTTGTAGATTGGGACCCTAGAATTATGGGATAGGTAGAGTGACCCCCCATATTGAAAATATCTTCATAGAGGATTAGTGTTTATTACAAGAATATTTCCCTCCAATAGTGGAACATTTTTGGGAAGGATTTTTGGATTTTTTTATCTAACATCTTGAGAGAGAGGAAGGGTTTACAACTAGCCTTGTTCCACAAGAAGCCCCAATGTTTATTAATTCATATAGGATGACACAAACAGAGTGTAAAGACCTAGAAATTCCATGTAATTGTTATTAATTATATGGTAATTTTACCAGTTCGCGATAATGGACGACACATGATTCTAAGCCCCAGAGTTCTCAGAATGAATTTATGAACTTTTTTTATGTACTTTCTATAAACGTTCAAAATAGTTTTTATAAAATTTGAACTGGTGATCTGAATTGAAATATGAGGACACCGTTAAACTCACAGCGCTGATATTCTCTTAAAGAGACCTTCACCTCGACCGAAGTAGGTGGAGGGTAGAAGATAGTTGTTCACTTTTTCATGGAAGAAGAAAAATAAAATAATTAACATTTTATTTTTCTTTTGAAACATCTCCATTGAAATTACAGAGGTGGGGACCACCGAAGCTAGAAAAACCTCCTAATTTAAATTCATGGTGGTGGGGACCACCCTAACCCCTCTTAATGGGTGAAAACCTCTCAACTATCCAATTAATTAAATGTGCCATTTATTTGTGCCAACATTATTGGTGCCAACGTAAATTAATTTGATAAAACTTATTTTAATTTGTTGGATTCTGATTTCCTTGGGGAAATCATTAGAAAAGGGGGGAACATGGGAGAAACTCATCCTCTAATGAAGAACACCCTATCCAATGAGGAATGAGGAACTAACCCTGATCCCAGATCAGAAGTACTTTGCTGAAGCACCAAACAATGACATTCTTCAACGACTTCATCTTCTACCTCTCAACTCATCCAACTAACGATGATGTAGGGGTGTTATTTTATTCATCATCGTTAATTTCTTTTACGTTGAATCTCTCCCCATGAGCCGCTTGCTACCACTCTACCGTGGTTGGTGTGGGATAAAGGAACATATCCTAAAAACTCCACAACCTTTGTGGTTTTGATGAATTCTTTGTGATGGAGGAGGAAAATGTCAGGTTTCGGCGACTGGCGCCGGTAGGAGTCGAGAGTGGTGGCCGACCACCGGATAGCCGCAAAGAAGATGATGGTGCAACCACGCCACCAGTAGAGGGTTCCAGGCTGTTGGCTATGGAAGAGAAGATGTGCAGCCCGCGGAAAGCTGGTCGCACGATGCAGAGGTGGCGGCACCCGTCCACGCCGCCGTCATGTAAGAGCAGCGACACAAGGCCGCAGCGAAGAAGGAGGGCATCCGGCTCGCTGCCGTCCGTCGGTGGAGGTGCTACGTATGATCGCGCCGTGGGGCCGAGATGGACCTATCGGGCCGGGTCACACTCAATGGGCCACTTCAGACCTAGAGTCGAACACGGGTAGGGCTAGGTCGGTCTGACCATGTCTAAATGACCCTGACGGACCGAACCCGGACCAACTTCGACTTTTTTTCACTCATTCGACCATAACATGAGCTACATGCGTTTGTTTGAAAAACCATCTGCGGCGTCCAGAACCATGGATCGAGATGTTATTTTTGGAATATCACATTGAATTTTTTTAGAATGTTGGGGGTATGACTAGGTTGGATCGAACAAAAATCCAATTGGTCCCTTGGGACTAAAAGGCCAATAACGTACAGACCATGCATCCGATTTACGCACTATCTTTTAGGTTATGACCCCTATTACATGGAGGTCCTTTGGGATAATTCTTCTTGTGACTACATGGAAGTTTGAGTTTAAACGTTTGGCTTCAGGAGAAGACCCTCTACGAAACTAGCGAACATAGTGTGGGAACCCTACATCTTGTTGTATGATGAGAAAGGGATCTTATGTGGGTCTGTGCCTTAGGATCCTATGTGGGTTAATGATTTGGGATTCTACGCGGTTCTGTGTTTTAGTATCTCACTTGGATTCGCTCTAGGAATCCATGTGGGATTATTCTAGGATCCTACGTGGGTTTGTTGTACTAGGATCCTATGTGGGTGTGATGATTTAGGATCCTACATGGGTCTTCCTCTTAACAGAGTATGATGATTTAGTAGTTACAACTAATCATCCATACTACCATACCTATGTTATACCAGATGTGATACATACCTTTGTGGCGTTACCTTTGTGGTATTCTTCTTTGTGGCGTTACATTTGTGGTACTTACCTTCTTGGAGATAACTTTTTGGTATTCTTCCGTATGGTGTTAAATTTGCGGGACATACCTTCATGGTGTTACCTTTTTGGTAAACTTTCCTTCATGGGACAATTGAGCATTGGGATTTTGAGTTGTGCTTTGTGTTTCCTCATGATTGAGATGGGTTTACTCGACAACTTAGGTATATGTATTGTAATATACCTAAGTTGGTTTGTCAGTAGTTTACATGATTTTTGGTTTATAATTTGTTGATTTTGTGAAACCTTTGAGGGTCTTGTGGTCCCTACTAAGTATCTTTATACTCACCCCTGCACAGGCTATTCCTACACCTTGTTGTGTTTGGTGCAGAAAATGAGCAATGTTGATCGAGGATGAGGTTACTAAGACTGGAGGTAGCTTGAAGGTGGACAATAGATGAGTCATTTCATAGAGGTGAACATTCGAGATTTGTACCTACCCTTCAGGTAGGATACTTGGTGGGTGTTCACAAGAGTTGTTCCAGTTTACTCGTACATCCCACTTTTCTTGCACTTTCCAGTTGGGCTTTTATTCTGGACCTGTTTTTCATTCTGCACACACCATGTTTACTATATAGTTTTAATTTGTGCTTGTATCATAATTTGTGCATAGATGTGTGAGTTTACAGGTTATAAAGGCAATGCCTTCCTAGTTTTAGGGAATACACTTTTTGGTGATAGTCACCATCCCATGGCCTATGGGAGGTGGGCTTGTGATAGTCACAGCTCGGGCCCCGGAGGACGGGTTGTCACAAATTGGTATCATAGGAGTCAGTTATACTGTAGAAATTTTGAATATAATATTATTAAAGACAATAGTGTTAATTGTAGTGACTGTGGTTATCAGTTTTTGGAATCCAATATTTGTGTGGTGGCCGACGTATCCATACACCAGGACCCTGACTTCTGATATCTGACTTACTGCACAAAATCACTAATTGCATATGTGTTTTGAAAAGTTTTCTTTATGATCTTTTTGAGTCATATCACTAGGATTAATTTATTGACAGTGGAAGACCAATTTTTTTTTTCAGGATGAGTCCACATAGACATCTAGCTATGATTCTAGGTATAGTACGAGATGATAAACCACCGAGTGATGAGGCCTTGGTGTATGGCCCTTTATCAGTAGGGGCACCAGCGGAGGCACCAGTGGTACCATTAAACATTGGGCCACCGATTCCACCATCCCTTGCAGTAGAGGGTGCATGCCGCTTGAGCGCATTGCAAAAGTTCCAGTGCTAGAGGCCACCTAGGTTTAGGGGTGAGATGGACCCACAAGCGGCTGAGGATTTGTTGGAGGTTGTGGGGAGAGTCTTCCGACTGGTAGGGACACCAGTTGATTTCATGGTGATCCTTGCCACCAGTCTTCTATAGGCATCCACAGGCAGATGGTGGTGCATGATCCTATAGGTTGACAATGAGTTGATACTTCTCTAGGGAATCTTTTAGAGCATATTTTAGGTAGCGTTTGTCCCAGTGACCCTTCACGTAGTGTTCATACATGAGTTTCTTCATCTGGAGCAGGGCAGAATGTGTGTGGATCAGTACTCAGTGAGGTTCACTGACCTCTCGCGCTACTCCACTCATATTCTATGGGACCCATTCTTTAGGGCCCAGACCTTCGACCAGGGACTCTGGTGTGAGACCATGGCTTCAATGATTTCTCTCCGCATCCCGATGAAGGTAGAGGTATTTGAGAGAGCCCTCTTAGTGGAGAGATTTCTTGCGGAGAAGTCACCAACAGCGAGACCCACCACTGGGCATCATGTAGCTGAGTTTTACACAAATTCATGAAGAAATATGTCATAGAAGTTCAAGATGACCTAACCTATAGGTGGATGACCGCATGATTCAATGTCGGTTGTGCAGGGCACCATAGATAGATCCAGTCATGTGAGGAGCCGGATGTATTACGCATGCGGCGGGTAGTGTCACACGACTCCATACTGTATGAACCTCTGAATGGATGATCAAGAAATTGTCGAAGGTACACCTAGGTAGAGACATAAGTTCGACCGAAGAGGTCCGTTGGGAGCAGGCGGACATTGAAGAGGAGCTGGCCGTGCAGCTGGCAGTGGGCAATGATTCACGATGTTACCCCTATCACCACCATGTGGTCCTCCCTAACTATAGGGAGATGGTGGATAGGGGTGAGCTCTGCTTCAGGAAGCTGAGACCTACTATCATAGAGCTCCATAGATGATACGATGTACGATATATGTCTAATCCTCTTTTGCTACAATAATAATAGACACAGGTTCCATTCATTATTTTATTTCCACTGCCCTCATTCGGTGCTCGGAGATTCCGACAGAGTCATTGGCTCGATCCTTACGGCTAGATACTTTTACAAGAGAATATTTGGCGATTACACCCTGGGTCTAGTAGTTTGAGCGTACTCTAGAAGGTGATAGCTTTAGATGTGATCTCTTAGTAGCAGCATTGAAGAATTATGATGTCATCTTGGGTATAGACTAGTTATCTACAGTCCATGCTCAGTTTGACTGTAATAAGAGAAAATTGTGGTGTATCTGTGGAGATGGGAATAGGTTTATCTTCGCCGGTGGGAAGGGAGCCTTTACACCACAAGATGGACTTTCCCACTGGAGAGTGCAGCCGATCACTCATCAGTTGGCTAGCCTTACCAACAGAGTAGTTGATGTGGAGTGTCTGAGCTATCTTGTAGTGGTGGACCAGTACGTGGATGTCTTCCCTGATGATGTTCTAGGTCTACCACCTTGTAGAGAGGAGGATTTTTACAGTAAATTGTACCCTGGGATGAAATCGATATCTACACCAGCATATCAGATGGCTCCCATAGCGCTTCGTGAGCTGTGGGTATATCTAGAGGACTTACTGGGGAAGGGTTTCATACAACCCAGTGTGTCTCCTTGGGAAACCCCAATTTTGTTCGCCCGGAAGGCAGATGGGATCTTGAGATATTGTGTTGACTATCGACACCTGATCTAGGTGACTATGAAGAAAGAGTTCCCACTTATGAGTATTGATGATCTCTTTGATCAGCTGAAGGAAGCACAATGGTTCTCGAAGATAGATTTCAGGTCAGGCTATCACCAGCTCAGAGTATGAGATGATGATATGCAGAAGACAACTTTCAGATATTGGTATGGCCACTTCGAGTTCATGGTTATGCCGTTTTCCTTCACCAACACTCCAGCAGTGTTAATAGAACTCATGAACATGATATTTTAGCCATAGTTTGATCGCTTTGTAGTAGTATTCATCGATGACATTATAAGGTACTCAGCTAATGAGGAAGTGAAAGCCTATCATTTCTAGATAGTTCGGGTAACAATATAAGAGCTCCATCTTTATAGTAATCTCTTGACGTTCCAGTTTTGAAACCGAGAGGTTCACTTCCTTAGACATGTCATCTCGGAGGCTGGAGTTGCAGTGGATTAATCAAAAATTGAGGCGGTACATGCTTCAGAGCCACCCAAGAGTCTGATTGATGCACAAAGTCTCTTGGGATTGTCCGTATAGTATTGGATATTTGTGCAATATTTCTTCAGTGTTGCCGCACCTTCATCATCATTGTCATAGAAGGGGCGACCATTTGTTTGGTTAGTGAAATTATAGCGGAGTTTTTAAGAGTTGAGGCAGAGACTGATTAGTGCCTACATATTGAGGCTTCTAGAGGAGGGCATTGGGTACATAGTCGACTACGACACATCAAGGACTGGGCTCAGATATTTCCTGATGCCGGATCGAGCACTTATTGCATATGGTTCTCGACAGCTGAGAATTCATGATAAGAACAATGCTACCCATGACCTGGAGTTAGAAGAAGTGGTCGTCGCCTTGAAGATTTAGTGACATTACTTGATGGGCGAACGTTTTAAAGTCTACTTATACCAAAATGTTCTCTGGTATATCTTCTATTATAAGTACTAGAACCGAAGACAATGAAGATAGCTCGAGTTCATCCTGAACTATGACATCGATATAGTCTATACTGCCGGGAAGAAAAAGGGTGCAGCAGATGCACTCATCAAGAGATCTAGTATACAGCTGCTAGGTGAGGCAACCGGGCAGCTAGTTTCAGTACAGATAACCTTTGTGGAATTAGATGTAGTAGCTTTTATTTATACTCTTATAGTCACTTCCTCACTTCTTCAGCGAGCCCAGGAGGTGCAACATGGGGACAATAACTATGAGGCTTGATGTGTTCAGATATCATCAAGGTTAGCACCTGATGGATTTTCTGAAGGTGGGGAGCGCATCATCCTTTTCAAAGGGCGTACCGTGGTACCAGTGTCAAATCAAGAAAATGTGTTGTTGTAGTTCCATGCATACCCTCTATAAGTACATTTTGGAGGGGAGAATATGTACAAGGATCTTTGACGATAACACTAGTGGCCAGGAATGACAAAAGTAGTAGATAAGTTTTTCTCTCGGTGCCTCACATGTCAGCTATTGAAGGTAGAGCATCGGGTACCAATAGGATTTGTTTAGCCTTTATATATCATAGAGTGGAAGTGGGATGAGATATCCATGAACTTCATGACAGGACTACCGTGTACATCAAGGGGTCATCATTCTATCTGGGTGATTGTTGAAAGACTCATCAAGTCATCCCACATTCTACTGATCAGAGAGAAGGGATCAGTAGAGAGCATTGAATGCCTCAATGTGAATGAGATTGTGTTGTTACATGGATTGATCTAAAAAATTATCTCCGATCGTGATGCATGTTTCACTTCCTGGCTTTGGAAGGGGTTTTAGAAGGAATTCAGGATGCAGCCTAGTCTGAGCACCACCTTCCCTACTCAGATGGATAGCCATACTGAGAAGACCATTCAGACCCTCGAGGAAATGTTCCATGCTTGCGTCCTCGACTTCAGTCACAGCTGGAAGGATAACTTACCATTGTATTAGTGTTAATATAGAAATAGCTATCACTCCACCATTGGGATGGAAACTTTCAAGGATCTGTATGTCTGACCTTGAAGATCGCCTTTGTGATGGACTGACCCCGGGGAGTCAGCACTTATAGGACCAATGATTGTACATGCTACCAAGGAGAAGGTTCATATCATCTAGGAGCTGATGAATACTTCACAGAGTAGCCAGAAGTCATATACAGAAAGGAGGTAGAGGCTTATGGAGTTCGAGGATGGTGATCACGTCTTTCTATGAGTCTCACATCGATGAGGTTTACAGAGATTTGGACTGTGTGACATGTTATCTCCGAGGTTCATTGGACCTTTTCAGGTCCTCAGTAGAGTTGTAGTGGTGGATTACCACATATCTCTTCCACCTCAACTGAACCGGGTGCACATCGAACTCCATGTATCCTAGCAGAGGAGATACACGCATGACCCTTCACACATCATTGACTGGGCCGATATGGATATCAAGGATGGGGAAACGTGTACGGAGGTTTCAGTGGAGATTGAGGATCGACAACGGAGATACCATCATGGGTGATTGCTATCTATGGTGTGTGTACCTTGGCCTCACTTGAACCTCTAGGAGAGGACATGGGAGTGGGAGGCCCAGATTTGTGCTCAGTACCCCTTCTTGATTTACTAGTTTTTGTAATGTGGATTTCAGGGATTCAATTACCAGAGGTAGGGAGAATGTAAAGACCCATAAATTCCATGTAATTAATTTTAATTACATGGGAATTTTACAAGTCCTTGTAAATTAATGGCGCATGATTCCAAGGCCTGGAGTGCCTGAAATGAATTTCTGAACATTTTTTTTATGTACCCCTGGTATACATGTGAGCATGTTTTTATAACTTTTGAACCAGTGCTTGGAATGGAAATTTGAGGACACCGTTGAACTTACAGTGTCGATATTCTCTTAAAGAGACAACCTCGACCGTAGTAGGTCATGTGTGGAAGATAGTTTTTCACTTTTTCATGGAAGATGAAATACTAAATAATTTACATTGTTTCCTTTTGAAACATCTATTTGGAAATTATGGAGGTGGGGACCAGCCAAGCTAGAAAAAACACCCAATTTGAATTCATGGTGGTGGGAAAACCTCTCAACTCTGTAATTAATTAACTATTCCATTTATTTGTGAAAACATTATTTGTTCCAAATTAAATTAATTCAATTAAAGATATTTTAATTTGTTGGTTCCGTGTTTCCTTATGGAAATCATTGGAAAAGGGGAGAACATTAGAGAAATATTTCCTCCAACGAATAATTCCTTCTCTAATAAGGAATGTGGAATTGACCTCGAGCCTGGATTAGAAGCGCTTTGTGGAAGCAACAAACACTGACATTCATCATCCACTTCATCTTATACCTCTTGACTACTCCAATGAATGACAAGGTATGGGTGTGATTTGATTGAACTTTGTTAATTTATTTTTTGTTGAATCTCTTCCCATGAGCCGCTTGATACTGCTCTAACATGGAGGGTGTAGACATAACCAACATGGCCCAACAACTCCACAACCTTGGTGGTTTTTGATGAAATCTTCCAAATGGAGGAGGATGGAATCTGGTATTAGTAAATGGCACCAGTAGGACTCAAGAGAGGTGGCTGGAACACTGGCCATCTGTGAATATGGAGGTAGCACAACTGAACCGCAGTTAGTGGGCCGCGGCCTGTTAGCCGTGGCGTAGTAGAAGCGACAGCCGGTGCATGGATGACCGCACAAATGGGAGGCGGCGACACGCGTCCACGCCTCTAGTGTGTAGGAGCCGCGACACATGGTCGTGGATGTGAAAGAGGGTGGCCGGTTCGTTGTTAGCTGCTGGTGGTGGCACAGTGCACGACCGCGATGGGGAGGAGATGGCTCACCGTCCGGCCATCCATGGGCCACTTAGTGCGGGTCGCACCATGGGCCGCCTAGTGGGCTGGCCATCGCAGGCCACACAGTGGCACGGGCAGTGCCAGCAGGCCAGGGAGGACCCAGAGGGATGGGTCAGACCCAGGGCCGGACCCAAGTCAGGCTAGATCGACCTGAACCAGGTCGAGTTGTCCCAGGCTAGGTCAGGCTTGGTCGGACCAACTGGGGTGAACCGGACCCGAACCAGCTTCAAATTTTTTTCACTCATTCATCCATAACATGAGTTACGAGCATCTGTTTGATGAACCATCAATAGTACCGGGAACCGTGGATCGATACGTTCCTTTTGGTATATCCCATTTTATTTTTGGATAATGTTGGGGTATGATCGGGTAAGATCTAACACGAATCCAACTGGGACCTCGGGACAAAATGGCCAATAACATACAGATCAAGCGTTTGATTGACACACCATCTATTTCATTGAGACCCCTATTACAAGGCAGTCCTTTGGGATACTTCTTTGGGGGACTACATGGTATTTGGATATCGACCTGTTGCATGAGGAGCAGACCGTCTCAAAAACAAGCGAGCTTAGTGCCAGAACCCTGTAGTTGGCTGTAAGATGTGAATGGGAACCTATGTGGGTATGTGCCTTTGGATCCTATGTGGGTATGTGATTTGGGATTTTACATGGGTTTTTGTTCTATTATCCAACGTGGATCTGCTCTAGGAATCCACGTGAGATTACTCTAGGATCGTACGTGGGTCTGTTGTACTAGTATACTATGTGGGTCTGAGGATTAAGGATCCTATGTGGTTCTTCCTTTTAATAGAGTAATATGATAAATTAGATACATATAGATACATATAATAATCCTTACTATTGTTCCTATGTTATACCTGATGTGATGCATACCTTCGTGGTGATACCTTTGTGGTATTCTTCTGTGTGGCGTTACCTTGATGGTACTCACCATCATGGTGATACCATTGTGTTATTATTCTGTGTGGCATTTACATTGTGGTATATACCTTCGTGGTGTAACCTTCATGGTACTCTTTCATTCATGGGATAGTTGAGATTTGGGATTTTGTGTTGGGTCTTGTGTTTCCTCATGATTGATATGGGTTTACTCGACAACTCATGTATATGTATGGGAATATACCTATGTAGAGATGTAATTTGTTATCATTCTTTTTGGTTTATCCTTTGGGAATTTTGTTAGACCATATAGGGTCTTAGGGTCCCTATTGAGTATCGTTATACTCACCCATGAACAAGCTACTCCAGTACCTTGTTGTGTTTGGTGCAGACGACAGACAACATTGATCGAGGTTGAGGGTACCGGGACGTGGGGTAGCTCTGAGGTGGACATTAAATGAGGAATACTGCGGTGACAAGTGTTCAAGAGCTGTACCTACCCATCAGGTATGATCCCTGGATGGTGATCATAGGAGATGTTCCAGTTTACTTATACTTCCCAATTTTCTTCTACATTCCAGTTGGACATGTATTTTGGCACCTTTTTCCTTCCGTACACACCATGTTTACTATATAGATTTAATTTGTTCTTGTTTCTTGATTTGTGAATATTTATGAGAGTTTACATGTTTTAAAGGCAACGCCTTCCCAGTTTTATGGAATACGCCTTTTGGTGTGAGTCACCAGCCCCTGACATATGTAAGGCTGGCTTGGAGTTGTCATAACACGAGTCCTGAAGGACGGGTCATGACATAGAGATTCAGTATCTCAAGAATCTATTAGAGTATTCCGTGGAAAATTACATAGTATAGACCAATATATCCTCTTTGGGGTTTCAAATGCTTTTATCTATGAAGTCAGATTCAACCTTATGTCTATTAATGTAAGGCATAAGATTGAACTAGGTTGTGGTGAAGAACTGGTGTCCACTACCTCAAACAGATTGTCTATATTACCAGCTCCGGGGAGCTAGGGTCTTCTCAATTATTGGAATGAGAACATGATATCATTATGTGTAATTTAGGTCATTAGACGTACCATGTACAACATTCGGTAGTCGGTATGGTCTGTTTGATTACCTATTTATGTCGTTCAATATTACAAACATGATCGCAGTTTTCATGGATCTACTGAATAGGGTCTTCCACCCATATTTGGAGTCTTTTTTCATAATCATAATGGATTAAATCTTGGTGTGTTATCACACCCATAGGTTCCATTAAAATAACCTTGAGATCATTCTCAATACACTGGTAAAGCATTAGATTTATTCCATGTTTGTTATGTGCTACTTCTGGATAAAAACGTTTACCTTCATGGGTCATATCATATCAGAATAGGGAGTCTCTATTGACCCATAAAATGTTATTGATATAGTTTCTTTAGATAATAACAAGAATTTATTTGATATACAGAGTTTCTTGGTGATGGATGTATATTATAGGTGTTTCACTCAAGAATTATATCTTATTGCTTTACCTTTTACTGACCTTTATAAGAAAATTTGTTATGTTCTTTTTGTCAGAATCGTGTTAGAAAGCCTTTCAGAAGGTGAATGGAATTCTTTTCTCGACACCTATTCTTGTCCTACCAGAGCCTTCCATAGGTTATAAACACTTCTTTGATGCACCAAATAGTAGCCTAGGTGAATTGATGATGTGTGAGGACAAAATCAATAAACGATGATCTTGGTATATGAGCCCTTTGGAGAGAAATTACCGAACAGAAGACCTTGATGTATAAGTAGTTGTCCATGCAGTAAGTTTCTAGTTACAATATATGTTAGGTGATCACATTATGGAATACAGAACCCATAAGATCCTCAAATACATATTTAATTAGAATTTATTGTTCCTTATATAATGGATATGGGTTTAATATTGACAATCCAATGATTTTGATCTTTCTTATATTCCTATAAAGGGAAATGTGGTTGTAGATTCCCTGATTCAGAAAACTCAAACACATTCCATTTGAGAATCCAGTGAAGAATGGATGTTAATAGACCTATTATCTGAGATACATCTAGAGTTTCATGATATTCACAAGACATTTTACCTATCATATTTGAACATCACCTCTTATCTCCATGAGAAGTTTAAGGGGATTTTCTTTTTAGATCATAAGGGGTTGGTCCCCTATGTGACTATATCAAGAGAAAACCCACATCTAGACTGGTCTATGCATTGAGATGACATTATTGGAAAACATGGACATATTAGAGTTCCTACAAATATTAGTGTGGAGTTAATTCAGGAGTGTCATGCATCTCAGTGGGGAGTTCATACAGGTATCTACATGGAGTACTAGGATATGAAATGCTAGTATTTGTGGGATGGGATGAATCGTCAGATAACTGGCTTTATCACTAGGCCTTCAACCTATCCGTATGTGAAGGAAGAGAACTAGAGACTAGTAGGGTTTTTATGGACACTTCCAGCCCTCAAATGGAAATGGAAAGATGTTTCCATGGGCATTATACTCAGTTTACATAGGCCTTCTATGAGGTATCAATGTAATATGGGATGTTATTGAGTGAGTAATGAAATTATCCAAATTCATTCCATGTCGGGAGAATTTCTCAGTCGATGGGAAAATAAAACTATATGTTTGTGACTTAATATGACTAAATGGGGTCCCTCGTACTATCATTTCAGATAGTGACAATAGTTTCATGGAACAGTTTTAGAATTCATTGCAGAAGGCTATGTGAAGACATGTGCTTCTAAGAATAGATTTTCACCCTCAGACAGATGTAAAATTGGGACATCCAATACATGTTCTAAAGGATATACTCTTAGCATGTGTCCTTGATTTCAATGGTTATTTAGATAATCTTATCCATATTTTTTAGTTTTCCTATAATTATAGATTTTAGGAGACAATTCAGATTAATCCTTTTGAGTCCTTATATGGTAGGCCATGTCATTCTCCCCTTTGCTTGCTAGAGGTGCGTGAGGAAGCACTTATAGGTTGCCTTCTCATTTAGGAGACTATGAAGAAGGTTAAGATGATCAGAAATAATATGAATACCTATCAGTCTAGATAAAAATATTATGTTGATCACCATAGATGACCCTTATAGTTTTATGTCGGTGAACATATTTTCTGTCATGTATCACCAATGCTAGTGCCATGATAGTTATAGAAGAAATGGAAGATATCACCTCATTATGTAGGGTCATTCGAGATTACAGAGAGTGAAAGGGTGATATCATATTGGATTCCATTACCATAGTGGTATTATTACATGACTAACATATTCATTTTTTCAAAGCTTTGTTGGTATCATAATGAATATTAAATTAAAGATGATCCTTAGTATATTGAGTTATATGTCTATGCTTCCATTTTGGAATATCTAGTACACATCATTGACTAGAGAATGAAGGTTCTCCATGGCTGGTAATTCTCCCTAGTAAATGTGCTATAGTATTAGGGTCATGTTATTGAAAATAAATTGGAGTGGGATGTCGACATAAATTCCACGTGGGCAAATTTGTTCTCACATAGTGCTTCACCACCCTTTTAATGTGAACTCATGGACAAGTTCATTTACGAGGGGGTGGGATACTGTAAGAACCTGATTTTTCACTAAGGTATAAACCCTTTATATTTCAGTATAATTAATTATTTTGTTTCTAATATGGATTAATAAAGAGTTATAAAATATTAAGAGGGTGTCTGGATTTTTCGGGAACCAGAGAACATATTTGGGAAAAAACATGGCATATTGCGTGGTTAGATCTAACGGTTCAGGTATTCTATATGGTTATATCTGACCGTATGTATGGTCTGCATTATTTGGACAGATCCATATAGAATTATTAGAATATAGATTCCCAAAACATGAAGCATAAACCTACCAGTACCCCTCTTCTCCTTGTACCCATGCATGGTTTGCGCAGAGTTTTTCAAATTTTGCACATGCCCACATTTTGGTAGTTTTACCTTTTCCCACATAATGATCTATTTAACATAAAAATATTCCCTAATGTAATATATAGCGATATTTCCCTCGATTACCCTCATTTTTTATCTATTTGAATTCCTAATCTATGGATCATGGGATATCATTCATCTGAGATCCAATTGAGCTTTGATTCATCGTGTTGGATGCACAACGGCAAGTAATCAAATCTATTTGAGTTGTTATTCATATCTCTTTCCATCAACCTAGTCAACAAGGTGTGACCATATACCATTTTTATCATATTTACTCTTCTCCAAGCCTATTAAAATTTTAATAATAAAGGACGTGATTCGTAGAATCCTATGGTGGATGGACAATAAATCATCCATCATGTTTGTTGATTTTGGAATTTGTCATGTCGGGCTCACTAATTTCATGGAGTGTCATTTATTGAGATTATATGTAATTATTATAATCATTAGAAAAATATGGTTATTATATTTCCAAATATGTGATTAGTAGTTTTTGGTTACACCCACAGCACTATCAATACCATGTAGAATGTTATGGTATAATTTTAAAATTACTATTTTGACACATTTGGGCCACTGCTTGGGTGTACCAAGGATTGAAATTCATAAGGTTATGATTTTTAATATTAAATTGATTTATTTAAATTTTCAATTTAATAATTTAATGTTCCATGTGTTATTACACTTTAACCAACTTAGGAAAGAGCTTCATTTCATAATTAAATGTGAAATGGAATTTGACCAGTAAAATAAGTATATTAATTTACCTTATTTAATTTAATTATATTATAGGTTTCATGTACTTTGAACCCCTTTCCATTTTAATGGAAGGAATCAGATTAAAACATGATTATTGAATATTCCTTAAACAGATTAAATGAATGGTTGCATTCTACATGGCATTGTCACACAAATGAAAGGCAAGGCTTGAACCAAATGTAATTGTTGATTAATTAAGACTTGATTAAAATATTTCATGCTCAATAAACCATGTAAAACTAATGAAAGGTCACGACTTCAGCCATTTAAAATATAATATGACAACGTTATCAACTAGGTGTGGTATGAATCGAGCACACCTTGGATTCCATAGATTAATCATTATATACTCTGGAACCCCATTTGGATTCAAGGATGGGGCTTTCATGCGTTGAAACCCACATAAAACCCAATCCTCCTATATACAATGATGCTGAGTCTGAGACATTAGGATCCCATAATGATTATTAAAGGATCTGTTAGATACACTTATCAGATCCACTATTGACATGTTGGTGACATGGTAAAATCACATCGATCCCAGTCATTACATAGCCTCATCTTACCTTGGATGAAATCCTTGGACTCTATAAGCATATTATCGTGGAATTCATTAGACTATGCTCATTACAATACACTATTACCCATATCTAGGATATTTTAATTATATATTTGGTGTCCCTTGAGGTATATGTTTCCTTGTTTATTACCATGGATGTTTATTATTAAATTAAATTATAGGATTCCATGTTACATATTTGGAAGCTTCATTATTGTTATGATTTGACATATTATGAACATGAAAAAATCAAATATTGAATTGGATGTATGTTCAATCACAATAAGAGGGCTATTTAAGGTACTCTTGTATTTTGTTACATTGTCCTAATTTACATTATATTGACATGCTTTCACACTATTACATTTTTATTACACATGATGAATGATATAAACACCATTGGTGGTGGTCCGCTGAGATTTATATCACACATTCTTCGAGTGTTGTTTGGTACCCAAAGAAGATTACATGAATAAAGGTGTGTATATATGGATGAACATGGCTTTGAACACTTGATTACTTTCTTTTTAGGATGGATCTTAATAGAAAATTACTATGAAAAAGGTCAGGATGCATCAGATAGCATTTTTATTTCCTTTATACATTGGTGCAAAATGATATTTTTTCTGCTTTGTATCCAGTTTTTTTGGTTTTTAATGACATGAAATATCATATTCACTTTTTTTATGATTTTATATCATCATTAGTTATTTTATTTATTATTGTTAGTGTCTCTATTTTCCAGGGTGCCTTATGATTACTTTTAATTCTTCCTCTTTAAAACTCTATTGGGTGTATCAACTATGCTACACTCTAGCAATGAGGGAAAAAGCCACCCCAATGACACACCCCATGCCCTCACTATTAGTTGGTAGCCTCTATAATTTTGGTAGATTCACCTAAGAACATGAGGACCACCAAGAAAGGGGCAACCATTAAGTGTTATCCATTTATGCAATTTCGCATAAACAATACAAAACATACACCTCATAAGATAATCTGTTAGATGAAAATATCATAGATAAGTAATTGGACCTATTCATACCCTTCCTATAAAATTGTTAACACCTCGTTTCCTACTACAAAATATAGGTATATATGGAAAAGGAAAACCATAAAAAGACATAATAAATTGAGAGACACCACTAACTACTGACTACTCAGGTCATTTTTGGGTATATGACTTGTTTTAAATGATACTGTTTCTATTATAAAGAGTTTCAATTACATGGTATATTGGGAAAAAATTTAATATGAAATTAGAATCAAATTTAGTGGTAAAAAAATTTTAAAGTATAAATTCATTTATTATCAAACTATTTATTTACATATATTTATGTATATGATAGTCATGAACATTTAGGAACAGAACCTGCAATATGTTAAAATTTTCCAATTAAGGCGTTATCATTATTCTATGTTGAAAAAAAATATTTAGATTGATTTAAGAACGTTAAATAAGGTGATTATGTATCCCTACAAGATATGTTAGATCATTTAAAAAGTATAATAATTGAGTCATTAAATATTTACTGTGGGAAATTATTTTAAAAAATTAAACATGGCATGGAGAAATTAGTCATATATATTTCCAAATGAGACTAAAATAATGCTTCATATATTCAAGAAATTCATAAATAGTGAAATGAAAATGTTCAACATAATTGTGGACATGAAAAATAACTACAAAATATATACGCTTCACCCAATAGTGGAATCATATCAATTATAACAGGAATGTTCAGTGAAACAAATTTCCCATCTCGTGTAATTTGGGTTTACAAGTACATGGGCTAGCTACTCACCGTAATATGATTATTTATAAATTCAATTAAATACAATTATCCTATCTAAAACACAAATATAATAACTTAATGAAAAATAAGTCTCTGATGCCACTTGTATTTTATTGATCTGTGATCCACTAATAAGGCTCCTCAAGTTGGTTAATCAAATGGACTCAAGAGCACCTCTATAAAAAAGATGTGTTTTTGAGTAGTAGTGAGGGTATGTTGTGGTGTGGCGGGGAGACTACACCCTCATATTGATGTGCACCAATGTAGATAATAAATAGGAAACAATAGTGAAAGCATAATATAACATATATAAACATTTGAAATAGATTCCATAATCAATAGTAGAAGCATAAATATCCACAAAACAGAAATAAAAATAATAAAAATCTATAGGTTGGGAAGTCTAAAATATTAATTCATTGAATTTTGATGAACAAAAAGGTGGTAATGGGAATATAGGAAAATAAATATATACAAAAAATTATTCATATTCAAAAAATGTCAAAAAATAATTCTCTACTAACATCACCAGCATACACTCTGTCCCCTACTCGCTTTCTCTATGATATATGGAAACTAATCGAGAATCCTTGACAGTGTGATTTACCCTTATCCATACAAACATTCATGATTACACATTGTTAAAAAAGGTGTCCAATGTATGGTGTGAGATAAAATCATTAGTTCACCACCAATTGTGTCTAGATATAATATAACAATCATAAAAAAACTTATAAGTGTGTATGTATAATAAATATGAATAATGAATATGGAATAATACCAATTGGCCCAGGTTCCAATTGGACACTTGTAATTCTATATCATCATTGAAAATGGACTGTATGAGTCTGATTAGAATCTATGTATATAATAATCATATATATATTTATAATTTTTAAACATGTATATGCATTATATAAATGAGTACATTTATAAGAACATACACGGATAATATATTCTAGAAGGACCGAAGGTGTAAATAAGGAGATTATAACTAGTCTAATGAGCTAATGGATCTAGCAGGTTTACTATACACTGATCTCATATGAATGTGATACATCATTCCCATCAATCAACATGGTGGGCATGAATCTGCATTCTAAAAACCTGAAGATAATGATTGTGGAACATCATTATAATCTCCTAAAATAATGTATAATGGTGTGAGATGTCATGACCAACACCAATTATAAGTGAGAGTGGAACATCATCCTCAAAAACCCTTAACCATTATTTAACATCCAATAACCATGGAATACTATTAATATTCGTAATGAGGGTTTACAATGGAACAAATTAAAATAATTTAGCACCATTCACTATGGGTGAAAAACTCATGTATTGAAATTTTATAATTTTCCAACACATGGTGTGGCCTTTCCACCCACTTCCATTCAATTTTAATATTACAGTTAATTATAAAGTCTTTTAAATTCAATTTTAGATCAAAACAATACATATAAGTGGTGTTTTGTCATTTAAATATTTATAATAAGGAGTTTATTTCATTTTTAATTCCAAAATTGTTGGAAAACAATGAGGTCGGAACCCTATAAAAATTTTACACATTTCTAAGGGATTATGTAATCATTTCTCAATTAATTAGAAATTATGAATGATTTTATGGAATTGTACAAAAATTTACAGGATTTTGAGGATTTAAAAATGATATGAAAATAACCAAACCATGTGGTAAAATTACAAGAAAACATATATTATGTTTTTACATGATAACCCATTTAGTATTAGGCTTTTTATTATAGGAATAATATAATAAAATGGAAGAATGGACCAGTGCCCAAAATATAGGGCATATGAAATCACCCCAAAATAGTACAAAATTTGGAAAGATAATCTATTATAGGAAGAATGAAGATTACAAAGCATATTATTTTGGTTCCAAAGTGACTGGATGTGAAATAAATTCAGTCCAACTAGAGGAGGAGTAAAAAATATAAATTAATGGTTTTTATTATTCCATACTTGAGGAAATGAGGGTGGTATCTATAAGAGGGAAAAGATTAAAAATAGAATATCAACTTAATGAAATTTTAAGGGAAAATGTAAATTTCCCTTAAAGAACAAGTTCTTATATTTTTTTCCAAATAGTTGTCCAAACTATGTTCCAATCATGCTCCCTTCTCATACCAATTAGTTTCTTAAAATGGGATTGGAGCATGGTTTGGAATAGCTTTATTGTCACATGTGACCATCCATTGTCTCATGTCTGAAACATTTCACAAGATATTTCTCCCTAGTTTGAATATTTTTAGAAAAACATTTCGGCATCTCATGTGCACATGGTAACTTGAATATTTGAGTGTCCAGGTTACCATAAATTGGGCTCTAACCAGGCCACCAAAAAAGGATTCCACATTTTAGGATCTATGGGCTCCGGAAAAGACCTAGACGCTCCTGAAAACATCCATATTTTTTAAAGAAATATTTCCAAAATATAACATGGGATATGAACATAAAAACAAATGATCTATACCATCAAGAAATGATTGTGTACTACCCCAACCTGGATAAGATATCATGTTGTCATCAACCAACCTAGGTCAATGTCGAACATAAAAACTATGTAGTCCTATATGAAGTTCTAAGAGGCCTCTCTGATCCTCTTGAGAAAAAAACTAGTATTGGGAATCTATATTTACTAAATTAGAAATGATTTAGCACAAGAAAAAAATCTAGTAAATAAATAAGTATAAAATAGATAACTAAAATACCAGCATTGAAAAAACAAATAACAAGTAAACATAACTCTATGTATCCTCATAGGTCACCACCAATTTCAGAATCATTCACTCACTACGGGTGACCCAATGCCCAACTAAACATGAAACTAAAATTGTAGAGTTTGTGTGAGAACTGATATTCATATTAGTGAATCAAAAAAATTCATTTCATAGGTATTACCATTAGATAACTACCCATTTCATACCATTTTGAAAGTATATATATTTAAAAATATGGTTTTCATTTTCTGTTAGATTAAGTAGAAATGTAATACATAAGAATACACATTTCACTTTTTATGTTTTAGTATAGTTTTTAAATAATTTTGGACATTACACTAGACCATTAATATATAGAGTTATGTGAGAATGTTAGAGATTATGTTGAAATACAAATACTACTGTGTAGTATTTGTGTAAAATGGTTACCATGGAAAATTAGGTGGGGGTCGAGGTGGTATTGGATAATGATATAAAAAAATTGGAAAAGAATATATGTTGAGGATTTTATAAACCAATAAATAGTAACAATTACTGTCACCCTTAATAATTCAAGTAAGAGGAATATCCAATTAGAAGATTATCGATATAACTTTGGTACTCTACTCAGAGCATTGTACTAATCTGGTACAACATGTTTTTCTAATGTTATTACCAAAATATCTAAGACATCCCATGATTAATAAATTCATGCGGGATTATAAAGTTTTTTAATATGAATTCGTATCATATATTTCACATAAACTAAATCCACTACTTTATCTCAATGTTAATTTTTTAGGTGAAACTCTTTTTCTCCTTTGAATGTACGTAAAAAATATGAAATCCACCATACTATGAATAAATCACATATCAAACATTCCACATTTACCCATGTTCCATAAAAATGGGGTAGCACTCAAGATGTATTTTCATTTCAAAATGAACATATCAATGTTCCAACAGGGCCACATTAATTAAAAGCAAGGATCATTCATTTGTAAAAACTATATTAATATTATTTTACTTGTTCAAAAACCAATTTTTTTACATACACATATATAAACCAAAAAAAACATATGAATACCACTTTCTCTATGTTGAAATTCACCAAACCATTCATAAATATATATAAAGAGGATACTCATATATATATATATATATTTGTGTGTGTCTACCATATTTGGATGACTTAAACATTATAAATTCATTTGATTATTTTTAGGAGACTAATCATTCTTATATGACCTTATAGAAAAAAAGATTATAGACCAAGGAATAATTCTGAATTCCCAATTCCAATGACAAAAATAATGTATAAAACCTATAAAGCATCTACGATATATGATGATTTAGAAAAATCTTGAAAACAAGCCTTCTTAAGAAAACACACATCCCAATTATCGGAAATGTTTTGAAATTGAGAGATAAAATGGTATCATTCATCCTAGCTATGTTATATGGTATACATACTCTATAATATAATGATTTCACATATTAATGATATAATAAAAATTATAGGTTTCAGTTAAAAGGCATGTATATTGAAGAACCTACCTCAAAACTAATATCATTCAACAATGAGAACTCAAATCCAGCACTAGGGTACTAAAGAAACATTAATATCATAAGGAAACCCAAAAAATACAGATTCCGAGTGATAAAATAATGGAAAATATAACCCTAATCCCCCCTGACAGGGATAGGTAAAAATATATAAGGAGAGAGGGTAAGATATAAATAGTTGTTATCATGGAATATTAAGACAAAAAATTGAATAAATCTTCTAAATCCACAATGGGATTAGAGGGGAGACTTCTAAGGAGAACCCCTAGAGCCGTGCGATCCAAATGGAGACAGACATGGTGATTTGTGATTAAAAAGAAATTCAATTTTAGTAAAATCAACATTTAATGAAATCTCAAATGCGAAACATGGTTTTATTAAATAGTTTGGACAAATATATGCCAATCATTCATCCTCAAATAGGTTTCTGGATCACCTTACATTTAATAGACATAGGGTTTTTAAAACAATTGACCGACCATGTGGGTTGGGTCTTAATAAATGATATATTCTATCATACGGTTCTCATATCACTTGTTAGACCACTCTCCTTAACCATGTGTCATGCTCCATATAAAAAAACCTACATTTTTAAAAGGGATACCACCCGAATGGTGGGATAAAAGAATATGTTCCAAAAGTAAACAAAATAAAAGAGTTTCCCTTGGTCAGTGCAGGAAACTTATTTTTTTTATTAATTAAATTTCATTTATGACTACATTCAAAACATATATGAGAAATTGGGTATATGATCTACTTTTTCTTTCATTTTTTTACATTTTATAATGGATTTTTTTTTATGGTTAATGGTGTCTACATATAAGTGTATCTCAAATTTTTTACATCTTATTATCAAAATGAAAATGGTAGGGTAATTTTGAGGCTTGTATTCACATTTGATGGAAGTTTATCAAAATTTTCAATAATTCAATGGATGAGAAACAACTATTTTATGGAATTTGTGATTGGTAAAAGGTATGTATTGATTTTGAATATTCAATTTAATATTTATTATGTTTTTAATTTTATTTAAAATCATCTTCTAAACATCCCACTCTCTCTCCCTAATGATCTTATTAAATGTGGATTTTGGGAGTTAAAACATGATTCAATTATTTTTATTATTTATGTTTATAAAATCCATTTTATTTTCCATTAAACTCTATTTGAAATCTCTATTTTGATATTTAATATTTTCTATTAAAGCCTCTCATTATTTTTTCTGATCTCACCAGGGTGGAGAATTCATTTTTTTCATTGAACATTAAACATGGTGAATTATTTTAATTCTCTTAATGAACGTCCACATGGGATATTTTTTCTATATTCATTATTTCATAAATGTCTCACAAAGTGGGATTTAAATTTTTTACTCTTATTTTAAATTTAAGGACTATTTGAATTATATATTTTTGAGAATATTAAACATATTATTAAATATCATGTATTAATTAATATCTGTAATACACAAATATATATTTTAATCATGAATAATTCATGATTTTTTATCTTAAATGTTTATGATCATAAAAACGGGTGATTATTTTACCTCTCTACCTCTCCTAATGTTTTCATGATCATAAACAAACAATGATATGTGAAAAAATAACAATTGAGTGAATTATAGTCTTCTTTTGGACATACATTTGATTGATTTAATTAATGAAGATATACATTACTATACAAATGAAAAACTATGATATGCATAAGTTCATGATATTAACATTAATCAAATTATGAGAAGATAGAAGAAATATAGTTGATTATCTGAATTCAATGTATTGAATTATATGAGCCCATAATTTGAATTATATAGATATAGGAACAACTTCATAGCTATGCAAGAGCCATTGATTATCCAATGGTTATAAAAATAATTCATTTACTAAACTAAGTCCACTAGTCAGCTAGTGTAGGAGGAATGAACATTCATTTAAGAAGAAAATGTTCCATGAGATCGCTAGGGTTCTCACCAACTTAGTTGTAGGATCATCTGACTAGTTAGTGGATTTAATCCTAAATGTCAAAAATAATTATTTCAGTAGACCCCATGTCTCTTAAAATACAATTTATGAAACATAATGACATAATAAATTTATAGATGTTTCCATGTACTATCGTGTCATATAAATTGGTATTCATGGTCTGTTGGAAGCTGAACCTATATCGGAATCCAACTTGATAGGGAATAAATTTCAAATCCTCTCCTCAATCAAATATCAACACAAAAAATTAAAATCTCTAGAGTATTCGTTCAATGTTCCTTTGAGAGATAGGTATAATTATTAGTCAATATATTTTGATCATTTTATCCATTATCTTTATATCTCACAAATTAAATTTTCAAAATCTTATGACATATTACGGATCAACTATGTAATTTTTTTACCCCTTTTAAACATCTATTATCCTCATATCCTTCTATAATGGGTGATCACTATTGAATTTTTTTTTGGGATCTTTGGATACTAATGAAGTAAAAAAGATCGATGAAAACCAAAATCCTTATTGTTGAGATTATTGATCATTTTGATGTTCAAGGGAGATATAATTTAAAACTATAACTCGGCAGAGCAAAAGTATGGTGTCACATCATCCTATTTCATAACTTCTTTATCAAACCTGGTTTTTATCTTCTTCTTTTTGAGTTATATTTTTTTTCCTTTTTGAATAAAAATTGATATATTTTTAATATCATAAATTTGTTACATACAATTATACTATTAATACATTCTCAATTAATAATGTATTTTTTTAATAAATTTCAAAATTTTATCTCTATAGTATGAAAAAAAATTAGTTTTAAATTTACCATTTTTAGTTTTTTAATTTTCATATTGTAAATTCACTCTCCATTTTTATATCTTATCCAAAAACCATGTAGTGCTCTGAATAAGGGAATGTAACCCAATTTTAATGATCCATACCACCATTGAGTTCGAGTCCCTTCAATTATAAATTTCCATAGAAAAAATAAATATTATAAAACACTTTTAATAGGATCCATTTTCACATGTACAATAAGAGAGAAAACCACCCACAATGAATAGATGGATGATATAAGATTATTGATTATCTATAAGAAAGAAAGAGACAATAATTCTATAACACATTTGAAGACTATTAATGGATGATGAATAACCACAAATTATAGAATATGGTACCACTAACTATATGTTTATATTGAATTTATTTCATCCATTGTAAACTATAAATTTTATAGGTCATCAATTATAAACACCTCAAAATTCAATAGTTGGACCAATTTTACACAACATAGATCCTAAGGTGGTAGATATTCTTGTCCAAAAACAACAAAATCATTGAAAAATGAGTCAAACCAATTAGGGTTGGACCTAATGAGCCTAAAAATAAGCTAAAATATTTTAAGTGGAAAATTGTTGAGTATGAGAAGGAATAAACACTAGATACCCACATGAGGGAAAAATATATATAAATACAGATAACAATCTTCTTTGGGAGATTCCATCACCCCTATAATAGGATTTGAGGGGCCAGAAAAACATTTAATATGTTTTAAAATTTATATGAAAATTAATTAATAATATAAACAAAATTAGATTATAAAATTGAACATATAATCCCCCATGGTTGTGAAAGGGATGTAATTATTAGCTGAATTGGATCATAATTCTTTTATAATTCTCCCAATTCATGATTTTACATCATATAAAAATTATTCATATATATCAAAAACCACACAATCATAATCTAAATATAATTTAATAAATTTTATTGTGACGATGGATATAATATATTTCAAAATAATTAGAAATTTATATCGTTATATTGGCTACATAGTGATATTTATATAGGGAGGTGGTGAAAATTATAATATTTTTGTAGTGTAACATAATAGCCTAACATGGTCATCTCATAGGAGGAGAATTATAGTAATTTAGTCAATATTACTTGTTCACCAATTCTATATATGTTGGTAATTTAATTTTTTATTCAATCAATTTTAATATCATAAATAATAAAGATAATGAAAATATAAGATACGATAACATGAAAATAAAAAATAAAAAGATATTGGAGAAGAAATTTCTCTGTCATCGGGTTTAGAATCTTGGTATCCTTTGTTATTCATTTATTTTTTTATAAATTCAATTTTTAAATCATTTATAAATTCTCTTCAATGAATTAATATTATTAAATTTATTGAGTGTGAAATTTAACACTTCTAAGATAACTCTTTGTGACACCATATTTCACAATATCTAATATCCTATTATGATAAGAACCTTGATTATTAGTGTTATATTGTGCCAAATTTAGCTCCACAATATGTCATTTCTTCAGTTTGGGCACTGAAAACTCCATCCTAGGAACATTTTATAGTAGAGAATGTTATAAAAGATGTATGTTTTTGAATAAAGACATATTTTATTGTCATTACCATGTTTATGATCACAATTAACTTGTGGGTTTCACTCATCCACCATAAATAGAGTTAAAAAATTTATGAAATAATTATTTAACATTTCAAGAACATCATGACACAACACCCATGTACATTCCATAGGATATTCTCTCACAATCAGGAGTGTTAGAGTTCATTAAAAATGAGGGATAGAGAGACATATAGAATGTGAAAAATGAAACAATTTAATAAAATTTGCATTTAGAATTATATGGAAAAATAAATTAATTAATACTAAAATAGAAAACCTAAATGCCTGCTTAATTCCCCAAAACAGCGGTTGATACTATGTTCTAGATCTAGATTATTTTACAATCCCCCATGAACAAATATTAATAGGCCTAAATTCTTCCAATGGAATCATAAATATCTTGATAATTGTGGAAATATCATATAATGTTCTCTAAAAGAAATAAGTTCATGGTACGACATTAAAAGCATTAAAATATAATCTTTCTAGTGTTATCCAACATGATTATGGGTGTGACAAAATGTTTCAATCCATGAAATTTTTTATTATCCTCCAAGATAGTTTTTTTCATTCTTTGGATCTAAATCATTAATTTTGCCATGGTTGATGTTGTGAATAGACCATTAAAAATATGAATGACGGTTTTCTATAAGATTCAGCTATGTTTCAACTTTATTTTTTAGTTTATTGCTCTATTTATGAGCCTTTATTTATCTTATTTCATGGGATATCGATTATGTCTAAAATTCGTCATGATTTCTCTCATATAAAATTATTACATTTTTCCTGAAATAAATTTAAACGTAATAAAAAAATTTAAATGTAAATCAACTATATATTCTAAATTTTTTTTATATATGAAAATTAACATTCAAGAATGTTGTTTTATCAATCCCACCAGACATACAATATTTCATTTCCCCTATCATTTAATCTGAAAACCATCATCAAGATTCATAATTCTACTCATATATAAATTTCAAATGTTAAAAATCCAAATTATTTTAAATGGAAAATAAACATTAATTTGTCACGAAAAATAATTCATTCAGCTCCTCACTCTTTAGAGAAGCGATCCTAATAACACATTTTAAATCATTTATTTTAAAACGCCAATTCACTTCAATTATTCAAGATAAATTTCTAAACTCATCATTAATTTGAATTCCAGATAAAATTTTACACACATTGAATTATTTTTAATCATATTTCAAGGTAATAAATTTAATTGTTTTGTGATCATAAATCAAGTACATGTCACTTAATATAGTATTTCAAGGAATATAACATCTCCACTGTACAAATACAGAGATAAAAAATTCATCATGAATACTTTTAACCAATGTTAAAAATTAACTAAGGCTCATTGTTGGTGGGTAATAAATGAAATAGGGTAGAAAAATGAATTTTTGACTCTAAATAGTAATGCATGATCTAAAAAATAATCTCAGGGAAACAATCTTGTAACGAGGAATATATTTGTAATACCCCAGTTGTGGGTGACGCCCAAAAGTTCCCTGTAACCGGTTGGTCACATGACCTCAAACACATTTCACCAAATGGTAGAGGCTGCCAACTAGGAGTGAGGGACAATGCCTGATAATGGGGAAAAAAATTCCATCATTGGAAGAGTATTTATAGCAGAATAATAGTAGTAAACAATAGAGGAAGCAATAATTCAATTCCAAAAAGTAAAAAACAGATTACTGATTGTAATATAACAACAAGAGCATATATATAAATGATTCAAGTCACATGTGGCTAGGAAAGCATCCAAAAAACGTCACAATTATAGAAATACAATACTAAAACCTATGTACAGAAAAGAAACCAACTCCAACTGCATCCCAAACCTCTGATTCATCCCAAGTGCTCCATCTACAACAACAATCAAGTAAAAAATGATGAAGCGTGTTTACACTTATCTATACCAGTAACCATATAATCAGTTTGGGTCTAAAATCATGACCCAAATAGGGTGTGTAAAAAATCCGAGTAGGAAACCTCCAAAAGATATGTGCCTAACTGTCAGTGAATATGCATAGTGAGTAATATGAATATATTTAGTAACAAACTAGGAAGTACATAAAATTAAACAATAAAATATTTCTCAATTACATTAATTTATATTTATTAATTATTCAAACCATATTAAAATGATAACATGGGATCTAGCTTGCGTTTTGTATCCCTTATCTAATAGAAAAACAAATACTCCAAAGACTATCTAAATAATCAAGTAAGCCTGAGTCCCTATTTGTTATTTTTATTAGAAGACTCATCACAATCATTTAGTCAATCAAACAACCCTTGGGGAAATCACTCATTGTCTAAACCCTTTAGTTCAACATATTAATATGCAATTACAAATGACCACCGGGGTATCTCTCGTGGTCAATAACACTAGGTTCACTTGGGATTAATAATTATAAACAACCAGCAGGTAGCTCTCACGGTCATTATCCTTTTCGTCAGCAAAGCATAAATAATCATAAATGACCTCATGTGTAGCACTCATGGTTAATATTCATGGGTCAAAGTATACACCAAATATCACACTGTCATTTGTAGTTAAACAAGAAAAAAACCATAATTTTCATGGTCCAAGGCTCTAATGACCCTCATGAAGATCATCATGCATTTCAGAACAAGGAAACAATGTAATCTATGACTACTACATGGATAACATTCACAATAAAAACACATGAAATTCATATAATTCAACAAACATCATCCTAAATAACTCAATTCATGGAAACATGGTATACCTCAGAGGAAACCTAGGCCAAGATCCATAAACAGTAAAACTAGAGAAACACACCCATGGAATGTCTCGTAAACAAGTCATCTAACCTCACACATATGTAACAATCACTTTTCAATAAATTAAAACATACCAGGTTAACAATAGGGATAAACCCCAAAACACACAATACCCCAAAATGGGTATTCGACACATTATGAATATATAATACAAATAAAATCAAATAGATGCACAAACCATGTACCTTGATGTTGTATTGTCAAAAATATTTAATTTCAACCCTTGAATCCGCATACAATGATGTAGATATATAAAAGGTGAAATATGTCCAACCATGAAATACTCTTGATATAGGAGGAATCATGAAGAATGGATATAGGGAAAGCAGTAATTCAACGATGGGATTCCAAGGCACCTAGATATGTCTCAATTGAATCTCAGATAGACAATCAGTAGTGGTCAAAGTTCGTAGTCACCTCATCGATCTATTTTAAAAACATGTGGAGGGTAATAAGGTTCTTGATGTAGGATTCAACCCTACACTGACAGATTAAATAAAAATGAAAAGAACAGGACATGTTAATTTAATGTACACCCCATGTATTAGCCTCAACCGGCCACCACTTTAGGATGTTCGTAAGGCCACCTACATGACCATGTAATCAGTCGTTACACAGCCAGTATGTGGTTGTATGCGGTTCTTAGGTACATGGTGTTTACTCAATAATACATGACATGTACTTATAAAATTCCCATTACCTCCTTTTTTCCTAAAAAACAATCTGAAATCAAGATCAATAACTAAAATGAATATTCTAGTTCTTACAAAATTCCCCCCTTAAATCCAATCATCCCTAAATTTCCCTTCCAAGGGTGGTGAAGAAGAAACATTAAACAACTCAGGCCACTCTGATCGTACGTTGGCCTCCCTCTCCCCAATCTCATCCTGTACTCATTTGTTTGGACATATCACCCATACTAGAGAAACAAACTAGCCACAATGAACCTTTGTACTACAATCCAAAATCTGAATGGGCTGCCCCACAAAGGATGCATCCATCTCTATATCATCCTCCTTAGGTTGGAAAATATGTGATAGGTCATAAATGTAATTTTGTAGTTGAGAAAAACGAAATATGTCATGCATATCCCAATACCTCTGTGGTAGATACAACCGATATGAAACAAGTCCGACTCTATCCAAAACATAAAATGACCCAACATATCTTATTGAAAGCATTCCCTGCCTCCTAACCCTCATCGGTCCAAAACATGGTTCAAAACATAATAAATCCTGATATATTACCTTGAAATCCATATGTTGTATCCTTCAATCTGCATATGATTTTTGGAGAGATTGTGCAGTAGCTATCCTCTTCTAAATCAACTCCACATATTCAGTGGTCTCTTCAACAAGACGAGGTCCCCTAACATCTTTCTATCATGTCTCTCTCCATCATAGGGGTGATTGATATGGCCTACCGTACAAAGCCTCATAATATGACATATAAATCAATTCCTAAAAAAATATAATGTAGGAAAAATCTTAAATGGTTATGCGTCTCTCCCAGGAGGCCCCGAAATCGAGGACTCATGCACGTCGCATGTCCTCCAAAACCTGAATCGTGCACTAAATGTGGCCATCATTTTAGGGATGGTATGATTTACCCAGATGTAATTGTGTACCCAAAGCCCTATGTAGTCCCTGCTAGACACGAGAAGTTAACCAATCATCCCTTTATGAAATAACAGAGTGAAAATCCCCATGAAAACATAAAATCTATCATATGTACATAATTCCAAGCTCTTTAACACTAAATTTTTCTTTGATTGGTACGAAATGTGAAACCTTTGTGAATCTGTCAACAAAAAAACAAAACAAATCATTCCCTCAAGGTGACCTCGCTAAACCTATCACAAAATCCATCTTGACATAAATCCACATCAACTCGGTAATAGGAAACATTGGTAAAATTCCTTCCGTTCACTGATGCATCACCTTCACCTGGTGATATGTGGAATATCTCATTAAAAACCTAGTTGTATCCCTCTTCATTCCTTGCCTCTAATATTAACCATGCAGATCTAGATAAATCTTCATAAAACAAGGATGAACATCCCAAACTGTGGAATGAAAATCATATATCCACTCCTCACGTATGTCTCCTAACACCCATATGTGTCCATGGAAGCTCAAGATCTCATATTCACCTACAGTCCACCTTGGGGTAGGTTCCTCACTTGACACACTCTCCCTTAGGACTAGGCCATCAGAATCTGATATCACTTTCATTTGCTATCAACACAATATAATATAGGTAATAACTATAGAAGAAAGAATCATATGCACTTGTCTGTCATGAAACTCCATTTGCATCTTAGAGAATAGTGCAATAATCTTCCAATCCCTGCTGGCCTCTGGAACTGCATGTATCGGAGTCATTCGACTCAATAAATTATACACTACATTGCCTTTTCTAGGAGTTTAGTCATAAACAATCTCAAATTACATAATGAAATCAACCAACCTTCATTTCCTCAAATAAAGATCACACTATGTAAATATGTACCTAAGAATTTTGCGGTTAGTGTATACCACTATATTCTTTCCCAATAGAAAATGTATTCAATTTCATAAACCAAGCACAACTACTGCTAACTCGAGATCTTGCATCGAGTAATTCCTCTCATGTGGCCTCAACTACCAAGACTCGTATGCAACGACTCGTTCCCCATGAATTAGAACTGATACCATCATAATACATAATGCAATGCTGTAAATGGTGTAACTCATTCCCAACTCTGGAAACATCCGTATCGATGCTAAATTCAACCTCCCATTCATCTCTTAAAAGGTTGAATCACATGATTCATTCCACAAGTGCATCACACTCTTCTTTTTCAGGCCTGTCATTGGATTGTAAATCCATAAGAAGTTTGGTATAAATCATCCCTAGTAACCAAACAGCCCTAGAAAAAAATCTACGTCGATGATATTCTTCAGCTGTTACCAAGAAACTAATACTATCAATTTTTATAGGTCTACTGATATACCTGTCTCTGAGATAAAATGAACCATAAAATAAACCTGGTCCTTCCAAAAGTGGCCTTCGTGATCATGGAATATAACCAATTCTCTCTCAATGTACTCAATACCATCTCAGGATGGGTGGCATTGTCATATTGATTTTGAGAGTACACCAAGATATTGTCCATGAACACTGCCATAATATAATATAACTAAGGATGGAACACTCGGTTCAGCTATTCCATGAAAACTGCCAGTGCATTCATTAGACCAAATAACATAACCAAATACTCGTATAGACCATACCTTCCCTAAAAGGGTGTAAGACGTATATCTTATGGTATAATGTGAAACTGATGATAAAACGACCTCATGTCCATAATCTTGAACACCGAAGATTGTCAAAGATGATCAAAGAGAACCTTATTCCACATGAAGGGATATTGTTTCTTAACCATCAACTGGTTTAGCATCCAATAATCTAGAGAATGTCCTAGGGAATCGTCCTCCTTCTACGCAAAAAGGACGGGAAAACTACAAGGAGAAGTATCGGGTCATATGAAACAATTCACCTACAAATCCCCTAAGTACATCTTAAGCTATGATAACTCTATTGTAGACATCATATATGGAAGAATTGACATCAGTATAAGTCATGGAACAAGCTCCAAAGATAAATAAACTTCACACTCTAGAGTTAAACCTAAAATTTCATCAGGAAAGAAATATATGAAATGATCTATCACTATAAGAATGACCATCTATGAAGTTCCTTAGGTATCCCAATATAAAATAGAAATATGGGATTTAATTTCTCCCAACCCATGATGGTCAGGTCCCAATATGCTCTAATGGACATCCCATCCACACTTGTGTTGGAATGACCCACCCTATTTTGATGTGAAACTCACCGTCTAGCAATGAAGTCAACATAGGCTTAGAAACCGACTAACTAATCCATTCTAAGAATGAAATCAAAGCCTAGCATCTCTATGACATAGAGGTCCCACAAGAACTAATACCCACCAATCTGAAGTGGGAACTCCTTGAACTGATGTAAAAAATCCATCCTAATCCCAACAGAGTGTCTAACATCATAATATCTATAGATGTAATGATATAGAGCCCAAGGATCTCTACAATGGAAACAGATATAAAACCATTGGAATATCCAATATCAAAAAAGGGAATATGCTAAAACTAAGGCAACTAGAATTGAATCTCTAACTGCAGAGGGTTTGAGATCCTACTCCTGCTATTTCTTATCCACTATAATAGTCTGACATGTACTGTGGCCTTGAAACATTGTTTGACTACCCTATGTTCATCCACCTTGTTTTCACGGGGAACGTATCGCATGACTACCACATCCATGAATATCTCTTTGGCCTGAATGGCCTAACGAGCTCCAGTTTCTTAATTGAGGAGAAATGGGTGGTCCTAATCCAGAAAGTGGAGTCATAACAGAACACATCTCACTAGATGCTGGTGAGATAAACACGAATATTCTGAAAATGTCCCTTCTTTCCATAAGAGTGACCCTCAAATGGGTCTCTCGAGCACTGAGGTCTCGTGTTCCCCCTCTACCCACACTAGTATCACCTCACATGCAACATGAAGATACATCCATGATATTAGAATCAAATCATTAAGGCTCCTTGTGGCTCTACCTACTATCAAAATAAGGATTACTAGACCTGGATGTTGAAATTTTCGTGATCAAAGCTCCCAACTCCCTTGAATTGTGCTATGTAATCATTTCTTTATTTACTATGGAGGTTACCAATGTCAGCATGGAAACATTCACCTATGACCGGATTTCATACAAGAGAAAATACTCAATCAACCAATCTAATGAGAACTCATCACCTCCCAGAATAGGTGAAATGTTATAAAGATATTTAAAATTAGATGAGTTATCCATCACTGAAAGAGTTCCCTTCTCCAAATGCATTAAATCTCAAGCTCAATCAGCCCTTAACATCTCGGGGTTGATGTAGTCATAGAAGATTCTCTAAAACTCATCTCAAACCATATCTTGATGATGTACTGCCTGCGAGACTACATCCCACCACCTCTTGGTGGAATCACATAACATGTATGTTGGGAGATTAACCCTCTTATTCGGAGGCCTCTTCAAATGCTCAATGCTCGAAATCTTGACCTCCAACCATGGAAATCCAACATAGGGTCCTATATAACCTAAAAAGTGGAAGGATGCTACTACTGGAACACACGAGTCAAATCTATAATTGTCGGTGCAGGATGTGTTGCTCCCTGTAATGTCTGCATCATCCTCAGAAATCCTTCATGAAACTGTACATCAATACATGTGTCATGTATAATAACTGGTTCCAAAACTGTTATGATGGGAGGGTCTATGTGTAGTCCATGATCTACCATTTCCAGTGTCTGGTCAATGCCTTGCACCTGGTGTACAACTGAAGGACATCATGGCGGCACGGCTCTGCAAGATCATGCACACCCCTCACTGCAATATTATCATGGAGAAAAACTTAGAAGTGTAATAAAGTAATTGGATTAGGAAAAAAATAAATTTTTTCAAAACATGGTAATACATCATGTATATCTATCACATTGCTTTTTCCATTTAATCCTTACATGGGTCTGTACCTCCACCCATCATGATTGTGTAACACCCCTACACATAGCATGTTCCACCTATGACCAGGCATGTACATGAATTTTTTCTCCATCCATAGTACATCTTCACAGATAAACCACATGGTGTCTACAAATGTAACACTGCACAACGTGTTCACCCAAGACACGATGTGAATCACTTAAGTTCCTACCGACCATGTCTTTAGTCACAAGGCTGGATACACGGTTGACTTCTACCCTGCGTGTTAAATTAGGACACGGCGTGTACAACCCATGTTTCATCCATCCATGTCATTGGTCACATGGCTAGATACTCGGTTCATTACAACACTTTGTGTACAATATTGACACGACATGTTTTACCAAATTTTTTCCAACCCTGTGACTCTTCTCACATATTCCATCACATGGTCATGGACGACAAAACATGTCCATATGGTACACGACATGTAAGGAAGAAAATATGATTTATACAGAATAAAGGAACAAATGGGGTGTGTTCATAAAATCACATGCAATTTTTTCTGGGTATCTGGACAACAGACCTCTGAAACTATTTCAGAACCCCTAAATATTCAAAATTTTGTCCAAGGAATTAAAAATTCCAACCTGTGAGAGTCCATAATCCCCAGGAATCAATTTTTGGAATCCATATTCATGACATATCATAATATAGTTACATTAATTCAGATTCATGATCCACCAAATTCAGATCCGAGAGGGCCCATAACACCGACAGGACCAAAGTTTTACATCCACCTAAATGAAACATTAGATTTACCAATACACCATGTAAATATAAGGTATTAAATCAATTCATCTATCACAATATCATTCATATCAATCTGAAAATCTATCACAACCACATGAAACTAGTAATGCACCCTATACACCATGACACGAATGTATGGAATGGGACCTATAGAAAGTTCCTATATGATGTATGAGACGAAATACACTCATCTCATCTGGATGCAACATAATAGATCCTCAATAATATCAACGAAAACAGAAAAAACATCTAAATCACCCAATGGTTAAATAAAATCAACTATAATAATTGAAAAATTAGAAAACTTGCAATATTTGAGGTAACTTTTCATTTCCATTTACATAGGTTAGCTACTCTCAAGAACAACTTATTGACATATAATTATTTCTTCTTATCTCTATATATATGCTCCATATAGTAAAATAAATAAGAATAGGACATTCCTTTGATACAACATTGTAATGTCCCAATTTCGGGACCCACCCAATGGTTCCCCATACCAGGTTGGTCACATTACTTCATGTGAATTTCCACAAACGGTAGAGGTATCTGACTAGCAGAGAGAGAATAGATGTGATAATGAAAAACTATGCCCTAATTGGAAGAGGATGCATAGTGGAATAACAAGGGTGAACAATAGAAAAAGTAGTAATACCATAAAACAGAAGTAAACAGTTGAGTAATGATAGTTATATAACAAATAGAGCATACATATAAATGATTATTGTCACATGTGTTTAGGATATAAGACAAACACATCACCATGATGGAAGTACAATAATAAAAACAATATACAGAATAACTGGAAACTCCCACAGTATCACAGAACACATCTTGGTCCCACGCTCTCTAACTCCAACAACAATCACGTATGGGATTAACAAAGGTTCTTTCCCTAATCTATTAATGAAAACATATAATAAATTTGGGTCAAAAAACATGAACCAAATAGGATGTGAGAAAAATAACAATAGGAAACCACCAAAATATATCTTTCAAACTGTCAATGAATATAAATTGCAGTTAATATGCATAAATGATGTAATAAACTATGATGTACTTAAAAGTAAACGATCATATATTTTTAAATTACATTCATTTAAATTTATAAATTATTCAAAGCATTTAATAATAAAATCTCAGGATCTAGCCTATGTTCTGTATACCTTATGTAATAGAAAAACATATGTCTTAGAAGGCAGTCTAATCAAACAAGTATGACTATGTACAGGGTTGTGCTTTTTCTTGGAAGGCTCATCACGACCATTTAACCATTCAAAAAACTCCCTGGGAATGCTCTCACAGTCTAACCCCTTTTGTTCAACATATCATTATGTAATTATAAACAACCACTAGGGAATCTCTCAGGGACAATACCCATGGGTCCATGTGGAATTAATAAGTATAATCATCCTCCGGGTAGCTCTCACAGTCAATACCCCCTGTGTTAACATAGCCTAAATAATCTTATACATCCTATTGGGTAGCTGTCATGGCCAACACTCCTAGGTCAACGTCTACACCGAGTCTCTCACAGTCCTGTGTAGTTCAACATGGAAACCCCCTATGTTTTCCTGGGCCAAGGCTATTACTGTCCATTAGAATATCATCGCTCATATCTTGACATGGGATCACATGTAATCTATAAGTATAACATGGATATAATTCTCAAGCATTATACGTGAAATTCATATAGTCAAACAAACTCCATCGTAAACAACTCCCAACATGGATACAAGTTACGCCTGATAAGAAACCTAGGCTAATAGTCATAAATAGTTAAAATTGAGAAACACACCCATGGGGTATTCTGTAAATAAAGAATCTAAACTCACATATATGCATCAACCCCTTTTAAATCAATTAAACCATAACAGATAAATAATATAGTTAAATTCAAAAATAGACAATACCACAAACATGTATATTCATCACTTTAAACATATATAATCCAAATACAATAGAAGAGAGGCACATAACACATACCTTGATATTGTAGATCAACACTCTTGAACGTTGGAACTTGAATTGGCCAAGAACAACGTTGATATACAAATGGTGAAAAACGTTCAACCATAAAATACTCACAAGAGAGGATGAATTAGGAAGAATGGATCTAGGGGAAGAGAGAACTAACTGGTGGGATTCCAATGCACCCAGCAACATCTCAATCAGAGCTCAAATAGAGAATTAGTCGGGGATTGATGTTTACTATCATCTCTTCGCTCTCATGTATGACACTCGGTGAGAAGAAGACGGTTATGGACACAAGATGTGACCGCACACCGATATAAAAAATAAAAAATAAAAATAAATGGATTGTTCATTTAATGTACATGCCGTGTACTTGCCTCAACCAGACCCCTATTCAGACTATCTTCCAGGTCACCTACATGGCCTTGTACTCGTCCATTACATGGACAGTATGTGGTTGTACGATGTACCCGAGTACACGGTGTGTACTCAAAAGTACACTATGTCTACAAAGGAAATTCCCATTTCTTTATTTTTCATAAAAAACAAACTGAAATCAAGATTCGTACTTGAAATGAAGATCCATGTTCCATTAATTTTTTATCTCCATTCAATAAATCTCAATGTAGTAATTAGAAATGAGAAACCATCATGAATTAATGACCTTCTATTGCATTTTTTGTTTTATGTTTTTTTCTTTTTTTCTTTTTTCATTTTACATATGAGACTCTTATGAAGTGTTTTATGTACACATACTTACCCTAGCTGATCAATAGATCATTGTTTTGGAAGTGGTTTTTTTATCCATCCTAGAAACAACCCATTTTTTTATTTTAAAAGATTATAATTATGAAAAATTTCACATCCACCACCTAACCCAATAATATAACAATATAACTGGAAGATCACTGGTTATTTTTTGTCTAACCAAGAAAAAACCCATTTTGTTGAAAACTAAATGATTAATAATATAAAATGAGTGATATTTTTTCCTCTCACAAATATCATGTACACCAAAAAAATTCTCATCAATAATTTACATCCCGAACCACATTAGAAAAAATATCCCCTACACATATTCATTTGAAAATAATGAAACACACATAGAGTAGTATATGAAAGGATATATTAGCTCAAAATTTACATCATTTATAAAATTCTCAGTCAATGACTATAAAAATTGCTGTCAATGACAATTTAGGTAAAAGTATTCAGTGCTAAAAAATAAAATTCATTAATCATATTTAAAATGATTTTGTGCAATTATATATTATATAATATGAAAGAATTGTTTTTGAAAAAAATCATTCTTTAGTATCTCAAGAAATATTCTATATAAATAAATGGAAATACATGTTTAGAAATCATCATTTGAATGATATAATTCTATTTGGACAATTACTCATTACAATTAAAAAAATAACTAATACAACAGTTTCAATTTTGGAAATTTAAAAAATTATAATGCCATAATGAATTTTATTATTTATGATCTACTCATTCCAAAAAAGTTTGACTTGTAAATTTTTTCCTCTATTTCTTATCTTTATTAAATAATTTTCAATTTTACACATTTGGTCTTGCTAAGAGTGAAATTTAAAATAAAGCCTAATTATTTTTCAAATAAACATAAGTATCATATATTGATACTAGAGTACAATATTTCATAATGGGGCTTGAAATTTTTATTTTTAATTTGAAAATAGGTTTTGAATGATAAAATATAGGGAGTTAAAATAAATATGGAATTTAAAATCAAAACCCACTTCAAATGTTTCATCAATTTATGTTATATTGGGTTTTTGGAAATTTTCATGATGTGAACATGATTGTCACGATGTGAATCCTCAATAGATAGCCTCATCAATATCATTCTTCATAAAATAGCCTATGTTGTTAAACCTATAAAATAAAATGAGTCCCCAATGAATAAGTAACATGTCATTCATGATAATAAAATGTTGATAGAAATAGGACTACATCCAAATATACTTCTTAAAATAATTATTAACAAAAAATATTATAAACTAAATTGCATGATGTAAATTAAAAAAAAGGTAATGATAAGCCTTGGTTCGAATCCCTATGGAGAACTAGCTATTGAATTCCACCAAGTGGGGCATACCAACTATTATCCAATGATATATGGTTGGTTGAAATTATTTTATATGAACCAGAACCTATTTTCTTTACAAATTGTACTTCATAATCAATGTTTTTAGGTGACCATTGAAAATGTACACAAAATCCAATGAAATAGAAAGGGGTAAAAACATGTATGGTGGGTGTTGAATAAAATATTATTCCAACTTATTTTTGTTTTTCACTTTCACGAAATATTCTTAACTATCCATTTTCTTTTCTCTATGTGAAACATTAATTTAATTGTTGAATAGAATGATAGAGAGAAATTTTAATTTATAAAAATATAAAAAATATGTAGCAATTTAATATTATTCATTTTTAGTGTAATTATTTTTCTTTCTTTCTCCAAGATGTGGTCATTATGTTTTTTCATCACCATGTTTTCTTCATGTGGGGTTTCATATTTTTTTTCATCTTCTACTAAATGAAAATAGGCTCAACTGGTTATTAAAAATTTAAATATTGGTAGGTAATAATCAATTGATATTCTATAAATTTAAATAAAATCAAATTCACAAAGGTATGATATCATAATATTTTTATTGGATTTGATTTCTTCATCTGTGTATATGAACTATTTTAGTTGACTGTATGTTGATAGAGGTAAAGAGTTATGATCCTCTATCCATTTATCAAATTATGTAACATGTGTACTTTATAATTCTTACAAGGCTAGAGAAATATATAATTATTTTGGATATTATTAATTTTCATAGATGGTGTGATCATATATAACATCAATTTAATTCCATAAGTCATTAAAAAAATGGTGATCTCCAACAAAGATATTAGTTTTAATTCCATTTCCATTTTTTCCTCCATCATTGGTTGAGTGAGGAGGAATAGATCTTCATTTTTTTTCCACATTACCTACTAATGTTTTTATACGTGTAAAATGTGTGTGGACATTTATTCCACCAATGAAAATTATTTTTATTCTACATTTTATCCATTTGTTCAATTTTTCTCTTCATATCTTACATATTATATCACATAAATCATAGATGGTCTTTAATATTTTTTTTCATTCTATAATTCTTGATATTTTACTAAAGGAATTACATTAGAATATTTGGGAGGAAAAGATGCAAATTCTACTTATTTCTGACTAATTTTATGATTAAATTCATAGATGTAATACAAGGGTTTAGTAAATTTTCTTCATAATCCAGAAATTGTTGGGTGATATAGGGTCTCTTTATATTCTATGATGAGATCATTGTATTCATTCACTATAATGATTTATCATTGAGTTAACCAGATCAATGTAGAAAATATAGAAAGACAATCTTCCATAGACATGGGTTCCTCAAACATTTTATAGTATTCCTATAATTAAATTTTAAAAATAATGATGATAGTTTAAAATGATATGATAGAAATATTAAATTATTTACCAATTGGATCCATGAAAATGATTCATTGATTCAGAATTCATATCATGGTGTAGTGAAAAAAGTTATAATTTTTTTCATTTTAATTAATAATGGTTGACCATTTTCTTATCACCGTAGGAATCATTCTATAAATTAATAACAATTCCTAATTATCATATACCACTTTTTTTGTGATTTTAATATGTTTGGAAAACAATTTAATGATGGTAATTTAGAATGAGACTAAAAATATAAACTATAACAACATAAAGATTAAAAAATGATTGACATCAGAGAAAAAAATGTTATTATCCCATTGTTCAATTACTTGGATTCCATCATTTCATAAAAAATCAATTTTACAATTCATTTATGGAATCCCACACATGAATTAATATTTATTAATTTATTCTGATTGAAATTTATAATTACTAGGGGATATCATCAACACACCAAACTTCACCTCCTTTAATATCCATTTAAGATTAAAACCTAACTGAAGAGTACAACTTTGTACCATACATGGCTCTATATTATTAAACACTTATTTATGGGGTAGTTAAAAAGAAAAAAAAATATAATTGAAACAAAATTTCTTATCTGGGTCACCTCACATGTGCAAACATTGACTCTCTAAATCACTATTACAAATTCATATATTTTAATTTTTTTATTATTTTTAATATTATATGAAAACAAATTAATGAAGGTAAAATAGAGTTATAATAAAAATACAAAATATCATAACATGAATATTTAATGAAGAATGATGTGATAAAATAAAGGTCTTCGTCCAAGGTTTTGGTTACTTGGGATGTTAAATTCTTAATTTTTTAATTAAATTAAATTTGGTAATTAATATATGAAATATAAAACATGAATAAATATTCTATATTTTATTTACTGTTAAATGTTTTATTTTATGAGATCTAATCGACCCACCAAATACCACCACATCCAATATCTATGAATGATTACCAAATTTTTCATGAGTGTAATTCCTTGCCATACCTGGCTCTATCATATGTTATTTCATACATTCAAGCACACTCAAATCCAAAATATTAATAGTTTAGCTGCTAGAAGGGATGGAAAAAAGGGAATTTTAAGAATATATATGAATTTAAATGTGATTTCATGGTATATGATCAGCTAAACTATAAACTTATCTATCATCCACCATAAATGTAATTGAAATATTTATAAAAATTAACCACATAAAAGCTTAGTACATTGTAAAAAAGCCTCCATTTCCAAGCCATAGAACAGACGCTCACCATCTTGAGTGAAATATTTCATAGTGGAAGAGAGATAGATATAGATATATATGTAAATAATGAATATAATGATACATATAAATAAAATAAAAAATTTGAATTACATAGAGAATGAAATTAAAACAAAACCTAATGGAAAACATCTAATAAGTAGCACAAACCCCTAGAGCTGTAGCTGATGAATGGACTTACATATAATTGATTTTCTAATACCTCATATACAAATATTTATTAGCTTAAAGACCCCAGGGGTCATAATTTTCGAAATAAATGTATCAATATTTTCTAGCCTCATCCATTGAAAATATGTGTGTGTTCTAGAATTAATTATAACAAAATATATCATATTTGGGTTTGGTTGACATTATTGATTGTGTGAAACATAATTTCATTCCATGAAATTTCATATTGTCCTCCTAAGTGAGTATTATATAGACTCTAGCTTTCTATCATTAATTCATTCATGGTTCACATCAGGAATAGACAATTCGTGACATGAATTGTTTTTTTACCATAGATTTAGATCAATTTTAGCTTCTTTAATTTTTATCTCTCAACTTAATACCATACATGTCCTTTATCAGGGTACATCTATATCCTGTTGATCACATCATTGATTTCTTAATTTTTATACATTCATTGTATCCTACCATAATTGAAAAAAAATTAAATATCAACATGATTAATAAAAAACTATATAAAAAATGTGTTTTATTTTTAATTAATATCACATAAACTCGTTATATCTGTTAAATTTAATGAAAATAAATGGTACCCTTCAATATGAACTTCTTATAGAAGTTTCATAGTAAGATGAATCATGCATGTGATGGGAGAAGATGAAAATACATTATATTATTCCTAGAGAATGATCAATGCATCTTGATAAATTTTATTAACATCAATTTTTTGAAATACATTATAGTAAAAATATCTATATATGCTAAATAAATGAATTAAACTGTCCCGGAACATTATCATCAAAAAAGTATTGAATGAATATTAGATACAAAAAATGTATGGTGATACAATGGTCATATGATTTTCAGGATTTTATATTTACCTTTTTTGTATTCACTAATTTTGATATTTTACTTGTATAATTACATGAAAAATTATGAGTATTTAATACTTGTATTTGTGATTGATCTATAATCTTTTCTTTGGGTAACATTTATATTTAAAAAAACACTTATTTTTAATAATCAGTTTTGGTTGACAGTAAATTTTAATACACCAGTATTACTAATATCAATGTTATCTTCTGTAATCATGTGTTTTATAGGTTCATCATATCAAAATAGTCTTTCATCAAATTAGAGGAATAATTAGATAATTATAAGAATATAATTTTTCCTTATATTTTTAGGGGTAATATTTAATCATTTCATTTATTTTTCATAGAGGAAGACAAAAAATACCAATAAAAAAATTACACATTTATTCTCTTCCATGCAATCACTAATCCAAATAAATATATTTGATTTATTTTTTTATGTAATAAAATTAATTTATAATTAATAATATATTTTTAGATACCTCATATATAAGGAATAATGAAGTTTGATTCATATATAACATCATCTATTTTTCATTCTTCTTTCTCATGTAATTTGTTCTTCAAATGAGATGCTAATTTCCCCTTAATGGTCTAGCAATTAATCATTCAATAGGAAATTAATTCAATTATTTTCCACATAAGAGTAACATATATGTGAATTGACTCATTTCATAAAAAATAACTTGTATTCATACAAATTGGTCATAAATAATTTTATTATGCTATCCTTCATTCCAAATAAAAATATATATCATCCACATAATCATTCAACCTAAAAATAAATATGGATATGAAAGTGTATGAAACATTCATACATATTTTATATTTATGATTAAATATATGAATTAATATATGTAATTTGATATGTGTTGTATGATTTTTTATAAATGGATTAAGTGCATCACATGATATCCCCAATATGACAATACATATCCTAGTTTAAAAATCAATAAATCCTTTTTATGAACATTCTATGATAACCTATTTATAGTGTTAACCAAATGCTTATTGTATTCAATTCATTATGTATTCAATTTCATATATTCTACCATATTCATTTCAGAAATAATTTTTTTTGTTAACTACGTATAAAGTTAAATATATCCTTCTATGGATTTCAAGCTAGAGCTTCATAATTAGGTATAGTATGTATACATATACCACATTTATTACGATCATTTAGTGTTCCATATTCAGTCCAATATAAAATAAAGTCATTGGGGTGGAAATATATTATTATTATATGAAAATACCAACTACCCAACTAAATTCAACACCACATAATCATTTTTTTTTTTGAATTTTTAAAACATTAGGATGAATGTCCTAGAAAAATATAATCAAGTATAAAATCTATATATTAAAAAATCCATATATAATATACCAAGAAAATAATTTCTTCATAATTTATTATTTTTTATATCTTTATACACCCATCATATTCCTATTAGCTGTTCACCCAATTTATGAATCATATTATATAATTTATCCATTTCTTAATACATAATATGAATTTGATGCATATTATATGAAACAATGGAGTTAAGTTATTATATGGAATTTGGAATACATTTTTGACGAGTAAAATATATGATACAAAATATGAAATGTGATATTGGGTGCTTGAGATACATCCATATCATCCAAATACATCATTATTCATTAAGAATCATAGAGATAATTCATTTATATCCTAAAATAAAATTATAATAATGAAAATTTATAATATTTGTAACATTTAAATATACATAAATTCTTGGTAATATATTTTAGAAACCATACATTAGTACCTGTTAATAAAAATCCTTTATTAAATTATAGGACCCTACACATAAGATTTGATACTTTTATTAAGTATGATGGGTTACATTGTTATGACATGTAAATGTTCATTTCCACTATATTATCCATTTTTCTTCAATGAGTGTGTACTGCCCCACCATTAGTGTCTATGTCATCGTCTAATAGATTATAATGATTCTAGTGGTTAGTTTACAACTTTTTATAGAAATATCCCATGTACTGTTTCATAATAATTCTCCTCAGAAATACTATATCAATACTTTGAAAAAAATTGAGGTACTATTAATTATTTTATTTATATACTTTTCAAGTTGATTTTACAATAATTGATTTGTATTTTTATTGCATTTCATATATTGTTATGAGAATTAGACCCTATTACAAAACCCATTAGACATATAATGTCCATCTTTATAATTAGTTAAACATTTATCATAAATATTATATAAAGAATTTGTATGTTATAATATGCCGGATGTGATATCATAATTCATGATAAGAAGTGTCTATGTTTTATTTATTGGATCATTCTATAACTATTTATGATATCAGATATCATAATAATCAATTTTATTCTTCGTAATAAGGTACAAATAGTAGAATTAGTGTTTATGATTAAACAAATCTAGAGGAATTCCATCATTTTGTATGAAATGAAAATAGTAATATTAGTCTATCTGTAGTGGTAAAGGATTCAAAAAATAGATTTTCAAATCATTATAGTGATATGGGTGATATCATTGAAAATAATTCAGTTCATCATGTTGTATAAAAAAGTGCGGAATAAAATATAACCACCCCTAAAAAATATAAATGTTTATATTAAGTTATGTAATCATAACATGAAATATATATAATTATTTTATCTTTAGAAAAATACAATGTTATGTAAAATATTACAAAATTAATGTTTTTATAGATATTATTCTAGTCTATAAATTGTATATATAAGAAATGTATTAGAAAGTATAAATGATATGTTTTTTTAGTAACTACGATTTGAGAAGATTATTTTTATATCTTTTCCTTTAAAAATAAATTAAATGTCAATGTATTTGTCATTTATAACATTTTAAATTTTTTTGTAGGTTTATTTTTATATGATATGAATATCATGTATTTTATAATTATAAAATAAATTAATTATTATAAAATATCATATGATTAGAATATATAATAATATAAAAATGATATAAAAATAAATATAAGATACTTAATAGTTATAAAAATCTTCTTTGGGAGAAAATTGAAATTCTGAATATAATTAAATTTTTAAAAAAAAATACATTTGAGAATTCTTCCATTGAAATCACATGTCCATTCCTCGATCATCTAATTTGTAATTTTGATTCCAAATAAAGGTACTTATGGATTATCTTGTATAATACATGGTGGATAAAGATAAAATTAAGATTTAAGTAACCACATCCCACCATGAGGTTTTTTGATACACTTATTTGGGAATCCCTAAGAGTTATTATATCATCAAGTATATTTGGTTTTTTCCCATGGGATGTATTTTTTAAAAACGTTTTCAACTCAAAAACAATTTATTTATGGGATATGATAAAAAACTACCGAAATATCTTACATGATATTGTTAATTAAAAATAAGGGTAGTTAAATAGTGAAATATAGATCCTAGAGCACTAAATGGATAAGAGGTTTGTGCTCACCATTTTTAGTGGGTGTAAAATCATTTCATGTACATAAATAATGATATAAAGCAGGATACTAACACATTAATATGTATTATTATAGGTGATGGAATATATCATGATTATAATTATAGTCCTCATAAATGTATTACCTATAGTATAATTTATATTTGGTATTTAATGATTAGTTATGTTGTCAATGGGTATCATATGTGCATATGTGCGTGAATGTTATTGAAATAAATTTTACTAATTATAACTTAGGTGTATTATATTATAGGTTGTTATCAATTTTTTTTGCAAACATAGTCTAAGAAATATATGATAATTTACGAATGGTAATGTAGAAAATCATGTTACAAATGGGTAATAATTTGTTACACACGGGGTTATCACTTTTGATATATGTATACAATGTGGATTAATTATAAAATGAATATTTATATTATTTATCAATTAATTGAAATTTTATTTCAACACCTATTTTGGAGAATAAGGTAATTGCATTCATTATTAAATACATGAGTTGTTTAATATATATGTAAAAAATGTTTTATTTCCATTGAAATATGGTAAATATATTATATATATTGAATATTGATAATAATATCTATTACATTAGAAATAATAAGGGAAACAACGATTCTAACATCAAACAACCTTGGTATTATTAGTTTGGACATGTAATTTAAAAACCCCTCTAAATACACTATACATTTAAATTGTTGACAACAAAACAATTTAATATTTTGAAACAAATTAATATTTTGTTTTATAGAAAACTGGACAAGTAAAACTTTAGATGAAAATAATAATAGTCTTGTGGTAGATTGTTAATTATGCACAGTGATATCTATAACCCACCAAGTATTAATGGTACTAATAGATATAGTTACCTAATACAAATTAGTGATGGTTTTAGTAAGTCTAGTTCTATTCTATTTATGAGAAAAAAGATTTTTTTTTTCAAATTTCATAGAGTTTTAGAATGAAGTTCAAAATAAACTATTCAAAAGAATTATAAATTTCGATCAGATGAGTGTGGTGAATACGTTTTCCAATAATAAAATGAGCATTTATGATTTTTTTATTTTATTCCCAAATAAATCCTCCAATAACAAAGTAATTGAATTGTGTGTTTTAAGGGAAGTATTATTCATTTTTTGAAAAGATTTGATTGATGATGATTCTGTATCACCCAATTATATTAGTCATGCGAGTTTCTCTAGAAATGTCAACATTCATTCTGAACCACATTCCATTTAAAGAATAAAAATATTCATAATATGATATATAGAAATGGAATTATCCAATATAAATTTTATGAAAATTTTGTGTATCAAATCATGTACATAATATCTGGATCCTAAAAAATAGCGATAATTTTTAAAAGTGAATATTTATTAGTCATTGTAAGGTAACTAATGGAAATTTAATCAATATTATAAATTAAAAAAATCGATTTATGCTTTAGATGGTGTTTTATCTAGGAATAAGAATATTAAATGGGGAATTACGTGCTTTAAATTTGATGTCTGAGAAATTTATTAAAAAAATTGGATGCCTTACTAAGATGAAAGTTGAGTTACTTCCAGAAATTATTTTGTAAGAATAACCGAACCAATTTAAACGAGAACCTATATGGTCTGGTATGGTTTTTTAGGAACTAAAGTGATATGGATTTCATATGGAAATTTAAATGAAATAATATTCACAAATAATGATCAAATTACCCACTGAATGTCCATTCAATGATCTCATAATTGTAAATTTCTAAATTATCTGAAATATTTGATGGAATAATTACAAAATATATTTGTTTGAAAATTATTTCAGTCAAATAAAAGGATGAGACCCATATGATACAATTTTATTATATATAATGAATAAAACATAGATTTTGAGGTATCTACCTATAAGTCTATCTAGTATATTAAGAATACAAAATATCTTGATAATGTCTATGAAAAAAATCATATGCAGTGATGATAAATTCGATTGAAATATTTATTCTTTTAGAGGTTCATAAATTTTATTTTATATATGTAATGTTGATAAAAATAAATTTCATTAATTAACATTTCATTATGGATCTGTAAAAAACAAAAACCAAAGGTTTTAATGTTTCAAATGATTCTACTATTGTTTATAAATTTAATCACACCATTTATGGTTCAAAGGATGCTTGTAAAAGTTAGAAAATATTGTTTAATAAGAAAATAAAAGAGTTTCGGTTCATCATGATTTTTAATATTACAATTATTATAATAATTTTGAGGGAATAATGTCAGTTTTCTAGTATTGTATATGGATGATATAATACTTATAAAAAAATACACAACAAATATTATTTCATTAAGTTGTTGTTGGGAAGTAGCATATAAATAAATGAACTTAGTGATATTGAAAACCTACTGGGATTAAAATATATAGATATATAGTTAATATGATTACCATAATAAGATAAAACACATATATTTGTAATTTTAAAATGTATTTTATCATTAATTAATCATGAATATGTCTTTACCCGTGTAACATTAAACTAATATAAGAATGTTTCAACCTCGTATTCAATATTAATTAATTTGGATATATTTCATTATGAATCCACCATATGACCAATCTTGTATTCCATGTTATGTACCTAAAACAATGTATCTTATTCCTTGAGCACCTTAAATATATACCAATCCAAATGGGTAATATTTACTGGATTTCTTTAAATAACAACTCTATGTTCTTCAGTATAAGTAAGGATGTTCCCCTGGATATTATAAGTGAGGATTATCACATTATAAAGTACATTAAAATTTATATTTTCAAAAAAAAATGATATGATATCAAAATTTAGTTTTATATTTAAATTAAATGTTTAATTTATATATTTGATGATTTCCAAAAAGTATACCATGGTATACTAGACAATTTTGGTAGACTATATCACTTCATCAAATTATGTGATGATACTTTTTAGGAAATTTCATCACCAAAATTTGATTGGTTACTAACATAGTGGGAGAATTTAAACCCCACTATAGAAATAATAGGTATTTTTCTCATGAAATTTAATATTCACCAAAGGTCAAAATTCATCATTTATAAAAACCATATAATTTGATAAATCATTGTGTTGGGTGATGTAAATATCTATTTGGTATTTTTAAATGAGAATGTAAAAAATAAATTGATGAATGAATTAGAATAAAATAAACATCATTTTCATGAAATGTCCTTAGTCATTAGATACATGCAAGACTGGATGCAATGAGTATTGTTAAGTGGGTTATATCACATGTTTTATAACAAATAATATTTTTTTATCTTTTAGTAATGTTTTTGGTATATTTTATAGGAATAATGTATTGTTAAATTCCCTTCAAATTGTGAAATTATGTTTTTCCTAATCAATGATAACCAAATAGTATTACATTATCTAAGGACTTGTTATGATTAGTGTGAGTATAATTTTACATGTAATATAAGGAGTAGACTCTTGAGATAATATTTTGGGAATATTATTCTATACTAAAGATTAAAGCATGTGAACCTTCATACTTTGATACATTACATTCTCTACCCATACATATGAGCTAATTAGGGGAAGTTTGGTATATTGGAGACTATTTTTTCTAAGGAATGTAAACAATTTATGTTTTTTAATCATCTATAAAAAGTATTACATATTGTCCCATGACCAAATTATTCCCACTAAATGCATTACCATGATTAGTTGAGTGACATATATTCTGGTCATCTACATGAATGAATTCCATGACATGTATTGAGTATATAAAATCAATTTATTCTATAGAATCATGAATGTGTGAGTTAAATTAATAAATGTTGACATGTTTCGTGTCTATTTATAACACTATTAATTGAAAAAAGGGATATAAGATTAAATATATAAGGTATATAATAAATTTCGTGGTTAAAATGATCAAATAGAGGTATGAATTTGTTTCATACTGATAACAACAAAACCACTTATAGCATGGGTACACATACATTTCTATAGAGGATACAATTTTCTTAAATTAAGGAATTATGGAATTCATATATTTTTATCACCTCTAAAGAATACCATATCATCCAAGTGTTACAAAATAGAAGATGAAAAAAATGCCCCCCCAGACTTTTTTCTAAAATAACGATTGTTTAATAGAAATACAACCATATGAGTTTGGATAGATTTAGAAATAGTTTTAATGTTTTACATAATATCTATATGCCCTTATATAGAAAGTAGAAGATTATTGGATGTGAAATAATATTATGGATCTTATTATTTGTCTCATGTATATTTTTATTAACAATAGGAATGTGTGTTAAATCATAAGAAATTATATTACTATATATTTAATGACCTGGGGATGCATATACCATATTATATGAGTAATGATATAGAATGTGATATATGATATTGAGTACATGGACTACATCCAAATACACCAAATGAATCATAATTCATTAAGAATCATAAAGTTTATTAAATTATGGGATGAATGAATATTATTATCATCAAAACATATGTTGATTATAATTCTCCAAATTTCATATGTTATGGGAAAATTATGTTGGATATAAAAAATTGCAACTGATGCTCAATAGACTAAATTAAATAATGGTATCGTATATAATGAAGTAGATATTATCATTAAATATGTGTAGTTATTTTTCAAGGAATGTTATTTTTATATTAATTATAGTTTCAAGGATAATGTGCTAAGAATACATTGGAGTCTTAGGGGTTCTCTAAAATGTTAAAAGGATTCTTGTCGCCAGTGTACTACATATGGCGGGATGATTGTAATGTCGAAGAAAATTACATGTAATTTTTTTTAATTATATGAAAATATTATGAGTTAGTAAAAATTGACGGTTCATGATTCCGGGGCCCGATGTCCCCATAATAAATTTATGAAATTATATGAGGTATGTTCACTAAACATGCGATTGGTTTTTTTAACTTTTTGATCGGTGTTCGGAATTGAAATATGAGGACTGTGTTGACCTTGCAGTGCCGATATTTTCTTAAGAATACTTTCACCTCAACCATAGAGGGATGGGGGTGAAAGTTAGTTTTCGTGTTTTTCATGGAAATAGAAATAAAATAAAGAAATTTTTTTTATTTTATTTCAAACCGCCCATTTGAATGTGTAGATGTGGGGACCACCGAAGCATAAAACTTCCTAATTTTAAATTAATAGTGGGGACCACCCGAGCCCCTCATAATGGGGGAAAACCATTCAACTCTCAATTTATCTAATTAAGCCAACTACAATTAATTAAATGTTCCAACTATAATTGTGGCAATGTGGAATTAAATTTCTAAACATATTTCTATTATATTGGATCCTCTTTAACTTTTATAGAATTAGTTGGAAAATGAGAACTGGGAGAGGGCCTTGGGGAACTTTGGAGAAACATTTCCTCCAAACGAAGAAAACCCTCTCTAATGAAGAATGGGCTTCAGAATCATGAACGAGGACGAAGCACGATCCCGACATCAGAGACGTGTTGCAGAAGCGACAATCGTTGGCACCCTTTATGTCTTCATCCTCATGTCATCTTCTAATGTTCAATATAGGTAGTGTTTATTGTTGTTTTAAATAAACCTCTTTCCCATTGTTGATGTTTTTCATGATTCAAGAATGAATAACCCGCATGATACCATTCTAACACGGAGGGTGCAGGCCAAAAGTACACAGCCCAACCTATCTACATCCTATGTGATTTTTTGGTGGTTTTAAATCAATGGTGACATCCTGATATGAGTGAGAATGTCAATGGAATGAAGAAAGATCCATCGAGGGGTGCCCTGTGACCCGAAGAACATCATCAGTGACCGTGCCGGTGACCGACACCGGTGGTGCTCGGGAAAGGCAGTTGGCACTACGACCGACCGTGAAGAAGGTGGTAGTGAGACCATGCCACCAGAGAAGGGCAGTGGACCATTGGCCATGGTAGAGAAAGGGCAGAAGACAGCAGGGGACAGATGCATGATGGTGAGGCGGCGGCATGCGTCCCCTCCGCCTGGTGTGCAAGGGCCTCGACGCAAAGCAACGGTGGCGATGGAGGGGCAGCCTACTCACTTTCGGCTTCCAGAGAAGGTGTGGTGCACAACAGCACCGCACAGATGAGGCTGGCCGTCTCACCAGCAATGAATAACGGGCTGGGTCGGACCTGGGTCAGGAAGAATTAACCAGAACCGGGTCAGGTCTTCCCAGGCTGGGTCAGACCTTACCTAGACCAACTTCGACCCTTTTTGTTCTTTCGGCCATATCTTGAGCTACGGGCGTCCTTTTGACAAACCGTATGCAGCTCTAGAAAAATTGGATATAGGTGGTATTTTTTTATACCCCACTTGAGTTACAGATAATGTTGGGTAATGACTGAGTTGGATCAGACATGAATCCAACCGGGACCTTGGGACTAAATGGCCAATAACATACAGACCGGGTGTCCGAATGACGCGCTGTCTGTTGCGTTAAGACCCTTGTAATGTGGCGGGACATTGGGATAATTCTTCCTGGGTCATTGTTAACTATGGATTGAGTAGTGGACCCTCATATAAATAAGAGAACCTATAGAGGGAACCCAGTAGCCGGTTTTAACATGAGAAAAGGATCATATGTGGGTTTGAGGTTTTGGATCTAATGTGGTTATGTGCTTTGGGATCCTACGAGGGAATGTTTTTGAGAGTATCACTTGGATCTACTCTAGTAAACCACATGAGACTACTCTAGGATCCTATGTGGATCTGCTATACTAGGATCTAAAGTGTGTCTGATGATTTTTGATCATATGTGGGTCTGCCTATTAACAGAGTAAGATGATTCAGTACATACATCTAATCATCTTTGTTTCCATACCAATGTTATACCTGGTGTGAGCTAAGCCCTTACACATGTGTTAATCTTCTTTGTGGTGTACCTATGTGGTACTTACCTTCATGGTGATACCTTTGTGGTATTTCTCTATGTGGGGTTACCTATGTGGTAGTTACCTTTCTGGTGTTACCATCATGGTACTTACCTTCATGGTGATTCCCTTGTGGTATTCTTCTTTGTGGTGTTACCTTTAATGTACTTACCATTTTGGTGTTACCTCCATGATATTCTTTTTATCGTGGTACAGTTGTACTTTGGATAAGGATTTGGGCCACGAGATTCCTCATGAATGAGATAGTTATACTTGATAAATTAGGTATATGTATAGCCATATACCTAAGTAGGGTTGTCACATGATTTCATGTTTTGTGGTTTATCCTTTGTGGTTTTGTGAGACCTTTGAGGGTGTCAGGTTCCCTACTGAGTATTTTTATAAGCACCCCTGCATAGCTACATGCACACCTTGTTGTGTTGGGTGCAGATGACAAACAACGATGATTAAGAATGAGAGTGCCATGATAGGAGGTAGCTGGTAGGTGTAAATTAGACGAGCAGTACCGTAGAGATGACCGTTCAAGAGATATCCCTACCCTTCAGGTAGGATCCATGGTGGTCTTCCATAGGAGCAGTTTCAGTTTACTTTTATGTTCAATTTTATTTTATTTCCAATTGGGCTTGTTTTATAGAAACTTTTACTTACTATAAAAAATTTATTTAAAAAACAGTTTAGTTGTGTTTGTATGTTTTTGTGTTCTTGGTTGAGTGTGTATTCATGATATAAAGCCAGCACCTTCCCAATTTTAGGGAATATGCCTTTTGGAACTAGTCGCTAACCCCTGGACTATAGAAGGCAGGCTTGGGGTAGTCACAACACATGCCCTGGGGGATGGGTCGGGACAAATTTGTATTAGAGGAGTCGATTTTACCATATAAAATTGTAATCTAATATTTTTAATAGAAATAGTGTTATGTGTAGTGAGTGTGGTTATCAGTTTAGAGAATCCTGTGTTGGTGCGGCGACCGACATATCCATACACTAGGACCCTGAATTCTCATTTCTGACTCAGTGCATGAAAACACTGATTGTGTGCATGTTTTGAAAAGTTTTCTTTATGAAATCTTTGAGTCAGCTCACCAGGTATAACTTATTGACCATGGATCACCTTTTTCTTTTTAGGATTCCTCCACGCAGATAGCCAGCTAGGGTTCTGGGTATAGTACGCGCAAATAGCCCACTGAGCAACGCGGCCTTGGTGAAGGGACCTTTATTTGTAGGAGCACCAGCGGTAGTAATACCCATTGGGCCACTGATGCCACCAGCCCAGAATCAGAGGATGCATGATTCTTGAACACGTTTCAAAAGTTCCAACACCAATATCCATTTAGGTTCCAGGGTGAGATAGACCCACATGCGATTGCAGATTCGATGTAGGTCGTGGTGAGAGTCGTCCGACTGGTAGGGACAGAATCTCATCTCATGGTGATCCTTGCCTCCATTCTTCTACAGGCTGCAACATGAAGATGGTGGATCTTGATGCTCTAGGTTCAAAACGAGGTGACACTTCTCTGGGAAGACTTTTAGAGCCTGTTTCAGGAAGAGTTTGTCCCGGTGACCCTTAACGCAGTGCACATACCAGAGCTTCTTCATCTACAGTAGGGAAGCATGACTGTGGCTCTGTACTCATTGAGGTTCACCAACCTCTCATGCTATTACACTGATATGGTGCAGGTCCCATTCATCAGGACCAAATATTTGAGAAGTGATTCAAGAAGGAGATCAGGGCTTCAGTTATTTACCTCAGTAACCTGATGCATGTGAGGGTGTTAGAGTGAGCCCTCTTAGTGTAGAGTTTTCTTGCTGAGAAGTTACAATTCGTGAGACCCACCACCGGTTGTCATGTAGAGGATTCTTCTGCAGCTGGTAGTAGACAAATTTCATCGAGTTCAAGGAGGACCAGACCTATTGGTGGACGACTGCAGGATAAATGGCCAGTTTTTTGGGGCACCATAGACAGAGCCAGTCATGCGAGGAGCAGACAGTGTTACACATGCAGCGGGTAGGGTCACATGGCTTGTGACTGCCCAAACCACTATAATGATGATCAGATGACATTAGATGAACCACCTTGGTAGATACAGAGGTTCGACCGAAGAGGTCATCAGGAGTAGGAAAACGTGGAATAGGAGATGGTCGTGCAGCTAGCAGTGGGTGATGATTCAAGATGTTACCGCCACCACCACCATGTGTTCTACATCGACCATAGGGAGCAGGTGGACAGGGGCGCCCTCATCTTCAAGCAGCTGAGTCCTATGAACACGGCGCTCCAGAGATTATATAGGGTATGATCTAGGTCTACTCCACCATAGTTGTAGTACTTATAGACACTTTTTATAGATATTCATTTATTACCACTACCCTCATTTAGAGCTTGGAGATTCTGGTGGAGTCTTTGGCTCGATCATTACTACTAGAGACTCCTACGGGATATGATTCGATGTTTAAACAATAGTTCCATTAGTGTGAGCTTATTCTAGGAGGTGAGAGCATCGGATACGATCTCTTAGTAGCGGCGTCGAGGCCTTATGATGTCATCTTGGGTATGGATTGGTTATCTATAGTCCATGCCCAGATCTACTGTATTTGGCACCAAGTGCGGTGTGTCCGCACTGATGGGACTATGTATACCTTGAACTATGAGAAGAGAGACATTGAAACATAGGATGGACTTACCTGGAGGAGAGTGAAACCCATCAATCATAAGTTGTCTAACCTTACCCTCAGAGTGGTTAGTGTAGAGAGTCTGAGCTATCCTGTAGTGGTGGACCATTACGCGGATGTCTTCCCTGATGAAGTTTCTGGTCTACCTCCTTGCAGTGAGGTGGACTTTTACATTGAATTGTACACTGGGAAAACACAGATATCTACACCAGCATATTGGATGGCTACCAAGGAGCTTCATGAGGTGAATTTATAGCTGGAGGACTTACAGGGGAAGGGGTTTATCCGGCCTAGAGTTTCTCCTTATGCAGCCCCGATTTTGTTCAACAAGAATGAGAATGGGTGGTTGAGACATTCTATTTACTATAAACACCTAAACCAGGTGACCATGAAGAACATGTACCCAATTCCGAGGATTGACGACCTCTTTGACAAGCTGAAGGGAGCATGGTGGTTCTCGATGATATACCTCTGATCATGTTATCACTAGCTCAGAGTACGAGAAGTGGATCCACAAAAGATGAAATTTAGATGTCGGTACGACCATTATGAGTTTTTGGTCATGTCGTTTGGTGTGACCAATGCTCCACCAATGTTCATGGGACTCATGAACAAGATATTTCTGCCATACCTTGATCACTTTGTAGTAGTCTTCATCGAATACATTCAGATCTACTTGGATATCGAGGGGGAGCATGCCTACATTTGCAGATAGTTTTGGACACACTCCGAGAGCACCATCTTTATGGAAAGCTCTCAAAGTTCCAGTTCTAGATCTGAGAGGTTAACTTTCTAGGACATTTCATCATAGAGGCCGGAGTTGCGGTGGATCCAGTAATGATTGAGGTGGTACATCCTTGGGATCCACCTACCAGTGTGACAGATGTACGGAGTTTCTTGGGATTGGCTGGATAATACCGGAGGGTTGTGCCAGATTTATCGAGAGTAACATCACCTTTATCAGCATTGATCATGAATTGGAAAAAATTCATGTGGTTAGAGAGATGCCAGCATGTTTTTCAGGATCTGAGGCAGAGGCTGACTAGTGCCCGCATCTTGAGGCTTCTAGAGGAGGGTGTTGGATATGTAGTCTAATACGATGCATCAGTGACAGGGCTTGGATGTGTCCTAATGTAAAATCAAGAAGTTATTGAATATGGTTCATGAGAGTCTCATGTATATCTTCTCTAATAAGTACCTGCACCTACGATATAGGTGTTGTCATGATTTCCTCTAGGATTATGACTCCAAGATAGTCTATACTCCTAGAAAGGGGAAGATTGTAGCAGATGTACTAAGTAGAAGATCTGGTATTCAACTACTGGGTGAGGTGACAGAGAATCTAGATGCATTGCATATACCTTTTGTGGAACAATATAGAGCATATTTTCTTCAGTCTAATACAATCACTCCCACACTTCTTCAATGAGTCAAGGAGGAACAGTGTGGGGACACTAACTACAAGGATTGACGTGCTCACATATCCACAAGACAGGCACCTGATGGATTTTATGATGCTGGGGTGCACCCCATCCCCTTTAGAGGAGGTTCCATGGTACCAGTGTCACTTCGAGAGGTAGTGTTGAGGGAGTTTCACACATCCCCTCTAGAGGTACATCTATGAGTGGAGAAGATGTCCCAGGATCTCCGATGAAAGAACTGATGTCCATGAATGAAGAAAGGTATAGCAGAGTCTGTCTCTCGGTGCCTCACTGGACAACAATTGAAGTCGGAGCATCAAGTACCAGCAAGCTTAGTTCTGACATTAGTGGTCTCAGAGTGGAAGTGGGTTGTTATATCCATGTACATCATGAAATGATTTACACATACATCTAGGGGTCATGATTTTATCTGGGTGATCATTAATCGAATCCCCAAGTCGGCCCACTTCCCACCGATCAGAGTGCGGGGTTCAATAAATATCTTGGGACACCACTATGTGCTAGAGATTGTGCAGTTATATGGAGTACCCTTGAATATTGGCTCTGATTGTGATGGATATTTCACTTCCTAGCTATGGAAGGGGTTTCCAAAGGCATTCGGGACACAGCTTTGTTTGAGCACCGCCTTTTATCCTCAGACGGATGGCCGAAATGAGCGGACCATTCATACCCTTGAGGACATGATGCGTTTTTGTGTCTTTGTGTCTTTGACTTCGATCGTAGATGGGAGGATAACTTGCACTTTGTGGATTTAGTATACAACAACATCTATCACTCCACAATTGGTATGGAACCTTTCGAGGCTTTGTATGACCGACCTTAGTTTTCCCCATTGTGTAAGAGTGACCCCATGGAGTCCGCACTCATGATACTAGATGTGGTATGTGCTACCATGGAGAAGGTGCATATCATCCAATAGTTGATGAAGATTGCACAGAGAAGGAATATTTCTTATGATGACTGGAGATGGAGACCTCTGGAGTTCGAGGGGGGTGACCACGTCTTTCTACGGGTATCGCCTCAATGAGGTTTGCAGAGATTTGGGTGGGGTAACAAGTCATTTCTGAGGTTCATCAAACCTTTTTTAGGTCCTCAATAGAGTTGTCATGGTGGCTTACCGCTTATCTCTTCCACCTCAATTTCAACGGGTGCACGACATTTTTCACTTATCCCTGCTGAGGAGATACGTGCACGACCCATCACATGTCATCGACCACGACATGTGGGACATCGACAATGGGGATACATTTATGGAGGTTTCGGAAGAGATTGAGGATCGACATGAGAGGGTCCTTCGTGGGTAGTCGATACCTTTTGTGCATGTATATTGGTAGCACGAGAACCTCCCGGGGAGAACATGGGAGCAGGAGGCTCATATTCGTGCTCAGTACCCCTACTTGTTTTCCTAGTTTGGGTTTTGGATTTCGGGGACGCAAAGCCCTAAGGTGGAGAGAATATAAAGACCTGTAAAATTCCAGGTAATTTTTTTAATTATATGGGAATTTTATGAGTCTATGAAAATAGAGGGCATGTGATTCGGAGGCTCGGTGTGCCCAGAATGAATTTCTGAACATTTTTCAGGTACAATCAGTAAATGTGTGAGCGTGTATATTTAACTTCTGAACTGGTTCTCGGAATTGAAATCTTAGGACACTGTTGAACTCGCAGCTCCAGTATCCGATTAATGAGACTTTCACCTCAACCGCAGTAGGATGAGGGTGAATGGTAGTTTTCGTATTTTTCATGGAAAGAAATAAAATAAAAAACAAAATTTTATTTTATTTCAAACCTCATATCTGAATGTGCAGTGGTGGGGACCACCTGAGAATAAAACATCTTAATTTGAAATAAATGTTGGGGACCATCCAAACCCATATCAGTGAGGGAAATGATTTAATCTCTCTTTTTAATTAATTGAGATAACTACAATTAATTAAATGTGTCAGCATTAATTGTTCCAATGTGGAATTAAATTTTTAAAAATGATTCTATTATATTGGCTCCTCTTTAACATTGAGAGGATTGGTTGGAAAAGGATAATTGGGAGAGAGAATTGGAGAACATTTTAGAATCATTTCCTCCAAACTATGAATGCCCTCTTCAATGAAGAACATGCATTGGAATAAAAAACAAGGACACAAAATGAGCCCGACTTCAGAAGCATATTGCAGAATTGACGATCATTGGAACCCTCATCATCTTATTCCACACATCATCTTACAACGAGCCATTGAGGTAGGGTTTATTGTGGTTTGAAATACCCCATTACCGATTCTTTACATTCTTCATGATTTGAGAATGAATAAGAAAATTGATATCATTCTGACATAGAGGGTGTGGGCCAAAAGTACCGGACCCGACCTCTCCGCAACCTATGAGATTTTTTGGTGGTTTTAAATCAACCGTGATTTCCTGAGGAAACTATGGATATCTACATATTTAAGAACGAGCCACTGGGGCACACTCGGTGACATGAAGAATGTCAATGGAGATGTATCGGCGAATGAAATCGGTAAGGCTTGGGAATAGCGGCCAGCACTCTGACCATCCGCGATGAAGGCGGCAGTGCGACAGCACTACCAGAGTAGGGTTGCAGCCTATTGGCCATGGTGGATTAAGGGCGGAAGACGACGGGGGCCAGCCGCGTGATAGGGAGGTAGTGGTGCGCGTCTGCGCCGCCCGACATGCAAGGGCCGCGGCATGAAGCCACGGTGGCGATGGAGGTGTGGCCGGCTCACTTCCGGCCACCATAGAGGATGTGACGCACAACCTCACCGCAAAGAGGAGGCATGCCATCTCGCCACCCTCCACAAAGGAGCTGAACCACGAGCTACACTGTGGGCCTCCAAGCAAGCCAGGCCGGACCCAGCAGGCCGAGCCACCCAGCGGGCAGGGCCAGAACCAATGGGCTGGGTTGGACCCAAGGCCTGACTCGGGTCGGGTTGGGTCAACCCAAACCGAGTGGGTGGGAACCGTACCGGATCGAGTGAGACCCTGACTGGTTTGGGTCTGACTTAGACCGACTGGGGTCAGACCCGGACAGTCTTCATCCCTTTTTGTTCTTTCGGTCATATCTTAAGCTACGAGAGTCCGTTTGACATACTGTTTTTAGAGCTGGAAACCTCTTATTGAGATGATATTTTTGGTATACCCACTTGAGTTTCGGATAAGGTTTGGGTATGGCCTAATTGGATCAGACACAAAACCAACTGGGCCCTTGTGAATAAAAGGACAATAACCTACATACCGAGTGTTTGATTGATGCATCGTCTGTAGTGTTGAGACCCCTATCAGGTGAATGTACTTTGGGATACTTCTTTGTGGGGATAAGTGGTAGTTGGACTATATACATGTGTTTTGAGGAGAATACCATCCAAGAATCAAGCGAGCATAGTGTGAGAACACTGTAGCTGGTTGTAACATGAGAAATGGATCCTATGTGGGTCTGTGCTTTTGGATCCTATGTGGTTCTGCGACTTTGGATCCTACGTGGGTCTGTGTTCGAGAGTCTCACTTGTATCCAATCAAGGAGTCCATGTGAGACTATCCTTGGATCATACGTGGGTCTTCTATACTAGGATTCTACATGGGTTTGACGATTTTGGATCCTATTTTGGTCAACCTCTTAACAGAGTTAGATGAATAAGTAGTTACATCTAATCATCTTTGCTTCCGTACCTATGTTATAACTGTGGTTAGTAGAGTCTTTACCTTTGTGGTAATCTTCTGTGTGTCGTTACCTATGTTTTACATACCTTTTTGGTGTTAACTTCGTGGTACATACCTTCGTGGTGATACCCATGTGGTATTCTTCTGTGTGGTGTTACATTTTTTATAATTACCTTTGTGGTGTTACCTTCGAAGGATTTGGTCTTTGAGTTTCCTAATGAATGAGATTGGTATACTTGATAACATAAGAATATGCATGAGTATATACCTAAGTAGGGTTGTCAAATGTTTTCGTGCTTTGTGTATTATCATTTGTTGGTTTTGTGAGAACTTCAAGGGTCTTGGGTTCCCAACTGAGTATTGTTATACTCACCCGTACATGGTTTATGCATGCACCTTATTGTTTTTGGTGCAGATAACGGACAATGATGACCAAGGACGAGTATACAAGGACTGGAGGTAGCTCGGAAGTGGACATTAGACGAGGCATACAGCAGAGGTGACCGTTTAAGAGTTTTACGTACTCTTCATGTAGGATCCTTGGCGGGCATCCACATGAGCTGTTTCAGTTTAAATGTACATTCAGTTTTCTTGTACATTCAAGTTGGGATTTTATTCTTGCCCCTTTTTATTATTGTACACATTCTTTTTTTACTTTATAGAATACTTGTTTTCGTATCTTGATATTTTCATGGTTGAGTGTGTTTACAGGATATAAAGGCAATGCCTTCTTAATTTTAGGGAATACGCCTTTCACTGCTAGTCGCCAGCCCCTGGCCTATGGATGGCAGGTTTGGGGTAGTCCATGAATGAGCCCTAGGGGAAGTGTCATGATAATGATCATATTTACAATTTCCCTGTGATATTACTCAATCATAATATATTGGTAAAAGGGATACTAGAAATGAGATACCTATTTATTTTATATTATTAATTTACATGTTCATTATATGAGGTCGACCTACTTATTTTGTTGAGTGTATTATATTTTTGTGATATAGAGATAATTCTAAAAAAACACAATAATAAATTTCCCTTAACATCCTCTATTAGATTTAAAAAAATTTCAATCTCATAACTTCAGTTATGTATGAATAAATTTAAAAATTAATTTTAATTAATTGCATCCGATGATTCATGGTTTCTTTATCCGGATAAGATAGAAATGGAAACCAATAAAATATCTTATAACTCTCACCATAATATTATGGCTTTTCAATATGTTTTGGTTAAGTAAATTAATATTCAATATTTTCCATAACACATATATTTTTGGAAATATAAAACTAGTGATACAATGACATAATAATACATCATAATTTAATCATGGTTTGATAACACAATTGCAATAAGGGAGGCATATAATCCTCACTCTTATGCATTGACAAATGTGAAATACAAAAACATTTGAAGTAGATTCTAGAAGTCATTTCCCTACATAATTATGTAATATATATAAATTAATAATTCCTAATTATCCAAATGAATTTTTTTGACAAAAATATTAATCAATATCAAAATTATAAAAATATAGTATTATTATTTCTAAAGGAAAAAGCTATGAATTAGTAAATGTAAAAAACTATTGTTAATTTCATAAATACATAAAATTATGTACAATATATATGTATTATTTATATAGGGTAAAGGTATAATTTTTTCTAAATACAAATGAATTTATAAAAGTATATAAAAGTGTAAAAGAAATTATTTTTATAAATGTTTAAATAATTTATAATACGGTATAACACAGTAAAATTATAAACATATAAAATGATAATAAATAAAACTAAAATTACTTAACAAATAAACGTATAATTATTATCAAACATAATAAAATATAATAGTATATAAATTTATAAATCGATGAAAATATTAAATGTTTAAATAATTACTACTTTTTTATTTAATAAATATGTAAATATAATATGTTTTACTATAAATTTTTTGAAAGTATATAAATTTATAATGGTATGAAAATTTGAATGTATAAATAATTAAAAAAATGATATGTAAATTATTTTAATATAATATGTTATACTATAAAATTTATAAAAATAGATTACATTATATATGTATAAAACTATAAAAAATAAATATTAGTAAATGATTATATATAAACTAATTAAGTATAAAAACTATATTCATTAATGTTTTAAAAAGAATATATATTTATACATTTATTTAATATAAATGGACAAAATGTATTATAATGTATTATATATATATATATATTATTTAACTAAAATTATATATAATATATATTTATAAATGTATATATAAGTATAAAAATTATATTTACATGTATTCTTATATATAGGTCATGCCTCTTATGTTTGAGTACGAAAAAAACTGACTCTTTATAAATCAGGCATGTGCAAACTAACATGATTCAAAACCATTTATCATCTAATTATTGAATAAAATCCATATTTAATATTTTTTCTCATTTATTATTCAGTACAAAAATAATATTAAAATATATAAAAATTATATATAATAATCATTATTTAAAAATAATTAATTCATGATATAATAATTTTTTAATATATCATTATATCAAAGCATAATCGGGCTCAGTGAGTCAAATATCGAGACAGACATTAAATAGTGATCCGAAAGAAATTATTAATTTGGATTTATAAATAGGAATAATTATTAATATAAGTAAAAAAGAAGGCCATGTAAAACCTTTTTTCTAGATTAGGTTAATCGGGTCGGGTTGGTCTGTTTGATCCATTAACTTATTTATTTTATTTATAATATTAAAATAGTGGAATTATAAAGAATTATAAATAGATATTAATCATATTTTATAAATATGAAATTTTATTGATTAATAATAATAAGCCAAATCAATTCCTAATTAATATCCAAATCAACACCAATTATTACAAAAAATGTATTTTTAAACTGTGAAAAAAAAATATTTTAATGAAATATTTAAACCCAAATTAAAAAATTTGATATTTTAATTCTATTTGAGAATAAATAATAATATCAATTATCATATATTTTCTACAAAAAATTTAATGATAAACCTCGATGTCGGGTTTATAATATGAATTTAGGAAGGTAAAAATAATGATCAGACTACATGGAAATGGTTCTAATGATACACGATTGAGTAGAAATTATTCACCATTGGCATGGGGGATATATGAGGAGGGAAAAACTATGTTTTCATGGGATTATCAATGTTTGTGATTGGAATTAGGGGGTAGTTTCAATCGTTTTTTCTGTCACTCTTACAATTTTTGATAATGGTGATAATACATTGTTGGTTATTACATGTCATTAAAAAATAACAATATCATTTCACAAAACAGCTATAAACATTATTTTTAAAAATAATAACAACAAAGTACTATTATGACAATTATATAAAGAAATAAAATAATTCTTTGAAAATTCTCCAAATATTTAGTAGTGTACTTTCACTTTTTGTTGAACAGGTCAAGGGACTTCAGGAACAACACAAAAAATAAATGAGTACCCATGTCTGATTATATGAGTGTTTATTTTTGGAATGAGTTGATAAATATATACCATCATTACCTTAGATACAATGTTCTTTATATCTACATTATGGGTTTATAAACCACTAAGGTCATAATGTCCTATAATTTTCTTGAAAAGAAAAATATTGAAGTTAATGGGAGAGATCTAATTTTGTTACAGTCATCCCTCTGGGAGAGGATCTGACCTGATATATGGGGTTGAAACATAAAATTTAATTTAAATAATTGTTAATGATAACCTTGAGAGTGATAATAGAAAAAATGAATCATGTTTTGTAACATGATGGGATCAATTTTAGGATGATATAATTAGAGGAGAGGAGTTAGTATATAAACTATTTTCAGGTGAAAAAATTTTATGTTTGGTTTAATGATACTAATAAATTCATAAGGATTCCAAGGTGGTGAAAATTTTATGTATATTCTCATGTATTAATTCTATGAAAATGTTTTTTCCTCAAAGGATGTATACTTGGAGGAGTATACAAATAATAAATTTGAAAACATATAGATTTTTTATGTGATGAGGAGAGGGATTGTGTTATGAAGAAAATTAAATTTTAAAATGGATATTCCTCTTAAATCAAAAAAGTATTTGAAAATTATTCATCCAAATTTATCTTATAGGTTGGAATCTAATACAAAATATTTTTCCAAGATTTTTTTTGAATTTTTTCCACCCGTTTTCAAAAATAACACAATAAATAAAATGTAAATAAAATAGTTATATTAATTTTATGTGTTCTAGTTATTGAAACATTGTATAAATTTTAGGCTGATTCCATATGTTATATAATAGTGAAAAAAATGAAGAACCATCTAAAATGTTTTTAAGAAGAATTATGGTGGAAATTGGAAAATATAGGAATGTTTTTTTAAAGGTAAAGGAATGTAAAAAAAATATAAGAAAAAATATTTTTATTTTCATACCAAGATGACACATATTTTGATAAGGAATGTGAAAAGGAGGAATAATATTCAAATTATCAATGAATAAATGTATCCATAATCAAATATATAATGGAAAATGACCCCTTTAGTGAGTAATAATTATATAGTGAAGAAGGGACTGCCGATAAGGAATGTAAATACGAGGAAACACAAAATGAATTACAATTATGGAATGTGATTTTCTAAACCCAAATGTTACTTTGTTTGACTAGTTTTTTATATTTATTGATATATTGGTAATAATATGATCCTGATGATTATTGGTCTTAATATTTTATTTTATTCACGATTTTATTATTGTTGCAAGATTGTTGTTCACAGTAAGTAGTATCCTTGTGAAAATTATGTAAAGGGTTTTATTATTCAAATGATAAGGGTTTTCAAGGATAGAAAATTATTTTTCAATCCATGTGGAGATTTCCAGGTAGCCTTGAAATGGGACTTTTGTGTAGCGATACTCCCACACAAATTGAAAAATTATGTGGAAAAACAATGTGACCTACAAATAATCAATGATTATTAGCTTTCCTTAATTTATATATTGATTTTTTGTTCAGAATTTTCAATTTATAATTTTATTTTGAAGATAAATATATCATTTGAATATGCCAATCCCTCATCATCTTCTTTCCTTGGATCCATCATTTACTAATATTTTCCATTATCTTTAAATTATAATTAGCAATGTAACTAGTTCATTAGGTTTAGGATGGTTCTAAAATTGGATTTTGGCCACTTATGGATTTTATAATTTTCCTCCATTCCCATTCATGTTGTCATCATTGAAGGTGACACGTTCTAACCAGATTAATACCTCTTCCAAGTAGTTTATTATTTGAAATTTTTTATCGTTTCTTTTTGAATTTTTTTTTGAGATTTCTAAACAACATTTTTATTGATTCCTATATTTTTTTTGAAATACTTACTATGTTTTTGAATTAATTAAATGACATTTTATCATGGAATAATGAGATATATTTTCAAATTCATGTTTTGACTTTCAAATGGAGTGTTTTCATGTTTCAAGAATTTATGAAATGTATATGATGCTATTTGAATTTTTTTAATATTTTTTTTTGGGATTTGATATAATTTATGTTAAAATATATATAATATTACTTTTTAATGATAGGTTTGTTTTAGATTTATAATATGACCTTGAAATGGTCTAAAATGAGTTATTTTATAAAAAGAATATTTATTTAAAATTAATTTTATAAAATGCCCCATGTGAATATTGCTAAATTTATTATAGAAATGTTTTTATTGAAATAAAACGTCCTTTGTCTTTTTTATATTTCAATGGAGATTTATAATGTTTTTATATGGTATATCTAAAATATAAATGATGTGACTAGTTTTAATGTGCTTAGAAATTATGTTTAATGTGTTTTTTATTAAATTAAAAGGGATTTGAATCATGAAACCAATTTTTTGGTGAAGTCCAATTTGGAAGTTCATAAAATATTTTGGTTGTTTCTTATGAGAACCGCCTGATTAATTTTTCATTTATTCCCTCCTTATGTGGGTTTTAAATTTTTTAGTTATTGTTATCTATCAAAGAGTATATAATTAACTATTTTATTCCATGTATATATTAGAGGTTAATAGGAATTTTTTTGAGAGGGTAATGGAGGTATGAGAGAGTTATTTTTTTAGAAATGTGAACTCAAAGGAACTTGAAATATGTAATAGAAAATCAAAAATAGTCTAAAGGTGGGTTCCATACAATAATCCCTTTATAAAGTGGTTAATATAAAATTAAATATAATTCTAGAAAAAAATGGAAACGTCCTCATTCACTAACTTGTTTTCATGTGTATCCGAATGTTAATTGGATTGATGAAAAAGATGAATGAAATTGTGACTCATTGATTAATTTTGTTTATAGAAATAAAACCATTTCACTGTTAGATTCACAGAAAGGTAGAGATTCCATGTTCGGAGTGTCGAGATGATGGATGGGGAATTAAACTCGAACAATATGGTGATCCAGTTCCATTGCATTTAAATGTATATATAATTTATCATACAAGTCGTCATTGCATCCAATGCCATTGCAGTAACGCAAGATATGTAATGGTGTTTAATGACATCCTAGAAAACAACCTTAAGATAGGTCTATAATTTTTTCCCTTTGATTTCATGTCATTTCTGCAATAGTGTTTCATTTTATACAGCTTGAAAAATGGATAATCCATTAAACATCAATCATGTTATGTGATGGAGGATTGTTCCCGTGAACCTTTAGTCACCTTAGCATAATGAGACCAGTCAACAAGTTGTTTCAGTATTCAGTATGTAGTGTGTTTGAATTATATGCCTCCATCATTATTTTAGTCACCTCATCATTCATGGTAACACATGTACTAAGTGGTACATACAAATTTATATTACATTAGTTTGTTCACATGTTTGCAGTGTCATTCCAAGAATTCTAAGCACTAGGAATATGATGGGATACAATTCCAAAGAGGATAGTGTGGGGTTACTGGTTGTATTTTTTAAGGATTGGACTAATAAAATTACACAAAATATTCATGTGAATTTGATAAAATTATTTTTTCTATCACATTAAGACCATCTAAAGACCGATGACATGTTTTTTCTATGACATATATTTTACATATGGGGGATCTATCTTATGAATGATTATATCTTACACCCTGATTTCATGTTATGATAGTTTTATTTTGTTTATATACAATGATTATACCGTGATATGGTGTCAACCTCATCGTATGATTGAAATATGTGTTTGGTAATTTCATTTTTTTATTTATTTTCAAAGTAGTATGGAAGAAATAGTTTGAAATAATTAATCCCATCAATTGTAATTAAATAGGTTTTTTAAATTCCATTATTTGGAATTAAATAAAGCATGTCCTGTTAAAATGTTATCAATATGATTGTTTTCATTTATGAATGATCAAATGTCTTTTTTATAAACTTTATATGAACCTACATTAGTTTTTATTTTCTCTTTCCTAAAAATAATCTTTTATTTTTACATTTTCATATTCTAATTTAAAAATTGTGTAATTATTGGAATAAAATTTATTTTAGGGGTGGTGATATATTGAGATGATTATATAAAAACTATATATTCTAAGTTATAGCTTCCATCCGGACCCTGGATTTTTTAATTTGATTGGTGTTTTTTCAGTTAGGAGGTTGTGTGCATCCAATGTATTCATTGAGTGAGACATAGTAAGGGACATAATTTCCTTTAATTTTTATTACCATTATATCTGTAGTGAACACCATTAATGTTTCTAATTATGTATTATTTCATATGACTATTCTATGATTTATGGTGTAATTTATGGATATTATTGCAGGTATGCCCAAATTGGATGAATTATTACATTTGGATAAGATCTAAATGGAACCCATGTTTTATTCCATTTACATTTTATGTAACATATATATTCAATGTAAGGATGGTCCATGTTGAACTTGTGTAAGACATTCTATTTGTTTTTAACTCTAGTTTGAGGGTGAAAGCATTCCCAGGTTGTTTATAATGATAACCTTAGGGCTACCTCTTTCCGTTGGGATTCAGGCATCATATGAAATCACTGGAAAATATATGAAATAACAAATAAGTTTGAATTTTTTATTTAGTTGATGGTTACTTTTGAAAATTGGGACTCAGAATGTTTTTAAGTTGGATTGGTCATCCTATAAGGATGGTTTTGGACAAGGAATGATCTAAAATGGGAGTTGAGAGCCCGATAGAGCTTTAGATAGGTGTTCATATAAGGGTCTCTCTATATTGGATTCTATATAGGACATTTAATAAAAACTAATATCCATTTGACATACTAGTGGGGTGAGTAGAAGTCTTATAGGATATTAAGGTACTTATTCCATCTCGTGAGCCACATGTTGTTTACTAATATCAGACCGACTAGATGAAACAGATATTGGGGAACATTTTTAATAGAAAATGTTATTTTCATTTTTCTAATAACTCCGTCGGGATTTATCCATTTGAGTTATTTTAGGGATTTTCATTCAACCAACATATTCACAGCTAAATTCCCCATCAATTAACCTTTAGTAGTGGTAAATGCAACTAATATTCTACAAATATTTGGGGACATAATGTCCAATTCTTTCTACATTATTCATAATTTATATTATCCTTTGAATTCACATTGAATATGTAATTTCATTTGATGATTATTTAACAATAAAATGTTAAAAGATTCTAAAAGTTATGGGGCCTAGGCTCAACTCTGCTAGAGGGTGTCCGATGAGAATTAATTCATCTCATCACACAGCTTCTGAAAAATGTATTTTATCCATATTACATATGTTAGTACCTAAGATGTTATCTACACGCCTTTGGTAGAGGTTCTTATGGAAGGATATTTCATTTAAGGTCATTGTACATGAATTAAAAAACCAAGATGGGTGGTTAGAAATGGTTTAATTATGATGTGGTCGATCAGGAATTGGGTGATTACACAATATCCAAAGGGTGTTGGATAGGTATTAACGATAGCTTCTTTATTTATTTGAAAGGGAAAATGACAGCTATGAAATGCGGTCCCTATGAATTTTATATGTCTTATGTCCTGATTTTATGAATTCAATATGACTTCTAACATACGTTTCATCACTATGGGTGGTTGAAAATTGAATTTAATTAATTTCATAATTGAAAATAAAAATAGTTCAAATTAAGTTAAATACATAAATGTGAAATCATCATAGTGGAAAAGGGCCTCATCAAGCATTTTAAATTGTATAAAATCCAAGTAATTAACAGTTATAACTTTAATTTAAAATGTATATATTTAGTAGAATGCATAAACATGGAACAGAAAAAGAACAATAGACCCTTTCCACATACTAGACATTCGATCCACTGATGGATCGATTTATAATAATAATAATTTAGGTTTAGATATTTGATAAATATCAGAGGTTTTAAATATATAATTATTTTTACATAGTTTACTGGACATGTACCATTGAACCTTTAACTAGGGATAAGTTATAAATTTATATAAATTTTCCAGCTAGTTATATTAGATGATAGATGACATAAAACCCTCATGTTAATGAGAGATGTATGAATTAAATGAATAAAGAGAACCTAGATAGGTTCCAATATAATTATCATTGTCATTGTAGGAATGAAAGATTAGTAATAATTGTCGAGAATTGAAATTGGACATAGGGGTGTGTCGTCCCTATGTGTGGGTTTTTTTCTCAAGGAAACATTTGGATTTTTGTTTAACTAGTTTTTTGATGAATCATATAACTATACCTAATATTTGACACATGATTTTTGTGTTAAACACTAATGTAATTTAATTTATTAAAATTTTAAATTATTTTTTTCTTTGTCACTGTATATTGATGTAATTCCAATGATCTGAGGTTCTATTTTTATTATACATCTAATGGACCATACAAATAGTTGGAAGGATCTGGTATTCTGGTATTATAAAATTGAGAGTCATTGATCTTATTCAAAAGATCCAGGATAGTTATTATTATTATTTTTATTATTTTATTATTATGAGACCTAGACAATTTGAAAGGGACATGGTTTTCAAAATATTAATACCATGTTGGGCGACCTTGATACTATTCCAATGATATGGTATGACCATGATTACGATTATGGTTTGGAACTATTAGGTGATTCTAATGATCTGGGGATCATGTAATAATATTGATAGGGTACTAATGTACATATATTTTTTCTCTATATTAATTTTATTCAATATGTGTATTATTTGAATATTAATTGATTTAATATGATATGGGTCTTTTAATTTATTGTTTTTTGTATTCTAATGGCATGAACGATATTATTATGAATATTAAGAAAAATCAGAAATTTTGGAAGAGAAGTGAACCTCACCCCATGATGCGAAGACGCATTGAAAGACAACAGAAAATGATGTTGAATCCATCATCAAAAATCAGTCAAGTAGAACATGTTTTACATAAAAATAATTATATCCATGATAGTTTATTTCAATGGGTTGTTCCAACATCTCAATATTGATGATACTGGATAAAATGAAGATTCAAGAATAATAAATATATGTTTCATGTTATGAATCATGTTGAATCCATGTAAAATATAAAATGTATGTTATTTTTACAATAAATAAAGATTAAAAATATGAAAAAATTAGTTCCAAATAATTTCATTTCATTAAATCAATATTCATGATGTGAATATTTATTATATTGTCCATATAAAATCTTTTTAAATATATATTTTATAGGGGAATTTGTGTAGAAACCGAAATAAACATTTGATATAGCCTTGAAAGAGTGTAACGACCCAAAGTTTTTCAATAGAAAATTCCCTTCTTATATCTATGTCATAAAAACACAAAATAATGAACTACTAAGTGATAAGTGACCTTTAAAAATAATTTTGTCAACCCTATGTTTGGAATTTTAAAAATCCGGCATACACGGTTGTGCTCAAGATAGTTTTTGGAGTCTAATGAAACAAAAATAATTATTGGTGAATAGTAACCTACCCTTATGAATAGTAACCTACCCTTATGAACCGTATTATGAACCTTATGAATAGTAAATAAGAGTAACACTACCTATGAATAATAAAATAAAATTTAGTCATCATAGAAAGTGACAATTTGACCTTAGTAAACATTTTTGGTATTTTATAAATCATAAATGATCAATTATAATTAATTAATTAATTTAAAAGAATATTTATTTTCCTGAAATATATTCATAAATTATTGAATCAATGTCTGATAGTTTTTAGATAATTTTATAAGACCCTACGTAATTTTTGAAAGAATTGTAAAATCAGTTTTAATTTTAAAAACTGTTTTTTTAAGTAAATTATGATTTTTAATTAAATATTAAATTAATAATATTTAGAAAATTATTTTTGAAAAATGGACTTCATTTTTGGATTTTACACATCGAAAAATGGTTGGGGTAAAATTTTGGGATTTTTCTGAGATACTTGAATTTTTGATGAATAGTATAATACATTAATTTGTCATATAAATGCATTTTAATTAAAACCCACTATTCCTGACATCACAAGTGATGTAAGCACCCAAATCCCGAATTAACAAGTCAAATTTACTATTCTTGGTCATCCAAGACTCACTATTCCTTGTCCTTGGTGGAATTAATAAACTAATCAATTCAATATTATGAAAACCCCTCTCCCCTCCACTATAAAAGCCACCCTTCACTCCCTCTTTTCCTCACACCTCTCAACCTCCAAGCCTTCTCCAAATTCTGCCCAAAAACCTTCCCTAGCTCATCCCCCACGTCCAAAATCTTCTGGTCTCATCAATAGACCAAGCCTAGCTTCCTTAAAGAGGAACTCAAGAGGAGGATTCTAAAGGTAATTTCTCTCCCTCTTCTCCTTTAATTTCCTTTCAAGTTCAAGTTCCTTTCTTGATCTCCCTCTATCTATCTTCATAAAAATTGTTCTGTAAATCCAGTATTATATATATACTGTAATATTATGATTCTAATGTTATATTATATCACCCCCACCCTTTCCCCCTTCCTTTTATTTTATTAAAGAGAACGTTGTTCATGTGGTGATAATTTATCACATTCAAAAACAACATGCTCTCTTCTTCCATTTATACCTTCAATCTGGTCATGAAACCATTTTTATGGTTGAACCAGAATGTTTTATATGTATTATGTTCTATTTTATGTTCTGGAAATAACCTATGGCCATATTACTAAGATAAATGTTAAAACAAGATCATTGTGATCCAAAAACCTCTCAAATTAACCCAAATAACCATCATTAAATTTTTATCTAATGATTCATCCAATTAGATCTAATATAACTCATTATAAAACAATTCAAGCTTCTGTAATATCATTAATAACATGTAATATCAGTTCTGGATGTTTAACCATGATCTACCCAAACATAAAATTAAGAATACAAGTGGACCGATCAAGAAAACCATAAAAACGAACATCCCCGATCAATGTTTTTAAACTCTATAAGTCATCCAATGGAACATAATATGAGATAATAAAACTAGAATGAACCCTATTAATGTATAAAAGGTTCTGGAATTTCTAATTAATGAATATAATGTCATTATACAGGACATTAAAGAGAAGGAGGCATTCGAGTACAAGGTAAGGGGAAATCTCGAACCCAATTGTCTTCCTTCGGGTTCTCCCTTTTTCACTCCATTTTTGATATGGTTACTCCTCAAAGGTCTTTTGTTCATCATTCCCTTTACTTTTCTGGGATATACATGTTTGTCACTGGTTTTTATGTCCATCAAAATGTTTTCCAAAAGAACTCTTCTTTCAAGATCTCACATTTTGCCTCTCATTCAAGGTTGATGGTTCTTATATCAAGTATGTTGTTCCCTCTTTCTTTTGGGAACCCAAAGCTTATGAATGTGTTATTATGAGATGAAACCCATTCCTTTCCATGGGTTATTTATGTACATGTCTGATATGTGTTCTATGTGGCAAGCATGATAATGATAACATTATGATGTGACGGGTGCGCCCGGAATTATATAGCGCAATATGAATGTTTAAATGTGACGGGTGCGCCCGGAATTATATAGCGCTCCAATGCATTGGGTAAAGTGATGAATCTCATGATTAAATGTGAAATTATGCGTGAACATGATGCTATATTTGTTCACAATTATGTGTGGTAGTTAACCACTAAGACATGATGTTTCATTTTTATGCTTTGCCACATTTCAAGTTTATTATTTATGCTCCTCTCATGTTCAAGATCTTCTTCCTATGTCATGATTATGTTCACCCCATGCTATATTGTTTTTATCTATCCTCTTACTGGGCTTTTAGCTCACCCCTTTTGATGTATATCCTCAGGTGGCTACATGTACTAAGGAGAGGAAAAGTGCTACTAAGAAGCTATACAAGAAGAAATTAAATGAATTTTTATGCTTGATGTTGTACTTGTTATGTGTAGTCCTAGTTTGCCCAAGACACTAAACCTATGTATCCTCCATATGTAATACTATTATGTTTTTTTTATCTCTGAAATGATGTAATAGTAATGTAAGAAAAGGTCGGGTCGCTATAAAGACGGAGGCACAAAGACGAATTATATTATAATAAATATATTGTTTTATATGTGATATTATATAAGAATTATAGGTTTATCGATTAAGCCATTGAGAGACCACTTCTAGGGTTCAAACCGTCAATAGTTTGGTTTTTCTTCTTCATTTAATTATTCTTCATTGATACATTTTATGATTATTATTAGTGGAATTAATGTTTCTTTTTGTTTTTTTACTTCTCAATAATTATCTTATATTTACTATCATATTTTTTTGGGTTTTAGTTGTCATTTATTATTACCATATGACGACTGTATAAATCCATATGGGAGTGAGGAATTAGTCGAAATGGGTGTTTACCAAATTTTTATATCTCTTACTTCACATGATCAATGATTCTATTCAATTGGTATGGTTTAAAGACTCATTATATTCATTTAGGTTATTCAATAATAGACTATGATTGTTTTGTAGAAGAAGAATCACAACATGAAAAATGTAATTAATACACGACCGTTGGACTTTATTTTTCATCAAATAATTCAATCCAATCCCAATGAATCATGTTACTTAATTGAAGTTTTCCATGAATTATTTTGGTTCATTTGTAGACAAAATCGGATTAAAAATTTAATATATAGATAAAATTTAATGATTTCACAACCAATGAGTTTTTTTATTTATCATGTTCAATTAATATATCATTTTATCAAAACATCCCATTGTTTTTTCTATCCATATCATATTATTATTATTATATTTTTCCCTTTACTTTGAATACATACTTTACATTATATTTTTAATAAAATAAAATGAAACTAGGATGAACCAAATGTTGTTTGAGAGTATCCGTCACTATATTCCCTAAAATCTGTTACATTGACCCCATATTACTTCTTTTCTATTCCATTGTAGCTTATTTTGTTTGTGGTAATATAAATACATAATTTGATCTATTATAATGAAGAATCAATGGAACTACATGGCTCTGTAAATTTTATGTGCAATTTATGGTTAGTGGATAAAATAAATTGTCGACTCATGACCTATTTATAAGGTAAATTGATTTATTATCACAATTTTTTTTTTCTGATTTATGTTTATATTTGGTTTTTCATTTTTTCATCATTTTTACATACTTGGTAGCTTTTAAAGGACCATGAAACAAGTCCTTGTTTCTGGTGTGAGCATTTATTGATATTATTGATCTTTTTAATATTTGATGATATATATGAAACTTGTCTAAAATTATCTGTACATTCTCAGGAGTCTAGTTAGACTCTGAGGGATTATGGTTTTATTTGTTTACAAATCCACCAACATAATTTTTTTGAATATACATAGTATATCACAAGAACATATCACTTAATTTAGTATGTATATATGGAACCACATTGGGGGTTCATGGCTACGTTAAGTACTCTTACACTACTTAGGATGCTATCCACCATGGGTACTGGACCAACTTTCACTGTTCACATGTATAGGATGGGAAGAGGATTAAAGTATCTTGATATTGAAGGATATCATGAGGATTTTGTAGGGTCTCAATATATTTTCAAATTTCATTTATTCTATAATAATTATGATGCTATTAGAAATTCATTTATGTATGAATATATTCTACAATTAATTATTTTCATTAATGACTTTTTATTTATTCATAAAATTGATATAATGGTTTCTATTGTTGATGACACTTAGTTAAACTTACAGTATTATTTTTTACACTGATAAGAGTGTATTGTCTTAACACTATCACACCATACACCCTCACAGATAGAATGAAGCATCCAACTTTGAAGAATTCATTCCTATAGTCACATAGATACATGATCGAGTTACAATTTATATTGAACTTGGGTAGGGTAATTTTAATTTTTTGTAGAGGTATATTCTATTCATGACTTGTGGAAATACTAGACGATAAAATTAGAATGAGGGAAGATTCTGATGGATATTGTATTGTTGTATCGTTAACATATTTCCAAGTAACAACTAAAGGATACTTGTGGATAGGATTGATATTCTAGATTTTGAATTTTATAATTGATTTATTTCACCTAATATAAGAAACTTGATTTTTAGATTCGATGTTATATTCTGATTCATGCCTCTTATAGAAATGTAAATTTGACAAATATTGAATTTTTTTTCTCTTGGACCATCAAAAAGGGAATTATCCACGTATCATATTGTGCACATATGATTCATATGATGAATTTGTGTTTTAGTGATAGTTTAATGATAATAGATAATAGCACATTTCTATTTTTATGAATCGTTAGGTGGATCTATAATGTTGTGCTAGATGATGAAGAATTTGTAATCCATTATTTTGGGGTTTGAAATATATTATAAATATAATATTCTAGTCACTAGTTGCTTTTGTAATGAACATAATGTCAGTAAATAAATTTTTGATCGATGAATTATAAAAAAACTTACACATCGTACTACATGATCGTAATAAATTGACAAAGATTATATATAATGATTCAATCACACACACACTAAGACACATACATATATATATTTATATAAATTAATAGATGATATAGTTATAGTCATGAGGGAAGTTATATATTTGTATTCTCAAGGAGAACAAATTCCCTAGTAAGAAGATTACTAGTAATGTAATTCCTGATATGTTAAGAATACACAAGCTAATATTGTGGGTAGTTTGGCCATGAGATTCCATGTGATGATAAGTATGGTGATGTAAAGGTTTTTCTTATTAGATATAAAACAGGCGATATGTGGACTATGTGTTAGGAGAGTGAGACTATTATCTTGATATAAGCTTAAGACATGTGGGATCCAAACATTATAATTGGGAAGGGGGATATTTTTCCATGCTATTTTCGACACCTAAAATGAAAGGAAAGCCATAGAAAAGGGGCTTAGCCAGAGATTTATAGTTTTATTGAGGTGGGAATCATGACTATACAATTTGATTGATGAAAATAATTTACATGTTGTAATATCTAAAAGATGATATATGTATGTAATTCAATGAAATATTTTCCAATGTTGAGAACATTAGTTGATGTTGCTTTTGGTATTGCAATAATAATTTAAAAGAGAGAATAAGAGATATCATGGCTTAGTGTGTTTCAAATGTAAATTCTATATAGTAATGTATGTTTAGTTAAACTCCTTGGTTATATTAAATGTCATGTAGATCTACGGGGGTTGAGTGAATGAAATGTCATGACAAAAATTCCTTATTTTAAATTGGATATTCCAATGCACATTTCTGTAGATTTTATTGACAATCAAAGTGCATGGCTGGTGTTTATGGATGAGAGATCATATTTAATTATGTGATACTCATGGTATCATGATTCAGATATCATGATCAAGTTACATGATAGCATAATCTCGTTAGATTCAGATGTGATTTAGATTAAGCATATTTTTAAGGAAGGGTAACGATTGTGTTATAATTAGTGAGTTTCTATGTGTTCTCCAAGTATTGGTAGAAATTATGGGATTATATTCTAAAGTATTACCATGTTATTTTGATTAAAACTATAAAATCCATCTATCATAAATTATTTATATTGATTTGTATCACTTTTTTGATAAGAATGAGGAGTGTCACCAATACAAACATACTAGCAAAGGGATATGTTATTCCTAAAAATGAATGAGATGAGCTTATAAGTGGAGAAGGATAAAATGTGTATTTATAAAAACTATTAATCCTATTATTATCGAGTGGTATAATTAATGTTATTTAGTGGTTAGTGAAGCAGTGTTCATTTCTTATGATGGTATATTTGTGAGAGAAATGGTTAGTAATTGATATATCATTTTTAAACTCACATATGAGTGGAACAAAACTATCTAGACCTAGTTGTTAATGTCAAATGAAGTGTGAAAAAAAATTTATGGGTTTAATTGTTTTGTGGGGTGCGAATCGTTATAATACAATATTTGATATCATTTTTCAACGAACGATAATGAAATTCATACTTGAAGAGTCTTTGAGGTAGTAAAATTGGACATTGGATTGTCCATTAGCGTTTTAAATGTGAGTGTGGGGATGAATATGATAATATTCAGCACTATGATAAATATAAAATTTATAATTAAATTTTTTTACTAGATGGATTCTGGATTTCGACATTGGACTCAAAATAACACAAAAAAATTACAATTTTGAGGTGGATCGATAATGCATTCGTGTTGTGATAAAGAATGATGATAATTACATTTGATGATGAATCTACTAAAAAAATTACAATATTAGTCAACGATGGACATTTATGTATCTGTTTTGATGAACCCAAGATTCTTCATGATTTAGAGTATACGAATCACGTGTTCCTATAATGTATTGGATGATGATACTATGTACCTTGATATAAGATAGACATTGGATATTTAACCAATACTTCATATGAGAATATATGTTATGGATAAAAACATGCATCAATCAATAAATTTGGGTATGAAATGCATGTTTTTGATTTATAAATGGAATTTCATAGATTATTTAACCTAATAGGATTTTTTATTAGATGTAGTAGAGTTATCATTTTTGGATTCAAATTTCAGAATGAGAATGGACATAGAAGATTGACAAGTGTTTTCATGTGTTTTCGGATGTGTTAAAATAGATACCATACAAGCATGGCTATTGGACCCTATATGATTCTTTTAATAATTAATTGAATATTTGGTGGAGAACAATAGGGATTTTCACCATCATTTTAGTGGTAACCTTGATGATGACATAGATACATCCTAATGAGTAAAACTACTACTGGTGTACCATGATAACATTTAAAAATGATTTCGAGTGGCTGATCTTATTTTTTTTAATTATATTCCATTTGATTGGAAATAAATTGTGAAATATATATGAATGTCACATAAAAGAAAATTATTGATTATTCATGATATATTTTCCCACATATACCCAGTTTGATGAATGAATGGTCTTTGAGACTTCAAAAGGATGAGATTTATAATGTTGGGGAGATAATAAAACCCAGTGTGCATATAACATATGAAATTATAGATGTTTTTTTTGTATTAGTGTATGTTCCATTTAATTAACTTGTTCTCATAACATGACAATGAGGATTAATGTATTCAAAAGGATTATATTTAGAAAAATAATAAGGACCATAATGGAGATGGGAGACCAAGAGTGCATCATTAATGAGGATACACAAGGTCTAGACTACCCTGATTTCTATCGAGGGCACCGACTTAAAAGTGAGATACCAATGCAATGTTAATGGGATAGGTAATATAGAAAATGATAACCAAGGGGAAATGATTAGCCTGTGAGAAACTATCATACTCATGAGATTAGTATGAATATCTAGATTTGTGTCATGGTATAATTTTTAATGAGTTTGTTTTGGTTCTTTATCCCCTAAACCCGATCAATATTTCTCTATTGTAGGTGTTTTCAGGTGGTATGTTCAACTAAATCATCCACATATCATTACTCCCTCAATCCCCTTTGATATGAGGTTTATATGATGGATACAAATTTATGATTTCAAGTTATAGTAGCCTACTATCCTTATTTTCCTCATCCTCTCCATTACCACTGAATTCCCATCAAATATAACGATGATTCAATTTATATTTCACTAGAACATGGTGAAATAGTTCAAATAAAATAGGGTAATTACTCATATTGTCTAAATTGTGTACCCTGATACTAGATTCAATCCATCTCATAACTTTTAAACTTATAATTTTTTCACATATTGTACAGATAAGGACTCTAGATGTTATACACACACACTTCAATGAAGATTGGGTGGCCTTCATTGTCAAAGATAGAAATCATGGATACATTTTGGATTACCCATGGTTTGTTACAGGTATTTATGGCCTGATGAAGTCGACCAAGGCTAGGGTGTTCGGATACCTACCAAATAAACAATGGAATATGTAGACAATATCTATTGTATTTTATTCAACAAGGAAAAGACATGAAATTTTTTCCATTGGTCCTTATGTATCTCACTTTCTCTAGTAATGAAGATTTACTACTTTTATATGATTTTTTTCCATCGATTCCCCACTATTTTGGATTGATCATTCAAACATGTGAATTGTTAATTTTAAAATAATATTTTTTTAATTATATTAAATGGATAAATGTGAAAATCTTATTGTGCCAAGGGACATACAAATCCATATTCACTAGAACAAACGCTAAAATTTGATGATCCCAAGTGTATTCGAAATAATGTATATTGTTTAGATTTACTAAACCTAAAATTCAAAATATTCCAAGGTCCATAATGGTCCCTTGTGTACTGGATGGACATCCAGGTCACAGATTCCCAGTAGTATAATTGTTATAATGTATGTTGAGATATGTGAACCCTATGAGATGTTCTAAAAATTGTAATTGTGATACCATAGTTTCCCAGATATGTTCCATAGACCCCATGAGTATGGGTAAGTTATAAATTGAGTCAGTTAGCCTTATTTGTTCTTATAGGATAATAGTATACAAAGATCATTTTTTCTGATTTATATGATCAAATTAAAAATGAAAACATAGAGTACATATGGGTGCCTTGTTATTTTTCCCAGGTATGGGAATGATGATGGATTATTTATGACTATCTTGTGTTGAATTTAGAACATGATGTATATCATCCCAGAGGGATAGGAGTTGTCTATAAGAATTGATTTGTGTTTTTAGTCGAATATATGGGTATTTTCATAACGATACATAATATTTATAATTTTTTTCAGTGTTGAACTGTTATGTAATGAAATTTTTTATAATTTTACAATGACTATTATTATTATTGATAGACATTGATGTTACTACAAGGGAATATTTTCTTATAATTATGGTAAAATTTGGGGAATGTGGACATGGTCTCATGGATTTTCTATGTCAATATTATACTTTTGGTTGTCCTTGATATTATTCTAGGGATATAGAAGAAATGTTATTATTATTATTATAATAAATTCTGTACCCTTCTGTGTTTTGAAGGATATAGTATGCTCATTTTTATTACAATATTTCGGGACAATGACTTGATTCCAAGGATCCAATATTTCAATTTTTACATTTATAGTTGGGGTCCTTGAGCTGACTCTATGGATCTGGAATTCTGATTATGAAATTGTAAGTGGAATTTGGACATTTTTCCTTGGATATGTTCATACAGTAATTATATTATTGGGGGACCGTGGACAATTTCCTTAAATATGGTGTTTCTATTTGTTTATATGTATCACTATGTTACTGTGGATAGGGAAATCTGATAGTAACCAAGTAGCTGTGTTGTTTCATAAGAGTAACAATATACTCATATGATATCATTTTTTATTAATTTTATATCCAAATTTATATATATATATATATATATTCATTATTTATGTCGCATAGACACATCACTTCCTTTAATAGATATGAATGGAACTACAATAGTGGTGACTTACTATGTAATGTACTCAGTATTTGGTTTGGAATATATTATAACATGGAAAAGGAGCATCCTTAAATGTTTGTAGGTTCATCTTATTATAGTCTTAGTTTTTCAGGATTAACTATGATAGGTATATTTTATTGTTGGATGGGATGATTTTGGGCTTATGGAAATTTAAGAGAATTATTTTATTTTTCATGTTTACAAAATTCTATATATCTATCCAATCTAGTTAGAGATAATTAATATATTAATATATGTTGAATTTCATTTTTTATGAGTGATTATTTTTGGTTTATTTATTCTACCATGTACACTTATGTCTTACATTGTGGATGATGTTTTGTTTCCTTTATTTTTTATTCATACATTGATATTTTGGTATAGTCTCCTTATAGTTACACATTAAAATATTTATATTTTTCAATATCAATTTTCATGTGGGGAGGGACAAATTTAGTCACATATAAAAAAGAATTTACAATTGAAATAGGAGCTAGGAAGAGACATTACATTAGGGATATGCATTGGGAAATGTAGTGAGATGGATGTGGTGACAGGTTAATGGAAACATTTGTAAGATCCTTATCAGAGCCTTTATTCAATTTAGGACATATATTATTTATAATCCATACTTTTATATGGGTGTTACACTATAGAAATGTGATTATGGTCGTTAGGTAAAAAGATGTAAGGACTGGGAGATTCGGTCAAACACCTTATTATCTTGAGGCATATGTTTTGACAGACAGATAGGTATTGAACTGTGATCTGGATGACATTTTTATTAAATATGATTATTTATGAAATAGAATAATGTGGTTCTAATCCCCTTTTAATATCTATTTTAATTCAAGGGTATGTATTTTTTTCATGATAAAAATTTAGTACATCCAAAGTAGTATTATTAGATTTCACAGTCCAGCCAATAACACGACACAATATTTATTTTGGTATGTAACCTTCACAGAGGTTGTGGCACATTTGGTGCATTGTTTCTCAACCCATGTGGATAAAAATTTCATAATCATTTTCTACACTAGTTGAGTAATTTATTGAATCCTATGAATTTGATATTCTAGACGATTGGAGATGAACCAAGGTTTGGTTTCATTATATTTGATGGTATTTTCATTAAATATGCTTGATAGATTGTTTTTTAATTTGATTATAAATGGTTTTGAATATTTTTTTAGAAATGATATAATTTTATAAAATGAATAATTTAAAATTATGGATTTTATAGGATGATGGAAAAGGAAGTACCCATGGATTTAAAAAATAGTTTTATAAATTGAATATTTTAAACTTCTTCTATTTGGAATCCTTTAATATGATAAATTTTTAAAAATTAAATGTGTTCTGAAATGAATATGGGATTTTTAAAAAAATTAATTTGGAATGTGTTTTATATGGGGAGGGAGTTGTAGAGAGAATTCATGGGACTCATTGGTTCTAATATAGCGTACCATTATGAAATTAAAATGGGATAATCTTTTTAAATTATTTTTTGATGTGTTCTATTTTGGCGATATGTTCTCTACCAATGTTGGTTTATTTTCCAAGAGTGGTTCTAACTGGATTTTCATGAGTATTCCTTGGAATAATTCATTTTTAAAAAATTAATCCTTGGTTGAAGATATTGATTTTTAAGGAAAAATTAATTTTCTTAATTTGAAATTGATATGATTCTCTGTATTAATTTATGATTTAATATGTGATCTCTAGGGACAATAAAAAAGATAGATTTACATTGTGAGTTCTGAATTGATATTGTTGATGTATTGTGTTGTTTTATTTTATCCTCACTGGAACAATGGATATTATAGGAATGAATAGGAGTATGGTTATTTTCTGTTGTCAATCCTCAGTGGAAGTTCAGAATCCATGCCAACAAAGTGATCTTACAGTTCCAACAGATAACAGAATTGAAGGTGGCCCCATTTTTCCAGTGTTGCCCAAATTTCTGGACATCAAAATTGACAAATGGAGAAAAGTGTTTTTGGAAAAGGGAATTGCGTGCCCACTTCTTGGAGGCTTGTAAACTTGTGCGACTTATTATTTTCAAGATCATAACATCAAAATATGGAGAAGGAAGAAGGGGAGCTCATGTTTTGGGTTTTGTCGCGCAAGTGGCTTGCGCGGCAGAGACTTGCACGCCGAAACTTGCTCGCCGAGGAGAGACTTGTGTTCCATCGGGCATGGTGTCCAAATGCCTATAAATAGAGGTCAAACCCTACACATTCCGTATGAATTTCAGACTTAGAGAAAATCAGATCTCTCGTCACACAGGTGTTGTGGTCATGCACGTGGTGGTGGGTCGCGCAAGTTGATTTTGCGCGAGAGGTATTTGTTTCACGTCCAAGGTGTCTTGGGTGAGGAATGGTGTGAGTCTCCCATGTTTGGAGTTGTTGAATGAGGTTTCGTTCAGGTGGTTTGGTGACACTTGTGTGCCAATATTTGAAGAAGCGTGATAGTTTATAGTAACGTGCCAAAATCAGTTTGGGTGTAAAAGGGTGTGAGTCACGCAAGTTTGATGTTGAGGAAGTGAGTGTCCCACAAGTAGTATAGGTGAACTTGTGCGCAATCCTTAAAACATGCTTGCCGGATTGGAGAATCATGACAGGAATGGATTGATGCTAACTAGTCATTTTGAGGTTGCACGAAAGTTGGACGTTTTCCTGATACCATTGGTGCAATGTGAGTTTAGTCTATGGGTGGAAGTTGGGCTTCAACATAGTATCTACATAAAACAAAGTATGTATTCATTAGTGATGATGAAGAGACATTCAAGTCTATAAACTGAGTGTGGCTTCACCAAAGGAAGTGAGCCAGGGGAAGTCATCGAGAGTGACCTCAAGGACGCAGTAGGCTATCCCTGTCCAGTTGTAAAGGAAATGAGCCTGGGACAGAGTGAATATTCCCAATCTTTTGTAATCCACATCGAGTGAAGAATAGTGGAATTTGGTACGACCGAGAACATGTCTGTATATGTTTCTTGGATGTATCCCTTAGTGGTGAACCAAGTAAAAAGAGATCTGTCGTCTCTTTGAATGTGAATGTTTTTTATTCTCATATCCATCATATAGGTTAAACTAGTTTATACCAACGTGGTAACAAGATCCGTCAGTTTAAAAGAAACTGTTGACACCCTGATTCACCCCTCCCCTCTCAGGGTGTTCCGGGGTTCTTCAAGTGGTATCAGAGGGAGGTTACTTGTGTTTGATCTTTAATATACCACCATGGAAAATTGAGCCAGTGTTAGGCGAGTTCGCCTCTTTAATGGAAGTAATTTTCAGATTTGGAAGAATAGAATGAGATCTCATCTAAGATCCCTTCGAATAAATGTTCTGTTTTCCGCTATACAAGGTATACATGTTACTGATCCAACAGTGCTGGATATGACTAATGCAGATAGGAAAATTCTTGATGCAAATGCTAAAGCATAGAATGCTCTCACCGCAACACTTTCTGATCAGATCTATCTAAAAGTTATGAGTTTCACCTTATCAAAGTCCACGTGGGATAAACTTGAAATTATTTATACAGGATATATCAATGTTAAGGAGGTGACAATACAAGTCCTAGACAATAGGTTCGATGATCTGAAGATGAATCCTGATGAGAATGAAGATTCCTTTTTCAATTGAATTACTGAAGTGGTTGGAGCAATTCGGGGTCTAGGTGAAGAAATCAAAGACATAAACATTGTGAAGAAAATATTATGAATACTTCCACCCCTTTAAAATGTAATGGTTTCAACCCTTGATGAATGTGATACTTCCAAACTTTTTCTAGATGATCTATTGATCAGCCTGGTGGCATATGGAATGAGGGTCAAACCATAAGATGCTACGACTCGAGCAAGAAAGGAAATGGAATTTAAAGCCATTTAAAAACTTAAAATATCACAAGGTAGTAGTGGTGAAGATGATGTGGAAAAATAGAAACATTCTCTCATTGCAAAGGAGTTCTAGAATAGAAAAAGGAAACTCAATGCGAAGTTACCTCTAGCTTTCTTTCGTTATGGCAAAGTTGGTCACATTGCCTCTCAATTCTCAAAAACAATTGATGATGAGAATAGTGATTTTGAAAACATTGAGAAGCCTCAGAAAATGATTTTCAAAAGGGTAGACTTCAAATCAAGAAATAAAGTTCCAAATAAGAGTTTTGTCTGAGAAGAGGAACAAGATGATAATGAATTCTATAATGAAGAAGAACCAGAATTTAAAACATGGAACCATGCTTCCATGATGGCCATTGTTGAAAAATCAGAAGATACTGGTGAAGAAAATTAGTTAAAAACTAGTGCAGATCCCAAGTTGCAACTTAAGAATGCTGTTAGTAAGTATATGATTAAATGTAAGAGTTCCAATAAGTGGAAATCAAATATAGAAGAATCAACTGAATATGTTGATCAACCTTCAGTGGAAATTGAATGACTGGAAGAATTTGTTAAAATACAGTCTAAAATACATGAATGAAGTTATGATGTAGTGGATCTGAAGCTGAGAATTGAAGAGTTTGAAAAGGTCATCAGTGACCTCACCTCGATAAAAGAGGAAAATTCCAAGATTGATGAGCGTCTTGAGGAAAAAGTTGTTACTATTAAGAGTAAACTTGAAAAATAATCAATTTCAAAATTGTCAAGGAAGAAAATATAGTTTGGATGGTTCTCAGATGCTGAGCTGTTGGAGGGAGAAAAACGTGGCTCTAATGGAGTAAAAAATATTTTAAATGATGAAACACCTAACACAATGGGAAATAGTGGAATTTTTTGTGAGGAAGAGCCGTCATATGCTACAAATAATGTTAGCCAACATAAAGGAAAGCTGAAAGTGGGTGATGTGGAAAAGTCATCCGAAGTGCTGAAAAAGAAACCCCCAATTCAATCTGAAAGAAGAAAAGAAGATTATCCTCTAGTCTCCTTTATAAAGGTTCCCTTAAACTATTATCCCACCAAAAAAAGAATGAGGATAAAAAGAAGTGAGAAGACATTTCCTCTTATGAAGTGTCAGTTCTGTGGATATTTATTCCATACCTTGTCTTTTTGGTAAGAGGCAAGAAGATATCTGAATGGGGAGGATACAGGTGTTCAACGAAGGAGAAAAAATTCATATCCAAATTTTTTTAGAAGAAACATTTTGTATGGATATATTTTTCATTGTTTTAACTTTGTTTATAAGGCTGTTAATTGCAGGCAGATAATGGACCTGGACACCTCATACCAGAGCTCAAGACCAGTCAAATCTAGTCATCAAGATAGTATTTCCCTTACAAAAAAATTTTATCCACTCAAAAAAGACTTCGACTATGAATAACCAATGTACACATATGAGATAATTGAAAGGCCATCAGTTCTCTATACTGAATCCAATGTCTCATGGAAAGATCAGATGAAAATTGAGAAATAAAACCTTCCAGAGGTGGCCCTCAATGCTAAAAAAAGAAATAGTACCTTGATTCTGGATAGCGGTTGTTCATATCATATGATGGGTAATGTTGGCCTGTTAACAGATTTAAAATGGAAGGTTGATGGTACAAGACGATTTGGAAATGATGGAGCTCTGAAAATCATAGGCAGTGGAAGTACTAAATTCGCTAATGGAGAGCTAAAGAATAATAAAGTCCCTTATGTAGATGGCCTACATCATAATATACTTAGTGTGAGTCAAATCTGTGATTCGTGACTTATAGTTACTTTTAATCAGAAATGATTCACAATCAAGGGAATGGCAGGAAATTAAATTATGAAGGGATACCGAACAGAAGGCAACTTGTTTCAGGTTGATGTTATTGAAAATGTTTGTTAGATTACTGTTTAAGAAGAACACAATTTGTGGCATTGAAGACTGGGACACATCAATCAACAAGACATGGAGAAAATATCAAAATTGAGGATTATCATGGACACTGCCAACCTGAAGCGTGAGTGTGAATAGTCTTGTGAGGCTTGCATTCGTGGAAAGCTGGTCTGCAGTACATATTGGCCAATGAAGAAAAGAGCATTTCCTCTTCTTGATCTAATTCATACAGATTTATACGGGCCAATAAATGTTTCCGGAACACATGGAGAAAGGTAGTTTTTCATTTTGAAAGATTATTATAGTAGAATGACATGTGTTATGGTCATTCACAGGAAACGAAAAGCACTTGACTGCATAAAAACATATCGGTGAATCGCCGAGAATGATACTAGATGAACAATAAAAGTGTTGCAATCTGACAATTCCGGGGAATACACGTCCATTGAATTTGAAAATTACCTAGAGAATCATGGGATAAAACATGAGGTTGCTTCTGTGAGAACTCCACAACAAAATGGAGTTATTGAACTTAGGAATTGATAGGTGAACAACATGGCACAGACTATGCTGATTGAGAGTCATATTCGACGACATTACTGGAAAGTGGTTGTTTAAGATGCAGTGTATATTCAAAATCGAAGAAGACTTTATATAGGTGAGATGAAGACAACATCTGAAATGTGGCATGGAAGGAATACCTCTTTGAAATATTTTTGTGTTTTTTGAAGTAAATGCTTCATCAAAAACAAATAAGGAAATCAAGGGAAGTATGGAGATAATGCAGATGAAGGAATTTTCGTCGGATACTCAATGAACAGAAAGCCTAAAAGTGTTTCAACAAGTGATTAGGAAGGATTGTGGAAAGCATTGATGTTATGATAATTGAAGAGAAAACCAAAATGCATCAAGGACGTCATATGCTGATGTCATAGAAAGTGAGGAAGAAAGTTAACATGGAGAAAATAAAAATACATAAATAGGGGAAGCTATACAGAACACTCAGCAGTCGCATCATGATGTTTACTTAGAACAAGAATCTGAAAAAGAAACTATATCTAAAGAGAATGGAACTAAATCTCATAGGAGAAATCAAAGATTTTAGATTGATCCATCTAACATAATTGGGGACATGAGTGCACCCACAAAAACACGGAGGACGAGGAATAACACACAATCTTTATTTGTGTTAGTTGTGGTTCCATCCTCATTTGAAGAAGCTAAAAAGGATGAATCATGGGTGAATGCAATGAATGAAGAGCTAGATCAGATTGACAAGAACCAGACATGGGATCTTGTCCATAGTCCCGAAGGTCACAATGTGATTGGTACAAAATGGTTTTTCAAGAAAAAGTTTTATGTGCCTGTAATTGTTATTAGAAACAAGGCACAAATGGTATGTAAGGGACACTCCGAGATTGAAGGCATTGATGTTGAAGAAACCTTTTCTCTAGTGGCTAGACTGGTGTCAATCGGGCTTTTCCTTTCCATGGAACTCGAAAGAGGATATAAAGTATATCAAATGGATGTCAAGACATCATTCTTGAATGGTGTACTCGAATAAGAAGTCTACATTGAACAACTAGTGGTTTTTATTCTTGGTACTGATGAAAAAAGGTCTGAAAAAAGAAGAACACTCTATATGGTTTGAAGCAGGTGCCACGAGAATAGTATTCCCGGTAGGACTCATATTTTAAGAAGCTAGAATTCAAAACAGGAGTATACCACAATCTATTCCTGAAGAATTATCCAAAAGATCATTTCATGGTTCTAGTCTATGTTGATGACATTATATTTGGTGGCAGCAGGATGAAATCAGTGGATGAATTTTCCAATAACATGAAATCAGAACATGAAATGTCTATGATTGGGGAGCTCACATATTTATTGTGTAAGTAGGTGATTTAAAGGCAGGATTACACAATAATTTCTCAAGAAAATTATGCATGAGACCTACTGAAGAAGTTCAATATGCAAGACTCCAAACCAATATAAACTCTAATTTTAATTGGAACCAAACTTGGAAAGCATGAGGATGGGGAATCTGTAGACCCCACTATGTATAGGAGGATAATTGGCAGCCTACTGTACCTAACAGCGACAAGGCCAGATATTTTCTTTGTGACCTGTCTAGAGGATCGATTTCAGAGTAATCCAATGGAGAAACGTATGACAGTAGTAAATAGAATCATGAGGTATATTAAAGGTACTCACAATTGTGGCTTATACTTTGCTGCCGGAAGAGATAGTGAATTATCAGAATTTTTTAATGCTGACTGGGCTGGCGATGTTGTGGACAGAAAGTCCACTAGTGGTGGATCAGTCTATATTGGGAATAAATGTGTTGGCTGATTGAGAAAGAAACAAGAAAGTACTACTCATAGTAATTCTGAAGTTGATTGTATATCTTCCACAATGTCATTCACTCAACTGCTATGGATGAAGAAACAACTAACATTTATTGGTGATGAGGTGAAGCAACCAATGTTAATTTACTGCGATAACAAAAGCGCAAATGATCTTACGAAAAATCATGTTCAACCTTCTCGTAAAAATCATATTGAAATCAGGTATCTCATTATCAAAGAAAAAGTTGAGAATCGTGTGATTAGAATGGATCATGTGGGAACTAATGAGAAAGTGGCTGATATCCTGACCAAGCCACTGTCAGCGGCTGTTTTTGAGAATCATCGGTTGAACCTCAGTATTCATCCACCTCCTAGTGATTATGGAGGTTACAAAAACCTATCTCCCTAGTTATGTTAACTACTTTTTATTTGTTTATGGCTGTGATGCAGGTTTGTGTTGGAGATACATTTCAGGGGGTGAGTTTTGAGCATAACAATAAACAATTACCGGTCATTGGGTTTATTTCCAAAGGGGGAGAAAGGAATAAATTCTAGCATGTCGTTGACATGTAATACTTTTGTGACACAATGAGAATGCAGGGTCGATTATAGGATGAAATTGAAGATATTTGGCATGTAATGCTTCTGTGACACTGTAACAAATATACTTGGGCGTCATTCAGAATTCCAAAACACAGGAACCCAATTCAAGATTCATCTCTTGTTTTCTACACCGATCATTTCTCACAAAGATTTAGAGTGTTGGCTGATTTCATTCTTGCGTTTTTGGTTTGCATATGGATGGTGATCTATAGAATTTATTTGGTGATTTCTAATAAACCCAAAGGGTGAGATTGTTGGAACTATGGCTATTATATGCGTGAATTTGAGTAGGGTTTGTGTTTTTTGTCAATCCTCAGTGGAAGTTTAGAATGTGTGCAATCAATGTGATCTTACAGTTCCAACAGATAACAGTATTGAAGGTGGCACCATTTTCTAGTGTTTTCCAAATTTCTAGACCTCAAAATTAACAAATGGAAAAAAGTGTTTTTGGCCAAGGGCATGCGTGCCGATTACATGGAAGCCTGTAAACTTTCACAACAAATGTATTTTCAATATCAGAACATCAATATTTGGCAAAGGAAGAAGGGGTGCCCATGTTTTGGGTTTGTTCGTGAAAGTGGCTTGCGCGGCAGATACTTGCGTGCCGAAACTTGCGCGCCGAGGGGGGTCTTGTGTTCCATCACCTAGGGTGTTCAAATTACAATAAAAAAGGTTTACCCATCCTCATTTGGTATGAATTTCAAACATAGAGAAAATCAGATCCCCCTTCATTCAGGTGTTGTGGTCGCGCAAGTGGGGGTGGGTTGTGCATGTTGAAATTGTGCGACAGGGGTTTGCTGCACATCCAAGGTTTTTTTTGCGCGAGAAAGGGTGTGAGTCTTCCATGTTTGGAGTTAGTGAAGGAGGTTCCGCATAGGTGGTTTGGTGACACTTGCGTTCTAGGATTTAAAGAAGCGCGATAGTTCATAATTGCGTGCCAAAATCGGATTGGGTGTAAAAGGGTGTGAGTCGTGAAAGATTGAAGTTTAGGATGTGAGTGTAGCACAAGTAGTAGAGGTGAACTTGGACGCCATCCTTAAAACTTGTGCTCCGGCTTGGAGAAGAAAGCTAGATGTGGATTGAAGCTTGCTAGTCTTTTTGGGGCTGTGCGAAAGCTTGAAGTTTTCCAGATACATTTGGTGAAAAGTGAGTTTAGTCTACAGGTGGAAGTTGGACTTCAACATAGCATCTACATACAATAGAGGATGTATTCATTAGTGATGATGAAGATAACTTCACGTCTATAAACCGAGTGTGACTTCACCAAAGGCAGTGAGCTAGGGGGAGTCAACGGGTGTGACCCGAGGGACGCAGTAGGCTATCCCTGAATAGTTGTAAAGGCAGTGAGCCTAGGACATAGTTTCTATTCCCAAACCATTGTAATCTACATCATCTAAAGAATAGTGGAATTTGGTATGACCGACAACCTATCGGTGTATGCTCCTTGGATGTAGCCCTTATCAGCAATCCAAGTAAAAAGTGTTGTTTCATCTCTTTGCATGTGAATGTTTTATTTATTCTCAAATATATCATACTGGATAAAATAGTTTCTACCAATGTGGGAAAAAGATCCGTCAGACTAAAAGAAAAAGTTGACACCATGATTCACCCCTCCCCTCTCTGGGTGTCCGAGGTCCTTTATGTAGTATCAGAGGGAGGTTACTGATTTTTGATATGTTTTATACCACCATGGAAAATTCATCCAGTGTTAGGGGAGATCCCCTCTTTGATAGAAGTAATTATTATATTTGGAAGAACAGATTGAGATCTCATCTAATATCCCTTGGAATGGATGTTTTGTTTTCCACTATGCACTATATACATGTTACTAATCCAATAGTGATGGCTATGACTGATGGAGATAAGAAAATTGTTGATGCAGATGCCAAAGCACAAAATGCTATCACAGTAGAACATTCTGATTATATCTATCTAAAAGTGATGAGTTGCAACTTCGCAATGTCCATGTGGGATAAACATGAAAATATTTATGAAGGAGATAGGAAATTAAAGGAGGCTAAACTACATGTCCTACCCAATATGTTCGATGATCTGAAGATGCATCCTGATGAGAAATGCAGATTCCTTCTTCAATTGAATTACTAAAGTGGATGGAAAAATTCAGGGTCTAGGTGAAGATATCAAAGACGTAGACATTGTGAATAAAATATTAATAAGACTTCCACCGCTTTACAAAGCAATGGTTTCATCCCTTGATGAAAGAGATATTTCCAATCATAATCTGGATGATTTAATAAGTAGCCCGATATCATATGAAATGGGGGTCAAACTAAAAGATGCTACGACTTGACTGAGCAAGGAAATGGCATTTAAAACCATTGAGAAACTAAAAATCTCAAATTATAGTAGAGGTGAAGTTGACGAGGAAAAATAATTTCTTTCTCTCATTGCAATGAATTTACAAATGGGAAAAGGTAAATTAAATGGAAAGTTACATGTAGCTTGATTTCATTGTAGAAAAGTTGGTCACACTGCCACTCAGTGTTCAAGAATGATCGATAATGAGAATAGAGATTTTCAATACATTGAGAAGCCTCAAAAAATGTTTTTCAATAAGAGAGACATCAAATCAAGAAATAAATTACCAAAGAAGAGTTTCGTCTGTGAAGAGGAAGAAGAAGATGATGAATTTATTGATGAAGAAGAACCATTATTTAAAAATGGGAACCATGATTCCATGATTGCCACTGTTGAAAAATCAAAAGATATTGGTGGAGAAAAAAAGTTGAAAACTCGTGCAGATCCCTAGGTTCAAATTAAAGATTCTGTTAGTAAGAATAAGAATATATATAAGATTTGTAATAAGTGGAGATCAATTGTAGAAGAATCAACTAAATATGTTGATCAACTTGAAGCTGAAATTGATTGACTAGAAGAATTTGTGAAAGTAAAATCTAAAATACTTGAAATCAATGATGATGTAGTGGATCTGAAGATAAGAATTGAAGAGTATGAAAAGGTCATCGTTGACCTCACCTACATGCTAGAGGAAAAGTCAAAGACTTCTGAGAATCTTGAGGAGGAAGTTGTTACTATTAGGAGTAAACTTGAAAAATATTCAATTTCAAAAGTGTCAAGGAAGAAAATACAGTTTGGATGGTTCTCAGATACTGAGCTGTTGGAGAGAGAGAAACATGGATCTAATAGAGTTGAAAAGATTTTAAATGATCAAAGACCTTCCTTTATGTGAAATAGTGGAATTGTTTGTGAGGCAGAGCCGTCATATGCTACAAATAAAGGTATTCAACATGAAGGAATGATGAAAGTGGGTGATTGGGAAAAGTCATCTGAAGTGCTAAAACAGAAACCCCCAATTCAATATGAAAGAAGAAGATAAGATTATCCTTTAGTCTCCTTGAAAAAGGATCCCTCAAACTATTATCCCACCGAAGAAGGAATGAGGATAAAAAAAAGTGAGAAGACATTTCCTCTCATGAAGTGTCAGTTCTGTGGATATTTAGGCCATACCATGTCTTATTGTGAAGAGGCATGAAGTGATCTGAATGGTGATGAAATGGGAGTTCAACGAAGGAGAACAAATTCATATCCTAATTCTTTTAGAAGAATCAATTTCTATGGATATTTTTTTCATTGTTCTAATATTGGTCATAAGCTGTTAATTGCAGGCAAAGAAGGGACATGGACACCTCATACCAGAGAACAAGACAAGTCAAATCTCGTGAACATGATAGTATTGCTCTTACAAACAAGTTTTCTCCTCTCGAAGAATACATCGACCATGAATAACCAATGTACACATATGACGTAATTAAAAGGCCATCAGTGTTCTATACTAAATCCATTGTCTCATGGAAAGAAAGGAAGCAAATTGTGAAATAAAAACTTGCAGAGGTGGCCCTCAAAGCTACAAAAAGCAACTGTACCTAGATTTTTGATAGCAGTTGTTCGTCTCATATGACAGGTAATACTGGTCTATTTATGGATATCAAAAGTAAGGTTGATGGTACAATACGATTTGGTAATGATGGAGCTCTGAAAATCAAAGGCAGTGGAAGTACCGAATTAGCTAATTGAGAGCTAAAGAAGGCTTAAGTACCTTACATAGATGGCCTACGTCATAATCTACTTATTATGAGTCAACTCTGTGACTCATGAATTATAGTTACTTTTAATCAGAAAGGATTCACTATCAAGGGAAAGACAAGCAATTCATTTATGAAGGGATGCAGAATAGAAGGAAACTTGTATAATGTTGATAGTAAAGAAAATATTTGTTATATGACAGTTGAAGAAGAAAACAATTTTTGGCATTGGAGACTGAGATATATCAATCAATAAGATATGGAGAAAACATCAAAATTGACGATTATCATGGACATTCCCAACCTGATGCATGATCGTGAAAAGTCTTGTGATGCTTGAATTCGTGGAAAGCCAGTCTGCAGTTCATATCGGCCAACGAAGAAAAGGGCATCTCATCTTCTTGATATAATTCATACAGATGCATGAAGGCCGATAAAAGTTTCCAGATCTCATGTAGAAGGGTACATTGTCCTTTTCGTAGATGATTAAAGTAGAATGGAATGTGTTATGGTCATTCACAAGAAACTAAAGGTGCTTGAACTCATAAAAAATATCGGTGAATCACCGAGAATGATACTAGACGAACAATCAAAGTGTTGCGATCATACAATGGAGGGGAATACATGTCCATTGAATTTGAAAATTACCTGGAGAAGAATGGGATACAACATGAGGTAGTAGCTGTGACAACTCCACAATAAAATGGAGTTGTTGAACGTAGGAACCCACAGGTGAACAACATGGCACAAACTATGCTGAATGAGAGTCGTATTCCCCAATATTACTAGAAATAGGTTGTTCAAGATACAGTGTATATTCAAAATCGAATAGGAAATTATATGTGTGAGATGGAGACACCAAATGATTTTTTTTATGGAAGGAAGATATATTTTAAATACTTTTCTGTTTTTGGATGTAAATTCTTAATCAGAAACAAAGAAGGAAATCAAGGGAAGTATGGCGACAATGCAGATGATGTAATTTTCCTCGGATACTCAATGAATAGAAAATCAAATAAGTGTTTCAACAAGTGATTATTTAGGATTTTGGAAAGCATTGATGTTATGATAATTGAAGAGAAAAACTAAAATTCTTCAAGGACATCATATATTGATGTGATAGAAAGTGAGGAAGAAAGTGAACATATAGAATATACAAATACATAAATAGGGGAAGCTGTACAAAACACTCATCAATTGCATCAAGATGTTGACTTAGAAGAAGAATCTGAAGAAGAAACTATGGCGGGAGAGAATGAATCTGAACCTCACAAGAGAAATCGAAGAGGTGAGATTGATCCATCTAACATAATTGGGGATATGATTGCACCCACACAAACAAGGAAGATGAGGAATAACACGCAATATGCATTTCATTCAGTTGTGGTGTCATCTTTATTTGAAGAATTTGCAAAGAATGAATCATGGGTGAAAGACGTGAATGATGAGCTAGATCAGATTGATAGGAATCAGATATGGGATCTAGTCCATATAGCCGAAGGTCACAATGTGATTGGTAAAAAATGGTTCTTCAAGAACAAGTGTGATGAGCATGGAAGTGTTATTATAGACAAGGCATGAATGGTATGTAAAGGAACCTCTCATATTGAAGGCATTGATGTTGAAGAAACCTTTTCTCTCTTGGCTAGATTGGAGTCAATCGGGTTTTTTCTTTCTATTTCACTCTAAGGAGGATATAAAGTATATAAAATGGATGTCAAGACAACATTCTTGTATGGTGTACTTGAATAAGAAGTCTACATTGAACAACCAGTGGGTTTTTTTCTTGGTACTGATGAAACAAAGGACTAAAAACTGAAGAAATATCTATATGGTTTGAATCAGGCACCACAAGCATGGTATTTCCGGCTGGACTCATATCTCAAGAAGTTGGAATTCAATAGAGGAGGAGTAGACCACAATCTAGATGTGAAGATTTATCCAAAAGATCAGTTCATGGTTCTAGTCTACTTTTATGACATTATATTTGGTGGCAGCAGTCAGAAATGTGTGGTTGAATTTTCCAATCACATGAAATTAGAATTTGAAATGTCTATGATTGGGGAGCACACATATTTAATGTGGCTGTAGGTGAATCAAAGGCAGTATTACACTTTCATTTCTCATGAAAAGTATGCCAAAGAGCTGCTGATGAAGTTTAATATGATATACTCCAAACCAATATCAACTCCAATTGTAATTGGAACCCAACATGGAAAGCATGAAGACAGGGAATCTGTAGACCTCACTATTTAAAGGAGTATAATTGGGAGCCTACAGTACCTAACATCGACATGGCCAGATACTGTCTTTGCAACTTGTCTAGCGGCCTGCTTTGAGAGTAATCCAAAGGAGGAACATATGATAGCAGTAAAAAGAAACATGATGTATATTCAAGGAACTCACAATTGTGGCTTATACGTTGCTGTAGGAAGAGATAGTGAAATGTCAGCATTTTCTGATGTTGACTGGGCTGGCGATGTAGTGGACAGAAAGTCCACCGGTGGTGGAGCAGTCTATATTGGGAATGAATGTGTTGGCTGGTTGATAAAGAAATAAGAAAGTAATTATCTTAGTACTGCTGAAGCTGAGTATATCTTTTCCACAAAGGCATGTACTCACCTATTATTGAAGAAGAAACAACAAACCGATATTGGTGATGAGGTGAAGCAGGCAATGGAAATTTACTATGATAACAAGAGCGCAATTGATCATACGAAGAATCCTATTCAGCATTATCATAAAAAACATATTGAAATCATGTATCACTTTATCAAAGAAAATGTTGAGCATGGTGTGATTAGAATGGATCATGTGGTAAATGATGAGAAAGTTGTTGATATCATGACTAAGCCACTGTCAGAGGCTATGTTTAAGAATCATCGGTTGGACCTCGGTGTTCAGCAACATCCTAACCCCTCTCCCCAGTTATGTTAACTGATTTTTATCTGTTTATGGATGTGATGTAGGTTTGGGGGTAAGATACTACCCCTAGGTGTGTTTTGAGCTGAACAATGAACAATTACTGGTCATTGGGTTTATTGCCAATGGGGGAGAAAGGAATAAATTTAGGCATGTCATTGACATTAATTTCTTCTCTAACATGATTAGAATTCAGCATCGGTTATAGGATGAGAAGTAAGTCATTGGACATGTAATGATTCTATGACACTGTTTGAAATTTACTTGGGCGTCATTGAGAATTCCAAAACATGGGAACCCAATTCAAGATTCTGCTCTTGTTTTCTACACCGAGAATTTCTCACGTAGAGTTAGAGTGTTGGATGAGTTGATTATTATGTTTTTGGTTTTCATGTGGATGGTGATCTATTGAATTTATTTAGTGATTTCCAAAAAAACCCAAAGGGGATATTATTAGACCAATGGATATTCTATGAATGAATTTGAGTGCGGTTTGTGTTTATTGTCAATCCTCTGTGGATGTTCAGAATGTGTTCCAGCAAAGTGATCTTACAGTTCCAGCAGATAACAGTATTGATGGTGGCACCATTTTCCAGTGTTGGCTAAATTTTTGGACCTCAAAATTGAAAAATGGAGAAAAGTGTTTTTGGAAAAGGGACTAGTGCACCGATTACTTGGAGTCTTGGAAACTTGCGCGACATTTGTTTTTCAAGATAATGACATCAAAATGTGGAAAAGGAAGAAGGGGCACCCATGTTTTGGGTTTGGTCACGCAAGTGGATTGCGCGGTAGAGACTTGAACACCTAAACTTGCGCGCCGAGGGGAGACATGTATTCCATCACACAGGGTGTCCAAGTTCCTATAAATAGAAGTTGACCCCTCCTCATTCGGTACAAATTTCAGACGTAGTAAAAATCAGATCACCCATCACGTAGGTGTTGTGGTCACGCAAGTGGTGGTGGGTCACACAATTTGAAGTTGTGTGACAGGTGCTTGCTACGCGTCCAAGGACTTTTGGTAAAGAAAGGGTGTGAGTCTCCCAAGTTTGGAGTTGGTGAAGGAGGTGTCTCATAGGTGGTTTGGTGACACTTGTGCGTCAACATTTGAAGAAACGCGACAATTCATTTTTGTGTGTCATTATCGGTTTGGGTGTAAAAGGGTGTGAGTCGCACAAGTTTGAAGTTGAGGAAGTGAGTGTCACACAAGTCGTTGAGGTGAAATTGTACGCCTTCCTTAAAACATGAACATCAGCTTGGAAAAGCAATCCAGGTGGGGATTGTAGCTTCCCAGTCTTTTTGGGGATGCGTGAAAGCTGGAATTTTTCCTAATATCTTTGGTTCAATGTGAGTTTAGTCTATGGGTGGAAGATGGTCTTCAATAGAGAATATACATAAAACAAAGGATGTATTCATTAGCGATGATGAAGAGACCTTCACCTCTATAAATTGAGTGTGACTTCACCAAAGGAAGTGAGACAAGGGGAGTTAACGGGAAAGACCCGAGGGACACATTAGGATATCCATAAATAGTTGTAAAGGTAGTGAGCCTGGGACATATGGACTATTCCCAAACCTTTGTAATCCACAACGAGTGAAGAATAGTGGAATTTGGTATGACAGACAACCTATCGGCGTATTCTCCTTGGACGTAGCCCTTAGTGGTGAATGTAGTAAAAAGTGTTTTGTCAGCTCTATTCATGTGAATGTTTTATTTATTCTCATATCCATCATACAGGTTAAACTAGCTTCTACCAATTTGGGAACAAGATCTGCCAGTTTAAAAGAAAAATTTGACACCCTAATTCACCCCTCCATTCTAAGGGTGTCCTGGGGTCCTTAATTACTACTATAATATTTGAAATAAAAATTAAAATCCATGTGGCCAGGTATGATCCTCTAAGTGAAATATATTATTTGTTTATAAGAGTCTATCAATTTATAGTGTATCCCCAAACATCACGTAAAGGGGTATAATTAAAATATTTCTTCCGAAAGAATCCATCTTAAACTTATTGGATTATCAATATCCTTACTTTTGTATTGATCATGTTCCACTAATGGGTGTAACGTCATTGGATTGGATTGATCAAAAAAATAATTCTCTCAAAACCACAATCGAATCACGTGTGAGATATGTAGTGAGTTTTCTCAAACAATCTAGGTGAGTTTGATGTGAGTTTATGAAAAATTGTCAGTTATGTGAATGTATTTTCTTAATTTTTTAGTATAATCTATATCCAATGGTTTTAGCCAAAATTTATGAAATTAGAGTGATCGATTGAGTTCTCAATCCATAATTTGGGTGTGTTATCAATGAAAGTGTGTGAAAAATGTTTCTTATAGGTGGTCATAGTTTCTATGGTCTTGGTTTTGAATAAATATAAGGAATATCATTTATTTATAGGTGGTGTTTTTTATATTTTTTTAGTATTTATAGGTTATGGACTAATAACATCTCATGATTTAATTGAGGTGTACATTTATGTGGATGTAGACCAAACTAGTTGATAAGGGTTGGGTGATTCCTTATATCTTTCTAATGAAACAGATGGTAGCCTATAAAATATGGGGAAAAGATAGGATAAGTATGTCATTGTATCTCATGAGTATGAGGGTAGGCCTTCCAAAGAAAATAATTTTTCCTAAAGGAAGAAGTTATATTTTTTCACCTCCAGTGTGGGGGGTACAATGGACCTTAAGTATTCATATTTTATAGTTACAATATTTTGATTCTTTTTAGCCATTTTTCCCATCTTAAAATTTTATATAAAATTGGTTTTTAAAACATTTCAGAAGCTAAATTTTTTTATGGATGGTGGATAGTATTAAGAAGTTTTTTATAATGGAAATAAAATTGGTTAAGCATTTGGTGATTAAAATGTTGTATGTTGGGATTATTATGGATGGCGCTTTTATGGATGTATCATATGGTGTACTATGTTCTCTTGTGTATTGTTTTGAGAGTGAGGTTTGATGTTCTACTTTTGTGGGATAATATATTCTGAGAGTTATGGTGTGTGATTTTTGGTTATATTGAATTTTCGAGGTTATTTCTTGTTCAATGTGAGTGGTGACCAAGGATGCATGATTAGGTAAGTAGGGTGAGTTACTTACCCATATAGATTACACATTATCTGGTGTTTCTCAAAGACATTTATATATTTAAATTGATTTACTGTCCATGTTTATAATATTTGTTCATCCATGTGTGTGTTATGTTCCTGGGTCAACATTCATTTCATTCTTTGGTGCTACTTGTAAACTGAGTGTCCTTATTTTCAATTGGAAGTGTCAATGGTTTGAGGATGAGTTTCTATCATGGGGTTTTAGCTATTTTAGATATGTTTCTCTTCATATATTCAATTGGCTACACAATGTTAGAGGAATTATAAATTGTGTGGATCCCATAAATGGTATCTCACTATTTTTGAGTATGCATATCCAGTTTTTTATTTCAATTATTCTTATAGACACCTAATATTAATTTTAGATTATTTTTCTGGAAATATTGAGGGTCTCATATATTTATTTTCATGTTCAAACAATTTTTATTCATTAAACTTTGTTCGATCATTACTAAAATTTCCATATTGTATCACTTCAATTTTTAGCATTAGATTTTCTATGAAATGTATGTTTCACGTTTTGGTGAATTTTTACACATATCTATATATTTATTGATTAATTTTAATTATTTTACTTTTTCTACGGTTAACTTGGGTGTTGATGATTTTAGTGCTTGAAATTTGTTGTTTTTTTGACTTTTCTATGTTGTTTATAGTGATTCCACTATTTTTTTTATTAACCAAGAAGAAACTATATTGAGGATACTCTTAGGGAGAAATTTAGATTCTTCATGGTATCTAAATGGTTATTCATACAATATTTTTTTCTTATGAAATTTTGAAGTATTATTGGTGTTTAGTGGTACTCCAAAAAATTTGGAAAATTCTTATGAGTATAATTCATTCAAACTATACAACATAATCAAATTCCATAAAAATATTATTTTAAATTTATTCCACTTATTTTTTAAGATATTGGCCCCCTCTCTTCAAACTAATATTGATGATTTTAATTATCAGAATGGAGAACAACATATTTCTCATCCTCTAATTTTAGGCTCATCAACTCTGATTTGCAAGTAGTTTTCAATGTAGTTCTCCAATAATCCCCCATAATGCCTCTTCATATCTTTTCATTAAATACATCCTAGATTTTTTATTATTCCTAGAACTATAATTTATTTTTAAATATAAGTATTATTTTAGAAAAAAATTTATATGATGATCTCAATCACTTATTAAATTATGGAGGACATCTTATTTCTCCATCTATAAGTTACCATTGATAGTGAAAAACATTAACATGATTTATACATCCTTTATTTAGTTTTCCCTAAAAAGTTGTTTTATTTTCAAATTAAATGTATAAATTAAATTTATAATAATTTTTTATTGATTTAATCAATATAGATCATATTGATTTAGTGTATCTAATTCCTTAATTTTTTAAATTCTAACATGTAATAATGGGTTTCTTTTGTGAATTTAAAATTTTCATTTTATAATGGAATGTTTTCCTATACCAATTTTTTTTTAAATTTCTATCGAGCACATTAATATTGTTTTGATGGGGTCTATTATTATTTGACACCATTTTTATTTTCAAATTGTAAAAACTACATTTTATGGATATATTTTATTTGCACTGAGGCATTGCAAAAAATATAGTTAAAAGGGGGGTCATTATTGAATTTTAAATTATTATTTAAAATAACTTTTTTACATGAACCTGGGAAAAAAAATGATATTCCACTGGAATTTGATTGATGAAAATTAAAGGCCACTAGTCCGGATTATTATTTTGATGTAGAAAATTCATGATTTTAATGTGTCAAAATGAAATGTAAATGAGTTGTTTTATTTTAATCTATGTATTAAGGTTTTTTAATGAAGAGTTTTATGAAATTGTAATTTATCATCATTTAGAGTCATAAATTATAGTAAATTTTGCATTTGAAACCTTATAATGATTGTATATTAATAATTTTGATACCCTCTTGATTACACCTTGAGTTGTTCACCCGTTTTTAGGTTTTTTATATTTATGTGATGTATGTCATTCCATTATTGGGATTTTAATTAATTTATCGATAGACATTTTCTGTATAAAGGGGTTATACTTTGTGAGGATGATGGAGGTGATGTAGAGTTATTTCTTATGCCTCATGTGTTAATATTGAATTTCTTATTTATTGTCTTCATCTATTTTCTATCACCATTGAAATATGATAAATAAGTTAGAGATACATAATAATTATAAAAGTTGGTTCACATGCTTATATCATCCCTCTAATAATGCTAATAACTAGGGCTATGAGAGAATTTCAGTACAATTATGTTTTTATAGGATGTTTTGTTAGGATGTGGATGGTTTAAATACAACATGGGGTGGAAATTTTTCTGCATATAAAAAATAATGTTTGGTTTTGTCTCTTGTTATTTCCTTGGGTTGATACCATGTCCCTCTGATTACTTAAATGATGGATTGTATATAGTTGATAACTATTATCTTCCGGAATTTATATTCCCCATTTTTAATAGGTCATGGATACATTAACATATTTATATTAATTTACTATCATAATATTATGGGTCATTATTTTTACTATGTTTGAATAATGTTATTGGGTTCTTTCAATTTTAAAATATGAATATTCACTAAAACGTGTTTTAAATTTTCCACTATTGTCCTGGTTATCGAAGAGGAGTTTTCATGGGAAAAATTTGAGATTAAAGAAGTATTATCTGGGTAATTGTTATTGTTTAAGTATTTTAATTCAATTTATAAAATAAAATGGAATGTTTTTATAATGTAGTTATGATACCAATGTATTTTCATAAGAAGATGTTGTTTAAAATTAAAATTTTCTAGTAGTATCGTAGAACTTTTTTTAGAATTTGAATAAATAATAAAATGTATAGATTTAGTGGATAGTGACATAATGGGATTTTTATCTCATTCTTATTTAATATATGTTACATGTATCATATGGATCATTTTTTTCTCATAGTTGTTGTTGGTTTTATTTAGCCGAAATTAGAAATTGGTGGTTTAATTTAATCAGATTATTTACTATCTTGTATTTGTTTTATCTTGGTTTACCATTTTATTTTAAATGATGGACATTCTTATAAATTAATCATGTAATTTTTATTATATCATATTATTTAATTCTATATTATATCATTTATGTTGACGTGATTTGTTTGTACACGGGGGGTTGAATTGATTTTTATTATGGCCTACTTATATTCGTTGCTTTACTTTTTTAACACATACATAATTTTGTGTGGGTGTTTAATCTAAGGATTATCTAAGACAAACATGTGGTGGATATTTTGTTATCATTAAACTCTAATTTTATGGTGAAATAATTCCCAAAGGTGTTTCATGTGATTCCAAAAAATATTTTTTCATACATATGGAGATGGAGGAAAATTTTCTACCAATGTGGCAACCTGGGCTGCATGTTTGGTTATATAAATGAAATTTTATAATCAGGAGATATGATGTCTTAGATGAGAACAAAAAATTTATTAGTCACTTTTATGTGGTAAAAATATTTAAATGAATCATGGAGGAAGTTGAAATTACATTGAAAAACTCATCTTCAGCTTTAAAATTCTATCTTGGTTGTTGGTGAATATTCAAAAATCTGCTCAGAAATATAATAATTCATATTATTAACATGGTTCATTTACCATGATACCATGAAGAAATTTAATGTAAATATATTATTATAATAACGATGGTGGAAGAAATTAAAATAAATGGATAATTTAGTTTCAAAATAAAATTGGAGGTAAAACCCATTATAAATTCAATAAAAAAATAACAACAAAAATTTGAAGAATAATAGATTTCTTTATTAATAATAATTTAGAAGGAAAATGAATTTTTATTAATTATATGTATTGGTATGACATAATGATAAATAATATTTCAATTTTAAAGGATGCTTTACTACAAAAATTTGACTAACCATATTTCTAACTGAGGAAATTTTATACTGAAGGAAGGTGTTTGTGATATGGAGTATATGAAATTTAGTCCAATTGTTTTCATAAATTGAAGATAGTTTATTAATTTTGGTACTATTAATATAATTTTCCATTGGTAATATTAAGATAATATAAAAAATAGAATTGTAAATCTCATAATTCATTTAATTTTCTTCAGGAATCTTATCTGTATTTTGATAACCATAGACACATCATCAATCAAATATCTTAATATGAAAAAAAAGTAATTGACTTATGCTGAAAATAAAAAAATATATCTTATAGGTTAGTCATGATTAAAAAATCATTGGTGGTTGAGGTTCCATACAATTCATGAAAAGTTAGAAATTCATAGATATATGATAGTTGTTTATCAACCAACTAGAATTTAAACAATATTGACTTATATCGCCATATATATTATTGGGAAAATTTATATCGTAAATAATGCACCAATCAATGTCATCATAGTGGGAAGTTCCTAATGAAAAGAAAAGAAAATTTTTTTATTAAAGTTTTTTATATAAGTGTTGGGGAAAAATCAATTGAGTGACTCCTAATATTAATATAATGTGAAGGCTGTTATATTATATTTGAATGAATGCTTCATTGGAATTTTTAATGATGATAGAATCTTCAATAAGGGATAACTAACCAATATATTCTTATTTAATATTTTTAGTGATCAATGTTTTGGTTGGATGATTATAAAGGAGGAGAATGAAAATTATTATAGGTGATTTTTCTATTTGGGAGAAAATAGAATATCTAAAATTATAACTTATGAACCTTTTATTACTATTCCAAAATAAAATAGTGAAACACTCTATAGTTATGAAGAATATCTAAAATGTATAATGGTGATCAAAATTTAAAAAATTGTGAGGTCAATAAAAATATTTCGTTACGTTAATTCACTATTATGTGCATGTTCACATGAGATTAATTTCTAACAATAAATATACTTATTTAGTTAATATTTTTCATAATTTCAATCATATTAATTTTTTCTATTTTTTGTGAGTAAATAAATAATACTGATATTAAATATTGAAAAACGTGTGGTAAAAATTAAATATGATGCATCACAATAATATTTTAGTCTAAAAATGGATTTTAATATATGAATTGAAATATCGATGCATATAATTTAAAAATAAAATTTTACCATGAATGATTATTTATATAAATATTCAATTAAATTCCTGATATTAATTAAAATAAAGGAGAAGTAAAAATAGAGAATTTTTTTAATTTCATATCCTTTACTGAGGTATTTTCTCATCCTATGTTTTTAAAATGTTTTTCATAGTGATTAATGATGGGTAAAATAATATTATAATCACTGTTTAGTTAATTGACATTTATTAATGAAAATAAATCATATTTTTTTATAAAATATTCATATTTTGAAAATTTTATATTGAGTAGAAGTGTCTAATTTGTAGCAGATAAGTCGTTTTGAATTAGTTCTAACCTAATTATCAAAATACGATGAACCAAAAAGATCATTTATATTTTTATAATGTCAATTCTAGTTTAATGACACTATAATATGTAATTCTTAAGGATGGGTGACGAAAAAATCAATGATCATTTCCTAGAATAAGATATGCATAAGGGTATGAGAGAATATTCGATGTTCATGATTAGAACATATGTTAATTGAAACCCATAAATACCCTATATAAATAAACATAAATTATTTGATAAATATTTTATATAATAAAATATCCATACGAGTCAAAAATCATGAACAACATGAAATCAATCAAATTCAATGGTATCATTTAAAATCATATCATTAATAAATAAACCACGTTAGTTTTTTGGGATAACACCCTTTCATCATGGAATCAAAAAATAATGATAATTCTAGAATTAACTTTATGGTACATCCATTCAGGTTAACCATCTCTTAGGATTTTTAAATATTTAATAAATATTTTTATATCTTAGGATTAAATTCTATATATTTTACATGGTCAAATTACCCAGTGTATTGGAGATCTATATCGGGCTCACCCATCATTATAGCTATATCAGGACCACTTATCATTCATATAGAAAGTCATTGAATCAGAAAATCGAAAATATAAATAAATACACCATTTCATTATAAAACTCATAGAAGAAAATAAAATTCCATTAATAAATTTATTAACCAATGTAAATTAAATGGTTCTCATAACTATTTCATTATAACTTATTTATCCCATATGAAAATAACATGTTTTATAGGATCAAACTAAATATATCATTATTATATAACATATAATGAAATAAAATTAATGGTATCATAAGAATAAATCACTATAGAATAATACAAATACTTAAATCATATTTAAATAAATGTGAAATAGAAAACCCAGTGTATTTGAACATTTCATTGAAAATTAAGGAAATAAGATGTTCCACATCATTATATAATAACTAAAACATAATAGAATAATAATAAAATTATTTTTATTGAGAATAAACATGTAAAAATGTAAAATATTCCACCATTAGATGAATTATCATGATTGTGGGAATTTTTTTTCATTCACAAAATGTTAAAACAATGATCCAAATGATAGTTTTTTATAACTCATAAATAACCCCTTCATAAATCAATGAAGAAATAAAATTTGAGAAAATTATTAATAATGTTAAATATGGATTAAGATTATATTAAAAAATAATTTAATTTTATAAAGTATAAATATATTTAAATATTTTAGTAAATATGTACAAGGAGGAAAAGACACCTAAAAGAAAGAATAATGTCAACTTTTTGACACAAATTTTTCTAAAAAACATCCAGTAATAACTTGATAGGAAATGAAAATTTTACATGGAAATTTGATAATTATATTGATGGGAATAAAATAGTTTGGATTGATAATATAAGGATCATATAATTTTCCACTATTTGAAAATAACATAGATAGTCTTGAAAATAAATCGGATTATTGTAACATCCCGAGATTATAAATGGAAACACTATGTTAATAAATGAACTACTATGTACCATGTGACCTTTCTAAGTTAACCATTAAACATAATTTCTCTGCTTAAATGTTTTGAAATTTATAAAATGGACATACACAGTTGTGATTAGTAACTTTTTTTGAGTCTGATTGAACTAACATAATTTTTAGTGAATATTAAACTACCCTTATTATTAGTAAAGCATCTTTAGGAATAGTAGAATTACCCTTATGAATTGTAATATACCATTATGAATAGTAACATGAACCTTATGAATAATAATATACCCTTATGAAAAGTAAATTCACCAATGAAATTATAAATAAAACATATCCATCTTATAAGTGTCAATATGATATAATTATGTCATAATATATGTAAATAAATATTTTCAAAATTATTGAATAAGTTTTGGTATTTTTTAAGTCATATATATTTAATTAAAAATTTATGAATAATTTGATAAATTAAATAATTTTTTTTCATAAAATATATTCATAAGTAATTATTTTTATGACTTATGATTATAATATTATTTTAAGAGACCTTCGGCAATCATTCGATGTGTTAGAAAAAAAGTTTTAATTTTAAAATTATAAATTTCTAGTATATTATGTATTTAAATAAAAATTCAATTGCTCATATTTAGATTTTTTTTATAAAATACGTTCCATTTTTGGATTCTGCACTTTGAAAAATAGTGGGGTTCATTTTGGGTATTTTTCTTAATCGATGATTTTTTATGAATAATTAAATATGATAATTTTATAATGAAGCTGAATACTTGATTTATGGATCCATGGATGATTTTTTTTCTGAAGTAGGCATGGTTATATCGAACTCACATTCACATATTATTATTTTTGGTCTTGGAATAATAACTATTTCTTTTTTTTTTGTAATCTAATAAAATATTGATTAAAATAAAGGAAAAATCCTCCTCTCCTCTACAATAAATACCACCCATTCCCCCTGTTCCTATAAAAATTTTAAAGCCTTGACCCTTACCTATGTTCTACCCAATACTCCTCTCAAGCCCATCCCCCACTCCAAATACATACTGGTCTCACCAAAAGGCCAAAACCAAGGCCCTTAAGAAGGATCTCAAATAAAAGATATCAAGAGGTAGACATCCTCTTTTGTTTTTTTCTATTTCATTTAATTTTTATTTCAATGATTCTCATTTCATCACTTCAACTTATCCATGAGGTATGAATGATCTAGAATATTATCTATATTATTGATATTATCATTCTTATTGAAGACTCACCATTATACTTCTTCTCATCTACCAAATATTCTAGAAATTAAAACACCGTCTGTGATGAATCGATTTACCAACATCATGGGGGATGTGATTTCAATTTTATTTACTTCATTTAAGTCATGTAATGAAACAATTATTATGGTTGAAACACATTTTAATATATTTTTATGTTCATGGATTTATTTTTTTACATATGATATTAATTTATAAAATAAAATGAGTTCATTATGATCCTAGACACTCCAAAAAGACCTAAACGAATATCAATAATGTTTTAACATATGAATCATCATCATGTAAAAAATATAAATAATAAATAGAATAATTTTTTATTTTATAAATATTTTACACCCATTCCATTCCAATTCTGGTGTTTCACATTCAATTGGCTTGAATATCCATCATGAACCGATCATGTAAACTATGTGAAGAACGCACTAAAAAACATCAGAATTATAAAAATATTATTAATTATTACGTGGAATAACATTATAAAATGATCCTGAATGGTGTTATAATCATGAATATGATTTTGTAAAATATTAATAAAAATATTTTAACTATCATATAGGATGTTTAAACACATTTTTGGGATATCGAACCCGAGTTAGGGGATCCTCTCTTTCTTACATGTATTCAACAATCTTCCCTATATTGTTCTATTTTTAATTAATATAGATGGTTCATGTTTTATCACCTCCCCATAAGACCTTATAATATATAAATTATGAGAGACCCATTTTCTCTCTCATTAAGCCTTCCTTTGTACACACAATACAATTATGAAATTTCCAAATGTAACTCTTAAACCAATTTCTATTCAATGGGTTAACCTTCTCCTTTATTTATTATATAGTGTTGAAATTATTTGGGTGATTTTTTTTTGTTTGTATTATGTTTTTTTTAATGTTTATAAACATACCAATTCCATTCTATTAAATCATTCTCCAACTATATTTGTAATGGGCATTCCTTTTAAAATCGTTTTTCTATTTAAGGAAATTCATAAAGATTGATTTTATAGAATGAGTTGTTCTTTTGATTTCATGAATTTTTATTACTATGTTTTTTTTCCATTATATATGGACATTTTATTTTTTGATAAATATTATTTCATTATTATATGCATGGTTTTTATATTTTAAATGTGATTTGTGTGACAAAAAATGAAATTTTGAATTCACTGATATGTTTTTCTGAAGGGTCCAATTGAGTTATCATGTGTTTTCTTCAAGATATATTTGTTAGACATAGTTATGTTTTTTTGAGCCAATTATACCCCATGATATGTTCGTTTAAGCCTACTTTAGATCACAATATGTTGGGTTGAGCCCATTATAGCTCACAATATGTTGGTTTGATCCCATTATAGCTCAAGAAATGATGGTTGAGACCCATTATAGCACTCAAATGAATTAGGTAGTATATGGAAGGAAGATTACGAATGGTTATTACATGTGTAGTGGTGATTGTAAGAGTGATATGGTATATATGTCCCAAATAAACTACATGATGTTTTTAAGCATTCATGAGAGTTTTCAAGAAAAGAGTTTTTAAAGGGTTTTCATGTTTCCACTAGACTAATAGTTTATAATTCATTATTCACCTTAAATATCTTTTTTGTCCTCATTTCATGTTTTTAAAATGGTTTTTCTGACGATTAATTTGATTTTCATAGGACTATTAAGATGTTACTATAGATTAATCAAAATAGTAATATTTGAATTATTTTTATAAATTCTGATTCAATATATCTAAGTTATTAGCTAACTCTACAGAACCTAGACCAGAAAATGTCATCATTTGCATAATTTATTGTGTATTTTTCAGTTGTCAATTATACAAATAAATTCACATAATATTTTAAAAATAAATCTAAATGAAAAAGTTCTAGTCATTGTAGTTGGTGTTAGTGGAATGGTATTGATAACTTTGGATATTAGGTGTTGTTAGTTATTCTGAAAATTTAGGTGATATTGTTTACTTTCAATAATCTAATTAATTATTTATATATATAAAAATATTTTTTTATTATTGATATAAAAATTCATAAATATAAGTATAATGAATGAATTTTATATGGGTAATTCATTGAAGGGATGTATAATGTAAAATCCTGAGATTTTAAAAGGTTACCTTATGTGCTCGAATTATCTAATAAATACTATTTACCTTTATAAACTACCCACTAATCATAATTTCTCCCCTTATGTGTTTTGAATTTTGAAAAATGAACATACATGGTTGTGATCAGTATGTTTTTTTGTGTAATATAGAACAAACTTATTTTTGGTGAATAGTAAACAAGCCTTATGATACCCTTAAGAATAGTAATGTACCCTTATGAATAGTAACATGACCCTTATGAATAAAAATGTACACGTATAAATTGTAACACAACAATAATGAATAGTAATGTTTCATTTTGAATTGTAACATGAATCTTATGAGTAGTAAAGTACACTTATGAATTGTAAATTCACCAATGAAATTATAAATAAAATTAACCCATCATATAATTGCCAATATGATATAATTATGTCCTAATATAAGTAAATTAATATTTTAAAAAATGTTGAATAACATTTGGTATTTTTGTAAGTCATATAATTAATTAAAAATTTATGATTAATTAAATAATTTAAATGAGAATTTATTTCCATATTATTTTTTCATAAATAAATATTTTTATCACTTCTGATTATAAGATAATTTTAAGAGACCTTAAGTAATTGTTCAATTTATTAGAAAAGCAGTTTCAATTTTTAAATTGAAAATTTCAATTAAAATATGATTTAAATAAAAATTTAATTTCTCATAATTAGAAAGATATTTTGATAAAATGGATATCATTTTTTGATTTTACACATCAAAAATTGGATGGGATGATTTTTTTTATTTTCTGAAATACATGAATTTTTTATGAATAATGAAATACAATAATATTAAAATTAAGATAGATACTTGATTTATGGAGTCATGGATGATATTATGCAGATGTAAGCACACTTATCTTGAATTCACAAGCTCTTATAACTATTTTTTTATTTAAATCATACCAATTTCTTTCCATGTGGTATAATAATAAAATAATGAATAACATAAGGGAGAACTCCGACTCTCCTCCACTATAAATACCACACATTCCCCATGTTTCTATCACACCTCTCAAGACATGATACAAACCTATGTTCATTCTAATACTCCTCTCCATCCCCGTCCCCACATATAAATCTTACTAGTCTCACCGAATGGCCAAAACCAAGGTCCTTATGAAGGATGTCAAGGTGAATAAATCTAGAGCTAAACTTCCCTTTTTGTTTATTTTCATTTTCTATTATATTCTTCTTCATTCAACACTTCCCCTATCCAAGAGGAATGCATGGTAAATAATATTATATATATTATGTATATTGAAATATATAGGTAATATTTTATATCTTACATCTTCTCCTCTCCCACTTATTCTAAAAATTAAAACACCGTCCATGATGTGTCAATTTACCGACACTATGGACGACGTGATTTCAATTTCTGTTACTTCAGTCAAAAAATTTCATAAATTTTTTTTTTGGTTGAACAATATTATAATTTTTATAGGGTTTCGGAATCATTTATTACATATGTTATAAATTTATAATACAAAATGAGATCATTATGATCCAAGACATTCCAAAATGACTTAAACAAATATATATACTGTTATAAATTATGAATCATCCCCAGGTCAAAATTAGAAATGTTAAATAGTATAATTAATGGTTATGGAAATATATAAATACTATTCCATTTTAAATATATATTTTCCCTTAAAATTTTCAAGAATATCCATCATGAACCAATCATGGAAACCATGTGAAGAACGCACCGGAAAAAAATAAAATTAACAAAATATTATTAATGAATTTGTCAGATGATGTTATAAAATCACCATGGATGTTTTTATAAACATTAATATCTTTGTTTAAAATAATAATAACACTATTTTATCATTAATAAATGAGTTTTAAACACATTTTAGGGAATTTTATCCTGAGATAAGGGATCCACTATTTCTCACTTTTATTCAAGAATATCCTCTATGTTGTGGTTGTTTTTATTCTAAGGAAGGGTTATGTTTTAGAACAACCCCCATAATAACATTATGATTTATAAATTATAAGAGACACTATTCACTATCATTATCCCCTCCCATTTCCACCAGATACCATTCCGAAAATTTATACGGGAATTCTTAACCCCATTTCCATTCTTTGGGTGAACCTTCATATTAATTAGTTATTTGGTATTGAGATTATTTGTTTGTTTAATTTTTATTTATATTATGTAGTATTATTTTAAATTATTATGTATACACATTTTTATTCCGTTCTATTAATTCTTACTCCAATTATATCTTTATGGGACTTTCCTCTTAAAATCCATTTTCCATTTTATCAAATTCATAATGATTTTTCATTTGGTATGAGTAGTTATAGTAATTTCATGGTGCTTTATTACTATTATGTTTACATTATATGTTGACAACGTGGGTTTTTATGAATATTATTTCATTATTCTATGAATGGTTTTTATATTTTTATCGTTATTTGTTTTACTAAAAAGGGAATTTCAAAAACAATAATGTGTGTTTATTATGGGTTCAAATGAGTTATCAGGTGTTTTATTCATGATATTTTCCATGGACATAGTTATGTGGGGTTTATAAAATTATATCTCATGATATGTTGGGTTGATCCCATTATATTTCAAGATATGACTGGTGACCCCCATTATAGTTGTACAATGTATTGGGTACTCTAGAGATGGAAGTTGACTGAATGGATTTACCATGTTTAAAGGGTGATGTTATGAGTGAAATGTTAAATAAATCCCAAGGATAATACTTGATGTTTCTATTCATTCTTATGAGTTTTCAAGAAAACTATTTTTAAAGGGATCTCATGTTTCCATCAGACTAACTTTTTTCCATTAACTATGTAACATACTAATCTTTTTTGTTCTCGTCAGAAGATTAAAAAATGTTTTTCATAGGATTCATTATACTTTAAAATGATAGTTATGGTGCCACTGTAAATGAATCCAATTTGTTATATTTTAATTATTTTTGTAAACTATAATTAAATATATATAAAACATATTATCAAATTGTCTAGAAACAAGACATGAAAATGTCCTTATTTGTATAATGTACTCTGTATTTTTTAGTTATATATTTTACAAAAAAATACAAAGCATGTTTTAGTTCTGAATCTGGATGTTAGGTATTAGGTTTTTACAGGAATACAAAATCCTATCTTCTTTTGTAAATATTGAATAAAAATCCCCTAGAAAAAGAATCCTTCAAATGAAAGAAAAAATATTACAAAAAATAGATTTATGATATAAATTTTCAAAAGAGTATTATATGTAATATATAATAATAGATAGGTGCAATACATATTTCATTTCCCAAAGAAAAACATTGAGATGAAGAATTCCTATACATTTACTAATCTCTAAATCAATACGTCATAAAATATAGAAAACAGTTTTTTTATATCTATATTGTATTAATTATAAAAATAATAAAACACATTAAACATTTTAATACATTCCAAAAAGTCACATGTAGTGAATATGGAAATGGATAAAAAAATTCCTTTGAGACAAGAAAACCATATAAAAAGTTTTCACGTGCTTCGTAAATTGTATCAAAATCCTCTATAATGATTTTATATTTGTTATAAAACTCTAAAAAATCATAATAAAACATTTTAAACAAGATAATACACACATATAATTTATTATAACCATTTTTTAATATTTATTCAATAAACTCATTGTTCATAGTGTTTTTCATTCCATTTTTTATTAATGGTTTAGTATGATGGTTCAATTACATTCAAATTTTGAATGAATTATCATATAAACAACCATGATCATACAATAGGGATGATTTTTAATCATTATAAACACATTTCATAACAAACCAAATAACAAATTTTTTCGATAAATGGGTTACATTACGTCATGGAGACTGTTTTCAGTGTGTACACACAAGTGACGTTTTCACATTTCTATGTATTCAATGAATGAATGTTAAGTAGTAATTTACAAATATAGTATCATATTTATATCATATAAATCGTAAATATTTTAAGATATATTATAAGGAAAATACATATAGATAAAACTTTTAAAAAATTTCATCACTTCATGTAGGGGTAGTCCCCACATTTTCATAGGGAACATTATCATTTTATAATATATGAGACTGTAATAAGTGTAAAATTCATATATTTTATTAAATATTTCTCTGTAAATATAATTTAAATTATTTATTTATTTATTTATAGTAAACCCAATTCTTATTTTCATTACACGAAAATTTTTTATTATATAGCATGAATGACAGACAAAACCGTGAATCATCAAACAATAAAATTATATAATATTAAATTTGATCATTATATAATAGTAATTAAATATGTGGGTCTTTGTAGTATAGAGTACTTTATGAAAAAAGTATATATTTCTAACTCAATATAAATATAAATATATAATCTTTGAAAATAATATATCTATTTTTTGTAAATTAATTATTTTCAAAATTCATATATATCTTCAAAATTGATTATAACAAATTTTTATAATAAATTATATTTAATAAGTTATATATAATTTATAAAATTAATTATATAATATTCACTTCATTTTTATAATAGTTCAATTGAGATTAACTTATGGTCAATTTTTATGATTTTTCCGAGAGTATTGATTATTTTATTTTCATTAATTAAATCATTTAAATTATGAATTATGTTTTAATGTTACATAATTATTATTTAGTAATATTTAGTCCCATTTATTACTTTTTAATGATCTTTATATTTGATTTTATTAATTTTTTGGGATTATAAATTGGATTTTTCTAAAAAAAAATTAATGTTCCCAATTGAAACCATTTTAATATATTTAAATAATACACAGTGAAAAATGTTTTAAATTTATTTAATATATTATATATGAAAATAATTAATATATATTCCTAAAATAAATATTGTATCACATAGATTTAATATAAATTATCTTGTTCTTGAAAAAAACAGACTTCTCAAAATCCATATTTTTCCTCTATTATACCGGGTTTTCTATAAAATTATTCATTCAACTATTTAGGAATATAATTGAAATAAAATAATTTCTCAATCATATTTTTTAGCTTATATTAAGGATAATTTTTTATAATTTTCTTTTCAGATTAAATTTTTGATGAAGAGTCCATAATACTAATTTTTAATTAAAAACATATTTTATGATTAAAATTTTAAAATATATTGATATTATTTTAAATTTTTTATCGTATAATATGTTATATTAAACAATGGTTAATATAAATTATTTCTCTTGAATAATTTTAATATTGGATTTTGATATCATAACTTCGTAAACATCAGAAAATTTTCTCTTCAGAAACTCACTTTGTTATCATAATTGTAAGAATAACATTAAATTAAAATTATCCCATTATGTGAATGGAATTAATAATAATGGATTAAAATTTCTAATAAAAATTATTTATATTTTATAATAACAAAAAATTAACAGTAAAAATTGAAAATAAATTTATATTAGTTAAGGTAAAAATTGGTTTACTGTGGGTAGGGGGGGTTAAACTGAAATGATAAAGGAAAAAAATAACAAAAATCATTTCCAGTATCCATTTCTAGACCATATTGAGACCACATAACTTATATTATTATTAATAGTCCATTACTGGAGACTTATAATATAAGAAATTTTGATGGGAATTATTTCGTTCCAAATAATTTCATGTGTTCCACACACATGAGTTATAAAAGTCCTATCATGTCATCTCCTTTAACAACTTAATTTTTTCTTCATAAATTACATGGTCCAATAGCTTCAAAAAAATATCAACCATAGTCATAGAATCATTATTTTTTACAATAATCAAACAAATGAATGATTTTCTTGCAAACTAAAGGTTGACACCTGAAGAAGAGGCAACATTAATCGACAAACGTTTTTGTCTTATTTATTGATCCAACTAGTTAAATTATTATTATAATATGATGATATAAAAAAATATTAAATATTATAGGATATTTTATGTTATTTTAAGGACCTAAAACCATATACACTTAAATGAAATGACTTACAAGATCATCATTCATGTGTATAATGGACTACCACATCACAAACTGATGTGATTCGTTTTTCTATTACCATATCTCATGATTGGGTATGCTGATGGATATAAAGTGTATATATGATGATTATATATTCTTTAACCTCTTGATAAATTATATAATACATACCATTTAACGATCTATTCCATAGGGGGTAAAACTATGTCACTCGTGTGTACGAAAAACGATCTCCTTGTGAATCAATGTCTTTCTCGTTTCACTATTTCATTAATAATATTATAATAAGGATAAAATATGTAATATAAATTAAATATAAATGATATTAAATAAATATTTATCATTATGAATAGATTATATCTCATTTTTTTCTTACATTTTCAGTCATAAAAAAGACATGACATCATTCGAATACATGTGGTCTTCCACATGCACAAAATGTCGTCACTCTCTTTTACTCATCAAACCAAATTGATTAAAATATAATTATAGTTAAGGAAGTAATATTTATTTAATAGATTATGATATTTTTTTATAAATAATATATTAACTACATCCTTTCAATAATGAAATTGTTAATAAAAAATGAAATGGAATAAATAAATAATATATGATATGATATATATAACATTAGTTTAGTAATAGATATACAAAAACATATATTTACTGTATTGGAGGCTTGAATGTGTATTATGGAAGTTCAAACATACGGTAAGTGATTTTAATACTCTCTTTTATTTTTGAGAGACATAATAAAATTCATTGCTTACTTATTTTCTATGGTGTATATACTACTAATTTGACATTTTATATTATTAATAAATAATTTTATTTATATTCAATGTGTCAATTGATTTTATTCATTAATTGGGATTATGATTAAAATGATTTCAAAAAAAAGTATGGATTTTGGTTCAATTCTCCTTCATTGAGACATATATTATGTTATATCAATATCATCTCTTATGAGGTGTATATAAGTCCCTGTTTAAATTAAATACAATTATATTTTTTATCCTCATTACATTTCAAGTACCATATAATTTTTTTCATTCATTTGGAATATAATCTATTCTTACCATTGATATAATGAATTATATTACAATCACATCGTTTACCAACATTGTTTATGGTTATGTTTTTTATGGTAAAATATTAAGATACATACCTCACAAAACCCATTAATATTTTTCTCTTATCGGTATTAAGGATTTAAATAGTACTAAATTTCACAACCATTGGTACATAAAATAATTGAGAAGTTTTTTTAGGAAAATACAACTTCATCTATGACATCAGTTGAAAATTTGTTTTCCTCCAAAATAATGTTTTAACAAAAATCATTAAAAAATGTTTCCATATTCAACTATTATATAGAAAAGTCATTTTGATTTTTTTTATATTTTTACAAAAATGTTTTTAATGTATCATCGTACCAATTTCCAAAAAATTCCAGTTAGGATTTTAGAAATAGAGACGAAAGAATTCTTATTTTATCATGTACGACATTAATAAAAAATACCACCATCATGAATATTATTTTCATTGATTCATAGATTATATTTTTTCAACATTACATTGAATTATTTCTTGAAAAAATGAAATGTTTTTAAAATACCACTTTTCAAAGAGGAACATATATTTTATTCATGAAATGTTTTAAATGATCGATCAAAATAATTTTCTATCCATGATTAAATTTATTGATATTACTTATGCCTTATAAGGGAAATGAACCAATGCTAAAATTAATATTATCTCTTTGAATGGATTATGTTTATTTTGGTATGATATTTATGAAACCACTTTCTCTTCCATGCATTCTACCATGATAAAATTCTTATGAAATCATCTTATTTATTTCATATCATATGATATGATGAAATGATGAAATGATTATGAAACATATCCATTTTCTATAGGATATTATATATTGAGATGTTTATGAAACCTATTTATTTTAATTGTTCATGATATGATGTTTTATGATAATATATAACACATATATATTGTTCTTATTATGAAATAGTTGGAAAAAATATCATTATCTAAGGAATTGGGAAATTATTATTATTACTTGAGATCAATTAGTACACGGGAGATCATCCCATGCCTAGAAAAGGTTACATGAAAGTTCATTCCAAGCCTGATGTACATGTATTAGTTGTTATTATTAGCCGTACATTCTATGAATATCATGGTGGGAATGTATGAAATATGACTTTATATAGTTTTGTGTAACTGAAAAATCCATGTATTTTAAAAATATTTTTCTCCCATAGTTTGTGTTATTTTTTCATTAGGATTATCTATTTCGAACATACTAACATTATGTGATGACTCATGTTTCATTTAACTAATATTAAATGTATGGTTTTGAGATTTTATTCACTTATTCTCAGGACATTACATTTGTTATATGATTCTGTATTCTCTTATTTATCATTACAGTGATTATGAGTACATAATTTATTATGGTGCTTCTACCTAGTTTATAAAGATATGTATTATTCATTATTATTCATGAAGGGTGATAAATATGAATAACTCAGTGGGGGATGATGTAGATAACTAATGAATTAGTTGTTTATGATTCCATGTTTCTAATGGAAATAAACTATTATAGTTCTCTTATGTTAATTAGTTTAATGTGTTTAATATTAATCTAATAATACATAATAACTATTATTAAAAATAATTGGGTTTTACTATTATAATCTTATTTTATATTAATTTATATTGTTTGAATAAATCAATTTATTTGATTAATTTCATTGCATGTTACACAAATTTATGATTTATTCATATACAACACTATGTTATTCATGTGCTACATGAAACATATATTTTATATTTGGGTACAATAAATAATGAATTTTTTATATTTTATTTTTAATATCATGCTGATATTTTATCTCCAGTAAGTGTAGACATATGTTTCATTACACAGAACTTTGGGTTCAAATGAAAGTGACATATTATCAAAATACAACTTTTTTATCACCTAGAAATTAGAATTTAGAGTTTGAAAATGACTAACAAAATAATGAAAATATATTTTTTATGGTTTTATAAAATTAAATATTATATAACCAATTAATTGTAAATTAATGTATTACCTATTTGAAAATAACGAAATTTTATTTATAAAAACCAATTTTTTTATGAACATACATATGTTATGTAGAGACTAAGCCTCAGAAGGCTGTTAGCTGGTGTTTTATATCAATAATATTATCATGATGACCAGAAATCAAATCTCAAATGATCAGTAATTTAGTATCCTTTGTAAACTATCTATATATATCATTCATGTGTTAATAAAAATTACACTAATTATGAAATAAAAATTCAATATAAAATTAATGATAAAATTATTCAATCTTTTTTATCATTGAATATAAATAACTGTAAACATCTAGGATTCCATGTGATATGGAAAAAAAGTGTGAGATTAAATGGTATGTAATGGTAAAGTATAATAGATGAAATAATCAATCAATCAGAATAAAAATTGTGACCTATAAAATAACTGAAATCACAAAACCATATAATAAATAAATGATGAAGGAAGTTCATAAAAAATATATAATTTTAATAACAAGAAACACATTACCTTAAAATAACCAGATAATAAAAATTCAATATGGAAAAGTAAGAAACAGAAACACTTGATAATTAATCAATGATCTAAAAATGGAATGTGTCCAGAGATATGTTGATGAGATGTCTCACAGATAAATAATGGGAAAAAATGAGATAAATAAACAATTAATGGATGTTTTTTATAAGAAACTGTAAAACCTATACCATCAAGACCATTCACTATAGATTTTAAAACCATATATAGAAACATGTTTAATTTTTGCAACTAGTTTTCTGTATGAGAACCTTTTGATTAACCGAACAACTATATAATGTTTGATATACACCTACCAATTATCGTTTAAAGCATTCCACATATCAAAAAAGAAATTGATATTCCCTATCAAACATCAGTATTCAATAATGAATAAATCATTATCAATATTTCTACAAATAATCAAATAAATTTCAAAGTATACATTGTATAAAAAATATTATAAGGTTTTGGAAACATTAATACCTATGGTAATTTAATTGTGAAATTTAGGAGAAATTAAATGGAAAAATGATCCCATGAGATTAAATATTTCAATATGGATAATAAATAAATCAAATATGTGAATGTGAATACTATCCTTGGTCAAATAAATCATATATAATCCATATTAATAATAAGTATGGTATTAATAAAATATATCCCAAGTGTTGTAAAATAAAGGGTTGTTGTCAATAATGAATTGAATAAAAATATCTTTTAGAAACAATCTTCAAGAAAACATCCTTTTTTTGAAAAAAATTCCATTTAAAATTAATTTTGAAATAAATTTCATTAAAAATAATCCTTTTAAATAATAAAAAACATTAAATAAATAATGGAATGTAAATATTTACTTGTTTTATGAGGTAAAAATATTATTCATTTTTCATGGTAAATGGTTATAAATATGACTTGTTTGTAAAAGTAGATATGATTAATTTGAATAAAATTGTAAAAAGGGAAAAATTTCTTTGATAAGCCATGTTAAAATAATTTTTGAGAACATTTTTTTAAAATTAGTTTTTTAGAAGAAAATAGGTACTCTGAAAAAAGAGATTAATGAAGTCTGGTTTCATTTAGATAATTTATATATAAAAATTCAGTACTAAAGAGTGGGAATATTGTAATATTACATATAAATTTCATGAATAAACAATGAAAAATAATATTTAATAAATTATTTTCATCTGATCAAATGATTTCTTCTCATATAAATTCAACTATATATAATACAGAAAAAAGAGATTATAACGTATACCCTAGAAAGGATTATAATTTTGGAGTGAGAATAAATCAATTAGAAGATTATGTGTCTCAATAGTAAATCGACATATAGAATATGAAATACATAAAGATATTTTCAAATTCATTATACACATGATCATATAATATAAAATAAAACAAGTAATTAATATTACTCAATGCAGAGAAATTGTGTTATGAAATTATTTTCCACTTTTTACCTTTTAACTCAAATACCCTTAGATTAAATAATTAAAATTAAAACTCAAAGTATCTTTAATATAGATTAAATAATTATAATATATGAAAATTTGGTAGCATGTGCATCATATATAAAAAATTAGAGGCATCAAAATGTTGTTATTGTTCAATGAGAAAGTTAGCGATCACCAAAATATGTGATTTTGTAAAGATTACATGATGAGAGTAATCATTACATTCCCAAGTGTGCCATATAACATTGAATAATTTGAATAATAATCTCAATAAAATAACAAAAAACAAACAAAACTTATAATATGTGGATAATAAAGTGTTTCCAGATATAAAATTTCAAATGGAATCATATACACCATATAAAAGAAACTGGGTGGATAACAACAAATAAGACAAAATGGAATGTATATTGAGACAAAATCACAAACCGTCAATTTGATTTATCTCATGTGTATTGAAATTACTAAATAAAAAAATTAATTATTTACTTTTTTGGACATTTTTCATGCTTAATATTACCTTTATTTCACATATCACTATGTTGTATACAACTACCTAAACAATTTTGTTTACACTAGTTGTGTTCATCAAATTTTATTTATGTGTCCAAAAAAATGATATGTATGCTATGCTCAAAAGGGTCAATATATAAAATATACATAATAATAATAATAATGTAAAAATTATAATATTAATAAATAAATTATAGTTTTAAAATAATCCTTAAATATGGTTTTGAAAAATGAAACTATGATACAATCATAGAGATGGTGGGTCTACATATGCCTATGTAACATTCCCATTTTCCAATTATCATTATCTAATGAACATATGTAACCCTATATATTTACATAATAATCATTAAATCATAAATACCATTTAATTTAATAATATATATATTTATATAATTATTTTTGATTTTAAAGGAATCACATCATGTTGTGGAGGCATTAGTCCACACATCCATGATTGACATTATCACTTCTTATTATGTAAAATGTTAATAATGAAAATATTATATATATATATATATTGTATAAAGGTAATAATGTCATTAATTTCATACAAATTATTTTATATTTGCATGTGTTTAATTATTATCATCCAATATACATTCTACGTATTCTGTGATCAAATCAAATCGCTTCTAAGAGTTTGTATTCCACACACCCACAAGTGGTGTTATCATATTTACACAATATGGAAAGTATAAATTTATGTGTTATAAAAGAACTAAATATACAAAAATACATAATAATTATCATATTTAACATATATAAATTGATTTTCCATCATAATGGATACCATGATATGAAATAAAGGAATAATGAACAATCGTCATTTTGTGAGGTGATAGATCATTGTTCTTGTAAATAGTATGTTCACTACCCATTAGATAGAACTGTGTGTATGTGTGGGATTAAATGTGGTAAAAAACAGAGTATATTTAGTATACTTTATTTGTTATATAATCTTGTAATAAGAATATTTTAAGGGGTGGATAATGGAAATGAAACTAAGGAGCTTGAAGAAAGATTCTACCTTTCATCAGGTATCTAATAATGGTTTGAACCAATGGGAATAATGTGATTTCATTATTCAAAAATATAGGATTCTATTCATGGGGTGATGGGATTTTATGATATTTATGTTTAGATCTTGGTTGAGTAATAGTGTCCTTATAGGTGTGAAGAAGCGGGAGTAGGGAACAATTTGTTATAGTGGTGGAATTGTCCACTGTTGTAATATTTTGAAAATGGAATGCCATACACAATTTTAAAATTGAATGGTTCACCAATAATGGTCCAATTTTGATCTAGTGGAATATAGGGTAGATATACATCCATAAAATGTCTTATCTATATGTTCCCTGGTCTTTTTGGGCCTTATTATTAAATTTTATTCCCTTAATTAGCATAATTTTACCTTAATCAATGTAATTTATTTTGATTACATTAAATAATATATTTTTTTATTAAACTATTTTGAACATATTAGAAAATATAAATTATTGTTATTAAAGATATGTAATCCATTTAATGAAGTTCCAGTATCATATGTGGAGAAATTAATTTAAATTTAATCATGTGTACATGACGACATTGTTGTTTTTTAAAGTAAAAAAATCCAAAATTTTACTATGTTTTTGTTGTAACATTTATAGTGAAATTTATTCCAATTTTTAAAATAGATTAACTGAAAAAATTGATGTAATTTAACATAAAAATTAATTTAAAATTAAATTTATCCTTATATCTAAATTATTTAAAAATTATTTTCGAACTAAAAATAGGAATTTTTTACTATTCGTTAAAAAATTAATCTTCAATGAAATATAAAAAATGAACCATAAATAAATTTTTATGTTTATATCTAATTTTTTTTGGTTTTTACATATATGATATATAATTTATTTTGTGTAAGATTTATTTTTTTCATATCTTATTCGTATCAAATATATGTTATGAATATAAAAAATATTATATTTCATATATAATATATGTAAATATATTACATTGATATCACTAAATAATTTTATTTAAATTAATTTATTTTGGTAAAAAAAAATTAGAGCATAAATTTTTTTTATAAAATAGTACATTTATTTTATGTTAGATATTATATTTTATTCTTATTAATTTGTAAGTAATCAATTTATATAATATTTTTGTAAGCCATATATTTTCGTAAATTAGTTAATTATATCCATATCTACTACATTAATGGCTGAGTTATATCTTATTATATTAAATAATATATTATTGTTTGGTAAAACATGGTTTTTCTTATAATGCAAGCTATTGAAGAAACTCAATATGTCGTATGTCAGATGGAAATTTAGTATCAAATGCATTAAAACATATATTATATATTAAATTTATTTAAAATATTTTATATATTATAAATTATTAGTTTATTATATTCCCATATACAATTAGGGTTTCATGTCATACATGACTCAAATATAGTGTTCATACTTTAGAATTTCTAGGAATTACATTCTCCTCATTGTAATTAAATTGAATCCTCTCTATTTATACATGATATTGGAAATATATTTTTTTATATTTACTTTTTTTGAAATCCCACATCATGATGATGGTTCGTAAAACATCCTATTGAAAACATAGAGACTATGAGTTATAAATGTCATACAAAATAACATATAACTATATCTCTATGTATAAGAACATTATTTGCAAGTTGATATAAAAGCATAAAGTAAATGGTTAAATATTTATGGGGAGTTATTGAGTTATTTAATAACAAACAAGTTAATGGTCAATGCATAATTAAGGGCCTTAAAGAAAAAAAATCTATGATGATTTATAAGAACATTGATTCCACACAAATTAAGGTATTAGGAAAAACATTTATATATAAGTCATTTTCATAGTGTATGGTAATTATTGTACTTCCTATGAATGTATTGGAATTCACATAAATTATATATTTTATTTCGTATAATAACGTTCATATTTTTTGGTGCTTCAAAAAAATTTAAATTTATGCCTTACTTAACGAAATGTATATCAAAAAATTAAATTTCATTCATGAATAAATTAAATAAACAATTAACAACTTTGAGGCCCATAAAATAATGAAAATTCTAACTATTTGTCTAAAAATATTATCCAATTTCAACAGGTTTAATAAATTAATCACTAAACCAATTAATATACATTATTTTTTCATCATTAATATCATTTTATGATAATGATCAACTAATAATAATGAAATATTAACAAATACATTATGTAGGTCAATGGTTGTCATGAAACCCATAACATCTTTTAGTCATGGAATCATGTATCATTGAATTACTATACTTGATTGGTATTTACCAAGAATAAATTTTTTCCTTTTAAAAAATATAAATATATAGTTTCATAAAAATTTATACCTCCCTGAAATAAGTTTAATAATGAAATATCCTTTTATCTACAGTTTTCAATACAACCCAAATATATAAATAATTAAAACATTTATTTTCACATAGGTTATTAATTAGGGTAGGTTTTATCCATAATATCATTCATAGGATTTATAAATCATGACACCTTATATTCAATTGGAGACACCTTAGGTTTATCTAGAGTAATTCGTGGTAATAATCCTTCAAATATATTTTTAAGGGAAATGGGAATTTTTCTAGGCACATCCTGTAGGTGTTTTAAAATAGTTTTCTAGGAAATCTAGATGTTGTGTACCAGTTTTAGTCGAGTCATTCCCGACACACCTTTCTAGATGTGTAACTCATATGTCCATCTATTCTAGAACCACATCCACCTGTTATATGAATACATTGATGTATTGTGAGAATGTCCCCAATAATTTCTAATTTAAAACAATTACAGGGTGTTCATCTACCATTATCCCCAAACTCTACTTTAGGGTTACACACTCTAATATGTTTTAACTAAATATAGTCTCTATGGTTTCTACTAAACATTCATTTACTTCAAATATAGTGACCAATCCCCAGAATCCATGGAGATTATATCTGCGGTCAATTACATTTGATTTATTACAAGGAATAAACGCCCAAATGATCGAGAGTTTAGTAGTCCTCGTAAACCATATACATACATGAGTCTTCTACTAATAATTAATACACTAATTATTTACTATTTTCTTCTAAATATGTTTCATGATTTATTTATTACTTCTCATATATGTAATCATATATTTCATAGTAAGGTTTTGTATTCCCAAGGAAAAGGAATGAAAATAATGGTGAGATAAAATGGTTAAAAAGGAGAAAGTATAGCAGAAGTTACAAGGAATCAATAAGAGTGATAATTATAACATGGTAAAAAAATTAACTCAACTTTCATATAATCAATAAACTTGGGAAGATGTGCATAAAAAATATGTCTAGGAAACAACTATAAACACATGTCTTTAAAATAAGTAAATAGGTGAATATCAATATGTAAATGTAAGAATCTAAAACACAATCCATTTAAGTAATGAATTAATAATGATATGCCTTGAATTATATTCCAATAAAACATATCAATGATTAATAATGGAAAAAAATAATTGATGGTAATTCTAAATTATATGACGTCGTGTCTATGGAACATGAAAACCTATACCATCAAGATAATTCATATAATTGTTTTCAAACATTGATAAAAACACAAATAATTTGGGAAAATAGTTTATCTCATGAGAACCTATTGATTCATCAGGGATATATATAAAATCCATTCCCCACGGATTATTACCATTCAAAATAATTCTACATATCGGATAACAAAAAATAAATAATATGCCTTATCAAATATACCAATTGAATATATAATATTAAAATGTAAATATTTCCACAATAAATCGAATAAATATCAGTGTAGAGATCATTTGTAGAATTTTATATTGTTTCAGGGATAATAATATCCATGATAAATTAAATGGATAATTTAGGGGGAAATTATAACATCAATTATCATAGGAGATTGAATATTTCAAGGAGAGTAACAAATATATTAAGGATGTGAATGTGAATATTATCATTGTAAAAATCATTCATAAACCATGTAGAGTAAGAATAAGGATGGTATAAATAGAATAATTCCCAAGTAGAGTAAAATAAATAGTTTTTTTCAATGAATAATAGAAATAAAAATTTAATAAATAATTTTTTTGAATAAAATATCATTTATTTTGAAAGAACATTTGTAAAACATTTTCGTCAAAAAAATATTTTGAAAATATTTTTTTTAAATTAATACTTTAATTATTCAAAGGAATAATTATAGATATTATGTATAAAAAATCCTTACTTTCCGTATGAGGTAAATAGAACATTCCATTTACATGGTAAATGGTTAGAAAAATCCATTGTTTCGGAAGAGACAAGAGGATTTCTTTGAAATCATTTGTTATTGAAAAATAGGGTAAGACAATCTTTACAAAGTCAGGTTAATAACATTTTTGAATTCATTTTTAGAAAATGTGGGTTTAAAAAGAAAAAAGGTTCTCCAATTAAATATTGAAATGATATTTGTATTCATAAAAACATTTTATATGTCATTTTCAGAAGTGGAGAGTGGAAAATTTGTTCTATTAATTAATAATGGTCATGAGTAACAATAAGAAAACCAAATTAAATGGTTTATTTGATAGTGAGAAAATTAATTTCTCAAATAGAATTTTAATTGTAAATAATCCTGAAAAAATGTTATTGTAATGTAAACCCACACATGGAATATAATATTAGAGTGAGAATAAATCAATTTTTATATTATGTGTATCAACTGTAAATCAACCTATCACAGTGAAAATTAATAAATATATAGTCAACCAAATGATACACACTATTATATAATATTTAGGGCAATGAGGATATAATTTAACCCAATGAAAATAAATTGGGTTATGAAATAAATTTACACAAGGTTACTTTGACCTCAAATCACATTTGATGAAATAATTCAATTCAAATTAAAATTATCTTGAAGAATGATTGAATAATTATTTTATATTACAGTGTTGTAGTATGTGAACAATATATAACACATTAGGTGCACAATAATCAGGATATTGTTTTTATAAAATGTTTAAAATCTCAAAAGGATGAGAAATTGAAATAATAATTATTATAATAAATATTCTCATTGATAAAAAGGTTTAAACATTCTAAATTGTCCCATAATATTGAAACATTTAAATTATAATTTTCAGGAATGAATTACATAAAATGAAAATTATAATATAATTATAAGAAATAGTTTTAGGATATAACATTTCAACAGGTAGTATATAAACTATATAAACATAACAGTGCATAATAACTTATATTCCACAATGGAATGTAAATTTAGGCGAAATAAATTACCTTTAATAAATTTTGTAACTTATGTATGTATATTATTTAATAAAAAAATATGTTAATTCATTTCTCTCCTCAAAACATTTTTAATTTTTATCATTACTTTTATTTCACTTGTTATTATGTTTTATACAACTATAAATTTTTTTAATTAAATCGAGTGTTTTGAAAAAATTCAGTATATGTGTCTAAAACAACATTTATAGGTCAATTATGGGCATTGAGATCCTTATATAAAATCTATAGAATGATAATAATTTCATAGTAATCATATTTAAATATGCATCATACTTTTAAAAACTATCATTAAATATTTTATTTGAAAAGTGAATCAACTCTACAATCACGGGGACTGTATGCCTTATGTACTCTTGGTAACGTTCTTAATTTTCTATGATCACTATGGAAAGAATGAAATTAACAAAATATAATTATATAATTATCATTATATAATAAAAAAATTGTATTTAATCATATATATTTATATATATAATTTTTATGATGTAAAAGGAATCACATTCTGTTGAAGAGGTGATAGTTCACACATCAACAACCATAATTATCACTTTTTAGTGTGTGAAACTATACTAAAGAAAATGATATATATATACTATTTATATAAATGTAATTATTTCATGAATATTATATATAATTTTTTATTTCTCATGGGATTATTTATAAAAATCATTTATAAATTCCATGTACTGTGTTATCAAATCAGATAACTTTTATGAGGCAGTAGTCTAAACATCCACAAACAATGCTATCATATTTAAAAAAAATTGAAAGTATAAATGTATATGTTTTAAAATAATTAAAGATTCATAATGACATAATTATTATCATATATAACATATATAAAAATATTTTCCATCATAATTTCCCCCATGAGCGGTGGTAAAGGAAGAACCAACAATCATTGTTTCGTGAGGCAGTAGTTCACCGTACTAATAAATAGTATGTTTGTTACCCACTAGAGGGAGTGAGAATAAGTGCAATAAAAAATTATAAAATAAAAATTCAATTATATTTAGTATAGATCCATTTTTATAAAATCATTTAAATATAATACATGATTTGGTGGATAATGGAAATGAAACAAAAGAGGTTGAGGAATGTGGTTACCTCTTAATTAGGTAGCTCCTTTTCATTTGAACCAAAGGGTGTCCATGGACTTATTTTTTCAATAGGTGAGGCTTATAATATTCCAGTAATGATTTTTAGGAGTTATTTAGGATGATATTGTCCTAGATAAAGTGTATTGATATTTTTTTGGTAGTGGGAATATAAGAGGCCTTTTTATAGTCGTGGGGGACTTGCACTCCTGTAATATTTTGAAAAAGGAATTCCATACAAATTTTTAACAATGAAATTGCATATCATAATGGTCCAATGTAAATAATATCAAGTATTTGGTCTAAATGGTTTAATATAATTGAATTTGGATATCTATCTAGGTCATTTGGGCTGTTAAGATAAATGTTTAATCCCTTATTAAGCGTAATCTTACATAAATCATAGTAATATATAAGAATTAATTTCACTAATAATTTTGATAAAAACTAAGTTAACCTTATTATAAATAAGAAATTTTTATGATTTAAAATATTTAATCCATTTTTTTTATTAAGATAAAATAAATTTAAGAAATTATTTTAAATTCAATCTCGCAAACAGGGAAAAAATATGATATTTTTAAATAAAAATGTCTGAATGATTTGTATATTTTTATAGAAAATTTCAAATAAAAAATAATTATAAATAAGTAAATTGTATTAGTTGATAATTTTTATATAATTATACTTTGAGACCAAATTTTCATTTATTTTATCCTTATAATTAATTTATATGAAAAATTAATTTTGAACAAAAATTCAATATTTTCACTATTAATTTAAAAAAAACTTCACATAATTATACTAGATATTAAACCTAATTTTTTTATGTTTTTAACTCAAATAGGATTATATTTAAACATATATAATCTATTAATATTCAAAAAAATTAATTTTAAATTGTTTCAACATTAAATGCTTTTGAAAAATGATTTAATATAAATATAGGTTTTTATATGTAAAATTGGGTCTGTTTTTATATTATGCTTATCAAATATACTATATGAAAGTAAAAAATATGTTATTGAATAGTATATATATATATATATATATTACATTAATAGCACATAATAATTTCAATTAATTTAATTTATAATGGTGAAAAAACAATGTGATCATAATAAATATTTTTCTATAAATTATTCACATTATATTCAATTGACTCTTATATTGATTTTAGATTTATTGGTAACTAATTAATTTTTTTCTTATTTTTTAAAGCCATATATTTTTAAAAATATAGTCAATAAAATTAATAAATACTAATTTAAGAACTATATTTCATCTTATAATAATAAATTATGACAATTCAATAATATATTATTTTTCAGTAAAATATAGTCATGTATGTAATGAAAGCTATTTAAGAACGTGGATGTCACCTATGTCGCATGCATGCTCAGTATCATATTAATATAATGATTTTGAATATATATAATTTATTTAAAATAGTAAATATTTTATCAATTATTAGTATATTTTATTCATTTATGAGCTTTGTGATGCACGTCATACATGTTATCAAATACAATGTTCCTACTTTAGATTATCTGGGTGATACATTTTATCACAATAAATTGAACAAAACAAATATGATGAATTATTTTAATTTAATTTCATATATTATATATTAATTAAACTATTTAATATTATTTAAAAGTTTTTTCAATATAAAAGATGATAATAAAATCTATTCTGCATAAAAAATAAGAAATATTTGAAAATGTTGTTTTACATCTTTTTAATGGGGAACTTATTTTAAAATTAATTATCACACATTAATAAATTATAGTAGAAACAATGTTATCTTTTATTTGGAATTTCAAAACCATTTTTGGGAGAATTTTTGGGTTTTTTTTGAAAATATTCATTTTATATTTCAAAGTAAAAATTAATGAATTTTAATTGAAAACACCCTTTTTGTTTGAATTTTTAATATAGAGAAATTATTTTTGAAATTTATTTAAATGTAAATTTAGATCAAATAAAGATAAATTAATCCAATATATTTTATAAAAATCAATTCCATGTTGAAATTTAATATAAAAATACTGTATACGTATGATCTTTTTCCCTTAAAACCCTGTTTTCTCAACACATTTGTGAGATTAATTTTAAAACAATTTATGAAAATTATATGAAATGAACTTTCAAAAAATTATTCAACATTTAAAAGCATCATTATATAGAATTTATAATATCTCCATCATTTTTTTACAATTATAATTACAAAATGTAGTGAAATTTAATCCTAAAAATTAAATGAAAACATGCATAAAAAGGTACAAAATGATAAACCTTAATAGAAAAATGAACAAAACAACCTTCAAAAAACCATTTTGTATATATAAATAATCCTTAAACCTCCATTTGTATAATTACTTTCATTATATAATTATTTATTTCTAAAAAGGTGGGTACACCTAACTACTTTCAAAAAATATTATGTTTTCCTCTCCCACACTGATAAGAGTCCACCCCTTACCTCCCCATATTCCCACCATACTAAGCCATTTTTTTGATGAATTTATGCCGAAATAAAATATTAACTTCCATTTAATTGTCATATTTGACATACATGTGGCGTAAATCAATCCATGGAAGGCCTATGGTGAAAGACAAAAAAATATACCTGAATAAGTGGAAACTTTCATCGAGGAATGTTTCTTTACTCCTAAAAACCATTTAATTAATTTTATACAATTTATATATAACATAAATAGTATCCAAAGAATATATATATTTTTATGTGTATTTTGTGACCTAAAAGCACACAAAATTTCATCAAATCTGTTTTCAAATCATCATTCTATTGTATGTAGGACTAAAAAACCTTGGACTTGGGTAGTGATGGCCGTAGCTCTAGCCCCACCTTCCCTGCAACAGAGCGGGGTTGATCTTCATCATCATTTACCATGTTATAGGTATCATCCCTTCATACCATTATATGACCCAGCCATATTTCCTTCCTTCCCACTGATTTATCATAGACCTAAGATTCTTGGTCTCTTCAAAGGCTCGCCTCAATTGGTGCATTTTTTTCCAGTGTTATTTGAGGAATCATATATTCTTAAGGTAACATTGGTGGCTCATTTCAGGAATAATTGGCCTCTAGATGATGACATGGTAATGTTTATTTCTAGCTCTTAGGGTCTTCTGGGAAGAGTGGTTGCAGGGTTACTCTATAGCTGACACAAGAAGCTTCGTTTCTCCTTTAAGGATTATGTAATATTTTCCTATACAATATACCTATGATCTATCAATGGGTGCCTCTTCTATATTCTTTTCAGGTCATATGACATCCATCTAAATCATGATGATCCTTATACACCATTTTGGTTAATATTTCTTGTATTACAACTTCTATATCAAAAAACTTCTATTCTTATGATGATTTTAAATTTGGTAGGCCTATATTTGTGTGATGGTCGCCATACTGAAGTGCGTTTTCACCTGATATCGCCTCATATTTTTATTGAGATTTATGTCTCCAAATCAACATTGGAATGATTATGGATTTCGGTGGGAGAAGTCATATATTGGAAGCAAAGGGTGGTTTTTGAGTTTTGCACCGATTAATGTTCGACATGTAATCAGTTTGGGAATCTAGATTGTTCTTGTCATCTGGGACACAATAGTAAAGTTATCCAGCAAACAGATATTGGGTTTCAGATGTCAGTCTTCCCTATTACCCATTCTATTTCTACACCAGATGATTCAAATCAATTAAAGTATTGCACAAAGGATTTTTTTAATATTCATATACATCTTTTCTCTTCTAAGACATGACTTGGTTAATCATATGCCGAGTATGTACGGTACTCATAGAATAGGAGGAGTCAATGTTGTCAATACATTTAATCTCGATGATCAGGGAGGGGTTACTTGTAATGGTATATATGCTACTCACAAGGTGGTGCACTAGGAGGATGTTGACGGTTTCACATAGGGTAGCAAGGACCAGACTGTTGGTGTTGTAAAGGAGCCTTGTGAGGATGGACCAATCAACTGCCTTCAGAATTTTAATGGTTCCATATCAAGGATTTAAACTGATGATAGTATTGGACCATCCCCTCCCTCATTTTATGATGATTTTCTTTCATCTTATGTGGATGATCAATCTAATAAGCCTTCTAGGGTTACATTTACTCAATGGTTGGATGTACAATAACATTCCCAAGGGGATGGATCAAATATTATGAATATATCAGGTTCTCTAAAAAGCGTTTCCACCATCAAACATGATAATCAGTTTGAAAGATTTTATGATGTCTCTTCATTTGAATTTTGGTCCTCTATGTCCATGAAGACCACAATTGCATAATATTAACATAGTTTCTCCTTAATGAAATGTAAGAACACAATCATGGATTCTGATGGGTTTACTTAGCATGTGCAAAAGTTACCAAGATTAAAGGATTATTCTAATTTACTAAGACTGCCAGTTACGAGGGAATCTAGCAATGGTAGGCCCCATCAAAATGGATTGGTTGATATACTTGAGGAACATATGGAAGCCTCCTCTCATGAAAACTATATTATAAACTAGGGATGGGATCTGTCTATCATTGAGCATGAAAATGAAAGAAAATAGGATGTGTAATCAAGGATCAACCAAGATCACCAAATGAATAATAAGGAAAAAATTCTTGAAGAGTATTTCATGATCAACATCTCAGAGGAGGATTCCCACAAATGTTTTGAATGAACATTAGATGCTCGTATGAATGACTTGTAATTATTTTTGATTGATATACAGAATTGGATCATGATCCGAAATATCAACGAAGGGAAGACCAGTCTCGAGGAAATTGTGAAAACATAGGAAAATATGGATTTTTTCATTTATGATCTCATTAAGGACAACCCTGATATGGATGTTTACTCCATCTAATGCACATTATTCAATGTAAAAAACCCGAAATATTTAATTTAGTTTAGAATGGAATAAAGATTTCATTTGAGTTATGATCCTAATGTATATTGAATTCTGGTTTCTCAAAATCCCATTAATGTGCTTTTGAAATAAAAATTAATGATTTTTTCTCTGTGTGTGGAGGACTACCGCCTCACGAATAGATTTCACTCTGTTTTAAATTTCCACCTATTATAGATGTGAATAATTATTTTAATTCTATTTATATATTATATATATTAAATATATGATTTTTTATGATTATATATTTATTATATAAATCATACCTTCATGAATTCCATTTTTTGATAATACGATAATGTCATTCATGTGTACGAGGGACAACCACTTCGTGAAACCATGTGATTACATGATACATAGAATGGAATGTATTGAACATGGTTATAAAAGAAATATGTGATATATATTACAAAATAATTCTTCTGGAATGATAATATATTTATATATATATATCATCTAATTTTGTTTCTATCAATATAATATGAAAATTGATACAATGTTCATGAGTACGAATTACTTACAATCTCCATGAATAGTTTATTTAATTTTATATTTGTATATTTTTTAGGATATTATAATTAAATAATTAAATAATATATATGATATATATATCATGGATTAAATTCTCAAAGTTAGGAAATCACTATGAATGTAAGTGTAACAAAAATAAAATTTCAAAACATATACAAAAAACAAAGAGGTTATTAATTAAAACATTACAATAACATTGAATTGTTTATAAAAATGGTAAACATAGTAATAATAAAATCATATATGGTATGATTTATACAAATATGTTTCCATGTAATATGTATAATAATATAATATTTACTATAAAATATGCTGTTTTTTCTACAAGAAATCAATACTCAGGGTATGGGATTTCCAATTAAATTTTGTGTTTTATGAGACTAAGCTACATTCCATCCTTCTATCATCTATGTTGTGTATATAATTCCCAATAATTTATTTTATTATTCCTATAAATAATAATATTTTAATTTATATATACATTTTATGATCTCTCTATGATGGGTTTTATTCTAATTTCTTTAAAAAATTGGTAATGGAATTTTGTTTCAATTTTCCTCTATTGGGATATATGTTATGGAATGTAGCTATATTTTATAACAAGGGGTATATAATCATTATTTTACATGTAATACCATGGAATAATTTACCCAAATTTTATTTTATGTCATTCCTTCTGGGTTATTATGAATCAAGGTAACAAAATAAGTTACAAATTTAGGTCACAATCTGATCGTTTATAAATATTGTTTTATAATTGATTTCTGTAATGACAGATTCTAATCATTATCTCATGAATTATTAGTTATTATGTTATAAAATTTTCATAAATTATATTTCAAACTAATTTTACCATTTCCAATTTTTGTTACATAAGACAATTATAAAAATGATTCTAATAAAATCAGTCATTATTTTTCTCTTTATTATCGAATTTATTTTCTTCCAAAAATGTGTTTTCTAAAAATGATTCCCAAAATTAGTTTAAATTATGATTCAATTTAATTTTAAAGGATGTGTACTTTTTAAAATTATTTTATGTTTAAAAATTAATTGAAATTATTTTCTATGTTTCCTTTTTTTAAATGTTATTTTAAATGTATAATACATGGAAAATGTGCAATGTTTTAAAAATAATTATTAAAAGTGGAAACGATATTTTCATATAGAAATGTTTTAAATTATCAATTAAAATATATTTTACTTATATGATGGAATATATTTATGATACATATGTCTTATGGGGGATATAATCCAAGGATTCAATTCTTATTCTGTCTCTGGATAGTTTATATTTATAATAAGTGATGATTTTAGAACCCATTTATATTAAATGGGTCAATCATATTTTAATGAGAATGTTAGAAAACATTTTTCTCTAGCACTTTTTAATAATTTTCCAATGATATTGACCAAAACCATTTCTATTTATATTTTTATTTAGGTTGTAGAAGAATAAATCTTTTGTTGTTTTATTATTGGAATGCATGCTTGATGTACTTTATTAATGTTGGTTTCATTAAGAGTGCTTATAAAATGGGGAGACATATATAGAAGCGCTCATGAACACACAAATTATACGATGGGCCATCCTAGATTTCACAAGTTTGTCCCCTTATAGCTTGCATGATGGTTTCACCGGAATTTTTTTTATGGCATTGGGTAACAATAAATGCTATAAGAGATCAGATGGTACATGGGAGTATATCCCAAGAACAAATATCTGGGTTCATGTGTAATATTAGAAATCAAAAATATTAGGGTACATGAATTTTTTTCCGAGACCAAATATAAGGGTACATGAGTGTTTATACCTAGCCCAATAATGAGGATACATAGGTGTTTTGTCCAATCCCAATGAATGGGGTTCCCAACTGTTTTACAAATCCCAAATGTGAGGGAATGGGGGTTTTTATACCAATACCAATGATTATGGCCCACATGTGATTAACCTATGCCCAATGATGAGGGTACATGGGAGGTCAACCCAAACCTGGAAAAGTGTGTGCATGGTTGGTCATCATAATACAAATGTTGGTTCATGGGTGGTTATCCCAAGACAAACATATAATGAATGAATTGTTGTTTAGCCTTCGTATTATATTTTTATACATATATTTATGTTGCAAATTCAATGTCTTATGTGATTTTTATGCTACCATGGCTTATGTTATTAGATATACATAATAATCATTTAGTATGAAAATAAAATATTTAAACCATTACTCACGAATATAATATTTTATAAGAAAGATATGATTTTCATATGTTATGGTCATTTTCTCATACTCTTATACTCATTTTATTCTTACGTATCTCACTTTTTTTCCATACAAATTATTTAATATCACACATTATTATCTTCACTTTCCCCATGTTATATTGTTACATATTACGTATGATATGGCTAAAATAGGTTGTAGTGGTAGAAAAACTTTTTGGAGGTGATTTAGCTCACATATGGGCAAGTTCATCTATTTCAATGTTCGAAAATGATTTAAATTTTTATTTTCCACAACTATCTAGTAATGTAAATAAATAAAATATTCCTCAAGGATGATTCAAGTTCAATGTGTGAATAGAATGGTTCATTACAGTTTGTATGAGAGAAAAGTTTTAATCATCACATGGAAACTAAGACGGGATATATTGGTAGTGATCCCTAGAGATATTTCTATGGATATTTATAAGGGTGTCAAAAAGGACAAGTCTAAGGATGAATAAAATTTTATTAAAATATATTGGAATTTTGGTAAAGGAAATAGCATGTAGTTTCTATAAAATTGCATCCCACTCTAGATAGTACATGTTGGTGTGGCTCTAGAATAGAGTTACCTATTGATAACAACCCTGAAAACACTATATTAAACTAGAATCAATTTGAAATAGGTGCATGGAAATAAGACCTGTTGTGCACTTGGTCTGACAGACCTGAGGGATAATCTTTGAAAATTCACAAAGTATTTATGAACTATAATGAATAATTTCAATAAATTATCACCATGGATGAACTATGCTAATCCATTGTTGTACCATATATAAAATATGGGTTCATGATTTAGAAATCCTTAATGTTATTTTCGATTATTATGTGCTTTTTCCGATATGATAAGTGTTTCTCATAATATGGTTTCTATTTTTTTCAGTGATAAGAACTAAAAGGAACATGGTTAATTTTGAATGGGATGTATACTTTTATGATGAATAGAATTATTAGATTATTATTAGAGTGATGGATATTGTGATTATACATAAATAGTTTTCATGGAACATGGTAAAAAAATCTAACATATCTATCACTTGGACTCTCCATAGAAGATAATGATGGAGCTCTTGAAGAGCTTAGATGGTGGAAACCACGGATAAATAATTATTTTTATCATATATATCAATAATATGGGAATAATCACTCAATTTAAATGACTCCAAATAATGGAATGATGTCTTACACGTTATTGAGAAGGCCACTAAGTATGAATTTTTTTAAAAAAGTGTTATCTTAACATAATGGATGATGATACAGGTATTTTATGGTATTATCATTGGATAAGGGTTTTAAATGTGGAATTAATGCGAATTATAAGAATAATTTTCAACGGGGAATGTTCTTGAAGATAATCAAAACTGTTGTATGAGTAATGGGTTTTTTTATTTATTAATTGGATACTAAAAAAGAAATATGAATGGTATGAGATGTCCTAATAGTATTTTTTATGTCAAATGTTAGAATCCTGATAGAATTGATGTTTATGAATGTTAATATTTGATCTCATTTTTATACGATAAGAATGTGGTTTTAAATAATAATATGATAAATGTATGTGAAGGGATTAAGAATGTGGTAGAATAATTTATGTGTTAATATATCATAATTGAATAATATCTAAATATACAAGAATTTTTCAGTATATGTTTTTCATTAAATTTATAAAATAGTTTTTTGATGGATACAAATGAAAAATAACATTTATTTACTTGATAAAATATATTTAATGAAGATACTCCTTAGTGTTTTCCTAGGGTTAAAAAAAGGTCTTTAGTTTTGATTAAGAGATGTTGGATAAGAACAATGTAAATTAAAGAACATTGATTACCTTGGAAATAGAGTAATGATTTTTTAAATGAGTAGTTTATTGTAACATCGTGGTAGTTTACATAAATTTTGTATTTAATATATATATGTAATAATATATTTTTATGTATTAATTGTTTTTAAATATATAAATAACACATACATTCACCCCTTCCAGTTTTCGAGAATATGACAACGTCGTTGATGTGTACGATAGACTGCCGCATCATGAAGCAACATGACTCATCACACATTTCATGGAATATATTGAGGATATATTATATTGGAATACATGGTATATATTACATAATAATGCTACATTAATTATATTATATATTTATATATTATTTAATTTTCTATTTTTCATTATGATAAGAAAATTGAAATCACATTCTTGTATACGTATGACCTACCATCTTAATGACCAGTGTATTTCCTTTCCTATATTTATTTTTTATAGATTACTATCAATTCATTTAATATATACATAATATATATTTTTATCATTTTATAAATTATCTAAATGATGAAATAATGATCAATGTAACATGACAATAATTAACAAGACAAAACATATTTTAAAAAAGGCGTTAATAGCCAAAACATTTCATTAACATGGATTTATTAATAAAATAGCAATATAGGGTCATAATAAAATCATATAGGATATTATATATTTGAATATTCTTAATTGGTAAAAATATAATAAAATTTTATTTATATTCAAGAGGTTTCAAAATATAATGATGTAGACAAGATTTAATGTAAGGTAATTCAACCTCAGTTTTTCCATTAGTGAGATTGATTCTATATTATTGACCTCTTTCATACATTTTGTGTATAGATTGAGCATTAATTTATTTTATTAATCATAAAATTAAAATAATTTTAATGTAAATATAAAATCTTGTATCTCTCTATATTGGGGATTATGCTTCAATTAGTTATCATATATTTGAGGGAATATTGTCTCAATTTTCCTTTTTGGGGACATATATTATGATATGCAACTATATTCATTAATAAGGTGTATATAAAGGCCCATTGATATGAAATATAATGAATTTATATATCCTTATTATATATTATAATAAATTTTATTTTATTCTCTCATGTGGATTATGATTCAGGTCTACTAAATCAGTAATAATTTTATTTTACAATCTTAGTGTTAATCATGATTTTCTATGATTGTACTTACATTGATGAAATATTATGATCTATATCTCAATAATTCTCTTTTATATTCTTTAAAATTGTTCATTCATAATATTTTAAATTATTTTTACCATTTTCCCTTAATTGGAACATATGATAATTAAGCCACATTTTTATGAAAAGTTTATTTTATTTCTCTCTTTGGTCAACAATTTGTTTTCTTTAAAAACAATGTTTACTAAAAAAATTTAAAAAACATTTTAAATGATATATTAAGATATTTTTTGTGGAAAATTATTTTTAAAATGTTATATGTTTTAAAAAGTGTTCTAAATTATTTTCTAATCTTTTTTAATATTCTTCAAGGTTATTTTTAATTGAAATGGATATCAAAATGATTTATGTTATAAAAATAATTTTCTAATGTGGAATGAGTACTGTCTATATGAAATTGTGTAAATAATTTTTTTTTAAATTTTTTTCTATTTTAGATGACATTAATTGGTGTTACATAATCCTTATGGGGAATATGATCCAAGGATAACATTCATATTATTTCTCTACATGTCTAATGTATTGATGGAATTATGTTTATGGGAATAGTTTCATTTCCATGGGTTAATAATGATCTAATGAGATTATTATTAAACACCATTATTTTTCCTAGGATAATCATGTTATAATGATATTGACATGAAACACATTTCATTTCAATGATTATATCATGTTATTAATGAAAAATGAATGTTTTTATGAGTTATTATGATTATATGAAAGCACACTGTACTTTAATCGTGTTGCGGTTCATTGAAATAGCTTATACGATTGTGTGGAAAAAATATATTTGAGTGGTCCTATGACCTCTTATACAATGGAGTGGACCAGATGTTTATCCCAATCACAATGATGAGGGTACATATGTGTCTATACCAAAATCAATGATAATGGTGGATATATTTTTATTTCACCCCAAATATGAGGGTGCAACGGTGTTTATCCAAATCCCAAAGATGTCAGTGCAAAGGTTTTTAACCAAATACTAAATAATAGAGTTCACATCTATTTAGACCAATCCCAATTTTGGTACATGGTTGGTTATCTTGAGACAAACATTTTTTGAAATTACTAGTTGGTATCCATGATAGAAGATATTCCTTACATCCACGTATGACATAAATCCTATGTCTTATGAAAATATTATGATATGATGTCAAATTATTTTTGATTTCATTTTGACTCATAACTACTAATTTTTTCCACAACTCATGATTTTGATCAGGATATATACAGTATGGTTTTTGAATTTCACTCTCATGTTTTCACTCCTATATGTTCAAAATTTGATTAAGATTCCCACTTGTTTACCATTAATATGAATCCAAACTCATAAATGTTTATGTATCCTTTACCCAGGTTATGAATATATGTGTTACATATGAAATGATTATGAAGGGTTATAGTTGTTATTAATGTATCAGGAGAGTGAATAAATCATTTATGGACTAGTTTTTATATTTCTATGTTTACAAAGGAACTATCTTTTATGTTTATCAAGAATCTAGTAATGTAATGAATTGCATATTCCAAAAACATATTGTAATATTTATATATATAAAAAAATGATTGGTTTTTATAACAATAGGTGGTATTAGTGGAATGTATTCGAAAACATTTGGAAAGATGGATGAGATAAATTTTTTGTGTTACCCTTGTATAGTTATATGGATATTCCTTGGGATGTTTGTAAGGAAAAGTATATAGAAGACTTTAGGTGTATGAAAAGGATAGAGCCAATGGTTTCCATGTAATTATATCCATTTATAGATAGTACAACTGGATGTGGCTCTTGGACAAAGGTGCCTAAGGGGTAATAATTCAAATAATGTTGCATTGATATAGACTCAATTATCACATAGTTAATGACTAAATTCCTTAACCACACAATGTTTTAGACTCCCCATTTATATTCTTAATTAATTAACAAAATATTATTAAACCATTATGATTTCATTGATAAATGGTGATTAAAAATGAAATTGTATTAACAAAATGCTTCGTAGATAAAAATATATGGTTTCAAAATATAGACATCCTATATGTGATTTTCAGGATTATTTGGTTTCCCATTATGATTAGCACGACTCACACTATGATTTATGCTTTTAGCCATTGAAATGAACTAGAAGGAACCAAGTTAACATTCAATGTGACAAAACATTTTCTGGTGAGTACCCAAAATGTATGATGAATTTGTTAAATTATTCCTTGATTAAACATAATATGTTACAATGATTTATGAATAATAAATTCCACATTAACAAAATCTTAAAAAACCAAATTACAGAAGGATATAATTCATTCAGATTTATGGTAAAGGTGACCATGGATGAATAAACATAAAATTTACAAAATGTTGGGAGTGTGGGAATAATCAAAGAAGGTAATTTCATAAAGGTACATGAAGAAGTTATGCATATAAAATATAAGGACACCAAGAAAGTAATTATATTGAAAAAATAGATTATTCAGTTAATTGAATGGATGATTATAATTGTAACCCTAAGATATTAGATATGGTTTAATGTTTCATATATGTAAATTATTATAATTATGAAAGTTAATATCATAAGGGGAATGATCGTGAAGAGAACTGAAATGTTTGGATGATTAAGGGTTTTCTGCAGATGATAATAAGACTACAAATGAAATATGAATGTAACGAGGTATTAATGAATATAATGATGGTTCCTAATTAAGGGGTTGATAAGGAAGTGGGTAATGGGAGTGTTTATATATTTCAATTGATTAATTTTGTTTTGTGAATTATGAAATATATAAGGATTTTTTAGTATAAATTTTTCATTAATGATTTATAATATTATATTCAAATACGAAGATGATATAGAAAATTTTTTAAATGGAAAGGTGATATAGATGAAAAAATTATTATATAAAATACAACCCTTTAATATTTCCCTTATAATAAAAATGATGTTTAGAATAAATAATGACATGATTAAGATGAATATGTTAAATTTAATAGTATTGATGACCACATAAATGTCTAACTAATTACGTAAAAAGTTAGTTATGATATCATTGATGTAGTTTAATTTTTTTTAATTTATGGTATATATTAAATAATATATTGATTTATTCATGAAATAATGATGAATTTTTGTTCTCAATTATGTTTTATGGTAATTCCAATTATTCAAAATTACCAAGATAATACACGATGATGGTGTTCACACTTTTTTTATGTGACAATTAAGAAATACTTCACGTTGTTTAAGGATTAATGTGAAGTTGATTTCGTAAAATTTTGAAATGTTGCTTATAAATTTTCAATTTTGGAAGCCTTGTGTGTTTAAAAATTGAAGGACTGGTTTATGTTAATATTTTTTGGTTGTTTTATATATTAATGTATTATTTCGGAACATATATATGTATATATATACAATAATGCCGTTCTTAACATTTTTTTGAAAATATCAAGACATTTATGGAAGGAATTATCATTAAATTAATGATATTATGATCCATTAAAAGTAAAATTTAGTTCTTTAAGCATTAAAGTATTAATTTTTTAGAATTCAATTCATGGATTATGATATGAATTTAAAATTGATTGAATCATGATATGAAACTTTTTTTATTTAATTGGAACCTATTAATAAATTATATTTCATTATATTTTTAAATGGTAAATTATTTCTTCAAAACAAAGGAAATGATATAGAAAAAACTGATTATTCTAATAACATTATTTTTTAAAAACCAATGGGCATATAAATCATCATAAATTTAGGGGATTGATTCCCCAACATTTCATTGATCATTAACTATATTTTGATAAACGATCTCTTTCACCCTATAATTTTGTATGCTTTTCTTCAATATATAAATCTTCAAAATCCCTATATTTTCTCCAATGTGGACAACTAGTTGCGATTTAACTTAGGTAACATTTTATTTTTCATACAGTCTCGATATATGATATTTTTTAATATTCATTTTTATGATGTGGTGTTTTGTGATATAATATTTAAATGATAAATCATTGATGACCGAGTTGGATTTGGAGGGATACATTCATTTTTATGGGGATAGAATATAAAACTATGATACAATATAAATTATATATATTTTTTAATGTAGTATTACTATTTAGTATTATTGAGTTATATAAAAACCATGTTTATCTAGGTTGCGTGAAACAATGTATTCTTTGATTTCACACATTACACCGAACACTGAGGATCAACAAACAAATAAATCATATCATTTTAAATATGAATGTCCTATACATACCATTATATAGTATGACTTTTATAGAATTAACTAATTAATGAAATATAATTTAACATTTCTTACTCAATATAAATTTATTAATAAAATCTTAGTAAATAATCATTCAATTTTTAGTAATTAAATTAAATTCATCAGAAATATGTTTCCATAAATAAATGATGATTATTGTAATTTATGATAAAATAAAATAATAATTTATTAGAATTTTAATAGAATTAATTTTATCATATTAAATTAATTTTGGTAATCATCGTATCCAAAATAAAAATGGTAATAATTTTTTTTCAAAAAATATTGACTTTTTAGTTAATAGTAAAATACAGTTATTTATAAAACACACTACAATTTTTGATAAATATATTAATTTAGATGATGAATTTTTTTTCAACTAAAAAAATTTATATAAAAATATTTCAATAAAATATTTACCATTGAATGAAATTTATAATTGATTTTTATATAATATGAATTTGGGGTTTAGAAGTGTTTTTTGTAAAACACATTTAAAGTGAATAATGTGCCGTCATTTTAATAAATTTAAATAATAAATTATGTGGAATAATTTAAATTAAATTTAAATATTATATATCAAAAAAATTAATTTATATTGTTAAAATTATTATTATTTGATATGGATTTAGTATGAATCATCTTGTTTTATAAAAATATAAACTTCTAAAAAATCATCTTTTTTGTAAACATTACATGTATTTCATTAGATATCACAATTTTTCCTTGTATGAAATTTTTTAGACAATATAAAATTAATTTCATAAATCATATTTTCAATACTACTTTATTTTTAATTACATATAATATTCTGAAAACATTTATTTATTGATATATAGTGAGAATAGTGTATTTTAATTGAAAACAACATATTCATTTAAATTATTTAAAATGTTAAATTACACATTAAGATAATTTTAAATAAAAATTCGTTATATTATACATATATTGATCCACATTATTTAATTATAATAAATTTAATATTATATTTGTATATAAAACCTTTGTAAAATTTTTAACATTATTTATTTAATAACATGTTTTCGGTCCCATCAACTGGATTACATTAAAACTATATTTATCATCCTATGTTAATGTAATTTTGGAAAAATGGATTAAAATTTTGAATTATAACTTTATTTTTTTTAATTTTAATGATAAATAAATTTTATATCAATATAAATAGATGAAATAGTGAAAAATTATTTGACGTGGATATGGTAAAAATGGGTTTATCGAGGGTTAAATAAAAATTATATGTGTTAAAATTGACCAAAATAATTACCAAAAAACATTTAACTTCCATATTTTGACCTTAAATTATTTATTATAAATGAATATTCCTTATTTTAGCTTAATTAAATGGAAAAAACTTGGGTGGAATTCATTATTTTAACATATTAAAAGTGAAACACTCACTACACTTATAAAAGGATACCACATCTCTTCTTCACTTAAAACTTCCATAGCAATTTGGTTTGGCCATGAACATACCATATAAATCCCAAAATACTCCATTTCATCATATAATCCTTACTTTTTTTCTTAAATGAATTCATGTTTTTGTTTTGGGTCATAACTAAGAAGTACACCCAAAGATGAGGTGGTAGTCATTAAGGGGAATTTTAATTCTATTTCTTAAGACAAACCCTTAAATTATTATTATTATTATATAATTATGATATAATAACATATGTATAGTAAATATACTAATGTGTTGTTATTTATTGTTAATTAGCTAAAATTTCTCCACATACATCAAATGGGTTATGAAATCATCATTCGCGTGTATGATAGATTATCGCCTCACGAACTTATATCATTCATTATTTTGTTACCACCTTTCATGGTTGGGTATGGTGATGAATATAAAATTTATATATGATATTTAATATACAATTATACTTAATCAGTAATTATATCCTATAAAAAGTTTTACACATCATTTCATATGGGATATGACAACATCGCTAATGTGTACAACATACTGACGCCTCGTGAAATGATGAGTTTCTTGTTCTACAAAAACATTACATGAATGATTATAATGATAAATATATGTGACATTCATGAATATATATTATATAAATGAGATAATTTTCATTCCTAAATTAAATAATAAAATTTTATTTCTTATATTTTGACTCACACATAGTTCGTGTATGTGTGGAAAACTGCCGTCACGAAGCGATGCGACTCTATTTTCATCATCACACAACATGGATTATATGTATATTGATAGTTAAGGAAAATATATTTTAAATAGGATATTTTTATCTTTATTTAAATAAAATATATTACATTCTTTTTTTATAATGATATTTAAAAATTGATAATTTTACACATGCGTGCGTAAAACGTACCGTCTCCGAGATCGTAACATACATCATTTCAGAAAACCATATTTCATGATTATACATTACAATATTATCTAAGTATAAATATGATAGTTATTTAATTTTTATTATTTCTTATCTATTGGAACCATGATCAATGTAAGAGGACCAGAAATAAAAAATCAAAACATTCACAAAACAATTGTACATGTTTTCCCCAAAATATAAATTTAACATGGAAATATCAATAAATGGGTTATAAAATGATAATATTAAATAAAATATGGTATGACATAAATAATAATAATTTTATAATATACTTTTAACAAACGTTTATTTATTATTTATGATGTTAAAATAAGTAAAAATAAAATAGATATGTATGATGAATTCTTTCTAGTCGTTATTTAATTTTTACGACACATAAAAAAATTTACCACTTCTTTCATGTGTGTCTTCTATATACCACTCAATCAACATGTAATATCTTGAATCAAATTATTTCTATGATATATGAAAATTCAATTTATGTTGATTATTACTGTGGATTAAGATTCAAAATATTACTAATGTGGTAAGGGACTTTGTTCTTAATTTTCATTCTATAAGAGAAATATTATATTATGAACCTTTATTATTTTATGTTGTATATATACATAACATATAAATTTAATATCATTAATTTATTTAAAATCATAATATTTTAGGTTTAATATAATTTTATTACATCATAGGGCTCATGATTCAATATTTCCATATTTATAATTATTGTATGTCACAGTCTCATTCTTTATAAGGATTGTTTATGATTCATTTTCAATGATAAAATCATATGATATGTATCTCAATGAATTCATTATTTTTATTCTCATATATTTTTTCATGATATTAATAGTTCTATTTTCCCATTTTTGGTTCTTAAAATATTTGAGATAATGTTTTTATTAAAATCAAACATTATCCCTCTCTAAGGAAAAAAATATTTTTTCTTCCAATAAAATGTTATCCAAATAAGTTTTCAATTTTTTTAACAGTTATCCAATGATTTTTAAAAATTATATTATTTGTGTTATATTTTTTATGAAAATTGATTTTAATGGAATATTTATGTCCTTTTCCAGAAAATTCATATTTGGATTTTACCAAGAAATTGAATAGAATCATTGTTTAAATATATATGACATGAATGAAACGTACAATCATCCTAGAAATGATTTCCATAAATGATTATTTTTTTTCTATAATTTTAAAGAAATTATTTTGAAACTTTTTTTTGTTTTAAAAAATGAGTTTTCTTTCAGAATGGATATTTTTTCTCATGAAATGTTAAAAATGATGGATGAAATTCTTTTTCCAAATATGATGACATTCGTTGAAGATATATATTCATTATTATGGATATAATCAAAGGATACCATTCGTATTATTTATCATAATGGTTTGTGAATATAATGGAATGTTGATTATGAAATGTGTTTCTATTACACTTGTTAAACATAGATAAAATTATTATGAAGACAAATTTTTTTCCCTATGTTATGATATAGTGAAATGATGAAATAATTGTGAAACATAACACTCTTATAATGGTTATTATATGATGAAATTTTTATGAAACCCATATCATTTCAGGGGTTATGATTTGATGTTTTATGATCACGTGGAACACATCAATTTTTGTTTCATTATCAGATGGGTGGGACATATATCTCTACCCAACACATTTGATAATGATTAATTTTATATGAGATTAAATAGTAAATTAGAGGATATACCATGCATGGAAGGGGTATAAAGAAGGTTATGTCATTCCTTATATAAGTAAACAGGTGTTTAACATCAGATTAATAATGTATGAATGTTTGGGTGAACTTCCTAACATAAGATATTCTATACTTATGTATATGCCGAAAATCTATGTCTTATTCCCTTTTTATGCTCTCATGAATCAGGTTATTTAATATAAAGATGATACATATAATATTATATGACAATATTTATTTAGTTAATCATGTTAGTAATCATTTATATGCATGGCATGGTTTTAATATGTTATTCCCATGTCCTTACACACTAATTAGTATGATATATTTACATATCTCCATTATATATTTTTATTGAGAATCTTATCTCACAATATGTTTTGTTTAATTTATGTATTTTATAATAATATGTATTATATCATATCATTTTATAAATGGTTACAGATATTATGAACTTTATTAGATATGTTGTAACACGCCCATAAACCAGTTGTTAATGACTATATGTTTCCAAAAGCACTAATACATTTCAGTCATCAAGTAGGGTTCTGTGTAATATATTGAATATTCATAAAAAAATATATAATATCATTGTATGAAAATCATTTCACACCATATAATAAAGATAATTTTTTTTAAAATAAATATTACAATTATATAAAATTATTTTATAATCATAAAATCATTTTTTTAAAAGGAATCATGAGCGACAGTGATGAAAAAATATACTAGGTGAGGAGACATTAGACTATTTATATGATAAATTATGTTTTTATTTTCTTTTATTATGGATGATAAATTGATTATGGTTATCCTAATAAAATAATAAAATTTCAGGAATATAATTTGACAAATTTCATTATGTTAAAATGTTTAAAATATATTCTTTTGAGGTTGAACAAGAAATAAAATTAAATGGATTCATTGTAGATGATTACCAGTTATTTTAGAAACATCCATTGGATATATTATTAGGGCCCCTTGTTTTGGTCTTTAGGAATGATTTAAATATATGAGTGTGTCTAGGGAAGTTAATGTGAGTTTTGGTTGGCTTTTGTCATCTTATGTGGCCCAAAAAGTGTCATAGGAGAGAAGTGGATGTGGCCATTTATATTTGATGTGGTGGGAATCCTATAATTATATGGAATATATATGTCTAATATCTGTAAAACTCATCTAGAATTCATACATATTTCCAAATAATATATGATAGGGTGGATAATGTAGAAATTAATTAACCCAATATTATTTTTACATTTATTTTTTTATTTTTTAGACATTATCAATTATTTTAATCCCCTGGTAATGCTATTATGCTTAATGATGGAAATAAAAGACTAGGTCATTATGTGTTAATTATTTCCCTCTAAAATAATAATTTTATTGTATATGAAATTTTTTGATATTATATATCATTTCCCAATAAATATTAAAATATGATTTCTTAAGATTGTAAAAATTATTAATTAAATATTATTTAACAAAAATATCCAAAAAGTTATTTTCACGAATATTCAAACAATTCGACTTTATAAACCTAATAATTACAATTTATTTAAAATTTTAATATTTAAATTATAAATTAAATTTCATTTGGATCCATGAAAATAATAAATATGATTAAATTACGACAACACATTACTTTTATAGTTTTAAAACTATTTACTTTGAAATTCGACATACATTCACAGGCACTAATTAATCAATGTTAAATCATATTTTGTTATTATACAAATAAAATGGACAAAAAAATTTCATATATTTAATTAATCATTCATTAAAATATCCATTTATAACCATTTGTAACATCTTGATATTCTTATGTAATTATATTAGTGATATTACAATAAATAGCGTAACATTTTCTACTTATTTATTTCATAATACAATATATAATTCCTAATGAAGGCAATAACTTTTTTCATATTTTCTAAATTTTTATGATTTAATACAAAAATCACTAATATATTGACATTGGCATGCGTTTCTGAAATATTTTTTTATCATAATCCCATAATTTTAACCATGTTTATAAAATTTACTCTTTTCAAGGGTTTTAATAATTTTTTAGTAATACTATTCATTATATAAAAAAATATAGTTTGAAATATAAAATAATATTAATTATAATTATAAAAAATATGTAAATCATATTTCATGATTCAATTCCTTACACTTGTTATAAAATAATGATAAAATCCACATAGAAAATATGTAAAACCAATTTTTTTGAGAAATTGTAATGCCCCAAACACATATGGTAATACTGAAATTAGTATCATTGTTTATTTTGATACTTATTATTTTTTTTAATGAAAATAAATCATATTGATTAAAAATAAATGAATAAAATGAGAACACATGGGAAATATTCTATTTAATAATAACTGAAACATTACAATATTACAATACTGGAAGATTATAACTACTCTAAAAAACACCGTAAACAACCCCAATATAATCACTAGGATTCCACCAAGTGAAACAATAAGAAAAAATTTGTAATTAACATCCCCTTATTTTCCAAAAATTAAAAAGTTTATGGCAAGTAGTATAACTTGAGTGGAAAGAACAGAAGAAAAGTAATACACCATTTTAATGTATAAGAATAACTCTAGTGTTTTTTGGTGTGTCTTTGAAATACATATTGACATGTGTATTTATACAACTTCTTATATGAAAATGTTGAAAAAATAGACATTGAATATTTTTTGTGATCTTTGAGGATTTTAATTGAAGAATTTTATTTTAATATTACTATTAGGTTATTTAAAAATCATAAATGAAATTAAAATATAAATTTTAAATTATAATGTTATTAACATGTAATGTTTTAATTAACCTTAAAATTTATTAAAATTAATTTATTAATAATGTCCAATTTTTTATAAGAAATGAATGGTTTAAAAATATACATATATAAGTATATATATATATTTCATATGAATAACAAATATATACTAAAAAGTGTGATATGTTCCAACAATAATTGAGAATATAAAATAAATACTATACCTTAATTTCTAGTGAGGGCACAACACAAGCTGAGTCAAGCATCACAAGACATCCCATGTATAGGTAAGCTGAGTTTGGAACCAAGAATAGCTGATCGGAGAACCAATTTAGGGGTTGGATGGGAAAAATCCCGCATGACCCATGTATAAGGCCATAAATTTTTCATTGTTAGTGATTTTAGAGAATGAATTTCTTTTCCAGACTTATTAGGCGATCCCTGAAACTAGTTGATTTCAATGGGGGATGTTCGGGAGAAGATCTATACCGCATGATCCAGTTGTGTTTCATCCAGTCTATTCTTCTTGAATTCCCCCAACCAAACCACCTCTTGTAAATGGTAGGGTTTTATCCCATCCCTCTGATCATGTTACAATCAATCATGAAAATATTTTAAAACCCCCCTTTCTTCAACCTTGAGCTCGGTCCACAAACTTGTTCATTTTTCATAGTGGCCTGACCACTACGATTATTTTCTCCTTCACTGGTATCTTCCTCAAACCTACAAATAAGTAGGCATCTACCATTGATTCTTCTTCTATATCCATCAATGGCTTCATTCCCTCTTCTATCACCACAACTTAATTGTGTTAAGGGTATTTTAAATCCAAACCAATGACTCAAAACATGTATTCTCCTATAATATTTTTTATTACATAATTTTTTATCATTATATATTATACTAATATATAACCTTTGTTTTATCTGAGAAAATATCCCAAATATGTCCAAAACATGACCAATATGTCAAAAGAGTGGTATTATTCTTGGAAATCAGATTTTATAAAAATCCCACATCACACACCAAATATTACATGAACCTAATTATCCAAAGTCCCCCACATTCATTTTTATAAATCCAAGAAGATCTAATCCCTCTATTCATCTGATTCATGTAACGATTAATTTTGTTTTATCAAATTAACATTTATTATATTATTTACACATATATATACATATATGAATATCATTTTTCATAAAATGTAATATAAGGGCTTCTATTTAAATATTTTTTTCTAACTCTTATGGATTTAGGAGTTCAATTTGTTTTGCGATTGATTTCAACAAAACACAAACACACACATATATATAAGTATATACATAAATGTATTCATACACATATCATTGTATTATGAATTCTTGGTGAAACTATATATGTTTTAATCTTTTATTTTAAGGAATAATTAAAAAATCCCTCATTCTAAAGAATTTATGTTATTGTAAAATATTTATTCAAACAAATCATCATTTTTTATAGTGATATATATATATATATATATTTGTGTCTGTGAGTATAAATATATATTATCATAATATATATAAGATAAGTGGTTTTTTAAAATTTTATCTCTAAACATATAACATATAAGGGTATTATTTATTTTTTTACAATGGGATTGAATATGTTTTCCAAACATCATTTTATTGATAATGTATAACGATGTACATACATATATTCATGTCAATTTATTAATAAAATGGGTGAATGATTTAATTCAAAATCTATATAAACTTTAGGATTTTAATCATAATATAGAAATTTATGGAATATATTTATGTGCAACTGTATTTTTAAAATGATAATAGTTGTAAATTTATGTTAGAATAGAACACAAGATATTATCTCATGTCTGAAATTGTTTTTTCACCCCATGGTATGTCATGAATAATTATTTATATCAAATGTATTACTTATAAGTGTCATTCCATGATTTTTAATAATGTGTGAAAGTATTTATATTATTCTTTTATTTATAATTTATAAAAAAGTAAAACAAATTTTAAATATGGAATTCTAGAAAAAAATGATTTAAAAAATGATAGGAATTTCGTGAGGATATGCGATATGAAATTTTATTTTATTTTAGTGAAACTACAACAATGTATGTATTTTAGATTTTTTTTGGGTTAGGATTGGTTAACAGTCATCCATTTACAATGATTTTTAAAAAATGGCACTTGTATATTCTATGCTGTTATAGGGTGTAAACCCATATGTACAATGAGAACATTGTTTAGTGTGAGTTATGACTAGTGGATATACGTTATGGTCTTTCATATCATCTTCCAAGTATCAAAATTGACCCACAAAAAAATGAATATTTTAATAAAGAAATCTCAATGATCAATTAAGTTATTTTTTTTTTGAAAAATGATGGTTTTATAAATTATTTATTCAATATGAAGATACTATACAAATATACTTTTATGTATGTATTTTAATTTCATGAAAAAATTTAAAATAAATTTTAATTGTCTTAAAAACCCTTACTACGAATTTTAAATGCTCAACCTACATTTTAAATTCATTTTATAGGATTATATATTTCATAATGATGTATTTTTAATTGAATAGGAAACAAGATCTACTGATTATTTTGTTTATTTAATTTCATTTCTTCATGTTTTTCAAAATGTAATATATGTATCTAATTCTTAAAAACCTAGACCAGTAAAAGTTCTTATAATTTTAAATTCTATGTGTATTATTCAGTTTAAATTATAAATTAATATACACAACATTTATAACAGTTGAACCTAGGATTCGGGTTTGTTTCATTATACATGTTATCAGAGAAACAATATAGATAATAATTAAAAATAATAAAAAATTATAAATTTAGGCATTCCACCGTTATAAAAATTATTTTCGAGGATATTTTTAGATTGATAGAAGCAGATCAGAAATGAATGTTTTCCCCTTTGTGATTTGAAAAGAAAATGTAAAAATCATGTACGGATGTATTCAAGACATTCTGAAATCCTACTTTACATGCAATCAACATTATCAAATATACAACAATCCATGTATACTCCAATTTTTTGTGGATATAGTTTCATTTATATTCTAATAGTGCATGCAGAAATTTCATTCTATGCTCATGGAGGACACTATTTAGAGGGTCTATTAAATTCTTTTACCCAATGTGAATTGTTTCCGTCCTTAATGAAATTATTGGAAACTACAATATAGGTTGAGTACTGCGTGTATTATATGTATGATGTCATGTGCATTATTTCATATGGGATTTTTTGTGATTTGAAAATTTTAGAAAATAAGGTAGTTCAGATGGTTTATAGAAATAAATTCCATTTCGATGTCTCTAATAATTTCATATCTTGTGCCCTTCACTTAAGATCCAATCATTGTACACATGACTTTCACCATTGATTAACAATTTATATACAGAAAAAATAGATTTAAGGTCATAGAACTACATTGGGAATCATGATATCAAAGGATCTCCAACACTCATTTATCATATCTAGGTATTAAATAAATTTTATACTTTAAATTTGATAATCAGTAAAAATTATGTTGGTTTGTAGGAACATCAAGATTGAAGTATTATGGAATAATTATGTTGGAATATGTGTACCAAATAATTATGTGGGTGAAATTATGTTAAGGGATAGGGGAGATTATAACACCCCAAACCCATGTTATAAGAGTATGATAAATATCATTCTTAATATTGTTACTTATTATTTTATTTTAATGTATTAAATTTTATTGAAATAATTTAAATCATGATAATGATAACAAATTTAAAAAATTATTTAATTAAACTCTAAATAGTTAATTTTTTACTAGGCAGGAAGACTACAACTACTCAAGAAAACTTATAACAAGATGCATAATAATAATTGTGACACCACCACGCAAAATGAGAAGGATGAATGTGTAGTTGATATCCTCATATATTTCCCTAATTAAAAAAAGTTATGTTGAGAAATATAACATAAATTATTATAAGAAGATAAATTTAATACACAATTTTGAAGAAAGATAAGTACATTAGTGATTTTTGTTTTGTCCATGAAATACTTATAGACATTAATTTTTAAATAACATCTTATATGACCATTGTAAAAAAATACATTATAAATTTTTAGTTACCATTTATGTTTTTATTGATTGTGTTTTCTTTGAATTTCATCATTGGATGAATTAAAAATATAAAATAAATATAAAATAATATTTTCAAAAAAATAAAGTTAATGACAACTAATGATTTAATTAACCTTATAATTTATAAAAAATAATTTTGTAAGAATTATAAATAAATTCTCTAAAAAGTGAATGGTTAAAATATATAAATAAGAATATTTATATTATTCTTTTCTATAAGACATATTTAGCAATAATTTTTATAAGAGAAAACCACATCTATGATTAGGCAATAAGGTCAGGACCTCAAGGTGTAGTAGGGGCACATCACAATCCCTCAAGAGCAATACATGACAAATCTTGTAAGGGTAAGCTGATTTTCGAACCAAGCATAGCTGGAGCATGAACTAGTCCAAGTGTTTCTTGGTCTAAAGCCCGTATTTCCCATTTATAAGGCCGTTTTATCATGTGTGATAATGTTTTCATATAATTCATTCCTTGTCTCTCTATATAATAATGTCCCAAAAACATTTGGTTTTGATGTGGGATTTTTTGGAGAAGCTATGAACCACACGATCTAACCAAATTTATCCAGGTCATCCACCATCTATTCACCAAATTGGTCCACCTCTTTTAAATGTTTGTATTTTATCCCAGCCCTTGGATCTTGTTTCCTTCAATCAAGGTATTATATACAAATCCCCCATTCTTCGTCATTGTTCTCAGGCCACACACCTATTCACATGACACGGTGGGTCGGCTGTCATGATTCTTTCTTCCTTCATAGTAATTCATCCTCGACCCTAAGAACTATTATGCATCGACCAATGATGATCCTTCTATATCCATCCATGTCCCCATGATTTTTTCTTTATCTATATTAGCGATGATTTTGGGTTATTTGAAAACACAAATAGCTTCTAAAAACTCAGATTCCTCTATAATATTAAACAATAATAAATAATTTCATTTTATTTATATTTTATGATTATTATAACCTTTTTTTCAAATGTGAAAATTCTCAAAATGGGCACAAAAAATGGAAATTTATTCAAAATAGTGGAATTATTCATAGAAATAATTTTTTTAAAACCGGAATTTTCACTTATAATAATACCCAACCCTTATTCTCCCATGTACCCCATATTCATTTTCCTCAAAGCCTAAAAGATATAATCCCTCTTTTAATCGGACTCATGCAACATTTTATTTTATAATATCGAATTATCATCATTATACATTAATTTACATATATATGAAAATATATAATACATATATTTCTATATATATGTAAATTTATATATATATGATTATCTAATTTAAGAAAACATAATCCAATGGTTTTAATTCTGAATGTTTATTTCCAAAGCCTATAGTTTTCAAGGGTTAAATTTTTTTATGTTTGATTTCTTCAAAACACACACACACACACACTCTCTCTCTCACACACACATGTATATATATACATACATTTATAAAAAATTTATACCTACATATTTCATTGTCTAAAAAATTCATGATGAAAAATATTTTCATTATAATTATGTTTTAAAGAGTTATTAATAAATCCATAATTCCTAATGTTTTATATAAGGATATAATTTTTATGAAATCAAATATTCATATTTTAAAAATAATGATAAATATTTCAATGTACTTTTAACTGTCCATTTAAAGAATATTTATAAGATAAATTTTTTAAAAAATTTCTTATATGCATATAACTTACATGGAGATTATTAATTTTTATCAATAAGATCTGTTATATTTTCATAACATCATTTTATGTATAATATATAATTATGTTTATATATATATGAATAAATAAATAATTTTAAAAGGTGTATTATTTTATTTTCAATTCTATTTAAATTTTTAAAAATTTATTCATACTCTAAAAGTTTATGGTTTATGTTTATGTGTAATATTAGTTTTAAAATCATAGTAGTTGTCATTTTATGTATGATTCTGAAAAAGCTATTATTTCACGTTCAAAATTGTGTTTTCACCCCTTGGTGTGACTTGCAGAATTAGGTATGGTCATTATCTAACATATAAGTGGAATTCCATGAATTTTAATCATCTGTGTGCATATAATTAATATTTATTTTATTTATAGCATTTAAATAAGTATAATAATTTTTAATAATGGGATTATTATAAAAATTGATTTAGAAAAACTCATAAATTTGGTGATGAAATGAAATAAGAAATGTTATTTTATTATAAATAAATTAATATTATGTATGTATTTTATAAATGTTTTGGGTTAGGGTCGATATTGAATAGTCCATTGAATACATTTTCTAAAAAACATGAAGTAGTATGTTATGTGATGTTATTGGGAGTAAACCCAAAAGTATTAAGGGAACATTGTTCCATGTGAGTTATGAATATCATCCTCAAATTATGTGTTTTTAATGTGGACTTCCATGTATCATTAATATCAAACCCAAAAAATAATATTTTAATGGTGAGATTCTATTGATATTTTAAATTATAATTATTTTGAAAAATACTGGTTTTCTAAATTATTTACATATAATACAGACATTATGAAAATACAATTTTTTGTATGTATGTTAATTTAATGAAAATATTTTAAAATAATGTTTTATTTATTTTAAAACCCCTTACGGGGAATTTTAAATTCTCACTGTATGTTTTAAATTCATTTTCATTGGTTATATAGATTTATCGGTAATTTGTTTTCATTGATGAGGCATCACACTCTAAATATTCTTTTGATTATTTAATTTCATTTTGTACGGTTCTATTGAAATTTAATATTTCTATTTAATTCCCCTAAACAAATACCATTATAATTCATGGAATTGTAAATTATATGTGTGCTGTTCAATTTCATTTAAAAACAAAACATACACATTATTTACAAGAGATAATCCTGGGATCTGGGTTGCGCTATTAAAGAAAATGTATTTTTAATCGTAAAAAAATTATTATCATTCTTTTCACAGTAAGAATATAGAGACCCAAATATTGACGTACATGGACAGTAAATTACTTTTGTGGAATACTTAATACATAACAAAAACTAAAACTCAAGGATCGTAATAGTTTAGTGTCTTTTGAAATTCGAAACAAAATCATCTAATCGTGGTGAAATATCTTCAATATCTCCCATAAAGATCTTCCCCTTTTTGTTTTCTTACCTAAAACCTTTCTTTAAACCTTGGGGAAATAAAAACATATAACAGTTCAAGATCTAATTCTCAGTAAGGGTAAGAATTGAGAAAATAAAACAAATCATATACATTTGAACTAAAATACATGAACGTAATGTTTAAAGATCAAGATCATGAGAAATGACATAAAACATGGCATTATGTAAGGCATAGATCATAAAAAACATTAATCCTGATAAAATAGCATGAGAGTAAAACATGTAATTGTGGAAACCATTAAGAAAATGTTATGAATTCCATATTTGCCAAGGAATTGCTGCCATGACCATCTTAGTGGACAAAGTCCCTTTCTGAATTGAGTTCACTCCTCGTTTCAGTCCTGTAACACGAAACCAGATTAACTTACCTTTATATCCATGTCTATATCATGAGATATAAATCTTTACCGAATTAATTGGAGAGAGATATAGGTCCCAACCATCTCGTAATGAAATCATTCTTACTTGTGACACAACATAAACATAAATTATTCATTATAACCCAAAGAATATAAGGTGTTTTATAAACATCATCCCATCATCACATAATCGATATAAAACAAATGGATATTTCATCCTAAGAAAATTGAATCCATGTAAATCATAGAGACATTATACTTGAAACATACACATATGAAATAATGTCATCCTAGATAGAAAATGGTTTCAATAAAACACTTGAAATGAATTCTTGAGGAAAATATCCTTTCTTATTCAAAATCATTTTCATTGCACAAAATGTCATGAAATTTTAAAAGAAAAGTATTTTGTTGAAAATAGTCATGAAATCTTGTATAGTAAGCTTCATGAAAATTAGTCTTTATGAAAACGTAAAAATCTGTTCATGCTATATAAGATAAAAATAACATTCTTCTCGTACTTTTTTCAGAAAAGTCAAAAAAGTACCTCGTAGGGTAAACAAAAAAATATTCCTTCCATACCATGGGGTAAAAGTAAAAATGGGTAGAAAAGGACATTAATCAAACATGAAATCACCTTTATAAAACATGGACATGGATGATAACAATAACACCAGTAAATACTTATGAATAAGCAATCTTGGATAAAAATGAGGTTTGCAAAATTATCTCCTACCTTGTGACTGATAAGCTTAATATGTATCCGGACCTCCTGTATACTGATTTAAATAATTTTATTGACTTATTACAGAATCATATTCGTTGTTATGATATCACATATTGTTTACTTATGACTTTATATGTCCCTTTCTTTTATAATTTTGATGCAAAAGTAGCGATTTGGGTAAAATCGTTTCATTTATTGTACGTGTTTCAACTTGTTGTCCTTAATATTATTACATATATCCTGATTTACATAATTCCAGAATGTAAAACATGATTTATATATAATATATATTTAGAATACACATATATATATGATAGATCGGTAAATAGAATGAAATACACCGTTCCTGGAGACGATAGGCCGTATCTACGCATGAATGCTGTTTTCATTTCCTTATTTAATTGAATGGAAATAAGTAGATAAAATAAATATATATTTACATAAATCCAGTATCATTATTATGGAATATATTTCATGATTACTTATTAAATATACTTTATAATCATTCATGAATGGTTATCAAGGACAATGAATCTCATCATGTCGTGGAGACGGTAGTCCGTACGTACGCACGAGCGATGATACCATTCCAATGATCGTGGAATTGTATTGAAGTGTATGTATAATATTTCAGAATAAATATAACTTTACAATAATTAAATATAGTTATTTATTTACACCATTATACCCATCCAAGTTAGGTGGTGGTCGAAAAAAAATTACACCATGATGTGGAGATGGTATTCCGTACATACGCACGCGCGGTGATTTCATTTTCCGTAGGATGGATAGAAGGAGAAATATGGTTGTTTAATATTTATAATAACATATCATTAGATATTTAATACTGATGTTATTACATTATAATCAAACAACTAATGAAGAATAAGTTGAAGAAGAAAAAAATTGGAAAGATTCGGTAATGGATATTACCTCTTCTTTGACGCGCCTCTTCTTAACCTCATCTTAGGGCATAGGGTTGGCCATTGAAGAAGACCAAGAACTGTAGAATGTTTATAGGGAAGTGGAGAAGAGAATTTGGAAGGGTTTTTCCGAGCTTGATGGCTCAATGTGGTGTGAGGAGGAGAGGGAGGAGGTTCCCTTTTATAAGGGAGGAGAGGGGAAACATTGGAAAAATAAAAAAATTATTTTATTATAAATTCATATTCGGTTATTAATATCTCCAAATTGATTTATTTAGAAGATAAGATTGGGATGGGTCAAAATCCTCTCATAAAATAGAATTTATACAAGTTTAGGTTTCTATTTTATCATTATCATTTATATTTAACTTTAAGTTAAAAAATTTTACTTTTACCATGTCTTCTTCTTTCCTTACACTATAAGGTTAATAAACATACTATAACACGCCAAATTAAACCCAAGTTGTTTATTATTAATATATATAACCATATATAAGTCATTTGGCCATACCTCATATTTTTAGGAATAAAATAACAATTAATAATATAATATTTGATTTAAAAACTATTTTATGTCAACTTTGTCACTATTTGATAATTGATTTTTGTGAAAATCATAACAGAATGATTAGTTCGAACAAGGTTAATTAAATAAATACTAACATGTCATATTATCCTATAAAATTTGTGTAATTCATAAATAGTCTCAAATTACATTTATTTGGGTATTTATACCATCAATTATGCCAATATTTCATTAATAAGATAATTACTAAATCATCATTGTGTCATAAATAACTTAATTAATTTAATGTCTAAAAATTATAACTAAATTACATTTATGTCGGAAATATTTTTATATTTCTAATGAATATTTATAGTCGAATTTATCTTATTTATAACCCTATATTAAAAATGATTTAGTTATTATACTTTGATTTTAACTATTTTAACCCTTCTTTAAATAAATCAATAATAAATATCCTAATCTAATCTATGTGGACCTAAATGGTCATATATTATTCCTATGGTTTATTTGGTCGAATTAAACTTATCCAATTATATTAGGACATGTGTTAGGGTAATAATAATATCATTTTTACCCTTAATTACTCTATTTACTTTTAACCGTGGTAAATAAAAGTAAAAAGTTACTATTCACCAAAAATTATTTTTATCTCATTGAACCACATTTTAGTCCTTGATATTAATCGTGTCTCTCGGATTTTTGAAATTCCACTCACAGAAGCAGTAAAATTAAGTATTATGTGAATTTCCAAATTCTCCTAGGAGGTGGGTAAAAGACGATGAAAAGATCAATAAAATTTTTATATATCTAAAATTATTATAAAATGACTCTAATGAATTACATTGAACTTATATAGGTATTATGTATCAATTTTGACCTAAAATAAATTTACATAAATAATTATTTAAATAAAAAGTCGGTTTTTAAATAGTAACCCATTGTTTTCACTATTTATCAAAAACTGATAGTTTTCCGAAAAATACTATAAATTCACCAAAGGATAATTTCGAAATTCTAAATCAAAAAATGAAGTCCATTTTGAACGATAAAATTTATAAAATTTCAAAAAAAATGGGTATTATTATTCGTAATGGCTAGTTCATAAAAATATTATAATAATATCTTGTTTAGTGAAACTCGGTATTGCGTACTACACACGCTATCGAGGAAGGTCGTGATTGCGTGTAATGTAAGACAAGTCAGGGCTGCGTGTAGTGAATGCTCCGTTTGGTGTTGCATATAACATAATCAAACTTATTTCATTTATACATTAAATAAATCTATACTTAATGTAGCATTGAAAAATTTCCTCAAAAGAAACGTGAAAATGTGTGTTACAGAAGCCAAGAATAGTGTTGTGTATACTGCAAGATAATACGGTGCTGCGTATAGTACAAGCTAATCTTGGTGTAATTTATAATAGAACACATCAAAGAAGATAAAATAATATATCTCATAAAATCTCGGGCTGCTACATTCTACCCCCCTTAAAATGAATTTCGCCCTCGAAATTCGTCGGGGTTATAAATGGTTTATTACATGAGAGTTTCTTTCAAATAAACCCACATTTCAAAAATCAATACCACAAATTTTTAAAAAAATCTAAAGTATAAAACATAACGGTTACCAAAAATAACTAATCACTGGGTTTCCACATAGGACCACATAAGTGAAAATATGGATATGCAAGAGAAATCATACCATCATGTTCCGATGGAGAGTGGTAGAGAACATCTGTATGAAAAATACAACAGTCACAAAGCCATAAATTTTTGATGATCTAATGTACCATCTGATTCATCGGATATGAGAGTACTAGGACAACATTTTTTTGGTTTGCTAGATCATTTCCCTAATGTTGATGATTTTTTGTATAAGGATAAATACTTACCTGATTTGAGTGAAAAATCATCATTGGTCATTCCATGAACAATTTCCGCTTCATCTCTTATTTAAAGATATAAAGTTGAATTTAACATTCATGATGTATTATAATATCACGCGATAGGTCATTCTCTATGTCTCTATCACAATAAAAGGTGTGTATAAGATATTAAATATATATAAGTCCATATATGGTGAGGTTAATCGTACATGGTTCCAAAAATGGACTTATACGTCATCTATCATACCACGTAATAATATAAAACTAATTTCTACAAACCATGGACTTCCAATAGTCTAGTGGTAGGCGATGAAGGCCTATCGCACTTCAGTTGTGGGTTCGATTCCCACAACCTTGCCCGACGCGATGGGTTGTCGCCCATCCTGCAGGTTGTCCTTTTTATCTAAAACTATACAATAATAATATCAAAAAGCTCTATCCTTAAACAATACTATCTGATGTCCAACATAATCCATTCCAACCTTTAGGATTTTTGAAATTACTTATGTCTAACATTATAGTATGAAGAGAATTATTACTAAAAAGGTCATATAACAAGCACATTAATACCATCATTTATCCCTTATATATCACAAGATATATCTTTTTGATCGCATTCCAAACATGTGAGTACCATAATATTGTATTCTCGGGAAAAATGAATACCCATTAAACCGTACTGAAAACATGAATGCTATCAAAAGTTAACTCGTTCTACATAACAAAATCCAAAAAATTTCGATATACTCAAACCATGGTATCACTTTGTCCTTATACAAGTAATGATCTCATTAATACTATCAAAAATCTCATTATCTCCTTATACTTTCATTATGCACATATCATTTAGCTTCCAAAAATATTTGAATAACCTTTCATGGTTACTGGTACCATTCATCATATACTTTCAAAAACTCAAGGAATTAAAATAGTGTAACAATCCTTAGATGATTCTTTATTCCATAGTACCATTAAATTACCTATACAACATAAATCTTAATAAACATATAATCATTCCACTCCCTTCTTAAACCATTGACCGATCTTGAACACTTCTTTCATCTCACATATCATTTGTAGTCTCTTCATCATCATCAACATAAATACTACTCATATGACCATGCTAATTTTCTTCATGAGACTTTCCATTAGGGCATTGGTTTTCATAATTCCCATACATTCCACATTTAAAACATTTAATCATTGTTGATGTCGTAGAAATGTCATTATCCTTGTCCATGGTGTTACCTGAACCTTTTACATTACACTTACTGGCTACGTGTCCTTCTTTTCCACACCCAAAGCATCTTACAATTCCTTTGAAACATTCTCCTTGATGCCGCTCCCCACATGATTTCCATGAGGGAAATTGAACTTTCATTCCACTATGATCATCATGAAACTCTATCTTTCTCTTATTAGTCGAGTCAGAAAACTTACCAAAGTTGATATTATTGATCATATTATGAGATTTCTGATTAGGCCTAATAATGATGTTTGGACTTCCAAATCCAATTTAATTTGGTTGCTCATGAATAATATCATTCCATTGTCCATCATATCCTCCATTAGCATGAATCATCCTGTTTCCAACCATTTTCTAAAACCCAAAAAGAATAGTGTGAGAGACAAAAATCATGATTGAAAAAAAACATAATAAAGGGGGAGTACCATCAAAATCTGACATCTTAGGTTTAATTATAATATCTTTACCTTAATTATAGGACTATAACCTATATATATACTTAACCTTAGAAACATCCCTAGACATACCATAGAAATATCTATAGGGATCTCACTAAAGTTTTCGCATCCTAGTTTCCAATGGTTAACTAAATCGAAGCTCTGATAACAACTATAGAGACCCAGATCATGACGTACATGGACAATACATTACTTTTGAGGAATAATTAATACATAACGAAAACCAAAACTCATGGATCGTAATAGTTTAGTCTCTTTTGAAACTCGAAACAAAATCATCTAATCGTTGTGAAAGATCTTCAATATCACCCATAATGATCTTCCCCTATTGTTTTCTTACCTAAAACCTTTCATTATATGCTTGGGAAAAGAAAACATATAAAAGGGAGAGCTCAAATTCTCAGTAAGGGTATGCATAGATAAAATAAAACAAATCATATACATTTGAACATAAATACATGAACATAATGTTTGAACATCAAGATCTTGAGAAATGACATAAAACATGGCATTACATAACACCTAGATCATAAAAAAATAATTAATCCTGATAAAAGAGCATGAGAATAAAACATGTAATTGTGGCCACCATTATGAACATGTTATGATTTCCATAGTAGCCACGACATTGCTGCCAAGACCATCTTAGAGGACAACGTCCCTTTCTAAATCGATTTCACTCCTCGTTTTAGTTCTGTAACACTGAACTGGATTAACTTACCGTTCCAGCCAGGTCTATATCATGAGGTATAAATCATTACCCAATGGATTGGATGGAGATATAGGTCCCACCCATCTGATAATGAAATCATTCTTACTTGTGCCACAACATAAACATAAATCATTCATAATAACCAAAAGAATAAAATGGGTTTTATAAACATCATCCCATCATCACATAATCCATACAAAACAAATAGATATTTCATCATAAGAAAATTGAAATCATGTAAATCACAAAGACATTATACTTGAAACATACACATATGAAATAATGTCATCTTATATGGAAAATGGTTTTGATAAAACACTTGAAATGTATTCTTGAGGAAAATTTCCTTTCTTATTTAAAATCATTTTCTTTACAAAAAAATGTCATGGAATTTTAAAAGAAAAGTATTTTTTTAAATATTCATGAAATCATGTAGAGTAAGCTTCATGAAAATTTGGCGTTATGAAAACGTAAAAATCCGTTAATGCTGTATAAGTTAAAAATAACATTTTTATCGTACTTTTGTCAGAAAAGTCAAAAACGTACATCCTAGGTTAAAAAAAAGAAAGATTCATTCCATACCATGGGGTAAAAGTCAAAATGGGTAGAAAAGGACATTAAACATACATTAAAATACTTTTATAAAACATGGACATGGATGATAACAATAACCCTAGTAAATACTTACGAATAAGCAATCTCGGATAAAAATGAGATTTGAAAAATTATCCCGTACCTTATGTCTGATATGATTCGTATGTATCTGGAGCTTCTATATAATTATTTAAAAAATGTTATTGACTTTTTACGGAATCATATTCACTGTTATGGTATCATATATGGTTAACTTATGAATTTATGTTACCCATTCTTTTATACATTCGATGTAAAAGTAGTGATTTGGGTAAAATCGTTTCATTTATTGTATATGTTTCGACTTGTCGTTCTTGATATTATTACTTATATAATGATTTAATTAATTAAAGAATGTAAAAATGATTTATATATTATATATAATCAGAATATACATATATATATATATACATGATAGATCGAGAAATGGAATGAAATACACCGTTCATGGAGACAGTAGGCCGTACGTACGCATGAATGCTGTTTTTGTTTCTTTATTGAATTAAATGGAATTAAGTAGATGAAATAAATTTATATATACATAAATCCAGTATTATTATTATGTCATATATTTCATGGTTACTTATTATTTAATCTTTATAATCATTCATGAATGGTTGACATGGAGAATGAATCTCATCGCCTCGTGGAGACGGTAGTCCGTACGCACAAATGAGCGATGATACAATTCCCATGATCATGGAATTGTATTTAAGTGTATGTATAATATTTCAGAATCAATATAACATTACAATAATCATATATAGTTATTTTTTTACACCATTATACACATACAAGTAAGGTGGTGGCCTAAAACAGATTAAACCACGATGTGGAGATGGTATTCCGTACGTACGCACGCGCGGTGATTTCGTTTTCCGTAGGATGGATAGAAGGTGAAAAATGGTTGTTTAATATTTATAATAACATATCAGTACATATTTAATACTTATTTTATTATGTTATAATGAAACATCTAAAAAATAAGTAGTTGAAGATGACTGAAATTGGAAAGGATCGGTAATGGATATTACCTCTTCTTTGACGCGCCTCTTCTTAACCTCTTCTTAGGGCACTAGGGTTGGTCTTTGAAAAATACCAGGACCACTAGGATGTTTCTAGGGAAGTGGAGAAAATAATTTTTAAGGTTTTGGACGAGGTTGATGGCTCAAAGTGGTGTGAGGAGTAGAGGGAGGAGGTTCCCTTTTATAAGGGAGGAGAGGGGCACCTTTGGAAAAACTAAAAATATTATTTTATTATAAATTCATATTAAGTTTTTAATTGCTCCAAATTGTTTTATTTCGATGGAAATGTGGGTATGGGTTGAAATAATCTCATCCAATATAATTTAGACATTTTTAGGTTTCTATTTTATCCTTATCATTTAGATTTAACTTTAAGTTAAATAATTTTACGTTTACCGTGTCTTCTTGTTTTCTTCCATAATAAGGTTAATAAACATACTATAACAAGTCAAACGAACCCCAAGATGTTTATTATTAATATATATAACCATATCTAAGTCATTTTTCCGAACCTTATATTTTTAAGAATAAAATAACAACTAATAATATAATATTTGTTTTAAAAACTATTTTATGTCAACTTTGACACTATTTGGTAATTGATTTTTGTGAAAATCATAACAGAATTATTAGTTCAGAAAAAGTTAATTAAATAAATAATAAAATTTCATATTAACCTAAAAATACTAGTGTAATTCATAAAAAGTCTCAAATTACATTTATTTGGTTATTTATAACATCAATTATGTCAAATTTTCATTAATAATATAATTAATGCATCATCATTTTGTCATAAATAACATAATTTATTCAATGTCTAAAAATTATAAATAAATTAACATTAAGTATGGAATATTTTTAGATTTATAATGAATATTTATAGTCGAATTTATCTTATGTATAACCCTATATTAAAAATGATTTAGTTATTTATCTTTGATTTTAACTATTTTAACCCTTCTTTAAATAAATTAATAATAAATGTTCTAATCTAATCCAAGTGGACCTAAATGGTCATATATTATTCTTAAGGTTGTTTTTGGTCGAATTAAACTTATCCAATAGAATTAAGACATGTGTTAGGGTAATCATAATATAATTTTTACCCTTAATTATCCGATTTACTTTGAACCGTGGTAAATAAAAGTAAAAAGTTACTATTCCCCAAAAATTATTTGCATCTCATTGATCCACATTTTAGTCCTTTATAATAACTGTGTCTCTCAAATTTTTGAAATTCCATTCAAAGAAGCAGTAAAATTATGTTTTATGTGAATTTCCAAATTCTCCTATGAGGTGGGTAAAAGACGGTGAAAAGTTCAATAAAATTTTTATATTTCTAAAATTATTATAAAGTTACTCTAATGAATTAAATTAAACTTATATAGGTATTATGTATCAATTTTGACCTAAAATCAATTTAAATAAATAATTATTTAAATAAAAAGTCGGTTTTTAAATAGTAACCGAGTGTTTTCACTATTCATCAAAGATTGAATGTTTTGAGAAAAATACAAAAAATTCACCCTTGGCTAATTTCGATATTCTGAATCCAAAAATGACGTCCATTTTGAATGATAAAATTTATAAAATTTAAAAAAAATGGTTATTACTATTCATAATGGCTAGTTCATAAAAATTTTATAATAATATCTTCTGTATTGAAACATGGTATTGCGTACTACACACACAATCGAGAAAGATATTAATTGCATGTAATTCAAACCAAGTCAGGGCTGTGTGTATTGAATGCTCTGTTTGGTGTTGCATATAACATAATCAAAACTTATTTCATTTATATATTAAACAAAATCTATACTTAATGTTGTGTAGAAAAATTTCCACAAAAAGAACTTGAAAATGTGTGTAACACAAGCTAAGAATAGTGTTGTGTATACTGCAAGCTAATACAGTGTTGCGTATAGTACAAGATAAAATTAGTGTAGTGTATAATAGAACAATCAATGATGTTAAAAATAATATATCTCATAAAATCCCGGGTTGTTACAAAGAAACAATATATGGATTTTAATATTATTAAGTGAATAAATGAAGATAAAACATATTCAGAAAATCGAAATATATATATATATATATATTAATTTAATTTATTACTATAAACAATAAATTGTATGCATAATAAATGATTTTTGAAAAATAAGTATTTTTTCATCAAATGATTTTAGTTTCTCCTCTAACCAATTTATAATCTATTTTTGAATCATTATTCATTCCATACATTCAATAATTAAATAAATATCAAAAATAGTTTTTAATTTTTGGTTAATATATATTATATTTTAAAATACTATATCATAAAAAATTATCATTTAATAATAATGTATTTTTTTTATTAAAAAGTATGTATATAATTACAAGTAATTAATGTATTCGTTTTAATGATGGAAAAATTTTATACAGATTTTTTTAAAATAATTTATTAACATTTTCACCCCCTTAATCCAAATGAATGATATTAAAAGTAACATTTAAATATTAATATCTACATACTATATCATTATTATATTTTGTTTGTGGTTTCATGTGGTACACACAATTGAATATAGTCTTTATATAAAATAAACTACATTAGAGAGTAACTAGAATTACATTTATTCCATATTAACTAAATTTCAACATAATAATATTATATTATTTCAAAAAAACATTTTAAAACATAATCAAAATAATCTCTATGGTGTAGAAGATAAACATAAATAAGTGGTAATAACTTCATTTTTAACATTATAGATAAATAATCAAATTTAAAAAGTAATAAAATGTATATTAAAAGGATAAGAAATTTACCATTACATAAATATTTCATAAACCCTGACTTTATGATTGTGAGACCCATACATGTGAATGAGCATAACAAATAATACAACCATACAAATAATTATTTACAAATTTGCACTCAATAGATTTATCATTCTACAGATTGAGTTTGAGGAATCCATTTTCTAGGGATATTAAGTGTTTGAGATTATATAAATAATTTATTTCTTCCCAAACGATAATATTTGATTATTTTTTCACCTCTCATTAATGTCATTTGAAAAATAAATGTGAAAAAAAATTCACGCACAAAACATTAAAATTATATTAAACGTATTGTATGATCCAAAAAACCTAGAAATATTATTCTACACATCTCTATATGTTAATAAAAAATGGGATACAATAAGTCAATATAATATACAATATTAATAATACTTTATAAATAAATCATTATAACCTCCAAAATAACATCCAATGTTCATCATGAATCATTTTATAAATAATTTATTTCAAAAAAACATTAAAATATGGAAAAATATTCATATCCAAAAATCAGATATATTTTATCAAATAAAATTCCATATTAAACAAAACACTTATCCATAGTTATTAATAATAACTCCTGAATTCAAAAACCAAAACATATATACTATAATCTAATATTCTATAAAATATACTTATCATTACCCAATATAACAATATTCACTTTAAAACCAAAAAATATATATAATTTTATAAGTTAATAACATATTCATTTCTAAAATATAATATCATACTATAAAATATAAATTTATGTACCATAATTGTATATTGTTCCGAATAAAATAAACATAATAAGAAAACATCAATGAATTTATGACCAAATAAATATTCCATCCCATGTTTAAATAAAAATATATGAACACAATTTTCCAATTTTGTCCCATAATCAATAATTACCATGTAATCAAAGTACTTATTACTTTAATGGTTTTGTTATTTTTTAAATTTATATCAAAAATAAAAATTCTCTAAATAAATTCACCCAAAAGAACAAGTTAATCATAAGGATCAATTTTGACTCATTGATATTTTTAATCCTAATAAATATTTTCCAAAATGTCATTAATCACCTTAATTTCACTTTGGGTAAAACCTCTATAGTTTATCAATAAATTTATACTTTGTATCATTAAACAATTTATCATCCAATAATAGTATCCTTAAATATTAAATTATTTTTATTTGATAAATTAATGACCATTAAGAGATCCCAAAACACACACACTAGAATATGGTGCTAATAAAATACTCTTTACAGTCACTATGATGATACCAAAAAAATAATTTCCATTTTATCTATTAATTAATATAATATCCATAGCTGACATTGATTCACTTACAAACCCAATAAATTTTTTTAATGGTTTAGATAATTACAAAAAACTCATATAAAAAGACCCACATCCTTATATTCAAATATGATTTTTTTTATTATACATATATTATTTTTCTCCATAATAAGTCATTAACATCTCAAACAAACTTCTACACACGCATTATCCTTCAATAAATATCTTACTTAATATCATTACACGTAACTAAGGGAAATGGAAACATAACAAAGGGAGAAATAAAATGCTCAGTAAGTGTAAAAATACTATACAATAATAGATAATTATTTTTAACTATAGTATAATAATATGGGTAATAATCGATAATCATTGTTCATTATCATTACTTATGTGAATTAACACCAATAAAAACATATATCACAATACATTGATTTTGTCATTAATATTCATCTTAATTGAATCTTCATATGAGTTAATAAGTATCATTCATGTTAAATCTATATTGAATAAAACCCCATTAAACAAATATAATGAATAGATATATAATGTTGGTATATAGAGACATCATACAATAATTAAGGAATCACCAAATAATGATGATTATATCATTCTTTTTATTGTAACAAGCATCCAGATATGTGTGTCAATTCATTACAGTTTCCTATATTCAGTAAACTCAATTTTATCCAAGGAGTAACTTCATTCAAGAATAATATATCACATTATCAAATTCATTTGATATCAAAATATATATAACCCATCATCAAGGATATATAATACTCACCTATCATTCATAAAAAATTTCAATGAACCATAATGTGAAATTGTTAATTGATATTGAATTTCATCACAAAATTCATAAAAATACCCAGCATTCCATTCACAACGTGATTAAACCAAGAAAATAAAATGGGTTTCCAAATGATATAATCATAAAATAGATATCCCATTTGAATATAATGAGTTCGATATAGTTACTAAAAAATTCACAATTCTTATAGATTTATATAATTAAAATGATTTTAATAATAATACCATATCCAAAGAGATGCATAAAAATCCCATAATTGTTTTAACATTGAAGAAAAATACATTTAATATATAATTTTAACATTTAATTTTAAATATTAAAATATCCTATTATTTTAGTAAAAATAATCATTAAAAATTTATATATTTTTTGAAAAAATATGAAAAAAATAAACCTAGTAAATATTACATAATGATTTAATGAAACAAAGAGTAATGATGACGTGTAATTTTTTTTGATTCGGTAAATGTTATAATAATGAAATTTTTACACTTTTTGTCAAAATTCATTCATATCATCTTCAAAATATACCTATTATAATATTATATGAAAATTGAATAGGGCTAAAATTTAATTTAATCAATAATTTAATTATAGATAAATAAATTATTTGAAAACTTTATAATGAATATAGACTTTGCGTAAAAATATCCACGAACAAAAGGGGAAATAAAGGTTGAATATCTTAAAAACAAAAATTAATATAAATTTTTAATACTTATAAAGAAAAATGAAAAATATTAATGAAAATAAAATAAATAAAAAATAACAATAAAGTAGTAAGGGTTCAAAAGATGATGATCATATAATTTCCCTCATTAAAAATTTAACACAGACAATGAAGAAAAAAATTGGATGATGACAAAAACTGTTATTTCTTATGTATCTTTTAAATTATAACACCTTGAAATAAATAAATTACAATGAATAAATAACAATAATATATTTATATAATATTAAAAATAGTCATTATAGATTCAATATATGCACAAATAGGTTCATAAAAAGAAAACATGTCTCAAAAAACAATGTTGAGATAAAAACACTAACAACATTAGTAATATCTAAATTAAAACCAAATAAAATAGGGAACCAGAGATGAATTTTTAATTCCAAATTATTTACATAATAATAATTATAAAATATAAGGGTGGTTAGTATAAATATCTCAAAAAATAAATAAGGGTTTAATATATCAAATGTTTGAGAAAAATTAATGTTATATGAGAAACCCTTATGATAAATTAAAAGTGATTAATATATGATATTACTATACGGTAACATAAATTAATATCTATTATAAATATAAAAATGAAAATTATTCATAATTATCATACGAGATATGATTCCCATATGAAATAGTATCTTTGATTTAATAATAGTTCGAAAATAAAATCCTAGTTGTGGGAGTTAAGTATTCAATTTTTTATGAATTGTTTTGTATGAATGTTCTGGACATTATTCCTTTTTCATGGTATCATAACATATAGAATCATAATTTTTTAATAATTAGCATATTATTTTAATATATATATTATTATTACCATTTATATATGTCAGTGATTTGAAATTAATGGCATCAATTCATAGAGATGGTTGTTCATACATATTCACAAGTGATGTTTTCAATTTTCAATGGATAAATAGAAATGATGGTAAATATAAATTCAAATTTATATAATAATAGTTATGTCACATACATAATATATATGAATTTAATATATCCTTATTATAATCCATCGAAATCATAAATAGAAAATGAGTCACATGGCATTGTGGAGGGGGTATTACACACATACTCAGTAGTGATGTTGGAGTTATTGGATGGATAGAACGTATAAAATCTGGATAATATTTTTAAATTGTATAATTTTTTTATTATTATAAAAAATACAAAAAAATAATATAATTCATCTACATACACAATCAATATAGTAAGTAATGAAACAAAAAATTGTCCTTCCATTGAGATGATAGTTTGGGAGTATACAATATGTTGTTTTAATATTAAATTTTGATTAATGATAAATAGATATTTTTAATTATTCTAGTGTAATAAAATATTATTATTCATATTTTATAGATGTAAATAGGTTTTGATAGTTAAATAATATATGTATGTGGTATAGCAAGAAATTAACTAAAATGTGAAGCATCTTTACCCCAATTAACTATGAAGCGAAACAAGACTAGATTTCAACAATACCTAAAGCATTCCTTCCCATATACAACGGGAAAATAAAATGTAATAATGGACTATATGGTTACCAGTGGAAAATATTCCACAATATTAGAGTTTTATGAAATTCAGTAATGTGTATAGTGTCATTTGGTTGGGTTCAAATAAGTAATGTAGTGAAAATATAACTTGTAGAGAAAAAAATATCCCACGATATAAAAAATGAAATTTATGTCCATAGGTGATTCATATATGTAATAAGGAAGTAAGTACATGTCCATAACAATAAAAATAAAAAAGTGACAAAAAATGAAAATACCCCAAGCTGCCTAAGTACTATCCCAGTGCCCAAACACCTGTAGACCTTCTTGGACTTGGGATAACATCTCGTGTACTAATTATTGTGATTGGCATAACCAACAATGTACCCTCTTGTTTGGGTCCGGACATAATCTAATGTGTACCATACTATTTTACGATTGGGATCACCTCCCATGTACCCCATTTTTTAGGCTTTCGAAAAACACCAATGTAATCTTTTGTTTGAGGCATGGGATAACCTCCTGTATAATTTCTTTTTTAGTATAGGGATAATCTCATATGAACTATTTCATCTTATAAAACATTCATATTCACTGAATTTATTTTTTGAAGGTATAGTTCACACACATAAAATAATACATGTGTTATTCTACCACAAAATCATAAAACATTAAATATACCATCACCTATGAAAAGGATATATCAATTATAAACATTTAATCATAATTTAACAGGTGGGAAATAAATAGTTCCCTAAAAATAACAACATCATAAAAATAAATTTAATTCATTTATATTAATACAAATAATGGTAAAATTTTATTATATACTTAGTAACACATAATAAAAAATATGTTCATTGTCTTTGATCAAAAAAACATTACAAAAAACAGACATTAAATTTTTTTTAAGAGAAAATACCTTCCTTTTTTATATCATCTCTTTATAATTGAAAAAATAAAAACTTGATATGGAATTTTTTTAAATAACCATGAAAACTATTAATGTATTAAAAAAATTAGTGGTCATGATGGTGGATAATATCATTCATTTTCTATAAATTGAAACTAGGATACAATTCACCTTATTAGTAAACAGTTATACTAAATCATACAAAAGAAAAAGAATTTTAGATTTCAACTGTCTTGTAAAAATTATAACATGTGTATAAATTTCATTACAATGTAATTTTGGAATAGTGAAAATATTTGTTAAATCATATTTTGATCACATAGTCTAGGAATAAAAATAATTTCTTTCTAAATACAGAAATAAATTCTTTTTTCTTAAATAGAATACTTTCATCACATTAGATATTAAAAAGGAAAAATTGAAGGGAAAATACATTTTATTTATAAATAACTAGATAATAATAATGATCATGAGTTTTTCATATATTTGTATAAACATTTAACATCAAAATTGTAATAAAAAATTTGCAATCAATAAATAGATTGAATCATAATACAACAACCACATTGGTATCATTTGAATCATAATCCTCATGAAATATATAAAATTATATATATGAATATAAGAAAAAATTTAAATTGAAGAATAATAAACTTTATCCATGGGTATCTTATACTCAAAAAAAATAAAGAGACATGTGTTTTATATGATATGTGTCCAATATTAAAAACGTGATATTGAATTACCTTACATGAATTGGTTATCGTTAAATCATAAGTCAAAAGAAATAATAAAATTAAATTAACAATTAAATATCAATAATATTTATCATTTCATCATATAGTATTTTAAATGGCCATTATATTCAACAAAAAAAATGAAACATATAGTGAATATGGCGTATATATCCCAGAAGTAAAAGTAAGAAAACATTCTATTACATCAAGAATTTACTTTATTATTTCATATTTGAAACTATTGTATAATAAATATAGGATAATATAAATATATTAAAGAACCATATTCATTTATATCATACTATATTCTATTTTTATATAACCTTTTATTAACTATTTACCATTAATTCCTTGTTAAAATCATGTTTTAGGTAATAACAACATCATTTTTCATGTATATTTTACTTTAGTATTTTTTTTTGTTACATTGATCAAGGATATATAATAGAAAAAATGTTATCAATGATATTACTATAATTTATATTGACTATATATTTATTTTCTATAATCTATAAAATTTATCAAAATAATATTTATTGCATAATTCCAGGCGATGGTAGGTACTACATATGTATGAATAGTGTTTCCATTTTCTCAATTAATGGGAAAAATGAAATGAAAATATTAATTAAAAAATATAGAATTTTTTTATAATATATATTATATATATTAATTAAAACAATACATATTAAAATACCTAAAAACAAAAAGGAAAAATATACCACATCACTCGTTAGAGGCGGATATCTACATATACTCACAAGTGATGTTATCATTTTCCCAATTATTGTATAGAAATAAATTATTTATATAATAAATAAAAAGTTATAACTATTTCATAAATATAATTTCAATATTTTAACTTAATAATTATCTCCATCTGGCTAATGTGGTGATGGAAAATTAATTTAATATATTCCTAAGACAATAATATATCGAACACAAGACCAACCGTTTCATTTCCCATTTTATGGGAGTTTATATGTTATATGTTATTAAATTATAATTATAAAATATAATTAAATGGTATATTCTTAATTTTTTATATCCGAATTGTTGATTAATATTTTAAGGATGCAGACGAATAAATAAAATAAAAACACACCATTAAGAATGATACCTCTTCTCCCAAAAAAACCTTAGTTTTTCACCAAAATACATTATAAGAGGGATTAATAATGAAACTATGGACACTAATACATATATATTGAATCATGGAAATTATATTAGTGGGTATTTTGAAAAAATTATTTTTTTCTAAAGATGAAAGGAGTGCGGGTGCCCATTTATATGTGTGATAGAATACCCACAAGAAATTTGCAAAATGAAAAACTTCTACACACATTTTAATGATTCAAAAAGGATTAAAAATGGTAATATATAAAACCATAGAATATATATTGTCAAAATATGGTATCACCCGAGATTTTTATGAGAAATATTTTGTTTTTATGTTATATAAATCATCAATGTAATCTTTCACTACACACAACACTATCTTGGCTTTCTTTAAACGCAATCGTGACCTTCCTCGATAGCGTGCGTGTAACACCCCATGATTTTATGAAAAATATTCCTTTTAATTTCATTGATGTACTATGTTGTATGCTACAACAAAAGGATCTTACACTATATGAAGCCCTGACATGGCTTGCATTACACGCAATGAAGACCTTCTTTGACATCGTGTGTAGTACACAATACCGAGTTTCACTAAACGAGATATTATTATAATATTTTTATGAACTAGCCATTATTAATAGTAATACCCAATTTTTGAAATTTTATAAATTTTATCTTTCAAAATGGACTTCATTTTTAGATTCATAATATCAAAATTAGCCTTGGGTAAATTTTTGTTAATTTTATAAGAACTTTCAATTTTTGATAAATAGTGAAAACACTGGGTTATTATTTAAAAACCGACTTTTTCTTAAAATAATTATTTATTTTATTTAAATTTATTTTAGGTAAAATTTGATACATAATACCTATATAAGTTCAATGTAATTCATTTGAGTGATTTTATAATAATTTTAGATATATATAAACTTTATTGATCTTTTCACCATCTTTTACCCACCTCCTATAAGAATTTGAAAATTTAAATAAAATGTAATTTTACCGCCTCTATGATTGGAATTTGGAAAATCAGAGAAACACGGTTAATATCATGGAGTAAAATATGGTTCAATAAGATAAAAATAATTTTTTTTGAATAGTAACTTTTTTACTTTTATTTACCACAGTTAAAATTAAATAGGGTAATTAAGGGTAAAAATGATATTATTGTATGTTTATTAACCATATAGTGTAAGAAAATAAGAGGACACAGTAAAAGAAAAATTATATAACTTAGAGTTAGATATAAAATATAAGGTAAAAATAGAAACCTATACTTGTCTGAAACTTATTTTTTGAGAGGATTTAGACCCATACCCACTTTAGCTTCTAAATAAATCAATTTGGAGCTATAATAAACTGAATATGACTTTATTATAAAATAATATTTTAATTTTTTTCCTAATGTGCCCCTCTCCTCCCTTATAAAAGGGAACCTCCTACCTCTTATTTTTACAAAATTTTGATCTTTCAAGCTTGGCCAAAATCATCCCATTTCACTTATCAACTTCCCTATAAACATTATAGTTTTTCTGGTCTCCTCAAAATACCATCTCTAGTTCCTTAAGAGGAGGTTAATAAGAGGCGTGTCAAAGAAGATGTAATATCCTTTACCGATTCTTTCCAATTCATTTCTTATTATAATTATTATTCTTTATTTGTTTCATCATAAATTAATAACATCATTATCGCTCATATACTGATATGTTATTAAAAATATGAAACAACCCTATTTTATCTTCTATCCATCCTATGGAAAACGAAATCATTGCGCGTGCGTACGTACGGAATACCGTCTCTATACCATTTTGTAATCTATTTTCGACCGCCACCTTCCTTGGATGGGTATAATGGTGTAAATAAATAACTATATATAATTATTTTAAAGTGATATTGATTTTGAAATATTATACATACACTTCAATACAATTCCACGATCATGGGAATGATATCATTGCTCGTGCATACGTATGGACTACCGTCTCCACGACGTGATGAGATTCATTCTCCATTTTAACCATTCATGCATGATTATAAAGTATATATATTAAGTAAACATGAAATATATGAAATAATAATAATACTGGATTTATGTATATATATATGTATTCTATCTAATTAATTCCATTCAATTCAATAAGGAAACGAAAACAGCATCCATGCGTACGTACGGCCTACCGTCTCCATGAACGGTGTATTTCATTCCATTTATCAATATATCATATATATATATATATATATTATGAAAATATGTTATATATAAATCATTTCATAAATTCTGGAATTATGTAAATCAGGATATAAGTAATAATATCATGAACAACAATTCGAAACACGTACGATAAATGAAAAAATTTTACCCAAAACGCTGCTTTAACATTGAATTTACAAAAGAACGGGAAATATAAAGTCATAAGTGAACTATATATGATATCATAACAATGAATATTATTCTTTCATAAGTCAATGTCATTATTTATATCATTATACAGGAGGTTAGGATACATACTAAGCATATCAGACATAATGTAAGGGATAACTACTACAATCTCATTCTTCTATGTCATTGTTATATGTATTTACAAGGGTTATTGTTATCATACATGCCCTTATTTTCTAAAAAAATTTCATGTATTCTTAAAGTCCTTTTTACCCATTTTTGACATTTACCACATGTTTTTAAATGAATCTTACTTTTTTTACCACACGAGGATTTTTTTGAGTTTTCTGAAAAAAGTACGAGGAGAATGTTATTTTTAACTTATACGGTTTGAACGGATTTTTAAGGTTTCATAACACCTAATTTTAATGTGGATTCCTCTAAAAGTTTACATGATTATTTTCAACAAAATCATTTTCTTCTAAATTAGCATGGCATTTTTTGAAAAGAAAATGATTTTGACGAAGAAAGGATATTTTCCTCAGGAATTCATTTCAAGTGTTTTATCAAAACCATTTTTCCATCTAAGATAAAATTATTTAATATGTTTATATTTCATCTATAATGTATCTATGGTTTAAATTGTCTCAATTTTCTTATGATGAAATTATATCCATTTGTTTTATATAGATTATGTTATGATGGGATGATGTTTATGAAACCCATTTTATTCTTTGGGTTATGATGAATGATTTATATTTATGTTGTGGAACACATAATAATGATTACATTATGAGATGGTTGGGACCTATATCTCCCTCCAATTCATTGGGTAAAGATTTATATCTCATCATATAGACATGGTTGGAATGGTATGTTAATCTGGTTCAGTAATACTAGACTGGAATGAGGAGTGAAGTCAATTCAGAAAGGGACTTTGTCAACTAAGATGGTATTGGTAGCAATGCATTGGCTACTATGGAAGTAATATCATGTGATTAATGGTTTCCACAATCACATGTTTTATTACAATTAAATTTGATCATTATTGATGTTCCATTATGAAATATGCCTTACGTGCTTCCATGATTTATTTCTTTGCTCATGATTTTGATGTTTATATTTTATGTTCATGTTTTTGCATTCAAATGTTTATGGATTGTTTTATGTTCTCTATAATTTCCTTTAATGAGCATTTGAGCTCAACCTTTTTATATTTTCCTTTCCCAAGGATATAAATAAAGGTTTTAGGTAAGAAAACCAAAGTTTAAGATCTTTATGGGAGATGTTGAAGATCATTTACCATGATTAGAAGATTATGTTCAGAGTTTCCAAATACACTTTACTAATATGGTCTTTGGGCGTTTGTTTTTGTTATGTATTAAGTATTCCGCAAATTAAAGTAATGTCCATGTACGTCACGCTTTGGGACTCTACAGTTGGTATCAGAGGAATGGTTTAGTTATCCTTTGGAAACTAGGATGCAAAAACTTTTGTGAGATCCCTAGAGATATTTCTAAGGTTTGTCTAGGGATGTCCTTAAGGTAAAGTATACATATAGGTTATAGTCTTAGAATTACGGTAACGATCATAGAATTAAACCTAATATGTTAGATATTTAATGTACTCCCCCATTATTATGTTGTTTTCCCTAGAATGATTTTTGCCTCCCACAATAATCATTTTGGGTTTTAGATGATGGCTAGAACCCGAAGGATCCATGTTGATCAATTAAATGGAAAATGCAATGATTGTCCTCCTGAACAAACCAATATTATAGGAGATGGAGTGAAAAATATTATTTCTATACTTACAGAAGCTATGAATCATTCTGGACATCCAAATGAGCAGAGAAGGGAACAATATTCTATTGAGTCCTTCATGAGGGAACGCCCACCTTCTTTCGGTGGGTCTTCTGATCCACTTGTTTCTGAACAATGGATAAGTACCATTGAAAAGATATTTTACATACTTCGATTTTCATAATAATAAAAATTCACTCTAGTTGTTTACCGTTTAAAAGGTGAATCAGACCAGTGGTGGACTCTAATTAAGAATACAATGCCCCAAAATGAAATTGAATCAATGGAATGGGACGAGTTCAAGAACATGTTTTTCAATAATTACTCCCCTCGTAATATTCGAACAAAGATGGAAAGGAAGTTCTATGACCAGAATAAAAAGGATGATGATTCTGTTGGAATATACGAAGTGAATTTTACAAGGCTTTAAAGGTATGCATCTAGCTTTATCATCCAACCTGGAAGTAAAGTTGATCGATTATTTAGTGGCTTAAAACCAAGTCTTTGAAAGACATTAGCTATAAGAGACTTCAGTAGCTATGAAGAAATTGTGCGTTGTGCTATCATGGTAGAAATGGAAGTTGGTGTTATATATCCACATCATGGTTTTGACAAGAAAAAAAAGATGGAGTTCAAGGAAAAATATCAGAACAATGGTGAAAAGAAGGTGAATGTTTCTTTATGCTCAAAGTGTGCAAAAACGCATGGTGGAGATTGTCTAAAAGGCACTAGAAAATTTTTCAAGTGTATAAAAGAAGGTCATCAAGAATCATAGTGTCGAAGTAATGGGAAAAGGTTTCTAATGACGTGAATATAGAAAAGACTATATGGAATTCACCAACAACACTTCAATGCTACAAGTGCAAGGAAATGGGGAATTATGCTAATCAATGCCCTAATCCAAGGGTTAATGATGATCGACTTAAGAAACCTCTTATGGAAAAGTACACTGTGAAGTCACATGTGATCAGTATTTGTGATGTTGAGTATGACAATGATGTTTTGGAATGATTAAGTGTTTATGTAATGGGATTTCAAAATAGTATCCTAGAATCTCATTTATGGTATCGTGGAATTTTGGAATATCTATGTATTGGTTTTCAATAATTATATGGTATCGGTAACCATGAAAAGTGATTTAAATATTTTTGGAAAGAAGTTGATATGCGCATAATGAAGCGATAATGAAAAAAATTAAATGACCTCAAGACTGATATAAGTAAAATGTTATATCATGGTTTGAGTATATAGAAATTTTGGGATTTTGGTATGTGGAAAGTGTAAAATTTTGACAGCGTTCATGTTTTCAGAAAGGGTCAATGGGTATTCATTTTTAAAAATAATACATGATTAAGTTATTCACATGATTGTAATTTGGCCAACAAGATATATCGTTTGATATATGGAGGATAAATGATGGTATTCACATGCTCGGTAGATGACATTAATAGTAATTTTTTTCATTATACTATGAGATTGGACAGAAGTATTTAGGACAAGCCTAAAGATTAGAATGGATTATGTTGGACATAAGTAAGTATTGTTTATGTCTAGATCTTTTTTTGATATTATTTATTGAATTTTATACTAATGTAGTTATTAGAAAAAGGAAAACCTGCAGGATGGGCGACAACCTGTCGCGTCAGACAAGGATGCGGGAGGTGAACCCACAACCAAAGTGCGACCGGCCTTTATTTCCTACCACTGGACTATAGGAAGTCCCTGGTTAGTAGAAACTAGTTTTATTTTATTAAGCAGTATGATATATGAAGTATAAGTCCATTTTTGGAATCATATACAATTAACCTCACTATAGATGGATTTATGTAGATTTGATAACTTTTGCTAACCTTTTATTTGAGACATATGGAATGACCCATCATTATATCACATGATGTGCTAACACTTCACAGAAGACAAATTCAACTTTATTTCTTTAACAGGTAAAGTGGAAATTATTCAAGGCACGAACAACAATGAGATTATACTGAAATAATGTAAGTATTTCTTCTAGTTCAAATTCATTAACGTTAGGGAAATTATCTTGAAAACCAAAAATGTTGTCCTAGTGCCCTTATATCTGATTAATTAGATAGTACCTTAGACCATCATGAATTTATGGCTTTATGACTATTGGCTTTATCATAGTCATGTCCTCCACCACTCTCCATTAGAACTTGATTGTTAGATTTCTCTTCCATATCCATATTTTCACCTACGTTATCCTATGTGGAAACCCAGTGATTAGTTAATTTTGGTAACTCTTACGTTTCATACATTAGTTTTTAAAGATAGGTTTTGGTATTCCTTTTTACGATGTGGGTTTCTATGATAGAAACTCTCATGTATTAATCCATTTATAACCCCGACGAATTTCGAGGGAGAAATTCATTTTAAGGGGTGTAGAATGTAACAACTCGAGATTTTATGAAAAAAATTCCTTTTAATTTCATCGATGTCTTTTTTACCCTACATAAAAAAGAGCTTACAATATATGTATCCCTAACGTGGATTTCATTACACGCAATCAAGTCCTTCTTTGATAGCGTGTGTAGTACGCAATAACGTGTTTCACTAAATGAGATATTATTATAATATTGTTATGAACTAGTCGTTATGAATAGTAATACCCTCTTTTTGAAATTTTATAAATATTATCTTTCAAAATGGACTTCATTTTTAGATTCTGAAAATCGAAATTAGGCTATGGTGAAGTTTTGGTATTTTTCTCAAAACATTCAATTTTTGATAATTAGTGAAAGCACTAGGTTACTATTTAAAAACCCACTTTTTATTTAAATAATTATTTATTTTATTTAAATTTATTTAGGTTAAAATTGATAAATAATACCTATATAAGTTCAATATAATTTATTTGAGTCATTTTATAATAATTTTAGATATATAAAAATTTTGTTGAACTTTTCACCGTCTTTTACCCACCCCCTATGAGAATTTGAAAATTTATATAAAACATAGTTTTACTGCTTCTATGAGTGAAATTTTGAAAATATGAGAGACACGGTTAATATCAAGGAGTAAAATGTGGTTCAAGAAGTCAATTTTTTGGTGAATAGTAATTTTTTACTTTTATTTACCACGGTTAAAAGTAAATAAGGTAATTAAGGGTAAAAATGATATATAATTACCCTAACACATGTCCTAATACTATTGGATAAGTGTAATTTGACCAAAACAAACCTTAGGAATAATATATTTCCCTTTAGGTCCACTTGTATTAGAATAAGACATTTATTATTATTTTATTTATAAAAGAGTTAAAATAGTTAAAATTAAAGATCATTAACTAATAAATTTTTAATATTGGGTTATACATAAGATAAATTCGACTATAAATATTCATTAGAATGATAAAACTATTTCCTACATAATGGTATTTTATTTAGAATTTTTATACATTAAATATGTTAATATATTTATGACACAATGGTGATGCAGTAATTACATAAATAATGAAATATTAAAATAATTGTTATTATAAATACCCAAATAAATTTAATTTTAGACTTTTTATGAATTACACTAATTTTATAGGTCAATATGACATGTTAGTATTTATTTAATGAACTTTTTTTAATTAATCATACTATTATGATTTTCACAAAAATAAATTACCAAATACTGTCAAATTTGACATAAAATAGTTTTTAAACAAATATTATATTATTAAATGTTATTATATTCATAAAAATATAAGGTTAGAAAAAATGACTTATATAAGGTTATATATGATAATAATGAACCAGTTGGGGTTCGTTTGGCTGGTTATTGTAAGTTTATTAACCATATAGTGTAAGAAAATAGTAAGACACTTTAAAAGTTAAATTATATAACATAGAGTTAAATCAAAAAGATATGGTTAAACTAGTAACCTAAACTTGTCTAAAATCTATTGGATGAGAGTATTTAGACCCATCCTCACTTTATCTTAGAAATAAATCAATTTGGAGCTGTTATAAACCGAATATTACTTTATTATAAAATAATATTTTATGTTTTTTCCTAAAGTGCGCCTCTCCTCCCTTATAAAAGGGAACCTCCTCCCTCATATATTTACACAATTTTGAGCTTTTAATCTCAGCCAAAACCTTCCCATTTCCTTTCTAAACTTTCCTAGAAACATTATAGATGTTCTGGTCTCCCCAAAAGACCAACTCTAGTGCCTTAAGAGGAGGTTAAGAAGAGGCGCATCAAAGAAGAGGTAATAGCCTTTACCGATTCTTTCCAATTCATTTCTTATTCTAATTCATATTCTTTATTTTTTTCATAAAAAATTAATAACATCAGTATCACTAATATACTGATATGTTATTATAAATATGAAACAATCCAATTTCATCTTCTATACATCCTTTGGAAAATGAAATCATCGCGCGTGCGTACGTACGGAATACTGTCTCCACGCTGTGCTGTAATCTGTTTTCTACCACCACCTTACGTGGATGGATATAATGGTATAAATAAATAACTATATATTATTATTGAAAAGTGATATTTATTCTGAAATATTATACATACACTTCAATAAAATTACACGATCATGGTAATGATATCATCGCTCATTCGTACGTAAGGACGACCATCTCCACGACGCGATGAGATTCATTCTCCATGTTAACCATTCATGAATGATTATAAAGTATATATAATAAGTAATAATGAAATATATGAAATAATAATGATACTGGATTTATTTATATATATATATATGTATGTCATCGACTTAATTCCATTAAATTCAATAAGGAAACGAAAATAGCATTCATGCATACGTATGGCCTACCGTCTCCATGAACAGTGTATTTCATTTCATTTATCGATCTATCATATATATATATGTATATGATGAATATATATTATATATAAATCATTTTTTACATTCTGGAATTAATTAAGTAAGTGTATAAGTAATAATATCTAGAACAATAAGTCGAAACACATATGATAAATGAAACGATTTTACCCAAAACACTGCTTTAACATGGAATATACAAAAGAAAGGGTAATATAAATTATTAACTGAACCATATATGATATCATAACAATGAATATGATTCGGTAATAAGTCAATGAAACTTTTTAAATAATTATACTGATGTTTAGGATACATACAAATCATATGGGGCATAAGGTAAGGGATAACTATTCCAATCGCGTTCTTAACCGAGATTGTTATTCGTAAGTATTTACTTGGGTTATTGTTATCATCCATGCCCTTGTTTTATAAAAATGTTGTCATGTATTTTATAGTCCATTTTACACATTTTTGAAATTTACAACATGTTATGAATGGAATCTTACTTTTGTTTACCACACGGAGAACTTTTTTACTTTTCCTACAAAAGTATGAGGACAATGTTATTTTTAACTTATAAGGCGTGAATGGATTTTTACGGTTTCATTACGCCTAATTTTCATGTGGATTCCTCTGCATGTTTTCATGGTTATTTTCAGCAAAATCATTTTCTTTTAAAATTTCATGTAATTTTGTGAAAATAAAATGATTTTGAAGATGAAAGGATATTTTCCTCAAGAATTCATTTCAAGTGTTTTATCAAAACCATTTTTCCATCTAAGATGAAATTATTTAATATGTTTATATTTAAAGTATAATGTCTCTATGATTTACATGGTTTCACTATTCTTATGACAAAATGATATCAATTTGTTTTATTCGGATTATATTATGATGGTATGATGTTTATGAACCCCATTTTATTATTTGGGTTATAATGAATGATTTATTTTTATGTTGTGGCACACGTAAGAATGATTTCATTATGAGATGGGTGGGACCTATATCTCCCTCCAATGCATTGGGTAAAGAATTATTTCTCATGAGATAGACATGGCTGGAATGATAAGTAAATCTGGTTCAGTAATATAGGACTGGAATGAGGAGTGAACTCGATTCAGAAAGGGACTTGTCCACTAATATGGACATGGAAGAAATGCCTTGGCTACTATGGAAATCATATCATGTTCTTAGTGGTTGTCACAATATCATGTTTTATTACCATGCTATTTTATCATGATTGATGTTATTTAATTATATATTCCTTACATACTCCCAAGATTTATGTCTTTGCTCAATATTTTGATGTTTAGATTTTATGTTCATGTTTTTGCATTCAAATGTTTATGGATTGTTTTATGTTATCTATAATTACACTTATTGATCATTTGATCTCACCCTTTTTATGTTTTTCCCCTTGATATAAAGAAAGGTTTTAGGTAATAAAACCAAAGGTGAAGATATTTATTGGAGATGTTGAAGATCTTTCACCATGATTAGAAGATTACGTTCCGAGTTTCAAAAGAAAATAAAATAATATGGTATATGGGCGTTTGTTTTTTTCATTTTTCAGTATTCTTTCAAAGTAATGAAATGTCCATTTACAACAGGCTTTGGGTATCTACATTGCATTATACACAATACCGAGTTTCACTAAACAAAGATATGCTATTAAAATATTATTAAAACTAGCCGTTATGAATAGTAATACCCACTTTTTGAATTTTTATAAATTTTATCATTCAAAATGGACTTCATTTTTGGATTTGGAATATCGAAATTACACTAGGGTGAATTTTGGGTATTTTTCTAAAAACATTCAATTTTTGATGAATAGTTTATACACTGGGTTACTATTTAAAAACCGTCTTTTTATTTAAATAATTATTTAATTTATTTAAAATTATTTTCTATTAAAATTGATACATAATACTTATATAAGTTCAAAGTAATTCATTGGAGTCATTTTATAATAATTCTATATATATAAAAATTTTATTGAACATTTCACCTTCTTTTACCCATCTCTTAGGAGAATTTGAAAATTTAAATAAAACATAATTTTACCACTTTTGTGTGTGGAATTTTGAAAATCCGAGAGACATGGTTAATATCAATGAGTAAAATGTGGTTCAATAAGATAAAAATTATTTTTGGTGAATAGTAACTTTTTACTTTTTTACCACAGTTAAAAGTAAATAGGGTAATTAAGGGTAAAAATGATATTATTATTACCCTAACACATGTCCTAATTCTATTGGATAAGTATAATTTGACCAAAAACTACCTTAGTAATAATATATTACCCATTATGTCCAATTGGATTTGATTAGGACACTTATTATTAATTTATTTAAAGAAGTGCTAAAATAGTTAAAATAAAAGATTAATAACTAAAAACATTTTTAATGTAGGGTTTAAAAAATATAAATTCAACAATAAATATTCATTAGAAAGGTAAAAATATTTCCTACCTAATGGAATTTTATTTATAATTTTCGGACATTAAATAATTTAATTTATTTTTGACACAATGATGATGCAATAATTACCTTATTAGTGAAATGTTAACATAATTTTTGTTATAAATACCCAAATAAATGTAAGTTGAGAATATTAATGAATTAAACAAAATTGATATGTTAATATGACATGTTATTATTGATTTAATTAACGTTGTTATCACTAATATATCTGTTATGATTTTCAAAAAAATCAATTAACAAATAGTGTCAAAATTGACATCAAATAGTTTTTAAAACAAATATTATATTATTAATTGTTATTTTATTCATAAAAATATATGGTTTGGCCAAATGAATTAGATACAGTTATATATATTAATAATTAACAACTTGGGGTTTTTTTGGCTTGTTATTGTATGTTTAATAACCATATAGTGTAAGAAAACAAGAAGACACGGTAAAAGTAAAATTATTAAACTTAAAGTTAAATCTAAATGATAAGGATAAAATTGTAACATAAACTTGTCTAAAGTCTATTGGTTGAGAGGATTTAGATTCATCCCCACCTTAGGTTATAAATAAATCGATTTGGAGCTATTAATAACCGAATATGAATTTATAATAAAATAATATTTTAAGTTTTTCCTAAGGTGCCCCTCACCTCCCTAATAACAGGGAACCTCATCCCACTCCTCCTCACACCACTTTGTGCCTTCCAAATTGGCCAAAAACTGCCCATTTACCGTCCAAAATTCCATAGAAACATTCTAGAGGTCCTGGTATTCTTTAAAGACCATATTTAGTGCCATAAGAGGAGGTTAATAAGAGGTTCTTCAAAGAAGAGGTAATGTCCATTACCGATTTTTTCAACTTTATTTCTTCTTCTACTTCTTCTTCTTTATTTTTTAATTATGAATTAATAACATCAGTATCACACATATACTTATATGTTATTATAAATATGAAACAACCCTATTTCACCTTCTATCCATCCTACATAAAATGAACGCACCGCTCGTGTGTACCTAGGGAATACCGTCTCCACGCCGTGGTGTAATCTGTTTTCCACCACCAATTTACTTGGATTGGTATAATGGTGTAAAGAATAACTATATGTGATTATTTTAATGTGATATTTATTCTGAAATAGTATAAATAAACTCCAATATAATTCCACTATCATAGGAATGATATCATCGCTCGTGCGTACTTACGGCCTACCGTCTCCACGATGTGATGCGACTCATTCTACATTATCTTCATTGCATAATTATTATATAAATGAATTGAATGAATATATATGATATATATTAGACTAATACCATTATGTAAATGAGTTATCTATAACCTAAAATGAATAATTAGAATTTATTCGACAAAACACCAATGAGAACAAAAAATAAATAAACACCCGAATAACAAGTATTAGTGAAATATTACTAATAAGTAGTTAAGGGTATAATCATATATGATATCATAAAAATTATTATGATTCTGGAATTAGTCAATGACATTATTTAAAACATTATAGAGGAGGTTCAGTAACGTACGAAGCAAATCAGACCTAAGGTAAGGGAAAATCTCACAATCTCATTTTTATCTGAGATTGTTTATACTTCAGAATTTACTGGGGCATATTTATCATCAAAATCCATGTTTCCTCATTATGTAATATTATTACCATCCACCTATAATTGTTTAAATCCAATTTTACCCATCGGTAAGTTTTTAGTAAAATATATTAAAGGAGTCCTTTGTCTTTTTGTTGTACGAGGTACCTTTTTTGACTTTTCTGGACAAAGTACGAGGAGAATGTTTTTCATTAACTTATAAGACATGAATGGATTTTTATAACATTATTTCCATGAAGCTTCCTTTACAAGTTCTCAAGATTATTTTTGATTAACTTCTTTTAGTTTATAATTTAATGACATGTTAAGAATAGAAATTTTCTTTTGAAGTAGAAAGGATATTTTCCTCAAGAATGTAGTTCAAGTGTTTTATCAAAACTATTTTCCATCTAAGATAATATAGGGTTCTTTATCAATCCCTATTTTTAAATTGATTTTATTATGTTATGATGGAATTATTTTTATGATATCCTTTTATGGATTAATTTATGATGGTATTATGTTTAGGAATCACATTTTTATTACATGGGTTATGCTATGATGTAAGATTTATGATCTTGTGGAACACATAAAAATAGTATAATTATGAGATGGGTGGGACCTATATCTCCCTCCAATTCATTGGGTAATGATTTATATCTCATGAGAAAGACATGGCTGGAACGGCGGGTTAATCCGGTTCAGTGATAGAAGACTAAAACGAGGAGTGAACTCGGTTCAGAAATGGACATTGAACACTACGATAGACTTGGAAATGAGTCTTGACTACTAAGAAATGATTTTCTATGATTCTGTGTGTATGCCACGAAGTTTCATTTTATGATTTTTGGGATTTACATTGCACTACCATGACATATCCTATGTTATGATATTATGATCTCTTTTTCAGGTTATGATTTTCAAAATGTTATGTTCTCATGAATATGATATGATTGATATTTCTTTTGTTTACACTTACTGAGCATTTGAGCTCACCCTTTTGTATGTTTTCCTTTCCCCATGTTAGGAAGAAGGATATTATGTAAGATATGCCAAAAATGGACTCTATATATGATGAAATAAACGGGAGACAATGTAGTTGATATTATGAACCAGTTGTTTATGTTTCCCAGTTTCTAAAGACAATATACCTATAATTTCCTTTCATGGTTTTGTTATATGTTGTAAAACGTATTCTTTTATTGTGATGTGATATCAATGTATGTTAAGTATGGGTCGTTATAGTTGGTATCAGAGGAATGGTATAGTCATCCATTGGAAACTAGGATGTGAAATCCTTAGTAAGAACCCTAAGTATAAGTCTAAGCATAGAACCCAATCATAGTGTTTTAGAAATGGCCATAAATAACCTTTGATAGGACCTAAAGATTCAAATTTTATTCCTGATTATGTGGTTGTACTTTTATGATTAATTTTTGTCACACAATGCTTATTGGTTTTAGTCAATGGGTGGAACTCGAAACAACCGTGTTAATGATAAATGCAACAGGCAATGCAATGATTGTCCCCCTGAGAAACCAAACGATATGGGAGCTGGAATGAAAAATCGTGTATCCATGATCACACAACATTCTAAAGCTATGAATCATGCAGGACTTCCAAACAATCAAAGGAAGGAGCAAATTTCTGTTGAATCCTTCATGAGGTAGCGTCCACCATCATTTAGTGGGTCTACTGATCCATTAGTGGCTGAACAATGGATCAGTACCACTGAAAAGATATTTTTATTTCTTCAATGTTCTAAACATGATAAAGTCATCTTAGCAGTATATCGTTTAGAAGGTGATGCTGATAAATAGTGGAATCTTATTAAGAATATGAGGCAAAGGGATAAAATTGATTCCATTGAATGTGACGAGTTCAAGAACATAGTTTTCAATAAGTACACACCTTGTATTCTTAGAAAAAAAGATGTAGAAGGGGTTTCTTGAACAAAAGAAAAAGCATGAAGAATATGTTGGTACCTAGGATGAAAATTTTCAAAGACTTGCCAGGTATGATTCTGGGATTATTATCCAACATGAGAGTAAGATCGATCAATTCTTTAGTGGCTTCAAAACAAGTCTTCGATGGGAGTTAGACATACGGGACTTCAATATCTATGAGGAAATCGTTCGATGTTCTCACAAGGCTGAGATGGAGATTAGAGTAACCCATCAGTCATATGCATTTGATAAGAAGAGGAAAATGGGATTCAAAGGTAAATATAAAGACCACACTGAAAAGAAGATGATTTTTCCCTTATGCTCAACATGTGGAAAGAAACATGGAGGGAGTTGTCTTAAAGGGACAAGTAAATGTTTCAAATGTGGAAAAGAAGGTCATCGGGCATTTGAATGCCACAATGATTGGAAGAAGATGTCTAGTGATTAGAAAAAAGAAATGGCTACACAGAGTGAACCTCCTACACATCAATGTTACAAGTGCAAGGAAATGTGGCATTATTCTAATCAATTCCCTATTCCAAGGGTTGTTGATGATGATCGACGTCAAAAAACTCTTAAGGCCAAAGGCAAAGGAAAGTCACATGCAATTTCTATCAGAGATGTGGAGTACGAAAAAAATATGGTGAAAGGTACACTTACCATCCACTGTAAAGTAGGAAATATTTTATTTGATTCTGGATCCACCCGATATTTTATTTCTGAATAATTTTCTAAGGGTATCGCCATATTACCTCAATAATTAGATGTGGAGTTACCTGTGACAACCCCGAATGGAACAACAGTCGCATCAAAAGTTTACATTTCATCTTAGATTGAAATTTGTGGGAAAGTGCTTCCTGCAAATCTTGTGATCCTTCATATAGTGGAATTTTATGTGATTCTTGGCATGGATTGTATTTCATTACAAGGAGCTCATATCAATTTCCAAATTAGGGAAGTGAAATTTCATATTCTAGATTAATCTATGATCTTCTATCGATGCATGGATGAACATATCCTTCCCGTGGAAATTTCATCCATCTTATGGGTCTTGATTCCACTAAATGAAGGTTATTTATCACAAATGGTTGGAGAGAAACTCTCGATTAAGAATATTCATGTTGTACGGGAGTTTGATGATGTCTTTCCAGAGTAATTACCTGGTATTCTACCAAATTGTGAAGTTGAGTTTTCAATAGAACTCGTACGAGGTGCTTTACCTATTTCAATGACACCTTATAGAATGGCCTCAATTGAGTTGCAGGAATTGAAGAAGAAAATCCAAGAGAATATTGATAAGGGATTCATACGCCATAGTGCATCACCTTGGGGAGAACATGTTCTATTTTATAAGAAGAAAGATGGATCAATGAGACTCTACATTGATTATCGAGAACTTAACAAGGTCACTATCAAGAAAAAATATCCTCTCCCATGCATTGATGACTTATTTGACCATCTACGTGAAGCTCAATACTTTTCCATGATTGATCTTCATTTAGGGTATCATCAATTAAGGGTCAAAATGGAGGATATAACAAAGACGACTTCCATACAAGTAATGGACACTATGAATTTATAACGATTCCATTTGGTCTTAATAATGCCCCTGATATCATCATTGATCTAATGAAATGAGTCTTTAGAGACTATCATGATCAGTTTTTGGTTTTATTTATAAACGATATTCTTGTCTATTCAAAGAGCAAGGATGAACATGATGATCACATGAGAATTGTATTGAAGAACCTAAAGAAGGAGAAGCTTTATTGCAAATTTATGAATTGTGAATTTTGGCTTCAAAAAGATTCATTTTTGGGTCAAATAATCTCAAATGAGGGGAGATATGTGGATCCAACAAAGACCGAGGTTATTGAAAGATGGTCGAGACCAATAATATTAATGGAGATCTGAAGTTTTCATGGTTTGGATGGATATTATAGACATTTTTTGAATGATTTTTCACGATTATCTAATCCACTCACCAGGTTGACTCGAAAAGGAGTTATGTTCATATGGACGGAGGATTGTAAAGAGAATGTCAAGGAGTAAAAAAGAAGGTTATCATGTGCACCTATGCTCACACTACCTTGTACTGGAGATAGGTTTGGGACATATAGTGATACATCCAATAAGGGATTGGGGTGTGTTGTTATGAAAAATGATATGGTGATATATTATTCCTCATGACTATTGAAAATTCATGAGAAAAATTAAAGAACTCCGGATTTGGAGTTAGTTGTGGTAATATTTGCATTAAATATTTGGAGTCATTATCTTTATGGTGAAAGGTGTGATATTTATACTGATCATAAAAGTTTTTTAGTATATTTTCACACAAAAGAAGCTGAATGTGTGCCAATGAAGATGGTTGGAGCTGATTAAGGATTACAACTGCTCAATTCATTATCACCCTTGGAAGGAAAACAAGGTAGCAGATGCATTAAGTCAACAAGACTAGGCTAGCTTATCCATGATGAGGATCACAAAATATCCAATATTTATGGATTTAAAAAGGATTGATCTTGGAATTATAATTTAAGGTGAAACATCTTATCTTTATCAAATGAATGATCAACCACTTATACATGTGAAGATTAAAGAGGAACAAAAAGAAGACGTAGAGTATCAAAAGAAGGTGAGAAATGTTCCTGAATTCAACCTTGATTGTTATGAGGTAATAAGGTTCAGGAATCGGGTTTGTGTTCCCACCATCCCAGAATTAAAAAGTATATATTGGATGAGACTCATAGTTCTTCATTCTCAATTCACCCTGGAAGCACAATGAAGTATAGGGACCTGAAAGAGTACTTTTGGTTGGATGGCATGAAAATAGATGTTGCTGAATATGTCTCTTGGTGCTTGGTTTTTCAGCATGTTAAAGTTGAGAGGCATAAGTCTAAGGGGATGTTACAACCATTAACCATACCAGAATGGAAATGGGAAAAATCATTATGGACTTTGTCACTTAACTTCCTAAAACATCCAAAGGCAATAATGGTATATGGGTTATAGTTGATCGTCTTACGAAGTCGGCACACATTATTTCTATTAGAGAAGATTTATATCTATATCAGCTTGCCAGGATATATGTAAAAGAAGTGGTATGATTTCATGGAGTACCACTTTCCATTATATCTGATCGGGATCAGAGGTTTACCTCAATGTTTTGGTGAACTCATCAGCATACTCTGGATACAATGTTGAGATTCAACACAGTTTATCATCCTAAATCAGATGGTCAGTCTTAGAGAACAATTCAAACACTAGAAGACATGTTAAGAGCTCACTCTTTGGATTTCAAAGGTGGTTGGGATCAACACGTACCTTTGGTGTAATTTTATTATAATAATATCTTTCACTCTATTATTCAGATGGCTCCTTAGGAAACTCTCTATAGAAATAAATGCATGACTCCCACTTGCTAGGATGATGTTGGGTAAAGATGTCTATTAAGACATGATCTTTTTGATGAGATGGCAGAAAAGGTCAGATCTATTCAACAACACATTAGAGCATCTCAGAGTCGAAAAAAATGATATGTCAACAATCGAAGAAAAGACCTAGATTTTGAAGTGGGTGATAAGGTGTTCTTATGAATATCTCCTTGGAAAATAGTAATGAGATTTGGAAAGAAGGGAAATATGGGCACTATGTATATTGGTCAATTTGAAATACTAGATCGTGTTGGGAAGGTAGCTTACCGATTGACGCTTCCAACAAATCTCTCCCATGATCACGATATGTTCCATGTATCTTTCCTGAGAATGTGCATACCTGATCCTTCACTTGTACTCAGCTCAAATGGTGTACCGCTAGAGAAAGATCATTCTTATAATGAACAATCGATAGAGATTCTGGATCATAGAGAAAGATTCATACAGAACAAGACCACTCGCTTGGTGAAAGTTTTAGGGAGGAACCACCATTTAGAAGAAGCTACATGAGAGCTTGAGGATATGATGAGGGAGAGGTATCCTCATCTTTTTGTTAAAAATGATGAATTTCAAGGGTGAAATTCATTTTAAGGGGGGTAGAATGTAACACCAGAGATTTTTATGAGAAATATTTTGTTTTTATGTTATAAAAATGATCAAAGTAATATTTCACTACACACAACACTATCTTGGCTTTCTTTACACACAATCACGACCTTCCTCGATATCTTGCATTATACACAATACTGAGTTTTTTAAATCAATGATATGCTATTAAAATATTATTAAAACTAGCTGTTATGAATAGTAATACCCACTTTTTGAAATTTTATAAATTTTATCTTTCAAAATGGAATTCATTTTTGTATTCGGAATATCAAAATTATACTAGGGTGATTTTTTGGTATTTTTCTGAAAACTATCAATTTTTTATGAATAGTGAAAACACTCGGTTACTGTTTAAAAACAGACTTTTTATATAAATAATTATTTATTCTATTTAAAATTATTTTAAGTCAAAATTGATACATAATTCTTATATATTTTTAAATTAATTCATTGGAGTTATTTTATAATAATTATATAAATATATATATAATTTATTGAACTTTTCACCGTCTTTTACCCACTTCATAGGAGAATTGGAAAATTTACATAAAAATTAATTTTACCGCTTCTATGAGTGGAATTTAAAAAATATGCGAGACAAGATTAATATCAAGGAGTAAAATGTTGTTCAATTAGATAAAAATTATTTTTTGGTGAATAGTAACGTTTTACTTTTTTTTCACGGTTAAAAGTAAATAGGGTATTTAAGGGTAAAAATGATGTTATTATTACCCTAACACATGTCCTAATTCTATTGGATATGTATAATTAGACCAAAAACAACCTTAGGAATAAAATATCACCCTTTAGATACACTTGGATTTGATTAGGACACTTATTATTATTTTATTTAAAGAAGTGTTAAAATAGTTATAATCATCGTTTAATAACTAAAAACTTTTTTAATGTAGAGATATACATAAAATAAATTTGACTTTAAATATTCATTAGAAAGGTAAAAATATTTCCTAACAAATTTTATTTTATTTAAAAAATTTAGACATTAAATATTTTAATTTATTTTTGACACAATGACGATGTAGTAATTACCTTATTAATGAAATATTAACATAATTGATGTTATAAATAACCAAATAAATGTAATTTGAGACTTTTTATGATTTAAAATAATTTTATAGGTTAACATGACATGTTATTATTTATTTAATTAACTTTCTTCGAACTAATCATGCTGTTATGATTTTCACAAAAATAAATTACCAAATAGTGTCAAAAGTGACATAAAATTGTCTTAAAAACAAATATTATATTATTAAGGGTTATATTATTCCTAAAAATCTATGGTTCTGCCAAATGAATTATATAAGGTTATATATATTAATAATGAACAACTTGGGGTTATTTTTTCTTGTTATAGTATGTTTAATAACCATATAGTGTAAGAAAACAAGAATACACTGTAAAAGTACAAATTTTTAACTTAAACTTAAATCTTAATGATAAGGTTAAAATACGGACCTAAACTTGTCTAAAATCTATTGGTTGAGAGTATTTCGACCCATACTCACCTTATCTTCGAAATAATAAAATTTTGAGCTATTAAAAAAATGAATATGACTTTATAATAAAATAATATTTTATGTTTTTCCTAAGGTGCCTCTCTCCTCCCTTATAAAAGGTCACCTCCTCCCTCTCCTCCTCACACCACTTTGAGTCTTCAAGCTCCGCAAAACCTTGACCATTTCCCTTATCAATTCCCTAGAAACATCATAGAGGTCCGGGTCTTCTTCAAAGGCCATCTTTAGTGCCCTAAGAGGTGGTTTAGAAGAGGCGCTTCAAAGAAAAGGTAATGTCGTTACCGATTCGTTCAACTTCATTTCTTCTTCTACTTCATCTTTTTTAGTTGTTTCAATATGAATCAATAACATCAGTATCACTAATATAATTATTTTTTTTATAAATATGAAACAACCCTATCTCACCTTCTATCCATCCTACAGAAAACGAAATAACTGCGCGTGCGTACATACGGAACACCGTCTCCGCACCGTGGTGTAATCTATTTTCCAGCACCACCTTACTTGGATGGGTATAATGGTGTAAATAATAACTATATATTATTATAATAATGTGATATTGATTCTGAAATATTATACATACACTCCAATACAATTCCACAATCATGGAAATGATATCATCGCTCGTGCGTATGTACGACCTACCGTCTCCACAATGTGATGCGACTCGTTCTACATGATCTTCATTGCATAATAATTATATAAATGAATTGAATGAATAAATATGATATATATTACAGTAATACCATTCTGTAAATGAGGTATATATAACCTAAAAAGAATAATTATAATTTATTTGACAAAACACACATGAGAACAAAAAAGAAATAAACACCCGAATAACAAGTAGAAATGAAATATTACTAATAAGAAGTTAAGGATATGACTGTATATGATATCATAACAATTAGTATGATTATGGAATAAGTTAATGACATTATTTAAATCATTATACATGAGTTTCAGACACGTACGAAGAAAATCAAACCTAAGGTAAGTGAAAATATCACAACCTCATTTTTATCAGAGATTGTTTATACATCAAAACATAATGGGGAATATTTATCATCGACATCCATGTTTCCTAAATATTTAATATTATTTCCATCCACCTAAAATTTTTTAAATCCAGTTTTACCCTTCCGTGAGTTTTTATAAAAAGATATGAAAGGAATATTTTGTCATTTTTTTGTACGAGGTACTTTTTTTGACTTTTCTAGCCAAAGTACGAAGATAATGTTTTTCTATAACTTATACGGCAAGAATGGATTTTTAGAAAATTATTTCCATGAATCTTTCTTTACTTGTTTTCAAGATTATTTTTAATCAAATTAATATAGTTTTGAATTTAATTACATGTTATGAAAGGAAAAATGTTTTCGAAGTAGAAAAGATATTTTCCTCAAGAATGGAGTTCAAGTGTTTTATCAAAACTACTTTCCATCTATGATAATATAGAGTTATGTTTATATCCCTATTTTTACATTTATTTGATTGTGTTATGATGGAATTATTTTTATAATGTCCTTTTATGGATTACGTTATGATGATATGATGTTAAAGAATCACATTTTTATTACATGGGTTATGCTATGATGTATGATTAATGATCTTATGGCACACATAAAAATAGTATCATTATGAGATGGGTGGAACCTATATCTCCCTCCAATTCATTGGGTAATGATTGATAACTCATGAGATAAACATGGTTGGAATGGTGGGTTAATCTGGTTCAGTGATACATGACTGAAACGAGGAGTGAACTCAGTTCAGAGATGGACATTGTCCACTAGGACAGTCATGGAAATTAGTCTTCACTAATAAGAAATGATTTTCTATGATTATGTGTGTATGACACAAAGTTTCATGTTATGATTATTTGGATTTACATTGCACTACCATGAATTATCCCATGTTATGAGATTATGATCTCTTTGGCAGGTTAAGATTTTTAAAATGTTATGTTCTTATGAATATGATATTATTGATATTTCTTTTGTTTACCCATACTGAGAATTTGATATCACCCTTTTGTATGCTTTCTTTTCCCCAGGTTAGGAAGAAGGATATTAAGTAGGATATGCCAAAAAGGGACTCTAGATATGATGAAACAAATGAGAGACAATGTCATTGATTTTATGAACCAGTTGTTAATGTTGCCCAGTTTCTAAAGACACTATACCTATACGATCTTTTCATGGTTTTGTTATATGTTGTAATAAGTATGATTCAATTCTGAAGTGATAACAATGTATGTAAAATATGGCTCGTTATAGTTGGTATCAGAGGAATGGAATAGTCGACCTTTGGAAACTAGGATGTGAAAGCCTTAGTAAGAACTCTATGGATAAGTCTAAGCATAGAACACAATCATAGTGTTTTTGAAATGGCCATGAATAAACCATGATAAGACCTAAAGAGTGAAATTTTATTATTGATTATGTGGTTTTACTATTATGATTTGTGTTTCTCAAACTATACATATTCGTTTATGTCAATGGGTGGATCCTGAAAAAACCATGTTAATGTTGAATGCGACGGGCAATACAATGATTGTCCCCCTGAGCAACCAAATGTTATGGGAGCTAGAATAAAAAATCTTGTAGCCATGCTCACACTACTTTCTCAAGCTATGAATCATTAAGGACTTCCAAACGAACAAAGGAAGGAGAAAAATTCTGTTGAATCCTTCATGAGGCAACGTCCACCTTCATTCAATGGGTCTACTGATCCATTAGTGGATGAAAAATGGATCAGTACCACTGAAAATATATTTTCAGTTCTTCAATGTAATGAACATGATAAAGTCATATTATTTGTATATCGTTTGGAAGGTGAAGCTGATAAATGGTGGAATCTTATTAAGAATACGAGGCAAGGGGATGAAATTTACTCTATGGAATGAGACGAGTTCAAGAACTTATTTTTCAATAAGTACATACCTAGTATTCTGAGAACAAAGATGTAGAAGGATTTTCTTGAACTAAAGCAAAAGGATGAGGAATCTGTTGGTACCTAAAAGGAAAATTTTACAAGACATGCAAGGTACGCTTCTGGGATTATTATCCATCCTGAGAGTATGATCGATCATTTCGTTAGTGTCTTAAAAACAAGTCATTGAAGGGTTTTATCCATAAGATACTTCAATATCTACGAGGAAATCGTTCGATGTGCTCTTAAGGTTGAGATGGAGATTAGAGTAACCCATTAGTGATATGCGTTTGATTAGAAGAGGAAAATGGAATTCAAAGGGAAATCTAAAGACCACACTGAAAAGAAGACGATATTTCCCTTATGATGAATGTGTGGAAAGAAACATGCAGGGAGTTGTCTTAAAGGGACAAGTAAATGTTTCAACTGTGGAAAATAAGGTCATCAGACATTTGAATACCGTAATGATGGGAAGAAGATGTCTTGTGATGCGAACAAAGAAAAGGCCACACAGAGTGCACCACCTACACTTCAATGTTACAAGTGTAAGGAAATGAGGCATTATGCTAATCAATTCCCTAATACAAGGGTTTTTGATGATGATTGACATCAATATACTCTTAAGGCCAAAGAAAAAGTAAAGTCACATGCAATTTCCATCAGCGATGTGGAGTATGATAATGAAGTGGTGAAAGGTACACTTACCATCCAATCTAAAGTAGAAAATGTTTTATTTGATTCTGGATCCACCCAATGTTTTATTTATGATTAATTTTCTAAGGGTATAGCCATATTACCTCAACAATTAGATTTTGAGATAGCTGTGACAGCCCCTAATGGAATAACAGTCGCCTCAAAAGTTTACAATTCATCTCTAATTGATGTTTTTGGGAATGTGCTTCCTGTAAATCTTGTGACCCTTCCTATAGTGGAATTTTATGTGATTCATGGAATGGATTGGATTTATTTATATGGAGCTCATATCAATTTCTAATGAAGTGAATTTACATTTCATATTCCAGATTAATCTATGATCGTCTATCAATGCAAGGATGAACATAACCTTCTAGTGGAAATTTCTTCCATCTTATGGGTCATGATTCCACTAAATGATGGTTATTTATCTCAAATGGTTGGGGAGAAACTCACAATTATGAATATGACCATTGTACGGGATATTGATGATGTCTTTCAGGAGGAATTACCTGGTATTCTACCAAATCGTGAAGTTGATTTTTCAATAGAATTCGTACCTAGTGCTTTAGCAATTTCAAAGAAACCTTATATAATGGCCTCAATTGATGTGTAGGAATTGAAGAAGCGACTCCAAGGGAATCTTGATAAGGGATTCATATTCCCTAGTGTATCACCTTGGGGAGAACCTGTTCTGTTTGGTAAGAATAAAGATTGATCAACGAGACTCTGCATTGATTATCGAGAACTTAAAAAGATCACTATCAAGAACAAATATCCTCTCCCACACATTGATGAATTATTTGACCAAATATGCAGAGCTCAATACTTTTCCAAGATTGATCTTCATTCAGGGTATCATTATTTAAGGGTTAAAATGGAAGATATACCAAAGACATCATTTCCGTACAAGGTATAGACACTATGAATTTATAGTGATTCCATTTGGTCTTAATAATTCCCCTGATATCTTCATGGATCTAATTAATTCAGTCTTTAGATACTATCTTGATCAGTTTGTGGTAGTCTTTATAGACGATATTCTTGTCTATTCAAAGATCAAGGAAGAACATGAAGATCACTTGAGAATTGTATTAAAGAAACCAGGGAAGGAGAAGCTTTATGCCAAATTTACCAAGTTTGAATTTTGTCTTCAAAAAGTTACATTTTTGGTTCATATAATCTCAAAAGAGGGGATATATGTGGATCCCGCAAAGACGGAGGTTATTAAAAGATGGCCGAGACCAATGATAGTAATTGAGATCTGATGTTTTCTTGGTTTGGATGGATATTGTTGACATTTTGTTAATGATTTTTCATGATTATCTAATCCACTCACCAGGTTGACTAGAAAAGGAGTTAAGTTCATTTCGATGGAGGAGTGTGAAGAGAATATCAAGGTGTTAAAAAGAAGGTTATCCAGTGCACCTGTGCTCACACTACCATGTAGTGGAGACATGTTTGTGATCTATAGTGATGCATCCAAGAAGGGTTGGGGTGTGTTCTTATTCAAAATGATATGGTGATAGATTATGCTTCATGACAGTTGAAAATAAATGAGCAAAATTATCCAAATCATGATTTAGAGATAGCTGCGATAATATTTGCATTAATGATTCGGAGGCATTATCTTTACGGTGAAATGTGCGATATTTATACGGATCATAAAGTTATATAGTTTATTTTAACACAAAAGAAGATGAATATGCGCCAAAGAAGTTGGTTGGAGGTGAATAAAGATTACGACTGCCCAATTCATTATCACCCAGGGAATGCAAACAAGGTGGCATATGCATTAAGTCGACATGACCATTCTAGCTTATCCATGATGAGGATCACAAAAGATCCAATATTTCTGGATTTACTAGGGATGGATCTTGGAATTATAATAGAAGGGGAAAAATATTTTCTTTCTCAAATAAATGTTCAACCATATATTCATGAGAAGATTAAAGGGGTACAAAAAGAAGATGTAGAGTTGCAAAAGAAGGTGAAAAATGTTCATAAATTCAACCTTGATTGTGATGAGGTAATAAGGTTCAGGAATCGGGTTTGTGTTCCTCCCATCCCAGAATTAAAGAAGGAGATACTGCATGAGGCTCATAGTTCTTCAATATCTATTCACCTGGGAAGCACGAAGAAGTATAGGGACCTTAAAGAGTACATCTGGTGGGATGGCATGAAAAGATATGTTGCTGAATATGTCTCTCGATGCTTGGTTTGTCAGCAAGTTAAAGCTGAGAGGTAGAAGTCTAAGGGGATGTTACATCAATTACCCATACCAGAATGGAAATGGGAAAAATCACTATGGACTTTTTCCCTGGACTTCCTAAAAAATTCATAGGCAATAATGCTAACTGTGTTATAGTTGATCGTCTTATGAAGTTGGCACACATTATTGCTATTAGAGAATATTTCTCTCTCGTTCAGGTTGCCAGGATATATGTAAAAAATGTGGTAAGATTGCATGGAGTGACACTTTCCATTATATCTGATCGGGATACGTGGTTTAAATAAATGTTTTGGCGAAGTATTCAGTATACTCTAGATACAGAGTTGAGTTTCAGCACTTCGTATCATCCTCAGACAGACGGTCAGTCTGATAGAACAATTCAAACTCTAGAAGATATGTTAAGAGCGTGCTCTATGGATTTAAATGGTGTTTTGGATCAACACTTACCTTTGGTGTAATTTTCTTATAATAATATCTTTCACTCCAGTATTATGATGGATCCTTATGATGCTCTCTATAGAAAAAAATACAGGACTCCAACTTGCTAGCATAAAATGGGGAAAGAAAGCTATTAGGACCTGATCTTGTTGATGAGATGGTAGAAAAGGTCAAATCTATTCAACAACACATTAGAGCATATTAGAGTCGACAAAAAAATTTATGCTGACAACCAAATAAAAGACCTAGAGTTTTAAGTGGGTTATAAGGTGTTCTTACGAATATCTCCATGAAAAAGAGTAATGAAATTTGGAAAGAAGGGAAAGTTGAGCTCTAGGTATATTGGTCCTTTTGAAAAACTGGATCGTGTTGGGAAGGTAGCTTACCGATTGGAAATTCCACCGAATCTCTCTCAAGTTCATGATGTGTTCCATGTATCTCTCCTAAGAAAGTACAAACCTTATCCTTCACATGTACTCAGCTCAATAGTGGTACCACTAGAGTAAGATCATTCTTATGAAGAACAGCCGACAAAGATTCTGGATCGTAGCGAAATAGTCCTACGGAACAAGACCACTCGCTTGGTTAATGTTTTATGGAGGAACCACCAATTAGTAGATGCTACATGGATGCTTGAGGATATGATGAGGGAGAGGTATCCTCATATTTTTGTTGCAATGTGACAAATTTCATGGGAAAAATTTATTTTAAGGGGGGTAGAATGTAACAACCGATATTTTTATGAGAAATATTTTTTTGGTTATATAAATTATAAAAGGAATATTTCACTACACACAACACTAGCTTGGCTTTCTTTACATGAAATCAGGACCTTCCTCAATATCTTTCGTTTTACGCAATACTGAGTTTTACTAATAAACGATATGCTATTAAAATATTATTTAAAGTAGTTGTTATGAATAGTAATACCCACTTTTTGAAATTTTATAAAATTTATCATTACAAATGGACTTCATTTTTGGATTCGGAATATCGAAATTACCCTAGGGTGACTTTTTGGTATTTTTCTGAAAACATTCAATTTTTGATGAATAGTGAAAACACTGGGTTACTATTTAAAAACCAACTTTTTATTTAAATAATTATTTATTTTATTTAAATTTATTTTAGTTCAAAATTGATATATAATTTTTATATAAGTTCAAAGTAATTCATTGGAGTCATTTTATAATAATTTTAGATATATAAATTTTTATTTAACTTTTCACCGTCTTTTACCCACCTTCTAGGAGAATTTGAAAATTTACATAAAAAATTATTTTACCACTTCTGTGAGTGGAATTCCAAAAATTCAAGAGACACGATTAATATCAAGGTGTAAAATGTGTTTCAATAAGATAAAAATAATTTTTGGTGATTATTAACTTTTTACTTTTTTTACCACAGTGAAAAGTAAATAGGGTAATCACGGGTAAAAATGATATTATCATTACCCTAACACATGTCCTAATTCTATTGGAAAAATATCATTCGACCAAAAACATCCTTAGGGATAAAATATCACTCTTTATGTCCACTTGGATTAGATTAGGAAACTTATTATTATTTTATTTAAAGAAGTGTTAAAATAGTTAATATAAATGTTTAATAATTAAAAAAAAATTAATGTAGGGTTATAAATAAGATAAATTCGTATATAAATAATAATTAGAAAATAAAAAAATATTTCCTACCTATTTTTATTTTATTTATAATTTTTATCTTTTAATAATTTAGTTTATATTTTACCCAATGATGATGTAGTAATTACATTGTTAATGAAGTATTAATATAATTGATGGTATAAATACCCAGATAAATGTAATTTGAGTCTTTTTATGAATTACAATAATTTTATAGGTTAATATAACATGTTATTATTGATTTAACTAACTTTTTTCAAACTAATAATGTTGTTATATTTTTCACAAATATCAATTACCAAATAGTGTCAAAAGTGACATAAAATAGTTTTTAAAACAAATATTATATTATTAATGGTTATGTAATTCCTAGAATTCTAAGGATTGTCCAAATGACTTAGATAAGGTTATATATATTAATAATAAACAACTTGGGGTTTGTTTTTCTTGTTAAAGTAATTTTAATAACCATATAGTGTTAGAAAACAAGAAGACGCTGTAAAAGTAAATTTTTTTTATCTTAATGTTAAATATAACAAATAAGGATAAAATACTGTCCTAAACTTATCTAAAATCAACGGGTTAAGAGTATTTCGACCCATCCCCACCTTAGCTTTGATATAAATCAATTTGGAGATATTAAAAACCAAATATGACTTTATTATAAAATAATATTTTAAGTTTTTCCTAAGGTACCCTCTCCTCCCTTATAAAAGGGAACCTCATCCCTCTCCTCCTCACACCACATTGAGCCTTCAAGCTCAGCCAAAACCTTCCCATTTCTCTTCTCAGCTTCCCTAGAAACACCCTAGAGGTATGGGTCTTCTTCAAATACCATCATTAGTTCCCTAAAAGGAGGTTAAGAAGAGGCTCATCAAAGAAGAGGTAATGTCTGTTACCGATTCTTTCAACATTATTTCTTCTTCTACTTCTTCTTCATTAGTTGTTTCATTATGTCGTAATAACATATGTATCACTCATATACGGATATGTTATTATAAATATGAAAAACCCCTATTTAAACTTCTATCCATCCTACGGAAAAGGAAATCACCGCGTGTGCGTACGTACCGAATACCATCTCCATGCCGTGGTGTAATCTTTTTTCCAACACCACCTTACTTGGATGGGTATAATGTTGTAAAGAATAACTATATATGATTATTGTAAAGTGATATTGATTCTGAATTATTATACACACACTCTAATACAATTCAACGATCATGGTAATGATATCATCGCTCGTGCGTACGTACGGCCTACCGTCTCCACGATGTGATGCGACTCGTTCTACATGATCTTGATTGCATAATAATTATATAAATTAATTGAATGAATAAATATGATATATATTACACTAATACCATTATGTAAATGATATATCTATAACCTAAAAATAATAATAAGAAATTATTCGATAAAACACGCATGAGAACAAAAAAGCTATATTCACCCAAATAACAAATAGCAATGAAATATTACTAATAAGAATTTAAGGATATGACCATATATGATATGATAACAATGACTATGATTCTGGAATAAGTCAATGGAATTATTTAAATCATTATACAGTAGTTTCAGACATTATGAAGCAAATCAGACCAAAGGTAAGGGAAAATCTCATAATCTCATTTTTATCCGAGATTGTTTATACTTCAGAACTTACAAGGGAATATTTATAATACACCCCCATGTTTCCTCAATATGTAATATTATTTCCATACACCTACATTTTTTGAAATCCAATTTTACTCTTCGGTGATTTTTTAGTTAAAGATATGAAAGTAATCTTTTCTCGTTTTTTTACGAGGTACATTTTTTGACTTTTCCGGCCAAAGTACAAGGAGAATGTTTTTCATAAACTTATACGTCATGAATGGATTTTCAGAATAATATTTCCATGAAGATTACTTTACATGTTTTAAATTTTTTTAATCATCTTCTTTTAGTTTAAAATTTTATGACATTTTATGAAAGGATAAATTTTTTTTGAAGTAGAAAGGATATTTTTCTCAAGAATGGAGTTCAAGTGTTTTATCAAAACAATTTTCCATATAAGATAATATAGGGTTATGTTTATATCCATATTTTTACATTGATTTGATTATGTTATTATGGAATTATTTTTATGATGTCCTTTTATGGATTATGTTATGATGGCATGATGTTTAAGAATCCCATTTTTATTAGATTGGTTATGCTATGATGTATGGTTTATGATCTTGTGGAACACATAAGAATAGTATCATTATGAGATGGGTGGGACCTATATCTCCCTCCAATTCATAGGGTAATTATTTAAATCTCATTAGATATAAATGGCTAGAATGACAGGTTAATCTGGTCAGTGATACCGGACTGAAACAAGTTGTGAACTCGGTTCAGAAATGGACTTTGTCTACTAGGATAGTCCTGGCAATGAGTTGTGACTACTATGAAATGATTTTCTATGATTATGTATGTATGTAAAAAAGTTTCAGGTTATGATAAATTGGATTTACATTTCAGTACCATAGATTATCCCATGTTATGATATTATGATCTCTTTTGCAGGTTAAGATTTTCAAAATGTTATATTCTTATGAATATGATATGATTGATATTTTTATTGTTTACCCTTACTGAGCAATTGAGCTCACCCTTTTGTATGTTTTCTTTTACCTAGGTCAGAAAGAAGGATATTAAGTAGGATATTTTAAAAAGGGACTCTAGATATGATGAAATAAATGGGAGACAATGTAGTTGATTTTATGAACCAGTTGTTTATGTTTCCCAATTTCTAAAGACAGTATACCTATACGGTCCTTTTATGGTTTTGTTATATGCTGTAATAAGTATGATTCAATTATGAAGTGATAAAAATGTATGTAAAGTATGGTCCATTATAAATATGGCCATAAAATAGGAAATGTACATGATTTTTTATTATTTTAGTCCATATATTTAATGAGTAGACAATTGTAAACCTGTTTAATCCTTATCTTCAGTAAATAATTTTTATGGATTTTACTATTCGTTGTGAAACATTTTATTTTAAAAATATTATATAATATAAACTATTATTATTGGATTTATTTAATAAATTTTTGACAATTTATTTCACATTAGTGAATGAATTTCTTTTAATAATAAACTGACAGATGTGATAAAAAGTTATTTTACAATGAGAAACTATTAATATGTATAAATTGTGGAAATATAAATATTGAAAATTAAATTAATAATAATTACCTATATTTGATTAGTTATGATATTATGATTAAAATTTATGTTTCAAATCAATATAAATGAAAATAAACCTTTTTTAATTATTCCAATGAAAAGTATGTTTTCAATAAAAACCATTATTTTACACTTGTTAGTTAATATTTTATCATTCTATTAAACTACCAAATATTCTTCAACCTATTTTTTTACATGTTCAATCAAAATAATAATTTTAAATCATTAAATGGGTTTTCTAAGTGTGGAATGAAAAATTTTATTATTTTTCAACCAAAATATTATAATTTTTTTGAGTAGAAATGTATTTTCCATGTATAGAAATACTATAATGAAATTTTTAATTATTCATGAGTTAATTTTCCTCACAGCGAACAATCAAATAATAATTTGAAACTATAGTTATTCATATTTAGATCGCCATTTTTTCCACTGTTATAATGACTATATTAAAATAATAATTTTAATATTATATTGTTGTTTATTAAAACATGGTGTTTTGTGTAACCTAATGTAATAATAAATTTTTTTGAAAATATATATTTTATAAAATATTATGGTGTTACATTATATCCAACATAAAATTAAATTTTCAATTGAAATTATTTCAATTGGATACAAAAAATTGATCATACTTAAACCTCAACATTTCATTAGGTTCCCTAAAAGAATCCTCAAATTTGTGGTTTTGAAAAAGAAATGGATCAGGTGAGTGGTATGGTTTTTTCGAAAATTATATCAATGCTCTATAATCTCCCATAATATTTTCTGAAGATAAATTTAATTCTTTGAGTGCTTTACCTTTGAGTTTAGTATATATGAGGGGTAATTTATGTACGCCCTAATGTGAGATATATAGGACACATTTTGAAATTGACATAGGACTGGTGGACGCATGAAGTGATAAGTAATTATCCATACTAGATCATGAATATTGAAATTGAAAATATACCATATGATATTATTCACATTCAATCTGAATCTCATTACCTTATTCCATCATGATATTCATATGAACTACTTCCCTCAAACATTAAATTCCAGGTCAACTTAATGATTATCTGAATAATTGTTCCATATACATTATGCTTCCATTATATGTTTCATAGTGATTCTAACCTAAAATACAAATTATAAGGTATCATTGGTTATAATTATTTAATTTTATAGTATAGTTCTATAATTTTTTTCTTCTACACCTTTTTCTATATACGGAATCATAACAATCCATCTGAATCCTCGAGTGAAATCAACTTTTGTACGAAAACTCGGCAATAGTATGGTTTGTGTCCTAAACACCAATGAAATCCATGGAAAAATATATGATCAAATAAAATATGGTTTAAATGGTTCTCTCAGACTAACCATTAACTAGAGGATGATATGAAGTGATAAAATACAACTCCTTATCTAGAGAATACTGATGAATAAACCCGAACATCAAGGTAATTCTCAGATCACGATATAATGCAATAAGAAGTTGTAATCCATGAGTCATTGTTACATATTTCATATATATCAGTGAAATAATATGTAGACAGAAATATTTATTTATATAAATGAGGTGTGATAAATTCATAAGGATATGAAATATATCTTATATAACACTGAGGCCTTTGTATTTATTTTGGGAATCTAATCGCAAATCCCATGGGGATGTTTTACGATTTCATTTTTCATATTCTTTAGGGTTGTAAAATCCCATTAACCATTTATATTTCACTATTATCTTGTCAAAATACTATGAATCATGATAAAAAATACTGAACTATATATCTTCATTCCATCCCACTAAAAATTCACAATAAAATATCAGTAAAACATATTTCATTTTTGATTAATAGATAATGATGAGATCTGAACATCTTACAATATATCCTTCTTATAATATTTCATTGATGGATTTTATATATAGTTAATAACCCATATCATTCCATCCAAATTAAGTATATAATATTGAACATTTATAACCATCTACTATTACTTTGCACAGAAATTCCACCACTCTTTAATATTTACTTGGAATTGATGGTTGAACAAACATTTAATAAAGGCAATATTATTCCTCATCGTTATGTATTTCCATATGAATCCTTTGGGAATACATAAATATTTTTTCTTGTGTGTATATAATTATTAATAACATTTCCTGATCCATTCGACTAAAATCATTGACCACATTGTTCACTTTCCTTTAGTGATAATATGTCATGTAGTCGTAATCATTAATTAATTCCAACCATCTTCTATTGAACTTGATTGAATAGGTTTTTTCTAAAATATTAGAAAATTTATTAATCAATATAAATATCAAACTGTTATCTGTAATGATAAGTCTTCCATATCATTAATTCAAAGATAAGTTCAGCTAGCACCAAATCATGAATGGGGTAATTTTACACATTAAAAATAAATTTTCATGATGAAAAATTTATCTTTTTATGATTATTAATGTGAAAATATCCCAATTCCTTTTATTATGGATCACTATATATTAAAAACCCTACTCCAAAACATGGTAATAGAAGAGCATGATCGATTACTAATCTTATCTTCAATTATATTAAAATTTCATTCAAATTCTTCTATCAGGAGGAGAATGAATCCCATATCTGATAACGATGTTAGTGGATTAGTCAACCATGATATATTTTCAACAATACATCAATAATATCATATATGTAACTTCCTGAATCTGGGGGCCACTCAAAGGTTCCCAAGCTTGGTTGGCCACATGGCCTCAAGAACATCTCCCAAAATGCCATATGCTTTTGACTAGTAGTAAGGGCCAAAGATGTGTATGTGGGGAGATTATTACCTCTTACAAGAGTGTAACATAGAGAAATATTTAAAAAATTCAATTGAAAATTATTAAATACTCGGGTTGATGGAAAATAAATATGAGATAAACATTTTAGAAAGAAGTATACAATAAGTAGAATATTATCTCATCTAGCATCATGATTATCATATCTATTTTGTTTTTACAAACTCCTAAGAACCATTATATAACCAATAACATTGTTCTTTATACCATCCATAATTTCAATCATGTTGTTATTTTTAGGTACCCAAAGGTGGTCCGAATGGGTTGTGAGATAATCAACCAATATGAAAACACCCAAGGTCTAGCACCATCTAGTCAGTGAATACATAAAAATAAAAATTTAAGGCCAATAATATAATATTTAAAGGATGTTTTGATAGTAAAAAACCAATAATGGTTTGAGTTCACATCGACTCATGTACTATACTACCTACTTCTTCCTTAGCCAGATGTCTAGAAATTGGCATAAAATCATGTCTCATTTTATAATCAAGTTTATTTATTTTATATATACACATTTAATAATAATTATTGAGAAATATATTGTATCACTATTTCCACATTAGCATTATGTGATCATGGATACCAAACCTGAACATCTATAATGTATAATACAAAGCTCGAATATAAACCTACGCTTTGGATTGGTAAATGTGTCCTGTAAATCATTCCATATAGTATTCAATGATGAAATCAAGCCAATCCTTGAAATTCTTTATTTGAAATATATGTATTTTTATTGGTTTATCTTAATCCAAAAACATTACAATTACATTAATTTATATCCTTATAGTAAACTCGGTATCACTCTAATGTGGTATTAAATCACTTCATATTGAGTCCATCCATGACTATCCACTAACGGAGCCAATGTTTCACCAGGATGTATATGATCAACTTCAATATAGGTTTTTCCTCATTAAATCATATGGTGTCCTTGGATCACTCAATAATATAATATTCATCCACTATGAATCCATCCTTTACAATCCATATAAAGAGTGAAAGTTCCACTCAAGTATAAATAAATAAATAGCCAAAAGAATTTGTCTTTGGAGTTTGTATATGAACCATTTTACCACCAAGGAATATGTCAACATGAATTAAATACATATTATTTTACTACATTAAGGTAAACACAAATAATTTTTCATATTAACCTCACCTAAAATGGTGGCTCATTTAATGAGATAAGATTATAAGTCTTAGAGTCTTGTTTTTCTCGCATAGCCATTTTCTTCTAAGAAGAAAATCTAGCTAAACCCTGACATTAAAAAGAATTTTGATAGGGTCATGGTCATCCCAAACCACCCCTATAATAAATTAATTGTACAATTCAAATAACATTGAAATATAATAAATGTCATTTCTTGTTAAGGTGTAACAACACACCCTAATGGTAATTCAATTTTGATCCACTGAATCTGGTCTATTTAATTAACAACACACCCTTGGGGTGGTCCCAATTCATGTTAATTAACATCAGTTCATTTGTCACCTGAGTTTGTTAATTACATAAGACATACCTATCAATACAAAACAATGATTAAAATACATTTAAAGTGTTTTAATATCAATATTGGGAACATGGAACAATGAAATATATATAAACAGTTTCACTTTGTACTAAAATAAACATACCACATACTATAGGTTTGTATTAGATTTCTCATCTAGTATCAGCTCCTGATTCGAAAATGATTAACAAAAATCTAGAGAACAGTTGAAGAACCTAAAATATGTGAATATTATCTATCTCCTAATATCATATCTAATGCCAATAAAAATAAATAACGGAACAAAAATAATTAAGATCAAACTAATGGGAATCCAACAAGACAAACATTTATTAATTCTGAGCTCAAATAGAGATTTAGTGCAAATCCTAGTGTAAGACTTATGAGATGATCTCAAAATAATTATTTTATAAATATACTATAATGAGTAATATTATTTTTTATAATGAAATTAATTAATGAAAAAATTAGTCAATTCATAAAAATTATGGGGCTACAATAATTATTTGTATGGTCATCCAAACTATACAACAACTAGGTCCCACTACTACAGGAAGGATTACAATCGATGGGTCTCTAAAAATGTGTGGCTAACCATGAGAAAACTATGACTCTAACGAATTTCAAAAACTGTATACATTCCCTCATGTATATGTGCCTCAAATTGAAGTATTTTTCTAACCGTTCCACCAATAGGATTCCCCTTTGGATCCTCGCACTATTTTATGTAATCATGAAACCTTAATGTAAGGTTTCTAAAAACCATGAACTAGGACTTTTTCAAACAAAAAATTTACATCCGTACTCTAAAAAAGACCATGGCACCCATGATACCTCTATAAACTCAATGTAAATTTAAAATAGATCACAACGAATCATTTCATCTAATTATATTAATTGTAAATAATTTCATACACCAAGAATGAAATGTTTTAAAAAAACACCACCTTAATGAAATTCGTCCATGAATTTCCCTTTCAAAGGAGGTGAAGAATATTCTATAAAAAATCATGCCACTATGCTTTTATTTCAGGATCCCACTCCAGGTCTCATCTTGTACATGGATTGGATACCATAACACCCATAATAGAGGAAATGACTAGCATCAAATAACATTCACACAAAAATACAAAATATGAATTTTATTATCCTCAAAGAACACACCTACCTTTAACTCAACCATCTAGTTTTTAAATTAATTATATGAGTCATAATAATAGTGACACTGATGAGATCGTTGGATGTTTTCATGCATTTCCTTATACCACGGAGGATACTAAAATTAATAGGCTAGCCACCAGACTCTCTCTAGTATCTCAGACAGTCTGACATAATGACCTGAATGTTTTCCATATCGTAGGATCCTTCTGTATCCCAGCCTTGGTGAAACACATCAAATGACTTGATCCCTAACCTCAAACCCTAGATGATATATTCACAAACATACATCTCATTTATATCAAAACTTTTTGGTATCTAGCCAATTTCGAACCAACTGAACAAGGTCTAGTGTCTCCTAAATAAGAAGAGGTGAAAGAATAACTGCTTCTCCATAATCTAAGAAATATAGGGGTTATAAGCTTGACCTATAATTAAAATCCTCAAGAGGCTCCATTGGAATATTATCCAGAAATATATTTTGTTTGGAGAATTAAATAAGGGGTTTGTAGCACTCCCAAAAGGTCAAAAAATCCAGGAAGCATGATTTCATCATGTCCTCAAACACTTGTATCTTGTTATCTCAATATTGATTAGTATGAGGGTGGTATATTGCTCTTAAAAGAACATGTATACATAATTACCTCATCTTCCTTTTCCAAAAACATGATTTAATAAAAAAATCCATATATGAAATGATAGATTAATGGACCCCATATTGTCATTTTATCTCTTAGATATTTAACCTCCCAATATTATCTACAGAAAATGCTTCTGTAGTAGGTAGAATATATGTGAAACCTTTGTCAGACTATCAACAAAAAATAATGCGTTATCCTTAACTTGAGGCCAACATTTTAAAATATTCAAGAATTCATTCGCAACATCATCCCACTTCCACATGGGAATGAATATCTATTGTAAAATCCCAACCATCCCTCGATGTTCCTCCTTCAACTACTGATAGTTGGAACATATTATGATGAAAACATATGAATATATTCTTATACTTGAATAAAAGTATTGTTGACGTAAATTATGAAACATCTTTTTGACAGCAGGGTGTATAACACATGATGAATCATGAAAGTCTCACATATTCTACTCATATTTTTCTGTTGAAACCCATACATTACCATGTACACAAAAGACATCACCCTCAACTATAATCTAACTAGGAGATGGTTACTCTCCTTTCACACTCTACATTTTGTCTAGTTCATCAAAAAAATATAGTTTCCTCATCCTCTCAGTATCTAGAAGTGTAGATTTCACAAAAAAAAGGCTGAAATATAAGTCATCTGATAAATATCTTATATATGTATGTGCATCTCAGAGAAAAAATCAATTTGGTGTCACTTACTAAAGCCTATTGATCTTCTTGTATCTGATCTCTCCTTCTTAGTGCATCATCTAAAGGATTACCCATTTTAGTCATGTAGATATGCTAAAATATGAAATACAATCTATATTCAATAAAGCATAACATTATCAAATTTAGATCACATGGTGTAATTATTTAATTGAGGGTTTTTTGGTCTTTGAAGCCCAAAAATTGCTCTCTATGTATGTAGAGTATCCAGAAATGTAACACATGGGAAAATACTACTTACTATAGATCACATGTCATGTAGTTCCCCTCACATGGCCTTAACAGTTGGGGCCCATACACTAAAAATCATCCCCCTATATAAAAACTACCCAAAGATCGACACATGATACATAATAGTAAATAGTGGGAATCCAATATGGAATTTGAAAAATTAGTGTTGGTGCTGAATTCAACTCCTTTTTACCTTCAAAAGGCTAATTCATAGGTATATTACCAAATTAAGTTCACACCCTTCTTAATAATGCATGTGTTCATTTCTTCTATCCATTAGAAGTCGTATATAAAATACATGTAATATATAGCTAACCCCCAAGAAACATTGTATCTGAAATATTTATTTGGGATGATCCTTTTAAGAAAACCATCTCATATTCAATGGGATAACATTAACTAATGTATCTGAGATAATGTGACCTATGAAGTGTATCTTATCCATCCATAAGTTATTATATCTGATATTAGAATATAAATGATTTTATTTTGTTGTATCCATTATGATCTCAAGAAGTTTGGCATGGTCATGTCGAATGTGAGAATGCACTATGATATCTTCCCTGTAAATCACCACAAACCAGTGTAGATAAGAATGAAAAACTCAGTATATCAATTCCACGAAAACTGTTGATGATTTTTTGATAATGATAAGTACACCCAAATTTGAATATATACCATACATTCTATGAAATGTTGTATAAGGTATGTATGACGGCCTAACATGACCCTTATTTCAACTGGATCTCAAATAAATTTTTTAGTGTACACAAGCTCCTCAGAGATGATCAAGGAGATATTTTATACACATTATATGATACAATTTATTAAATATTAGATGGTTTAATATCTTTTAATCCATTAATAATTAAGGTTACCATCCTCCTTTTTCACAAAAAAGGAATGACTAACCCCATTGTGAAATATATGTTCAGATAAATCCCATTTCCTCTAAATCATCAAGATTCTTATAGTGCTCTTAAATATCAGTAGTAGCCATATTTTAATGAGAAATGGATATTGGTGTAGCTCATGTTAATAGATCTATAGAAAAATCGACCTATCTCAATAGACATAATACAAATAACTCAACTCAGAATAATCCTAGAAATAATCAACCAATGGAGAGAATGATTCCTGAGATGTTCCCTATTCATCGTGATATAAAATAGAAATCTACGATGTTTTCCAACATAGTCCATGATTCTTTTAAATATCACGACTTGTTTGAGTATCCCAAACATCCTTTTGAATAAAAAAATATTCCCTTAGGTTATGTAAAGGTCACCCTTCAGTGATAGAAATCAATGAATTTATTAAAGGAAACCAACTTTTCATTCCCGAGAATGATTTCAACACCTATCAGCTTAGAGAAAAAGGGGTCCCATATGTAGTTATACCAAAATCTATTTATGGTTATATTATTTCACTGATGTATATACTCCTTTATACTCCCCAATATATTATCATGTCTCATAACATAATAAAAAACTGAAGATTTATCCCAAGACCCTCCATAATGGGAGACCCAATAATCCATTGATAATACCCACTATTCAAAAAAAGAATATGAAAATGTAAAGTATACTGAAATTGTCGATATCATAGTAGAAGGCCTCAGATATTTCTCTTTTGGTTTCAGTTTCTCTAGACATGATTAGTCTGATTGGTGGCCCAATGATAGATCATGGCTTCCCTCATAATCTCTTCTCTACTGTTTCTGCAAATCTATAGTCTCACTAACATGGTAATGAATACTACCTCAGACTAATCAGATAGCTATATTTTATCAACATTCTTGATGAGTAGCTACTGAATATTCTCTTAAACATGTAGTAAGTGAAGACTCTCTCTCACTAGATACCCGAGGAACATATCTTCAAAAGTGTTTCTGATGGCCCATCATTTAATAATATTGACACTCAATTATTACTCTTAGAAACTATGGTATTATATGTACTATTCTATAGTACTAGTGAAACCTCACCAAGATGAAATATTATGTGGTAATGATACTAATATCACTACCTGGAAGCTCCAAACAATTCTTCCTACTACCGGTCAATGTAGCACCATATCGATATGGTGAACTACCATAAATAACACCTCTAGTGTCACTATTGTTACTCTATGTGATCTGTTCTTAATTAACTATTCAAAATATGGTAGTATACTGAAACACATTCACCAATGATCATATGTCATACTAATGACCATCATCAATTCTTCTTCCTTATATTTTTTGTCACACAACACAATAGGTGTGCAATGCAGGATATTTGAAAAACACGTAGAATAATTCATAACTTAAAATGGGTCGACATCAATGACCATTAACTATGTGGCTCAATCATCTCTTCATGTATTCGGATATAAGTAATCATAGAATGAAATATTAAAATCCCTCCAAGTTATCCCTTGATGATGATATGTGAATGTAATGACATCTCACCATCTCTTGGAAGAATAACAAAACATATAGGTAATAATATTTACCTTTTTCTCGAAAAGATTCTATTGATGATATATGTTTAATACCTTGTCCTCTATCCATGACTTCTAGTCATGTGGTTATAATTAACCTAAAAAATGGAAAAATGATGTTGAATAAACTCGCTCATCATCTCTTCCATATTAGGGGAAGGTTGTACTAATTCCTAATGAATATTCTTAAATCTCATATGTTATTCTTGGAACTATACCTCAGCACATGTGTCTTATACAATCGTGAGTTCCATCCCTACCACTACAGAAGGGTTGAGTAGTATCCCATTACTCACCACCTTTGATGTACAGTTATCACTACCATCATGGATTAAGAATGGATTTCACTATGGTTTTGTGTTTATAAAATTCCAAACATACACACTCATAACCACATTATCAATGTTCATAGATCTATGAAAAAAATACTAAAATAGTATAGGTACAATCAATCATATATAATAAAAACACCCATATTACTTATCCTTGAGTCAGGTTTGAGATATGTATAGGTCAGATATAATACAATGAGACAATATTTACTTCCCCCTTCCTTGTTTGTGTATGGGTGAAGTTCTATGTGGTAAAAAATTTATGTTTCCAATTAATTTTTTTTATTTTCAATATAAATTTCATTATTCATTAATGTAAAATAAAGATTCATTTGAAATGGTTAAACAATATGATTCCAAATTTCTAATATATAAGGTACCATACTCATCATTAATAGAAATTTGGCATCCCCATAATTTACAGCATATCATATTACAGTCCTTGTGACTCATGGTGCATGAATCAACATGGACACAATTGGATTCATATGGTTTCTAATATATCATAATTAGTAGAATATATCATTCGATTCATAAGGAACTATATGTACCAAAAATGTATTCTAAATCCCATACACTCAATATCTATAACATAACAGGCATATCCATAATGGAAAATATCACAACAACATGAAATTTATCAATACATTCTAAATGGCATGGCATAATGCAGTACATGCAAATTCTAACAAGTACCTAAAATGATTCAATAGATGGAATACGCTCATCACAATAGGATTTAGAATAATATAACAACCGTTCATATCAATAATAACATATTCATTTATGTGCATCAACTAGTGTTGGAATCTAATCAACTATAATTTCCAAAATACTAAAATCCTCAATTCTATTAAAATGAATTTGAAATTTTCTTATATGCAGGTTAAATGCAGCAAGGAAAAAAACCATTACCAAATTCATATTCCATCCTACAACATTACATTATCATGAAATATTGATGCGAAAAATATAATTTCTTCTAATACTACATTGTATCATTAGGGATTAAGGAGCCACTCGAAGGAGACCTATCCCAGGTTGGCCACATGGATTCAAGAACATCTCCCAAAACACCAATGGCTTATTACAACCAGTGAGGGCCTATGGAGTGATTATGGAGAGACTATTACGTCTTATTGTAGTGTATTATAAATAAATATCAGTAATAGTAAATAGTGGAATAATTTTAATACGTAGAAAGATGAAAAATAAAGTGGATATAAACATCTAAGATAAAATTATACAAAAAGGCTGAAAACTATTACAACTAAATTCATGAGCCTTATATCGATCTTGTGCTACCATTATTCTATGTAGATATCTACAAAATTAATTAGGGAACTTTCCTCTATCCATACCTACAATCATACAACCTATCTGTGTAACCAATAGAAGCTCGAACATGACGTGAGATACAATCCTAGTTAGAAACCACCTATGGTATAGTTACAGACACTCAGGGAATATATATAATAATAATTATGTTCATAAAGTAATAAAATATGAAAAAGAATTAGAAAATGTAAAACAATAATGTTATGGGTTATCATGGAAACCCATTATCTTATGCCTACATAATCTTTAGCAGAATGTCTCTAAATTAATAGTTAGTCATGTCTCACATTATAATCATGTTCATTTAATTAATTGAGTCTCAATTAATAATAATTGTTCAGATTGAGAAGATATCATATACTCTTCTATAATGATATGTGGTCAATGATGTCCTAAAATAAAATCTCTAATGTATAAGTCAATGACCAAATCCTAAGTTTTTTTTTATTGAAATATGAGTAATGTTAATCATTCAATTTAAAAAAAAGTTATAATCCAAATACCAGCACTGGGATTCCTCATTTTGAATATAGTAATTGATCTAGGAACATCATAAACCAAGGACCCTTAATCTATGGATATCCTCATATGAACCCATGTATCACACTAGTTGTGGTATAACATCACATACACTTGTGTTCTTCCTTGGATTTTCTGTAAGGAATCCCATGTACCACCCATGTATTATAGGATTTACTACTCTGTTTAGTCTATCCATGTCCATCCATACAGAGTCTACAAGTCACATAGTTTCTAATAGTCATCACAAATGAGATATTCCATTGAAATCCATATGATGAGACCATGTGTCACTTGAGAATAACAAGGAAGTATCTAAATGATTTCATCTATGGCATTCACATAAATACGTAGCTGTCACCTAAGGAATATTACAATATGAATTCAATTAAAATAATTTAAAATTTTCAATGTCAACACTAAGAAAATATACTCTATATATCACCTGAAATGGTGGATTAAGTCCTTATATAATAATAGAAGGTGTAGCCTCTTATTTATCTCATAGTGGAAATTTATTAGAATAAGCCGCTCAAACTTAATCAATCCATTAAATTTCAAGATCCTGAGACCATGTTCTTTTCACCCCCTATCATTAACCAATATAATTTAAAATTAAAATGAAAATGTTATTTAACAATTTACATCACTTTTAATGGGTTTTCAACACACCTCAATGGTAATTCAATTTCAAGAAACCCATGGTAGTCTACTTAATTGACATCACACTAGAGGGTTGGTTCCAATACAATGTTTTTACCTGATATTCATCTGTAAATAAGTGCCATTGAATACATAGGTCATTCACATTTATGCAAATAAATTATTAAGATCTATTTCATGGTTGTGAAACAAAATATTGGGGATGATACCCAAATACATATATATATAAACAAATATAAATTTAATGAACAGTCTAAGACGACATTACGTATGTCCATAGTGGATTTCTCATTCACTAACAACTACTGGTTTGAATCATATTTGAAAAAAATTGAAGAACATATGAATGTCATGGGATGAGGTCATATTATCATCCACTTATGAAGTGTAGGTGAAAAAATGGATAAATAATGAAATAAATTGAATTAATATTTTACTAATGCAAATCCAATGAGATAAAAAATTCATGATTTCAATATTAGATGGAGATTCAGTGAAAAATCATAAGATAGGCCTCATAGAGAGGATATTAAAATTATGGATCATCCAAAGAATAAAATTTAGTAAAAATATGATTCGAATAAGAATTATGTTTGGGAAAATTATGAAATTCCCCAAAATTACTTGGCCACCCAATTTGGCCTCAACTTTGGATAACCATATGGCTAATGTGGACCTACTATTGTGGGTGGGTAACTTCCCATGATTTTATTCCAATTATTGACTAACATTGTTAAAATATTACCTCAACACACTCCAAACAAAAATAAACTATCACACAAGTCTATGTGCCTCAAATTGAATGTTTTACCCAATAGTGTGGCCTTTACGACTCTACTATACGGCCTCACACAATTAAAAGTACCTATGTATGAAGACCTACACAGTTTCTACTAACGACTCTCTAGGAAAGATTCACCCAAAATGATGTGTTTTGGTCACCAAAATAGCCACATAACCCCGAGATACCTCTATGGATTCAATGGTCATTCACAATAGTCCATGAATAAGAATTTAAAGTAAAAATTGATTGAATGTAATTTATTTTGTACCTCAAGAATGATACAGTTTCATAAAGTGAAAAACCAATAAAACTATGTATATTAGTCAATGTTTTTTTTCTGGTCCATTTCTCATCAGCCTCCATATTTAATGGATCTTCTAATATAACCTTCAAGAGATTGTATGACCTGAAATGAAAACTTTTTCATATAAATGTCAAACATGGAAAATATTTCATATATTTTTACCCCCATTGGTATTATAACAACATGATACATTGTGAATTTTATATATATATTAATTTTTACATTTTATCATTTAGTTTCACGTACAACAATTATTTCAGATTCCATTACATTTACCATTGGTTTTATCTTCGATTGAGAGAAAAACAATGTATAAATGAAAAGATAGAATATAAATAAATTATTAATATATGATATTTATCACATAACAATTGGAATGGATGGTATGAATATGATTAACTAAATTATGAAAATATGGTTCACATATATAATTAATTCATTAGTTACCAATTAACTACAAATGAAAATAAATCCATTTTTAAAATAAAAATCAATACATTCTCTAAAAACTATTTTTATGCCCAAAAGAGTTTTTTATATAAATAAATTATAAAAATAACATTTGTTGATTGATTTTAATGAAATATATATTTTATAAATTTAATAATATATTTAAAATTCATCATATATGTTTTTTAGATTATGGATAATAATAAATTCAATTTTGTTGCCCAATTTTTTTCATCAAAAATATATTTATGGTGAATTTTTATGTTGCACTATATTTAAAAATATATTTTCAGACTTGTATAAAATTAATTTTATAGAATAATATTCATTTTTGAGAGAGTAATATCGAAATTATATAACTTTTAATATTTATAATTTCACTAAAATGATTAATTTTCTGATGAATAGTGAAAGTATTGAATTTTAATTGAAATGTACCTTTTCATTGAAATAATATACAATGTTAAAATATAATTTTAATTTATTTTAAAGTAAAATTAGTTTAATTTTATTTCAACTAATTAAATTTTTTTAATTGGAATAATATATTATTTAATTTAGATATAAAATTTTTTAATCTTTTGAACATTGTCACTTTAGAAACCCTCTATCTCATCACGTCTGCAAGATTATTTTTATATTAAATTCTTCCAACTATCTGAGTTGATTTTATAAAAATATATTCCATATTTAGAATAATAAAATTTATTATTTTATAATAATGTTATCCAAATTATTATCCTTAAATATCAATGGAAATAGTTAAAATCAATTACAGTTATAAATGTAAAAACCAGTTTATTTAATGGTTAAATGTATAATATAATTTGTTAGAATGACCTAAAACATGTCCAAACCCCATTTTCTATCGATATTTCATCTATTGTGAATTTTTTTATAATTTTTATGATTTTCAAGGATAGTTTTACCTAAGAGTGAATTATATAATAGGGTATGAAAAAGTAAAAAAGTTATATTTTTTCATTAAACATATATAATGATATGGGATGTGAAATAATAAACATTGGTTAAATTATACATATTAATATGTAATATAATTGATTTAATTTTATCAAAATAATTCCTCATTGATTTTTCATGATCAATTAGTTACTAAATATACTTAAAAAATGCCAACACAATGATTATTTAGTTAATAAAAAAAATAAAATAACTGATAGAAAATATAAAAAAAGTAAAATATCTTAAATTAATTGTCAGAATCCTTTTTTTTCGATTAATATTACATGTTAAACTTTTTTAATGTTAATTATTTTAAATTCCATTTCATTCATGATATTTTTATACTAAAATTAAATATATAATATTCATATAGATAAGATTGTTATTTTATAATAAATGACATTTTATTAAATGATTTAAAATTACTAAAAATAAAACCATGTTCCAAGTGATTTTATAATGTTAATAAATATAAAATATTATATATTCATGGACCATTTTATCTTTCATTATGAAAATATTTACCCCTAAATTGTAAAAAATTTTGATAGTATGGTTCGAGTTGAAGGAGTTTTTTTGTGTGTTACAAGATTTTTTTCAAAATTAATTTCCCAATCACATGATATTTACTTGTAAATTATATATAATATAAAAAATAATGATTTATAACATTTATAATATTTTTATATTTTATTTAATGTTAATAGATAAATTAAAAAGGTTATAAAATAAGTTATTGTGGTAAAAATATATATAATTTAATAATCGTAAAGACTATAGAACAAAATGATAAACATGGTTTTATTTTTCTATGTTTTTCTTTTTTATCGGCCAAATAAACACTCCAATAAATTATTAATGAATTATGCAGCCACATGACATATGTGGGAACTCTTCATATTAAATACAATTGAGTTTTTACAAGAATTCATCTCCTCATCAACTATAAAATAGAACCCACTCCTCCCTTGTTTCAAGCATATAAATTCATTTTTATCAACAATGATAATCCCAAATCACTTAGAAAATTACTGTGAACAATTATATAATCCTAAATTTGGTCATAAATACAACCAATCATGTCCTTTGGTGCAATCCAAAATGAATCAACTGAAAAAGTGCCAATGTTCATCAATGAAGGATTTTGTTTTATTTCTTTCTCAAAACCAATAAATTAATTTAATATAATGATTATATAATAACCATAAAATATTAAAGGTCTATAAATATTTTTATGTTAATTTAAATTCATTAAACTAGACACACATCTATCAAATGGTTTTTGAAACCATCGATCTTGTGTTTGACAGACAACCGCCTCAAGAATCATTGTCAATATTTTTTCCATTTCTACATTTCAGTGTTATAAATAATTATAAATGTACTATTAATAAATTATATATATGATAAAAATTAATTTTTTTGATTCTGGAATTTTTATATTACTCATAGTATCATGATATCCATTTTTTGGGAATATGTTAATGTCAATCGTGTGTACAGTGAACATTACCCCACGAAGCGATATGAATCATTAACACATTAAATATATCATATTAAGAATGATTTAAATAGATATATGTGATATAAATGATATAAAAATTCTACAATACTGAATATATATATTCATAGCATTTACATTCATTTTATTCATGACAAAAATTAAATGGAATCAACGTTCATGCATATGTATGACCTATCGTCTCCATCGAAATTGTATTTAATTTTCTATTTATTTATTTTATATATTATCATAATAAATTTAGGAAGGTTAAATATTATATTTATATAATTTTTATCATTATTGAACTAATTAAATCATGACTTAAGTAAGAAACCAGAAATATAACATATAGAAACTTGTAGGAAAGGCATAATGGTTTTTAACTGAACGACAACTTTGACCTGGAACTGTTAATGAACGGTTAATAAAAGTCCATAAGAAAGTAATTAATGATAATATATATAAAAATATGGTTCTATATCATTATTATAAAAAAATTATATTTATTATACAAATTGGTTCAAACATGTATGATAAAATTCATGACTTAAGGTAATGGGGTTCCCAGTGTCACATTTATTTCTAAGAATGTTATTCTATATTCACCCCTCATTGATTTTTTATGTATATATTAGCCTTTTGAATGATATATCATTAATACAACCTATTTCATGAAAATTTTCTTCCACATATTTTATTCTTTCGGGGTTATTACGATTCAAATGTTACCCCAGTAGTTGGGGATTTTCATCTCACTTTTTCTTCTATGAGACACATGATAAATTCACCACCGCTTTATTCAATGTGGTATATTAACAATGAATAAATTTTATTATAATAATAATAAAATTTATTATTCTTTATATATCCATTATTTATCTCTGTTTAATGGGGTATACAAATCAAAATTTATCAATTCAGTATAGGATCATTGTCTCAATTTTCCTTCTTTGAGATGTACGTTATCATACACACCTAAATTTATTTGTGTGGTGTATATAGAGAATATTTGAAATGTATTATAATTAATTAATATATATTATAATATTTTAATTTATATTTTTTATTTATACATGTCTCTTATGATTCAAGGTTACCAAATTTATAATAATTTAATTTTACAATCCAAAAATTTATCAGGATTATTTATGATTAATATTCCTATGATAAAATACTATAATATATATCTAATGATATTTAAGGTATTTTATAATAATAATGGTGTTAAGTTTATTCATAATTAATATAAAAACATTTCCTCACATTTCTATTTAAAATAATTTAGAAATTATTTTTAGGAAAATCCATCTTCATTCTATATTCAGTCTTAAATCCCTTTTTATCCAAAAAAATATTTTCTAAAAATGTTTCAAAAAATGATTTTAAATAAAATTTTAATCTCATTTTCATGTAAAATTATGTTTGAAATGTTTTATGTTCTAAAAAAATTGTTTAAAATGAATTTTTAAGAATCCATTATAATTTTTCAATGATATTTTCAATGAGAATGGTTTTAAAAATATTTTTTTAGGAAGAAATATTCAAAGAAAAAAATGATATTTTCATTATGAAATATTTTATACTATTGATCAAAATTATTCTCCATAAAAAAATGTAAACCATTGATTTTAATTATGCATTATTAGGTATGTGATCCATGTTTACCATCATTATTCTATTTCTAAATTGTTTTTATTTAAGAATACATGTTTTATGGAACAAATTTATCTTCCATAGGTTATTCCATGATAAAATGATTATAAAACCCACTAAATATCATTGGGGTTTTTTTAGAACTAAAATTATTATGAAACATGTATCATTTCCATTGGTTTCTGTCTGATGAAATGTTCATGATTACTTATTTATTTCATGGGTTCTGATATTATTAATTTTTATGAATTTGTGGAATACACTGACATGGTTTCATTATGTCACATGTATGACCTATATGTTGCTACAATGAATTTGAAAATGTTTAAGGATATTTGTTCATATATGTTACGTTTGTGTTTATCCCAATACCAAAGATGAGGGTACACAGTTGTTTAACAAAATCCCATTATTATCCCTCATTATACATCTGATCTCGTAATTTCTTATGTTTCCTTTCCCCATGTAATGATGAATAGTATTAATGGGAATTACTAATTGGTAAAATGTTTTTTTGAAAATTTGAGGATATTTAACCGTATTTGAATTGTTATTTTTATGTTTTAATAGAAAATAAAGCATTTTTTTCCTAAGGAATGTGTTTTTGTAATGTGGTTAATATTCATAAAAAATAAGGGAATATCCATGTTAATTTATACTAAGACACTATATGTGGAATCAATAGAAGGGGTTTGTTAACCATTATAAACAAGGATTATAATACTTTAGTGATATCCTAAGGGATATTTTTACGGAATTTTCCAAGGATGTCTCTATTGATAATTCTAAGGACTAATAATTTATAAGGAAATAACTTAAAATTTCGATGAAGGATATAACATGTGATTTTCATGAAACACAACCCTATATGGATACTATAAGTAGATATAGATCTAGAATAGATTTAATTTGGTGTAACAACAATGAAATAACCATACTTATCTAGATTATATATGGAACATGAGCATGACTACATGCCATGTAAGATACCTAGTTTGACAGTTTAAAGTGATATTCGTTAGAAATTAAAAAATGATAATTGATACACCTTCAATGATTTAAATATACGATGATTTGGAATAACCTAGGATAAAAAATGTGATAATGATTAAATAATAACGAGTCATTTTTTTTAGAAACACGATCAGTGATTTTTTCAGATTATGTGGTTCCCCACTTTTATTAGTGTTCATCACACTAATTTTTTGGTTTTTGTCATCGGATATACCGAATGGAACCATGTTTATTGGGTATCAATGGTAAAATGAAATAATTTTCCTGATGAGAAACTGAATCTTGTAGAATCTCAAATCATAAATCTTTTTGCTAAGCTAACACATCTTTCCCAATCTATAAAAAAAATTCATCATTAAAAAATGTAATGTTGGAAAAATTATCTGTTGTAAACATTATGAAGAAGAACCTACCTCAGTTTAGTGGGGTTATTGATACTTTAGTTGTTGTGAAATGGATCTATACCACTGAAAAGATAATTTACTTTCTACATTATTTAGATCATGAAAATTTCACTTTAGATATATAGCACTCAGATGGCATGGCTAATAAATGGCGGAATCTTATAAAAAATACGAGGTGAAAAGATGAAATTTACTCCATGTAATGGGAAAAGTTCAAGAAATTGTTTTTCAAGCAGTAATTTTTTCATATTATTTAAAAAAATCAGAGAAGGAATTAATATAGATTATTTAGAACGATGATTAATCTATTAGTGACAATGTGTATAATTTTATAAAACATGTGAGGCACTCTTTGGGAATTATCATTTATACTGAAATTAATATTGGCCGATTATCTAGTGATTAGAAACCATATATTTGAATGGAGTTATACATAAGGGAAATTAATTTCATTGAATAGATTGTTTTATGTGCCACCATTTTTCAACTGTATTATGGTGTTATGTATTAGTCCCACAGTTTTTATATGAAGATAAAATCATAATTTAAAGGAATCTTTAATATCCATGGATATAATAAGATGAAAATTCCTTAATTAGCAATGTGTGGAATAAAATATGGAGGGAATTATCTTAATTGTACTAATTAATGTATCATATGTGGAATGTAAGTTAATTGTTTGTATAAATTCCAATGTGAAGAAAAAAATTTGCGACTTTTGTAAATAATGAACGATACTTATATAATACACCTCCAAAAATTCTATACATAAATGTCAAGATGTTTGGAGATTATACTAACAACTTCTCTTACATAAAAAATAATAAGGATCAAATTCTATAATAACCTCTAAAGACAATGAATAAGGGGAAATCCTAGGAAAACATAATGGATGAAGTGTAACACGTTAAATAGGGAACCAATTTCCATCCCTACATAGTTTCGATTTTCATGTTTTATTTTGTGTGAATGAGCCACAATAGAAATATTATTACATATCATTTATACATTTTCATGTGATTGCGTACTTGAATTCTGGAATAATGAAATCCCATATTATATTGGTATAAGAATGAACATAATGTTTAAATGTATTTATTTGTATTAGATAAAATATTATATAATGAACTAATGGAGAATTAACATATAAATGTATATATGCATCCTTATAATATTAATATCATTTTTATGGATTCCATTATGTGTTTATAAATATATGGTTTTGGTATGTTCATTGCCATAGGCACGACTCTGATGGTTTTACTTGATGAAATATTACCAAGATTAATGATATTTTATGAGTAATTTATTGTATATAAGGTCATTACAAAACTAAATGAGAATACATTTCCATCGTATTCACATATTTGGAATGTGACTATTAAGGGAAAATTAATGATATGTGGAGGACTATAGTTATGTTGTGATTTAAAATTTGGTGTCCTTGTTTATTTATTATGAATTATGGAAGTATTATATGGATAGCCAATAATGAAATGGATTACATTTAATATTAAATGATGTTTTAGATAGTGGTGTATTATTTAACAATATGAAGATTGATTAATATTCGATTTCATTTTCTAACCATATTGTTTTGATGACAATGAATGATAAATACAATGACTTGTATTTATATATGTGGTATTTAAGATATATTTGTGCTTTAGGAATAATAAATCATCCTTCATTTAATGGGGTAATAGAATATGTGTGAATTAATAAATTCAAAACCAAATGATGATATTGTGATTACAAAATATAATGAAATAAAATAATTATATAATCTTGTCAAAATTCATCCGAATTAGGAGAATTCTATTGGATAAAAAGGATGTCCTTGTTACTTTATTTATTATTCCTTAAATTGACTCTTACAGAATCGTGGTTTTATGGGTTGGTGATTATTATCCTTCACTATATCAAAAAATTATTTTTATGAGTTAACTCTACCACTCCCTATAATTATTTATGATGTCTTCCATGTTCTAATATTCACATCCCACCTATGTTCAACTATTTCACAACCTAGTTTTGATTTAATTTGGGTAATCAGTTATTTCCCAACATTATTTAAAAAAATTTGTTTTATTACTCATTTTTATTAGGTGGGTTTGTATGATGGATCATTAAAATAACTACTACAAAAATTGGAATGGGAATTTCTACTCTTTATTAACGCTAAAAAAATCGCTGATAAAGGGGGCCCCTTAATCTGTGCTTTTTTAGTAGCACTGATAAAGGGAGGCTTTATCAGTGATTTTTCCTAGTGTCGATAAAATTTATATTTTAAAAACATTATGTAAAATACTATATTGTTATATAAGTATATTTATATTGATATAAATATAATATATATATTTTAAATATGATTTAGATAAGTATAAATAGACTATTACATTTAATATTTAAGAAATTTAGTGAAAATGGATTTAAAATATTTTTAAAAATATTATTAATTAAAATTCCCTAATTATCATCGATTAATGACCTTTTAATAATAATCTGAAGACACAAAAAAGCACAAAATGAATAAAAGATCTCAAACAAGTTGAAAATGTAACTCAAACTTCAGAAAACCATAACTTTGGATATGGTGTCTATTTGAGCTTTATAGCATAACAAATAGAAGCATTCAATGATCTCTACGAACTGGTGACTGAGGAGAACCTTAAATCACATTTTTCGAGACCCAAAGAGGCCCAGAAGGCCTCCAAAACTGTGTTTTTAATCGGGACACCATGATTTGTTAACATTCAAATAAGTATAACTTCTAATCTGGATGTCCTCTAGGCATGTACCACATATCATAGCAAATATTATATTATTTTCTTCGATTTGACTAGTTGTAGTGTTGAAACAGACTCTTGGACTTGAAGTTATGGTAATTTTAACATTCTATGGCTTTTGAAATACACATATATATGTATTTATTTGTAAATATATATATGTGTGTTTCTGTATATGTGTGTGTGCATGTGTGTGTCTGTTATATATATGTATGTATGTATGTATGTATGTATTTATTTATATACACAAATAAAAATAATATTATATATATATATTTAAAACAAATCTTATAAATATATATTAATATACATATAAATATATGGATAAATAATTCTAACGAAAAATTTATATACAAATAAATATAAATATAAATTAATATACAAATATATATATATATAATAATATATGAATAAATATATACTTATTAATATAACTAAATTTATTTATATTAATACGAATCTAGATTAATATATGAATAAATATAACTATATATATAAATAAATATAAATATATATTAGTATATGAATAAACATATATATTAATAAATGAATAAATATATATGTATTAATATACCTAAATATATTTATATTAATATAAATCTATATTACTATACGAATATATATAACTATATATATGTATATATATATCATTAAATAAGGAAAAAAATGAAATGGTTTAGTGGTAAAGTTGCAGGCCTCCAAGGGGGAAGTTGCTGGTTCGAGTTTGTGTGGAAGTTTGGAGAGGTGAACAAGCATGTGGGGGATAGTGCGGGCAAGGGAAGCACACGAGAGAGTCACAAGGGATCTACCTAATGCTGATAAAGTGAGGGTTAAGTGCTGTGGAGAGAGCCCCCCACATTATATATTCTTTTAAACTTTTATTTTATTTTATTACTTTTATCAGTGCATAAAAAAGTGCTGATAAATGGTGTCCTTTATCAGCGCTAAAAAAGAGCTAATAAAGGACCCATTTTTAATCACTTTTATTTAGTGGCGATAAAAGGGGATTTTATAAGCACTTTTCTGAGGGCTGATAAATGGGACCCAACCTTTATCCTCACCTCGATTAACAGTTCTTTTTTAGCGATGTCAATGCACTATTCTAGCGCTGATAAAAGCCGTATTTATAGTAGTGAAAGTCAAAATATTGTTGAAAAAAATAAATTTCAAGGGATACATTATTTTTATGTGGTGTAGAACACAACAACCATAGATTTTTGTTTATTTATTTTTAAAATGAATTTATTAATTTTGATTTTTTTTAAAAAAAACGTATTTTGACTTTCCTTATAAATAACATAGAAATTGAATTTCATTTGAGGAAACACAGAATATATATAAAAGGTGACATATTATTTAAATATTATTGCAGTATATTTATCACCTTTCCAATTGAATGGAGGTTATGAATATCATTAACTAATTTTTTGAAATATGGTTTAAAAATAAAATTAATAATTTTTTACCAATTAATTTTAAAATAATTTTTTTTGATAAAATAAATTGAATCCTTTATTAGAAAAACTATTTGTATGCATACAAGTGTGTTTTATATCAATAATCTATTCAAATCACTATTGGTTAATTATTTTAAGGAAATGTATATATTATACCTTAAATATAACTTTATAAATTAATATGATATGTTTTATAAAAAATAAATAATAATAATTCTAATGTTATTCTGAAAAATTATTTTTTTCTAAAATGAATTTTTTCCTTTTTAGTGAAAACTTATGTTAATACTAAATATTTAAAACATTTAAAATGATTTATATATAAAATATTTGACGTTCAAATGGATAATATAAAATATTTAATTCGTGTAATATTTGGTATTTTAATGAAGCTTCCATTTTATAATAGATATAGAAAAATATAGAATTTTAATCGAAAATATTCGTTTGATTTAAATAATTTAGAATGATAAATTATATATTTAATTGGTTTAAATGATACATTAATTTTATTTTATTTTCATCAATCCAATATAGAATAATTAAATAATTTTCAAATTTATCTTTAATGTATTTAAAATGTAATCATTGGACCATTAAAACATTTAAAACTTTATTTCTCATCACATTTGTGGGATTAATTTTAAATTAATTTCTACTACTTTTTTTAGTTTCAATTGGAATTTTTTTTTTCATATTTTTAATAATAAATATTTATAATGTCTAATAATTGCAACATAATTTTTGGCCATGGTGATTAGTGAAAACAATGATACTTAATTATTGTGATTATGACACAAAAATGTGTACATAGAAGTTAAACATACAAAATAAGTTAAAATAATGACAGAAAACTAGCGAAAAATCATCTTTCATTCCATATTTTTACACCCTATGAATTTTGGGTTTATTTTATTGAGTATTAGGGAGAAAAGACCATGATAGTGACCTATAAAATACATTATATCAAGAAAATTCCATAAAAATATTCCTTTATGCATTTTAATATCGATAATGATGTAGTATATGAAATTAGAATAGTATTGCTTTGGTTTTACATATTATTTTGAAATATATATTATTTACTTTAATCATATTATTTTATATTTAATTATTATAAATAAATTATATACTTTACATTCATATAAAATTCCAACACAATGATTATTTATCAATTAAAATAATAAAATAACTGATATAAAAATAATAATAGTATATTAATCTAAATCAATGATTATACTTCATTAAAAATTTTGATTTATATATAATTTTATGTAGGTTTTATATTTATATATTAAAATACCAACTTTTTCATGGTAATTTAATATTGAAATTATAAATATAATATCAATAATAAAATAAATGTTATTTTATAATTAATTATATTTTATGAAATGGTTTAAAATTAATAAAAAATTATCTTCTTCCATGTTCTATCGAAATATTAATAAATATATAAGATGTTACATTAATGGAAAAATTTATCTTTTGTATTAATCATATTGACCCTTAAATAGAATAGAAAATTGTCAATGTAGTTAGGGTTAATGAAGTATTTTCTTCATGTCATGTCTTCTTCTGTTAAAATTAATGTCACGACCCATCCCAGTGGGGCCTAAGCCGCAACTCCCCACGCCTGCCTCCAATAGGCCAGGGGCTAGTGACTAGCACTGAGTAGGCATGTTACTAACATGGGAGTTATTACCTATAAAACTTCACACACACACACACACATATCCAATACCACAAAGCTGAAAAGTAAAAACTTCTGAAGATTGAAAAGCATGCATACACTAAAATCACAACCAACAGAGTACGATAGGAAAGTAAAGTACAAGTAAGTAAAACCCTGGGCCAAATGTACAAGCCCACCAAAAGAGAGTCTGTAACAAAGTCCAACCTGTAAAGAAAGGTGATGGGACTGCAGTTTGTAGCCGTAGGACAACACCTCAGCCTGTATGTTCTCACTGAGTACCGTCTGCTCCTAGTTTTCCTAGAAACCTTTCAAAGGCATGCTCGTCTTTACAAGACACGACACGTGCAGGAAATGCCTCTGCATGGGCGAGTATAACAATACCTAGTAAGACACCCTTAAACAACAAACGAAAAACAACAATGGAAATACTACAAGGAAATATACAGTCAGCTCTACACATCATATTTCTACAGAACAAATAACAATAATATCCTGATATACTCATTCAAAAAAGACCATTTTGAAACCACCACTAAGATCTAGCTCTAAAATTCCACTAAGTATGCAACTGGGAGAACACAATAATAGGTCTGAAGAGGGAGATACACAGTACTCAATCCGGGAGAACAGACTCCCCAAGTACTTTGAGAACATCATGTTCATATGAGGATCACCACCAAGTCATGGGGTGATTCTGAAAACTCAGTTTGAGCTGATCCATTAAGCAGAGGATTGGAGTCCGAGTAAAGTTTGTAATGTAGATACCAAGAACACTACCTAGGGTTCTTGGAATGAATAAAGGATCCAGATCTTAGTCTCACATAACAGATTCCAACAACTCTATTCAGGAAGACTTTCTGAAGGTATCATACTCTTTAATGTAGGAAATGATACATGGAACCTTCAAGAGGAAGACAAAGGGGACGTACCCTAAGGAAACTAGCCCATGTCACAGAAGGCAACTGGCTCAAGGCATGTAATATTGGTTAAATGACGTGTAGTATTGTTACATGTTGTATTCCTTGACCCCGAGTACTGCCCGTGTAAACGTCCAATGTCATCCGTTCAAGGTGAGTAAAACTCAACTACACGGCATGTAGGGTAATCACACACTGTGTTCCATGACTCTGGGTACTGCCCGTGTAACCGGCCCGTGTAATTTGGATTATCATATAAAAATTAACTACATGGAGTGTAGAAGAATCACACACCATTTCCGAGCACCTGGGGCTCGCTTCGTGTACGCTGGCCATGTGCCCGTACACGGTCTCCGTCCGTGTCGCCTGCCCATGTACCAGTACACGGGGTATCCCGTGTATCTGGCTGGGTCTAGTCGGGGAGGGGTATACACGCCGTTTCCTTGGTCATGTACCCATCCCTTGTCTGTGTACTCTCGGAGCACACGCCAGGTGGTCCACCGAAAAACATATACCGTGTAGGACCATTATACACACCGGGTAGTCGTGATTTTTCCAGAAACATCGTGATCCTCCTCACATCGCGGATGATCCTCCAGATCCATCGTTTCTCATCTTTTAATCCTGATACTACAGGGGTTGTTTCTTTTCATCATACAAACACCGAAATGATTGTTTTAGGTGCTGGAATCGGATCATAATCCTTGAACGAGCCATCCGAAGAAAAACGCCCAAAAATTCATATCTCTCGATCTTCTCTGAATCTTCCACTGAAACCATCGTCACACCTCCATGACATCACTTCGGGGTTGGATCTACAATCTCGTATCATTGCACCAACAAAAGAATGTGCAACAATCGATTTCCTCTAATAATGCGTAGAACGCATCAAAAAATGCACAAGAGAAAAATAAAATGAATCAAACAAGAGGGACGAACCAAGATCATTGTTCTTGACGATACGGGTTCATCACCATTATATAAAAACAACAACAATCAACCGATCATAAATCTTGAGTATTTGATTTCCTGATAAAACCTGAAATCACACCTGCCCTCAAAACGATTGATCTGTGGGATAATCGGTTCGCAGATTAGTCTGCGTTCATCATAGGAATCTATAATGGGGAAAGGAAACTCAAAAAAACCATCATAATTGGATCCATGGAGTTTGTTGGTGAAGATTTGGTCTCCACGTCATCGTCGCCAGTGAAAATCATCAATAACATCATCGCCGTGTAGGGAGGTTTTCTCCAGAACCTCCAGAGCCGCCAATTGTTTCAGGGTTATGAGTTTTGTAACCCTAGACCCCTACACAAGACTTTATTTAAAATGGGATAAGAGAAATATTTTGCAGCACATTTAAAATATTTCACTGCAGAATAAAATATTTTTATTTAAATATTTTATTACTCTTACGTCCAAAAACTAGATTTCACCACCGACCTGCGCCAACCGATGTGAGGCCTCGCCAATGTGAAAATAGATGTTCTAAATGCAACGATACCCTCATATTTTCGATCCAAGAACCCATTCGGTCGTTATCCACTTTTTTAGGAAAACCTTATGCCCACGTAATTTAATATTATAGATAAATTTACCCTTTTGTTCCGGGCCTCGGAATAGCACGCCGTCTCGGAGGCTGGTCTCGAAATAATTCCCTTTATTTTTAATAATAAAGTATGGAAAATCCACGACATTGCATCACACCCACATTAGGGCTTTTATGTCCCCAAAAACCCAAAACAAAGGCTACTTGAAAAGATGTGGGGACTGTGCACGAATCTGAGCCTCCTGCTCCCACATGCTCTCTTAGAGATTCTCATGCAGCCACCAGACACACACCAAGGGAATCACTCGCCCATGAAAGATCTTTTCCTGCCAATCCTCGATCTCCACTGGGTACTCAGCATAGGTCTCTCCATCATCGATGTCCATCTCACCCTAGTCGATGACATGTGATGGATCATGCACGTACCTTCATAGCTGCACACATGGACGACGTTGTGTACCAGGTTCATCTGAGGAGGTAGAAACAAGAGACACACCACCTCACCAACTGTACTCACAATCAAGAAAGGGCCGATGATCCTCAGAGATATCTTTCCGCCTCGGCCAAAAATCCTCAATCACCGTCGAGGTGAGACCCGAATGAACACATGGTCTCTTTCCTCAAACTCCAAAGGCCTCCACATCCTATCGGAATAAGAATTTTGCCGACACTGTGCAGTCTTCATTCACTCCTGGATGACCTAAACCTTATCTGTAGTAGCTCTCACCATCTCTGGGCCCCTGAGTGTAGACTATCCTGGGTCAGACCGGCAAAGTGGTGACCTAAAAAGTCTCCCGTACAAAGCCTAGAATGGTGCCATACCAATAGTGGAATGGCAACTGTTGTTATAAGCAAATTCAACTAGTGGTAGGTGATCATCCAAGCAATGACCGATGTCATGTATTCAAGCTCCTAGCATATCCTCCAGAACCTAGATGGTCTGCTCTATCTGACCATCAGTCTGAGGATGAAATGTTGTTCTCAAGCGTAACAGAGTCCCTAATTCTTTCAGCAATCCCTTCCACAACCGGGATGTAAAACGAGCATCACTATCTGATATTATCGTTTCTAGAACTCCATGAAGTCAAACAATCTCTTGTACTTAGAGGCATCCAAAACTCTCTACTAAACTCTGCTCTCGTATGGATAGGAAGTGGGCCGACATGGTGAGTCGATCAACGATCACCCAGATGGAATCGTGTACCATGGACATACGTGGTACACCTATCACAATGTACACGGATATCTGGTCCCACTTCCACTCTAGCACCTCAAGGGGCTGAGTCAAACCTGCTGACACCTGGTGCTCAGGCTTTACTTGATGACAAGTAAGGCACTGAGAAACAAACTCTGCCACACTCTTCTTCATTCCTGGCCACCAGAACATACATCGGAGGTCCTGGTACATCTTTTCCACACCTGGATGCACCATCAAAGGAGATGTATGGAACTCCCTCAGAACCTCCTCCCGCAACGTCACTGGTACTACTGTACACCCTTTGAAAAGATCAACGTGCTCCCCACCTTCTGAATATTCATCAGTAGCATCACATGTGGATATCTGAGCACGTAGAGTCTCACAGCTAATATCTTAATGCCATACTTCCCTAACACACTTTATGAGTGGATGGTTAACAACAATCAATTGACGGTAAGCTCCCACATCTCCACCCACGAAGGATATATTTTACGGAGGCCAACCGCCTCACAGCCTCTTCTAGCAACTGCGAACTAGATTTCCTGCTAAGAGCATCTGCCACAACGTTCCCATTCCCAGGTGTGTAAATGATTTCAATGTCCTAATGTTTGAGGAACTGAAGCCATCATCATTGTCTCAAATTCATATCCTTCTGTAAAATATATATCTGAGACTCTTTTGATCATAGTAGATGGTAAACCTATCTCCCATCAAGTAGTTGTGCCATATCTTTAACGTGAAGAATACCACTGGCAACTCAGGAATATGGGTCGCGTAGTTCTTCTTGTGGGGCCTCAACTGGCATGAGCCATAGGAAATCACCACTTTCCTCTGCATCAGGACATAACCAATCCCAGTTCTTGATACTTAGCAAAACAATAGGTAATGGACACCCTACTCTGGTAATCTCAAGATTGGGGCACTCGTCAGACTCTGTCTCAACTACTATAATGCATACTAGGATCTCTCAGTCCACAATAAAGGCTTCCCCTTTCAGTTCAAAGCTGTAATGGGGGATGAAATCCTGGAGAAATAAATAATGAATCTCCGATATTCACCTGCCAACCCAAGGAAACTCTGCAACTATGTCACGCTCTGGGGTGGCTTCCATGATAGCACTGCCTCCACCTTGGCTGGGTCCTCTGCCACACCAACTGCTGAGATAATGTGTCCCAGAAAGTGGACCTCCTATATCCAGAACTGTCACTTCATGAGTTTCCCATACAACTGGTGCTCTCAGAGTGTGTCCAGAACCATCCTCAGGTGTGTCGCGTGCTCCTCCTCGGACGTAGAGTACACAATGATTTCATCGATGGAGACCACTACGAACCAATCCAGATAGGGCTGGAAGATTCAGTTCATGAGTCCAATAAACACTGTCGGGGCATTCGTCATGCTGAAAGGGCATCACCATGTACTCATAGTGACTATAGATACATCTGAAAGTCGTCTTCTGTATATCCTCTTCCTTTACTCACAACTAATGATATCATGATCGTAGATCCACCTTCGAGAACCATTGTGCCCCTCTCAACTGGTCGAAGTGGTCATTTATCCTCAGTAGTGGATACCGGTTCTTCATGGTCACCTAATTGAAGCAATGGTAATCCACACATTTCCTCAAGCTCACGTCTGCCGTTTTGGAAAACATCACTGGGACCACCCCAGATAAAACATTGTGTTTCATAAAGCCCTTCTTCTGCAAGTCCTCCAGGTGCACCCTCAGCTCACGAAGCTCTGCAGGAGCCATCTGATTTGCTGATGTTGATATTAGTGTCATCCTAGGTTGCAAATCAATACAGAAATCTATCTCCAAACAGTGAGGTAGTCCGGGGACATCCACCGGAAAGACGTCCCCGTACTCAACCACTACTGCTGGAAACTAGACACTCGTATCATTTGTTGTGCAAAAGGATAGGCTAGCCAACTAATAGGTTATCGGTTTCACCTTCCTACGTACGAGTCCATCCTATGATTCCTGGGTCTCTCTTTCACCGACCAAGGAGAACCTCGTTCCATCATTGCGGACACACCGTACCCTTAGCCTAAAACGGTCAAGCTGGGTATGAATTGGGGATAGCCAAACCATAAAAAGGATGACATCGTATGTAATCAACTCTAACACCAAGAGGTTCCAACCAAAACACTCTTCTAGAAGGGCCAGGTCACACTGTCTGCAAAGGTGTGTGATCTCTAAATCATCTCCAGTCGGTGTTTCTAAGCGTAAGGGTCTAGTCAATGACTCAATATAAATCTCAAGGTCTCAAACAAGATAAGTAGCCAGAATATAATGACTAGAACCTATGCCTATCAGTACGACATCCAATGTAGGAAAGACACAAATTGTACCTCTATTCATTCCAGAAGTACATGGGTCATAAGACTATACTACCTGCAGCTTTCCTTGCCTTTTTCCTCCTTCTCCCTGAGCCTGGGGTGGACCTCCTAGGTGTGGTGGTGGTATGGGGTCAAAATGACAACCACCTCCAGCTGCTCTCATAGATCCTCTACTGCGTCTGCCGACACCAAGATCTATCTACTCCACCCGGTGCCTCTTCCTCGGAGGTCCATCCACTGCTCCCATGTTAGTAGTATCGTGGGTTGGACAATATTAAGTGAGATGTACCCTACCGTCACATGAGTAGCATCGCCTCTCTTGAGGCTAGTTGGATGCACCCTACGAACCCTATACGGCAGATCCCCTATCATGGGATATCCTTTGAAAACGTCTCCCATGCCTGGGTCCATGGCGTCGGCTCTCTACTGCCGAGGTCTCTGCTCCAGCTCGTCCACTACTGACAACTTTCTCTTGTCTCTGCTCTACCAATAAGCTCTCAACCACCAATACCCGCTCGAGCAGCCCAGTATAAGTAGGAATTATCATAGGGACTATGCTAGCTCGAATATCTCTGCGTAGGCCCATCTCAAAATTCCGAGCTCTATAGTACTGATCTCTGACTATAACCATCGAGTACCACGAGTGGTCGGTAAACCTTGATGAATAGTCAGCCACTGCCATGGTTCCCTGCTGGAGCTGAAGAATCTCTTGTATACGTACTGCTCTCAGGGAAACCGGTGAAAAATCCTCTCTGAAGAGATGATCAAACTCCGACCATGAAAGAGTCGCCTCTTCGTGAGTCTGAATAACCAAACTCCACCATCGCCCTGCCAAGCCCTGTAGAAGGCTCACTGCCAGGATAACCATCTGATCCGCCGGCATCCTAATCAGACGGAAGACTCTTGTCACTGCCTCAAGACAGTCCTCTACTGCCTGAGGGTCAGACTTGCCTCAAAACCTGAGGGGTCTCTATATCTGAAACTCGTGGAGTGCACTCAGCCTGCGCTCCTCCTCCACTGGTACAACAGGAACTAAACACTTCTCTATAGGTTGTGGGATAACTGACACACCACTCGATGGTAAAACTGGGAGATCTGGTCCCTAAATCGAAGCTTCATCACTGAGGGGGTCATCCTCATGATCGAGCTGCCTGATCCTAGTGGGTGTGTGTTGCGGAGGCATCCTATGAAGAAACAAGATGTATCGCAATCAATGAGTATATCTAGAGAGATGACTCAAGAAGGACATGGAAACCACAACCCATTGCAATATGATGAATGTACCATTATTTTCCCCTAAAACTAGTGTTCTCATGTTCCGAGTCGAGAAGAATGTTATCAGAGTCTTGGGGTATGGATACTTTTTCCGCCCGCACCAACATTGGGGTCCCTGGCCTGAATGCTGAACTCAAAGCACTTAACACTGTTTCCCCAAACCAACTCACAGACTCTCAGTCCTAAGGTAGAACCGACCACCTCTAATACAACTCTATCATGACACGTCCTAGTGGGGCACCAGCTGCAACTCCCCATGCCCTCCTCCAATAGGACATGGGTTGGTGACTAGCACCGAGTATGCGTGTTACTAACATGGGAGGCATTGCCTATAAACCTGTACACAGACACAGACAATCCCCAAGCCCACAAAGATGAAAAGTAAAAACTACTGATGATGAGAAAGCACACATACTCTAAAATCCCAACCAACAGAGTACGATAGGAATGTAAAGTACATGAATGTAAAACCCTGAAAAAAAAAGTACAATCCCACCAAAAGAGAGTCCATAACAAATTCCAACCTGAAAAGAATGGTGTTGGGACTGTAGTCTATATCCGTAGGAACACACCTCAGCCTATCTGATATCACCGAGTACCGTTCAGTCCTGGTCCACCTAGAATCCTGTCAAAGGCTCGCTCGTCCGCACAAGACACGACACCTGTGGGAAAATCCCGTGTAGTGGTGAGTATAACAATACCCAGAAGGACACCCCGAAACCAAAAAGGAAACACAAAAAGGTAAATACCACAAGGAAAGATACTTTCAGATCTACACAACATATGTCTACAGAACATATAAAACGAATATCCAGATATACTCATACACAATGACCATTCGAGACCACCACTAAGATCCATCCCGAATATTCCACAAACCATGCAACTGGGAAAACACAATCATACGTCTGAAGAGGGAGATATGTTGTTCACGTTCTAGGATAACACACTCCACAAGTACTTTGAGAACAAGAAGCTCAGATGAGGATCACCACCAAGTCATGTAGTGATTCTGACAACTCAATCTGATCTAATCTGCTAAGCAGAGGATTGGCGCCTAGGTAATTTTGGTCATGTCGATATCAAGAACTCTACCTAGGTTTCCAGGAATGAATAGAGGATCTAACTCTTAGTCTCACAGAGGGGATTCCATAAACTATTTTAGGAATTCCTATTGAAGGGATCATACTCCTGTATGTAGGAAATGATACCAGGAACCTTCAGGAGGAAGACCAAGGGGACAAACCCTAAGGAATATAGCCCAAGTCACAGTAGGAAACTGGCTCAATCCATATAAGATTGGTTACTTGGGGTGTAGTATGGTTACACACCGTGCTCCTTGACCCCGGGTACTTCCCCTGTAAACGGTATGTGTCATCCGTTCAAGCTGTGTAAAACTCAACTACACAGCGTGTAGAAGAATCACACACTGTGTTCCTTGACTCTGGGTACTGCCTTTGTAAACGAACCATGTCATTTGGAATATCATATAAAAAGTAACTACACAGCGTGCCGAAGAATCTCATGCGGTGTCCGAGCACCTGGGGCTCGCTCCGTGTAAGCTGTCCATGTGCCCGTACACGGACTCTGTCCATGTCGGTTGCCCGTGTACCAGTACACGTGGTATCCTGTGTATCATTCTGGGTCTGTTCGGGGAGGGGTATACAAGTCGTGTCCTTGGCCATGTACCCAACAGCTGTCTGTGTACTCCCGGAGTACACGCCATGTGGTCCACTGACGAACACACGCCGTGTAGCCCAAACTACATTCCGTGTAGTCGGATTTTTTCCAGAAACACCGTCTTCCTCCTTGTGTCGTGGCTAATCCTCCGGATCCATTGTTTCTTGTCCGTTCGTCCCGATACTCCATGGGTTGGTTCGTTTCATCATACGAACACCGAAATGGGTGTTTTCAGTGCTGGAATCGGATCATAAACTTCGAACGATTTATCTGAAGAAAAACACCCTAAAACTAATATCTCTCGATCCGCTCCGAATCGTCCGCTGAAACCATCATCGCACCTCCGTGACATCACTCCGGGGTTGGACCTACACTCTCAGATCGTTGTGCCAAAAAAAATGCACAATGATCGATTTCCTCCAAGAATGCATAGAACGCAACGACGAACGTGCAGGAGAAAAATACACAGAATCAATCATGAGGGACAATCCTCGATCGTTGTTCGTGATGATCTGGGTTCGTCTCTAATAGATCAAAACCAAAACAATCAATAGATCATAAATCTCGAGTATTTTATTTCCCGATAAAACCCCAAATCACACCCGCCCACAAAATGATCTATCCTCATGCTAATCGGTTCACAGATTAGTCTGCGTTCATCGTAGGAATCAAGAACAGGGAAAGGAAAATAAAAAAAACCATCCTAACTAGATCTATGGCATTAGTGGGTGATGATCTGGTCGCTGCGTCGTCGTCGCCGATGAAAATTGTCACGAACGTCGTCGCCGCGTTGGGAGGTTTTCTTTAGAGCCTCAAGAGCCGACATGGGTTTTAGGTTTATGAGGTTTTTAACCCTGGACCCCTGCGCATGCATGAATATAAAAAAGGATTAGAGATAACCGTTGCAGCAGATTTAAAAGATTTCGTAATAGAATATTATATTTTTAATTAAATATTTTATTACGCTTACATCCAAAAACTGGATTTCACCACCGACCTACGCCGGCTGTTGTTAGGCCTCACCAATGGTAAAATCGTTGTTCTGAACGCAATGGTGCCCTCAGATTTCGGATTTGAGCACCCATTCAGGAGTTATTCCACATTTTCAGGAAACCCGCATGGGCGCCTAATTTAATTATTTAGTTAAATTCAAACATTTTTATGGGCTCACTGAGCCTTAGAACTGCACACCGTCATAGAGCCTGGTCTAGAAATAATTTCATTTATTTTTAAGAATAATGTACAGAAAATCCATGATATTACAAGTAAATTCCAAAACACTTGGTATTTTTAGTTTATAAATTAGATATAATATTTATAATCAGTGGGAATAAATTTTATAATATGTATAACATTAATTTAATCTTAAATGATAAATTACATAGTTTAGAAAATTAGTTATAATCGTAAAAGAAAAAAAAAATAAATTCAGTAAACCTAAGGAAAATGAGAAAGATGATAAAAATGATTTTATTTCATTATGTTAGTGGTTTTTCTGAAACAAACATACCGTAACCTTTATTACTATTATATTTTCTAGCCTCATGAGGTTTGGGGGGCCTCTAAAAAATAATTCCTTTTAAATATTTACATGAATTCCAATATTCTTTAAATATAAAAGGGTACATACTCTCCGACACTCATCACAGCTCTCAAGGCGTTTGGAACATCCCTGATATTCTTAAATAAAATCATATATTATATAAGATATCATATAGTCCTTAATTTGGAAATAAATCCCCCAATTAAGGCCATATCAGTAAACTAAATTGAGATTCCTAAAGAAGAGGCATTGTTCATGAAGGATCAATTTGGCTTAACTTATTCCCCAATCATATTAAAAATTTTCAATGTAATTATTATATAATAAAAATAGTGTCTATAATATTCTTAGATGATGTTATATAAATATTATGACATACGAAAAATAGATATTCATCAAATGGGATACAAAATCATCATTTGTGAGTAAGGTGTACTACCACCTCATGAACTGATGTCATTTGTTTTTTCATTTCCACCTTTAAAGGATAGTTATGATTATTGAAATTATGTTTATATGATATATATGATATTTATGATTTTATTATTACATTGGCGTTTTTATACAACTCATTCATTAATTATTTCTATTTTGATAGAATACGACAACATTGTTGGTGTGTATGGAGGACTACCACCTAATGAAGTTATTCCCTTAATTCATGATTTACATGGAAAGTAGTAATGCTGGTTCCAATTTAAATATTAGATGTATATGAAATAATAATTATAATATAGTTATAATATCTAAACATCATTTATATTTCATTAATTTAACATGATAATAAAATCGAAACAACATTCATCTATACGTACGACAAACCGTCTCTATGATGGGTGTGTTTAATTCCGTATTTTAATTTAATAAAAATTATTATAAATAAATCTATTTAAAATATATATGATATATATATATATATATATATTTTTTATAATCCATAATATTATTTAATCATGATTAATGTAATAATACAGAAAAATCTAACAAATCCAAACTTATACGAAAGCCAATGTGGGTTTTACGCCAAAGGAAACTTTATGATGGTGTTATTAATAAATGGTCAATAAAAGGTCAAAAAAATAAAAAATTAATGATTTTTATGTGTATAATTTTGTTAACATATGTATAATAATATATTTATTTAACATGGGGCTTGAACATGTATAAAGGATATTAAGCCTTATGGAAATGATATTTGTAGCCTCACTATTATTTCAAATAATCTTATACCATATTCACAACTTATTTTATTGTGGTGGCCAATATATTTCCCTATTAAATGATATATCATGAATATAAATCATTTAATTATAAATAATTATTCAAATGATGTTATTCAATAATGATGATTAATATTCATAAGTTACTCTTACAATAATGTATTTTCATCTCACTTTTTACATTTGTGAGACACATTCAATATTCACCACATCATTATTCTATTTTGTACATTTACAATACGTGAACATAATTTATTATGACTCTACTAAAAGTTATTGGTATTTAAATTTTTCTTTTTAGGTTATCCCTTTAATGGTTTTTATGTTTCATATATTAACAATTAGGTAAAATATCTTTTTCTCATTTTTCATTCATTGAGTTATATTTTATGAGATGCACCTATATTATTTCAAGAGGTGTATATATATCTTAGATTATATGGAATATAATTAATTTATCTAGTATCATCATAATTTTATATTCTTTTTATTTTATTCTATTAGGGTGAATATGATTCAATGTGACAAATGTAGTAAATATTTTATGTCACATCCTCATTTTCTATCCGAATTGTTTATTATTATGTTTTCAATGATAAAATATTATGATATTTCTCTCAAAAATTATAATGAAGTTTATAATCCTATAGTGTTCATAACATCATCAAGTAATTGTAAAATTTTTACTCTCTATGGTATTTAATATAAATAAGAATATGTTTTTATAAATATCCGACTTTTTTTCTCCACGGTAAAAAATCAGTTTTCTTCAGAAAATATTTTCTATTAATGTTTTCAGAATTTATTATAAAAGATATTTTATCTCATTTTCACGAAACTTAATTTTGAAATTTTTTTCTAAATATAATTTTTTTTCCAAGTCATCATCCATAATATTTCAAGGTTGTTTTTTGGGAAAAATATTTTCATATGATTTTATGTTTTAAAAATATTATTTAAAATATGAATGAGTATTTTCAACATCAAATGTTTTAAATGAATATTAACAATTATTGTACATATCCAATTAAACACCTTGATGTTACCAATATGTTACTAGGGATATTATCAATAGACGCCATTGTTATTCTTTCTCTAAATGGTTAATGTTTAATATGATAATCTCTTTATCAAACCAATTTATCTTCCATATGTTTATAATAATAAAATGCTTATAATTACAAATTTTATTAATGGAATATTCTACACTGAAATGAATATGAAACCTACTTATGTTTAATAGGTTATTAAATAATGAAATTTTTATGAAAATTATTTAATTTCTGGGGTTATGATTTTATGCAATATTATGATTTTGTGGGACACATAAATATGGTTATCATTTTGTAAAGGGTTTGACCAATATATCCCTCCAATAATTGGTTAATTATAAATGACATATGAGATCAAAGGGTAAGTATGTTTTTTATAAGACAAATAAAGAGGGTACATATGTTTTTGTCCTATGTCTAATGATGTGGGTACATAAGTGTTTATGTTAATCCAAAAAAAGGATTTTACATGTGTGTTATATCCAGTAAAAAATCCATTACCCGGCTGGTTAACATAATCTAATATCATTATGAATGTATTTTTGGGTGTCCTTGACTTGATATTTTCTACATTTATATGTCTAACACAGATTATAGGTATTATTCTCTCATAGATCATGTCCTTTGATTCCCTTAGACTCTTGTATTATTAATTTCCAATAATTATTCCATGAATCATGATTATTATCTTTGATATATAGGGTATGGTTTATAAATGTTATGATCATGTTTTCACACCCCATTTTACATTTTATTCCTACATATATCCTTTATATATAGTTACTTAACATCTGATCTGACCCATTATTATATATCATTCCACCTAGTTATTAAGAATGCTTCTAAGTAGGAGTATACCATGTGAATATATATACTGGAAATATTGAATATATTTCACAATATTATAATATTATATTCTATTTTTCCAAAGACTATCCACTTTTACGGTCCCCAAAAATATTTTCATATAATTTAATGAATAGTCTGACATCTTTATGTAATATAAATGTCTGTGATTCTTTGAATGAAATTTGTATTGAGAAAAATTCTCAACTGATTTTCATAGTTTTCATTTCTCAAGGAATAATAATATTATCTAAAATACTTCCACAAGTATATAATGAAAATTTACAAAAATTATATTCAATAAATCTATAGAGATAGTGGGGGATTTAGTATGATAATATTGAATCATGATATATTCATAGTGTCCATATCTTAAATAGAAATATATCATCAGTATATCCACTATTATACTCTAAATTGATTATTCCCATAATGAATTTCTATCAAGGAAATTTATTGAACTCCACGTAATAATCAAGCACATCATCAATAAATTTTAAATGAAACATTTTCGAAATTTTGTCCATGTTCAGTTCTAAATAATCAATATAGCATAACAAAAATCCACATTTCTTCTTAACATAAATGGACATATGTACCCTAAGGTGACAAAGTTGGCTTAATGAATCCCTTTTAAATATTTTCATGGAGCATCATAATTAATTATGTCAACACAATCAGTTCCATTATATTTGAGTATTTGAAATAGAAACTACCCCTTGTATTGGTTCTATTGAGATCTCAACTTCTTGATTTACTGAAATATTACAAAACTATTCAAAAAATAAATCAAAAAACTACCAAAAAAATGGAATATCCTCGATATTAATTTTCTCCCCAACCATATGTGATAAACACCCATTTTGAATACAAATCACGATCCATAAAATAGTTGTGACCTCAATGGTAGGTTTATATTTATCATCACATATGTAAAATGATCCTAGGTTGGTTTTTAATATCAAATTTTAGTTCCCTTCCACATTAATAGGTATTGGATTCATATAAATAACTAAAATCCATGTATAAGATAAAATGAAATTCAACCAGAGAAAGAATGATGAAATTTTAAGGAAGAATATTAATATGATATTAATAGTAGAAGAATCATCCACTTGAGATAAAATCATCAATCCATTACGAAACTTCAATAATAATTCAATATATAATCATTAATGGTATGAATGAAAATTGATTAATAAATTTCATGGTATACTAGAATATATATAACTATGATCATATAATGTTATTAAATATTTGATATACCGATCACCACCCCAAATAAAGAATTATAACTTCATTCCCATAGTAAAAATTGGTATGGATAACAATCATGTATCCCTTATCAAATTGAAAAATCATTTATTGAATTTCTCTATCATGAAACATTAATATCAATATGAGACACATTTGGTTTATCATAGTCTATTATTATAAATAATATATCCAATTAATTCATAATTGTTTATAAATAGTTTATGAATTTAAAAAGGAATTAACCAGGATTTTCAAACAAATTGTTTATCATGTCTTACTGTCTTACACTTAGTCACAATAAACTCAAATCCCAATTAATTCACTTCATTATTTTTTCCCATAAGATAAATTGTGCTATATAAACATCCAATTTTAGTATCCAGAGAAGGTTGCAATTTCATGGAAGCCATATTTCCAATGATTCAAGAAAATGACCTAAAATTTTACTAAAAATATAATTATAATTGTTGTTTTCAATAAATTTTTATAATAATATTTCCAAAGGATAAATAAATTGGTCCTCAGATACATAATATAAATTTTCAATATTACCATACATATATATCTCATATTAATAGATGAATGTCTGTTTCATTTATAAAAAATCAAGAGGACTGTAAAGGTATATATTATTTGGAAACATGGTTATATAATATGTAACACCCCAATATTCCACGATACACTTCCCTTTGAATAATGAAATAGCTTGCATTGTATGCGACTTCGAGATTCTAACACATTGTGACCAATCAAACTAGCAGTTATGAATAGTAATACCCACTTTTTGAAATTTTATAAATTTTATCCTTCAAAATGGAATTCATTTTTTGATATGGAATATGGAAAATATCTTACGGTGAATTTTTTTTTACTTTTCTAATAACTTTCATATTTTGATAAATAGTGAAAATTACTAAATTTATTTAAAAACAACAATTTTAATTGAAATAATTAATAGTGATAAATTATGAATTTGAGTGATTTTAAAGTATATTTAGAATATAGTTTTACCATTTAATAAAATTTTGGTCATTGGACAAAATTTCACATTTAAACATGACATAAGGAAGTGTCAATCTTCTGATAGTTAATATTTATTAAAAACACACATTTTGTTTTGACAGCGGGAATAAATTTTAAATTATTTTCTTCCACTTATGTGTTTTGAATTTGGAAAAATGGATTACATATTTGGAATCAGAATTTCAAAATTGTGTAAATAGGTAACTCTTATTTTTAAAAATTTTGAATAATTAATTCGGTAAATATTTTATTTGCGATGGATAAAGGGAAATTCTGGTAAATAAGGGTAACACATAATATTATAATAATATTAATTTACCCTAAAACATGTCTTAACCTTATTATTCAATACATTTCCGACCATGGGAATATTTGGGTCGATTTTGGGACCCCATGGAGCCATATGTAGGTGATAAGGACACTTTATATTAATTAAGTTAAAGTAAATAAAAAATGACATAAGCAAATACCTTTTAGAAAAATTTTTAACATTGGGTTATATTTGATATATTTTCGACTATATAATTAATTAGAAATATAAAAATATTTAATACATAATGGTATTTTACTTATAATTTTTAGGAATTGAATAATTAATTTTAGTTATGACACAATAATGATGCTTTATTTTCCTTATTAATGAAAGAATCAAATAATTAGTATTATAAGTGTTAAAATAAATATTATTCAAAAGTTTTGATGACATACATGAATTATATTAGTAAATATGACATGTTATAATTTCTTAAATTAATTTGGTTTGAATTAATAAAGTTGTAATGACTTTACCAAAAATAAATTATTGAATAGTGTCAAAATAGACATAAATGAGTTTGTAAAACAAATACTATATTAATTATTGATATTATATTTCTAAAAATAAACTTTTTGGCCAAAGGACATATATAATGATAGTTGTATCATTTATAGACCACATAGGGCTCTTATGGATGTATATAGTATGTTTATTAACTATATAATATAAAAAGACAAAGTTACATGGTAAATGTCAAACTAATTAACTAAGAGTGTGAACTAAAAGGTAAGGTTAATATAGTGACCCAAACCTATCTAAAAAATATTGGATGAGTGGTTTTCGACCTATACCCACCTTAAACATTAATTAATCCACTTTGGAGCTATTATAAACCGAATTGGAATTTATTATGAAATAATATTTCTAGCTTTTCCTAAGGTGCCCCTCACCCCTCTTATAAAAGGGCACTCCCCCTTCTCTCAAATTCATACCTTCAAAGCCTTTTGGATCGGCCAAACCCTGCTCAAATATTCTCTCAACTTCCCTTGATTCAACCTAGATGCCTTTTTTTGATCAAAAATCAATCTTAAGGATCTCTTTTGATCGAATTAGAAGGAAGAACCCTATAAAGAGGTAATGTTTTCATCACCCTCTTTCAAGTTCCTTTCTTCTTCCACTTATTCATTATTTACTATTTAAATTATAAAATAATAACTCTAGTATATTATATATAATGTTATTTTATTATAAATATTTCACAACTATATTCATTATTCTATCCATCTTATTAATGATAATGTCACCATGCGTGCGTGTGTACGGGTTACCATCTCCACGCCGTGGTGTAACGTGTTATTCAATACTATGTAATTTGGATGGATATAATGATGATTAATATGTATATAAATAATTAAAATAACATGATAATGTATTTTTAAAATTAATATACCATCCAATTCCACACCTTTAAGGAAATGATACTGTCGCTCGTGCGTACGTACGGATTACAATCTCTACGACGTGATGAGATTCATTTCCACATTCACCATTCATCGACGATTATAAAAATATATATTACTAATATGTTTGTAATATATGAAATAATAAATCTACTGGATATATATATATATATATATATGAACTTACATATATTTTATTCACTAAGTTCCATTCAATACGTTATGAAAACCAAAAAAGCGTTTATGCATACGTACGGACAACCGTCTCCATAAATTATGTTTTACATTTCATATATATATCTGTTATAAATATTTATATTCTAAATATATATGATATATAAATCATGGTCTATATTATGGATGTATTTAAATCATTATCTAAGTGATACAATCAAGAGTAACAAGTTAAAACTGGAACGATAAAGAAAGTGATTATTACCCAAAATGTTAATTTAACATGGAAATAAATATTAAATTGGTAGTAAAAAAGTAATAAATGAATAATGTATGATATCATAAACATTAATATGGTTCTGGTATAATTTATTAACATACTATGGTCTTCATACAGGAGGTTAAACGTTCCCTCGACTAAAGGAAAGTGCGGAGTAAGGGGTTTTTATCTCACTTCTTATTCCTGTGAGATTCGTGCCATATTTACACTATTACCTTTTGTGTGGTGTTTGTACTACCCATAATTTTATTATTTTTGTAATAAACATTAATTTATGTGTATTTACATTTTCATTGTATGATACCTCTTTAATGGGATTTGTGTTTAATAAGTTACCTAATTGGTAAGGCTTAATTTCACAATCTCTTTATTATCCAAGGTTGTTTTTATGTAAGCATATAATGGGGTATATTTATTATCCATGTCCATGTTTCATGAAAGAGTTTTCAAAGGGATTAATGTAATGGAATTTTTTTACTAAAACATTATTTAAACTATTTTAAATATTTATTGTTCTAAATCTTTCTCATTAATATCCATGTCTTCAAAATGGGGTTTTACGGATTTATTTATATGGATATGAATGATTTTAAAATGTTAATTCCCTTCAAAAGTTTCAAAGTTGTATAGGACAATTTGATTACAAAATGCCTCTAAATATATTCCTTTCTAAAATGTGTGACATTTAAATGTTTTCGTGAAAATGTGATATTTCTCTAAAAGAGTTTTACAAATCCTTTCCATCTATGTAAAAATATTTTAATGGATTTTAAACTTGTTTGAAATAGATTTATTATGATAAAAATATTCCATATTGTATTGAAGGTTTTGTGATATGTTTGACTTTGGATGTGTTATTTTTATACCATTCATGGTAAATGGGTAATGTATTGACATTTCGTATGCCAGTTTTAATACGAATGTTTATGTTATATTTAAACCTTTACATATGAGGAATGCATTGGTCATAGTGAGTGACAGGTGGAGCCTGCTATAGGTCCTTGATGCAATGGAAGGTCTTATTAGACAAACTAGTGTCTTGGCACAAGGCTGTTACAAAATCTTATTTGTAGTCTTGGACATGGCCTTGACTATGTGGTTATGAATGTCTATAATTAAGCATTCTATCATTAAGAAAGTGGTTATTTATATTTCATGTGATTATACGATTATTATAATATCCATGTGAGTACGTAAATGGAATTATTTTGATTTATATATGCCATATAATGATTATGTTTATGATGAAATGGCTTTTGTTTTAGTTTTATACATTTCCTTAAAATTTTAGGCTTATTTTTGAAAGTTTCCATTGTATTGATTACCATTTCTGATCGTTTATGCTCACCACTTTCTATTTTTTATTTTCCCAAGATTCTAGGAAGTGTATTTTTATATCCAACGGAATAATGTCTTTCATAAAGGATTATTTATGTTTTTTTGTATGTTATAAAGTGTAATGTAATATTCATGTATGTTATCTATTTTCCAAGACTGCTAAACTGATCAGTCCTTCAGAACTTGATTCGTTGCAATCATGCGAATGTATTAAAATAATGCACCATCTTTGGGTAACTGGGGCGAGGGTGTTATAGTTGGTATCAGAGAAAGTTTAGCAATAATCATGGATGATATATTTAGATAAACTTTGATTTGAGCACATAAACCTAAGATAGACTTTGAGGATTAGTATAGAATAACTTCCTAGAATTTTGGTATTGTAGAGATTTTGTGATTTTTCTGAGCAATACAACCCTATCTGGATATGACCAGGTACAGGCGACAATGGAACAGATGTACCTATGGGTAAAACCCAAAAACAATTCTTCGATCTAGACTCGTATGAGAACTGGTGCATGACAACTGGCCTTGCTGCACTCTTGGTTACGACACTCATGGGGGATATGCTTAGGATAATTCTCATTTTCTTTACAATCCATTATGAAGGGTTTATGAGTATATAATTCCTCAATGAATACATTTTTATGATTATGTATTATATCTATAAACTGTTTAATTTATGTTAAGTGTTTTACAAGTTTGGGATTAGGTATTTCTCTTCATAAACTAATCTAGTGTATGCCATTTTTTAGAAATGGTTCCCAGTAGAAGGAATGAGAACTCCAGCAATACGCATGATCCAAAGATTAATAAAGATCATATATTTCATGGTCTTAAGACAAAATTTATAAGGGAAATAGTCTTACATGTATTATCATCATATGAAGAAATAATATCATGTGTTGATAGGATAAGTAATGAATTCTTGGAGTCCTATGGATTTGAAGGAATGTGAGAGAAGGAATGGATGGAAGAGGGAAGGACAGATAAAGGAAAAAAGCTAAAATAGAATTTTCCCGTATGTGATAAATATGGAAAGAATCGCCCTAGAAAATTATTGAAGGGAATGTGAGTATGTTATATGTGTGGTGAAAAAGGAAACAAAGTAGGTGACTGCAAGGGTAAGAAAAAGGTTTCAAATGTACAATGCATCATTTTCAAGGAGTTTGGACATTATGCGAACCAATGTCCCAGTCATCAGACTATTCCAAAAATGATGCTATTGGATAATAATAATGTTATGATACTACCATAGATGAAGAGGTATGACTAGTGTTCTTATGTTGTTATTTGTGAATTATTTCATTGATGCGTTGTGTCAATGATGTAATGGAAATATATAAGGATTGTACTGCAATACTATTTCCTTGAGGTTTTGAAATATTATTGCACTAAGAAATGTGACTCTATAGAGAGATAAACATTTTGGGAATTACACGGTTGAAGGAAATATTATCCTTAATATAGTCCTAATATTGAGGTACTGATTTTGGAATAATATATGGTTTATTTGGGTAAATTATATTGGATATTATTGACTGCCGTAAAACTGATTAAAGATTTGTATATTCCATTGTTGTTGGAGTTTAAAACATTTTTTGATGGATGAATTATGTCCAATATTCTATAAGGAATAAGGGAGAATAAATGTAATAAATAAGGTTTTATGGTACTTTAGGATGTTTCAGTGTTTTAAGAGAATGCATGATGAAGGTATTCCCAGACTATTATGGGGTAAAAATGATCTACATTATGTTTACCTTTTATATAAATTTTGGACTGAGAGTTTATAGAAGTATTTTGGATAAGTATAAAGGTTGGAATGGATTATATTTTACATTGGATACTATTTTAAAGTTATTTTTGGATATTTATAAAAAGGACAACACGCAGACCAAGTGACAACCCGTCGCGTCGGACAAAGCTATGGGAATCGAACCAACAAACATAGTGAAATTGGTATTTATCGCATACCACTAGAATATGTGAAGTCCCTAGAGTGTATAATGTAGTTTTATTTTTTAAATAAGTTTTTGATAGATGAATTATAATTTTAATTTTAGAACCCGATACAGATAGGATAAATAAAATTTTTTCGAGTTCTATTAACTTTGGAGTTGTAATATCCTATATTTTTTAACAGGGTTAAAATACGAATGATTTTGAATTTTTTTTCGATATATCAATTATTAATTTTTTTTAAAACAGAGCTCTGGAATTTTATTCTGAGTGTTGAAACAACTAATGGTGTCGTTTCTAGAATTGTGTAATTACCCGATAAATTTTATCTAGTGTCCCGATGAGCCTCGGGTGCACCGGATCCCAAAAAATCCACTTTAATGGATCTGCATGGGCAGCACATGGTTGCGGCCCAACCTATGTAGTTTATCTTATTTAATAAATGATTATTACTTTTTTAATTAAATATGATTGTATGAGTGTTTTGGATTAATTAAAATAAATATTTAATAATAACAAATATAATGAATTTCTTAATACGATTATTGTGGTTGTTGAATTTATTGAATGTTAAAGAATTAACTAAATGGCAGTTGGAGGGAATGAAGTGGATTTTGGGTTTATCAAAGAACCATTTTATTTAAATGAAGAGTTTCATAATTATTAAAGGACAATTCTTTATTAAATGGAGGAATTTGATAATAATAATAATCTCATTGTTATTATTACGGAGTCATAAATTATTTTGATACTTTGAGATTTTAATTTCATATTAAAGGAGTGTATCATTTATGAAAATTAAATGTGCCTTTTGAGCTTCTCAATGAACGTTTTAATTAAATGAGGGGTTATGAGTTGGAGTTTATATTATATTAATGATATTGTAATAAATTGGGGGTTTTAGTTATTAAATAAATGAAATTTTGAATAATAATAATGATGATGTTATTATTATTTTTGTGGTTACCTAGTTAAATAAATTTTAAAAGAATTTAATGATTAATATGGAGTTTTATAATTAATTATGAAACATTTATTGCACGAATAATAAATGTAGGTAAAAAATGAATTGGAAAATTAATTTTGATTTAAATGGGGAGATTGGAAATAATTAATATGAGGGTTTTATTATTTATTTCAATACAATTTAATTATGGGGTTTGTCAAAGTTATTTTTTTATTTAATGGGGTGTAATATTTAGGTGAATTTAATGAGGCTGTTGGGTATCTTGATGAAATGCTTAATTAAATAAGAAGTTTTGAATTTAATGAAAGAGTGTCGTTATTTAATAGAGTTGTTGGGTTATATCAATTGTTTGAGTAATAATAATTATATTTTTATTATTATGGTTTTACGAGTGTCATAATAATTGATCATTATGGGTATTATTATTATAAATAATAATAGTAATGAATTAGAGAGTTTTTCATAGAATTTTAAAAAATTAATGTTTTAATAATAATAATAATAATCATTTAATTATTATTATTATTATTTTGTTAATTAATTAAATTCTAGGAAAAATAAATTTTATTAATTGTGGGAAAGGAATTATTTTTTTAATACTTTTAATTAAAAGAGATTTAAATTTAATTGACGAGTAAAGGAGAGTTTGATTTTCTCAAATGAAACATTTCATTTAAGAAGGATTAATTGGGGAGTTTTTTTTACTTTTTAGATAATTGTTTAATGTGTATAATAATAATAATAAAATGAGTATTGTTATTATCTTTTATTATTATTATTATCACATTAATGGTAGTATTATTATAGGTTTTTAAGAGTTTAATAATAACTATTATTAATGGAAATTAATTTAGGGGTTTGAAAAATAAAATAAAGGGAATCAAATTCCCCTCTTCTTCCTCCCTACACACATGGTGCAACACGCACGCAGCAGCTCACCCCATGATGCGGCCTCTTCCTCCCTCCTTTGAGCTCCCTCCATGGTGTGAGCTCCTTCCCGCGGTTCGACCAAGAGGTACGTGAACCCCCATGAGACCCTCCCTACAGTAGCGCGACACTCGGGCGGAGCTCCTGCAACGCGCGACCTCCGTGGTGTAACCCCCCTCTGGGAAATACCTAGAGGCACACCACCCCACTCTCGGACTCCACTTTGCACGCGATGATTCCCCTCAAACTCTTCACGAATCTTGTCCACCGTGTCAAGGTGAGTTTGTCTGCGTATAAATGATGATTCACATCAATCATTTGACTCCTCTATCTCGCCTTGTTTTCTCATAAAAAAACCAAAGCTTCGGGTTTAATCCAATCATTGTATTCCTATATTTTCTTAGGATATGAAAACATTGACTCGGGACCCATTAGTCCATAATTCGACATCCACCACCAAGGGAAAGGTGGATGGTCTCAAATTTTCTTGTCGTCGTTGGTTCAGGTTAGTTTCAAAATCCGCGTTTTGGCTTTTCACCGGTTATATTAAGGCATGTTAAATTTTTTATGAGTTCCTGTTACCAAGTTAGAGGTGTGTTATTCATTACAACATTAATTCTTGATACCCGTTTAATATATGTAATTTTCGTTGATCAAGGTAGACAACGTGCACAGATATATATATATATATATATATATATAAAGTTGTGCGCACGTGAGATTACAGACTAGTTGTGGACTGTTTACTGCCAAGTACATTAAAGCTCTTCAAATTTAAAATGGTTCCACCCTGAGGTAGGGTCATAAATCAATAACAATTTATTTTATGAATTATAGATTCTTTAAATAAATTGGGAATATATGTTTCCTTGATTATGATGTGTCGATGCGTGACACTTTTGAAGTTATTAAATGATACCGCCCACGTGAGATAAATGGGGGATAGAAATTGTGTTTTTAAGCATGTTTCTCTTATTTTGTTAAAGTGATATGATTAAATAGTTAAATTATTTGAATGGGAAGAATGCATAATAGGGTAATTAATTGTAGAATTAATTATCATGTCATGATATGGAATAAAATGTAAGGCTTTTAATTAAGATTGGGAATATTGATTATCTGATGTGTTCAAAAATATAAATTGGTAATTGGTAATAATTAATGGAGGGATTAATTATTGCATGTTAAATGTTAAATGGTTAATTAATTTAAGATTCGTGTAAGGGAAAATATTTAATTATTTAATTTTTGAATTAAATAATTTGAATGCATTAAATTAAGATTGTTAATTTATTGTTTGTTACAACTGTTGGCCAGGGGTACTTTTAGATACATGTTATATTTCCATGAATTAAGTTTTCTTGGATGGAGTTTTTCTATATTATGAGATGATGCGTGAGATGGTTGCTAAATATATGGGCTTGTTTAGCAAGTTTTGTGATGATTATAACGTGCATGTAAACAGTTAGATCCCTGGACGAATCACTATTTGAGTGGACGAGTTCAGACTTGTTAACGAATTTGGATAATTAAATGTTGAGTTAATTATTTATTTGGATTTCTAAGAATAATTAATTGTTAACTAATTTTTTACTATTGAGATGTTGAATGGTTAATTAAGGGTTGATTTTTAACTTGATATTTTTGTTATGAATTAGTTGTTGAATTAATTAATGGATTAGATTAATTAATTTATGATTTAATTAATGCATGGTTTTGGGGTGTCAGACATGGTGTTCTAGACCAACGATAAATATATATGTGTGATTGATAAATGCGTTGTGAGACAGGGATTGGAGCTCCAAATACTCACGGGGTGATCGACATGGTGTTCTACACCAATGATAAATATATATATATTTGATTGATAAATGGGTTATGCGACAAGGACTGAAGCTCCAAATACTCACGGGGTGCTAGACATGGTGTTATACACCCAACTTTGAAGCAAATATTCTTTTATGGGTCAGGGACTGATGCTCCAAATTCCCATGGGTTGTGAGACAAGGACTGATTTTTCAAATACTCATGAGAGTGCTATACTTGATGTTCTAACACCCATTAATTAACATTGGACTGTGGGTCCAATTGTTTCTCCATGAAATGAGATAATGGTTAATGAAAGTTGTTGAGACATGATGATTTACGAATTATTTATGAGGAAGGTTTCAGACTTATTTATGAATTAGATAAACCACTTTTAGTGGGCAGGCTCAGACTTAGTATATGAATGGTAGAATTGAATAACTTATGACTTGTTATCCAACCCAAAGAACAAGCATGAAATTAGTTTTTACTATGATTACATAGATGGTCTTTAGAGATATCTGTGGTGAGTGATTTATACGGGAGGTGTTGGGCGTAGGCCGAATCTCAAGACCTTCATAATTTATTAAGATTGGAATAATTAATAACCATTGAATGATTATGTAATGAATATTGAGTATATATGAAAAATGTAAAATGTAGGTTCAAACAACAGGTGAGGGGTGAAGTAGTTACTTGGGTATATAGTTACATTGAACTGTTTACTTAATTTATGCATGCTTTCACATGTTATAAGTTATTTATTAAATGTTTGGTTTGGGGTAGACACTAGTGGTCCCGGCCTACTGAGATTTATATATCACACCCTACTCGGGCCACCATTGAACTGGGTACCCGAGTAGATACAATTTGGTTGTCGGACTATGTAATTTGAATTTTCATGGGAGTTAGGAGCACAAGATAGAGCGGAGGCTCGAGTTGCTCGAGGAGATCACACGTGGGGTTTTGAGTCATTATTTATTTATTTATCCATTGAAATGTAAAGCATGTTGTTTTTTTCACTATTTTATACTTTTGTATCATTATCATGTCATGCATGAATCCTTTGTATACTTTGGCATTGGAGATTTTTTTTGTACAAGATTTATGAAATATTCCTTCTGCGGCTTATTCATTTATTATACTGTTTCCTCTATTTTTTGCCTTTTTCTATTCTTGAACACTAAAATGTGTGTATAGTCTCCCCACTGAATATACATAGATCCTCACTGCTAATCGGCAGCCTCTAGCGTACGGGGAGGCGCGCTTTAGGTCATGTGGTTACCGGTCCGGCCTTCGGTTTAGTGGTGATCCGGTTTGGGACGTTACAAAGTGGTATCATAGGTTTAAGTTTTCTTTCTTTATCTCTGTCTTTCTGTCTTGGGGTTTGTAGACAAGAGAATAGGAATGTTTCGGGCCTTGGGTTAATATTCATGAATTGGACTGATCACCTCATGTACGTGAAATGACCGAGGGGCCAAGGATGGGAACTGATTTTTGTACTATTAGAGGTTACAGTTGATATGATTTCACCTTGAGTGACTCGTGTATTATCTGCAGTTTATTGATTTTGAGAATTTTGAAAAATAATTGTCTTGGTCTGATATGGAAAGGACGTTTCATACATGCATCATCATATTCACTTAGATATTCACATGTCATGCATATAAAATTCCATGTAGTTGCATTAGTAGGATTCCCGTTAATTTGGATTGTGTTCCTTAGGTGAAATGCCATGTTTTGATCTGCTTTAGAATGCCTCTCTAGATAGCTTGTTTCTGTAATAGATGTAACATGCTTGAGTGATTATATTCCATACAGATTCAGTTATTAGCATGTTTTTTGCTGTTCCATGATTTTTTGTTATATCTTGTTGTTGTGTGACTGCTTATGCAAACATGTTAGAAATATTTTGGATATGTGAATGGGGTTCTAAAGATAAAATGTTAAATTAATTTTGATTGTAATAAATGGGAGCCAAATTCCAGCGATAAGGTGTATGGGCACCTTATTGATTGGTAGATGGCCACCCATGTGTTTGAACCTTATACAACCATAATATGTTTGAAAATGGTTACAAATATAAAACTTCTGACTTTTTATTATAATGAACTATTTTTGGGTTGCTTTTGGAAGAACCCAGATTGAATAAATGAGATCTTTGGAAGTCGCCTTTTCTATAAAAATAATTTAGATGCTAAATTTCCTGTTTATATCTGAATAACATTGAATTATGATTAATTAATATGTTTGTGATAACATGCCTATTATTTTATTATTTTTTTGATTTGAAAACCAAGTGACTTGTTGTGAATATGAACTTGTGTGTATGCTGAAATTCATTAAAATGTTAAAAGGATGAAATAATTAATTAAAATTCCTAAAAGAAAAAGGGGGTTTTGAACATTGTGATTTATATTTTGCGTGACCAAGAGAGTGGGTCAATGTGTATGTTTCGTAAGGGGATAACCCGTGGTCGGTAGTACACATAGAATGTTATAGGCTATTAAAGTAAGTTTGTCCCCCTACTCGGGAGGACTTCTTGGGACTCGATTGTTTTGGCACGCCGATAGGTTTATGTTATGGATTTTTATGATCAATGTTTGACGTGGTGAACATGGTTTGAGGAATTTCACACACATGAATTAATGTATTCTAAAAACAAGCGCTGGTGAGCGGCTAATAATTTCTTGATACGTCAAGGAAAATCCTAAGGTGGGTATTGTTGCATCATTTTTGATAAACGTGTCAGCAGGTGATGTCGAGCATTTAGAACAGAGTTGTCTGGTAATATTTTTACTGATATTTTTAGATGACCTTGGTAGGTCGGTTGATTTATTAGTGGTTCATGATGGATTCTCAGGGATGAGACGTTTTAAGGTGGGTATATTGTAATGTTCGGTGTTTTTTAACAGGGTTAAAATATGAATTTTTTTCCAATTTTTATCGATTTATCAACGGTTCAATTTTTTTAAAATCGAGCTCTGGAATTTCATTCTGAGTGTTGAAACACCTAATGGTGTCGTTTCGGTAATTGTTTAATTACCCAATATATTTTAGCGGGTGTCCCGATGAGTCCTGGTAAGCCAGATCAACAAAAATCCACTTTAATGGATTTATATGTGCAGTGCATGGTTGCAGTCCAACCTATGCAGTTTATCTTATTTAATACATTATTATTATTTATTTTAATTAAATATGATTATATGAGACTTTTGGATTATTTAAAATAAAGTCTTAATAATAATAACAATAATGATTTTATTATTACTATTATTGTGGTTGTTAAATTTATTGAAAGTGAAAGAATGAATTAAATGTCAGTTGAAGGTAAAGACGTGGATTTTGGGATTCTCAAAGAACCGATTTTTAAATGAAGAGTTTCAGAATTATTAAAGGACCAGTTTTATTAAATGGAGGAATGCGATAATAATAATAATGTCATTGTTATTATTACGGAGTCATAAATTATTTTGATACTTTGAGATTTTAATTGAATGTTAAAGGAGTGTATCATTTATGAGAATTAAATGTGTCTTTTGAGCTTCTCAAAAAATCATTTAATTAAATGAGGGGTTATGGGATGGAGTTTTTATCATATTAATGATATTGTAATAAATTGGGGGTTTGGGTTTTTAAATAAATGAATGTTTGAATAATAATAACAATTATGTTATTATTATTTTTGTGGTTACAAATTTCAATAAATGTTAAATGAATTTAATAATCAATATGGAGTTTTATAATTAATTACGAAACATTTAATAAACGAATAATAAAAGAAGGTTAAAAACAAATTGGATAATTAATGTGGATTTAAATGGGGAGGTTGGACCAAATTAAAATGGGAATTTTATTGTTTCTATTAATTCAATTTAATTATGGGGGTTGTCAAAGTTCTATTTTTATTTAATGGGGTGGAGTATTTAGGTGAAAATAATGAGGCTTTTGGGTATCTCAATAAAATGATTAATTAATTAAGAAGTTTTGAATATAATGAAGGAGTGTGGTTATTTAATAGAGTTGTTGGGTTATATCAATGGTTTGAGTAATAATAATTATATTTTTATTATTATGGTGTTTCGAGTGTCATAATTTTTGATCATTATGGGTATTAATATTATAAATAATAATAGTAATGAATTGGGGAGTTTTTGTAAGAATTAAAAAAAATGAAAGTTTTAATAATTATAATAATAATAACGATTTAATTATTATTATTATTATTATTATTTTGTTAATTAATTAAATTCAAGGAAAAATTAATTTTATTAATTGTTGGAAAGGAATTATTTTTTAATACTTTGAAGTCAAAGAGATTTTAATTTAATTGAGGAGTAAAGGGGAGTTTGATTTTCTCAAATGAAACGTGTCTCTCAAGAAGGATTAATTGGGGAGTTTTTTTAATTTTTAGATATGTTTTTAATGTGTATAATAATAATAAAATATGAGTATTACTATTATCTTTTATTATTATTATTATCACATTAATGATAGTATTATTATTGGGTTTTAAGAGTTTAATAAAAACTATTATTAATGGTAATTAATTTAGGGGTTTGAAAATGAAAATAAAGGGAATTGAATTCCCCTCTTCTTCCTCCCTACGCACAAGGTGCAACCCGCACGTAGCATCATACCCCATGACGCGACCCCTTATTCCCTCTGTCGTGCTCCCTCCTCGTGGTGTGCTCCTTCTCGCGGTGTCACCAAGAGGCATGCGAACACCCGAGCGACCCTCCTTGCAGCAGTGCGACTCCCGGGTGGAGCACCTGCAACGCGCGACCTCCATGGTGCAACCCCCCTCTGGGAAGTACGTAGAGGCACACCACCCCTCTCCTGGACTCCACTTTGCGCGCGATGATTCCCCTCGAACTCATCATGAATCATGTCTGCCTCGTCAAGGTGAGTTTGTCTGCGTATAACTGGTGATTTTCATTGATCATTTGACTCCCCTCTCTCGCCTTGTTTTCTCTACAAAAACCCAAAGGTTCTGGTTTAATCCAATCATTGTGTTACAGTATTGTTTTAGGATATGTGAATATCGACTAAGGAACCATTGGTCCATAATCCGAATTTTTCCACCAAGGGCGAGGCTGATGGTCTCGAATTGTCTTTCCATCATTGGTTTGGGTTACTTTCTAAATCTGCTGTTTGGCTTTGCACCGGTTATATTATGGCCTGTTAAATTTTTTATGAGTTCTTGGTACCAAGTTAGAGGTGCGTTGTTCATTACAACATTGATTCTGGTTACCAGTTTAATATATGTTATTTTCATGGATCAATGTAGACAGCATGCACATATATATATATATATATATATATATATAAAGGTGAGTGCACGTGCGATTACGGACCAGTTGTGGACTGGTGGATACCAAATACATTAAAGCGCTTTAGATTTAAAATGGCGCCACCCCGAGGTAGGGTCTCAAATCCTTAACACTTTATTTTAAGAATTATAGCTTCTATAAATAAATGGTGAATATAATTTTCATTGATTATGATATGTCGATGTATGAAACTTTTGAAGTTATTAAATGATGCCGCCCACGTGAGATAAATGAGGGCTTGAACTTGTGTAGTTGTTATGCATGTTTTGCTAATTTGGTTAAAGTGATATGATTAAACAATTAAATTATTTGAATGGGCAGAATGTATATAGTGTAATTAATTATAGAATTAATTATCAAGTAACGAGTAGTAAAAAAATGTGTGCCTTTTAATGATGATTGGGAATATTTAATATTTGACGTGTTCAAAAGTATAAATTGAAAAATGGTAATAATTAATTGAGGGATTAATTATTACATGTTAAATGTTAAATGGTTAATTAATTTATGATTGGTTTAAGAGATAATATTTAATTAATTAATTTTATAATTAATTAATTTTCGTGCATTAAATTAAGATTGTGAATTGAGTGTTTGTTACGACTATTGGCCAAGGATACTTTTTGATAATTGTTAGATTTCAATTCATTATGTTGTCTTAGATGGAGTTTTTCTATATTATGAGATGATGTGTGAGATGGTTGCTAAATATATGGGCTTGTTTAGCATGTTTTGTGATGATTATGACGTGCATGTAAATTGTTAATGTGTTGGATGAATAACTATTTGAGTGGACGGTTTCATATTTGTTGACGAATTTGGATAATTAAATGTTGAGTTAATTATTTATTTGGATTTCTAAGAACAGTTAATTGTTAAATAATTTTTTACCATTAAGATGTTGAATGGTTAATTAAGGGTTGACATTTGACAGGAGATTTATGTTGTTAATTAGTTGTTGAATTAATTAACCGATTGGATTAATTAATTTATGAATTAATTAATGCATGGTTTTGGGGTGTGAGACATGGTGTTCTACACCAACGATAAATATATATGTATGATCGATAAATGGGTTGTGAGACAAGGACTGAAGCTCCAAATACTCACGGGGTGATAAATATGGTGTTCTACACAAATGATAAGTATATATGTATGATTGATAAATGGGTTGTGAGATAAGGACTGAAGCTCCAAATACTCACAGGGTTCTAGACATCGCATTCTACACCCAGCTTGCATGAAAGTATTCTTTTATGGGTCAGAGACTGATGATGCAAATACGCATGGGTTGTGAGTCAAGGACTGATGCTCCAAACACTCACAAGGGTGCTAGACATTATGTTCTACATCCATTAATTAATATTGGATTGTGTGCCCAATTATTCGTGCATGGAATGAGTTAATGGTAAATGAAGGAAATTGAGTACTGATGATTTGTGAATTGTTTATAATGAAGGTTCCAGACTTATTTATGAATTGGGTAAACCACTTTTAGTGGGCGGGCTCAGACATAGAATATGAAATGTTGAATTGAATAACATATGATGTGTTATCCAAGCCAAAGCACAATCATGGAATTAGTGTTTAAATTTATTACATATTTGGTCTTTAGAGACATCTGTGGAGAGTGATTTATACGGGAGAATTTGGGCATAGGAAGAATCTCAAGACCTTCATAATTTATTAAGATTGAAATAATTAATAACCGATGTAACACCCGAGACATTTATGAGAAATATTATGTTTTTATGTTATATAAATCATCAAAGGAATATTTCACTACACACAACACTAGCTTGGATTTCTTTACACGCAACCACGACCTTCTTCAATAGCTTGCGTCGTACACAATACCGAGTTTCACTAAACAAAGATATGCTATTAAAATATTATTAAAACTAGCCGTTATGAATAGTACTAACCAATTTGTAAAATTTTTAAAATTAGATTTTTCAAAATGTATTTCATTTTTGGATTCGGAATATCAAAATTATCTTAGGGTGAAATTTTGGTACTTTTCGGATAACTTTCATATTCGGATGAATAGTGAAAATTACTACATTTTAATTAAAAACAATTTTTTTAATCGAAATAATTAATAGTGATAAATTATTAATTTGGGTGGTTTTAAAGTATATTTAGAATATATTTTTACAATTTAATACAATTTTTTTCATTGGATGTAATTTCACATTTAAACCAGACACAAACAAGTGTCAATATTTTGATAATTATTTTCTTTTAAAAACACGCAATTTGTTTTGACGACAGGAATTGATTTTTAAATTATTTAATGTAACTGATATGTTTTGAATTTGGTAAAATAAACATCATTTTTGAATTCATAATATAAAATATAGCTTAGGACTAATTTTTGGTATTTTTCTGGAAACATTCATTTTTTGATGAATAGTGAAACCACTAAGTGGTAGTTAAAAAAACTGAATTATTCATAAAACTTAATTTTACCGCTTCTGTGAGTAGAATTTCGAAAATCCGAGAGACACGTTTAATATCAAGGACTAAAATGTGGTTAAATGAGATGAAAATAATTTTTGGTGAATAGTAACGTTTTACTTTTTTTACCACGGTTAAAAGTAAATAGGGTAATTAAGGGTAAAAGTGTTATTATTATTACCCTAACACATGTCCTAATTCTATTGGATAAGTTTAATTCGACCAAAAACAACCTTAGGAATAAAATATGACCATTTAGGCCCACTTGGATTAGATTAGGTCATTTATTATCAATTTATTTAAAGAAGGGTTAAAATAGTTAAAATCAATGTTTAATAACTAAATAATTTTTAATATAGGGTTATACATAAGATAAATTCCACTATAAATATTCATTAGAATTAAAAAAATATTTCCAACATAATGGTATTTTATTTATAATATGTAGACATTAAATTATTTAGTTTATTTATGACACAATGATGATGTAGTAAGTATCTTATTAATGAAATATTGACATAATTGATGTTATATATACCCAAATAAATGTAATTAGAGACTTTTTATGAAATACAACAATTCTATATGTTAATATGACATGTTATTATTTATTTAATTAATTTTTTTCTAACTAATCATTCTGTTATGATTTTTACAAAAATAAATTACCAAATAGTGTCAAAATTGACATAAAATTATTTTTAAAACAAATACTATATTATTAATTGTTATTTTATTCCTAAAAATATAAGGTTCAGAAAAATGACTTATATAAGGTTATATATATTAATAATAAACAACATGGGGTACGTTTGGCTTGATACATTATGTTTATTATCCTTATAGTGTAAGAAAACAAGAAGACACGGTAAAAGTTACATTATCTAACTTAAGTAAAATCTAAATGATAAGGTTAAAATTGATACCTAAACTTGTCTAAATTCTATTGGATGAGAAAATTTAGACCCATCCCCACCTTAGCTTCTAAATATATCAATTTGGAGCTATTAAAAACCGAATTTGACTTTATAATAGAATAATATTTGTAGTTATTACAAAGGTGCCCCTCTCCTCCCTTATAAAAGGGCACCTCCTCCCTCTCTTCCTCACACCACATTGAGCCTTCAAGCTTGGCCAACCCCTGCCAATATCTCTTCTCCACTTCCCTAGAAAAATCTTAGAGGTCCATGTATTCTTCAAAGACCAATTTAGTTCTCTAAGAGGAGATCTCAAAGAGGTGCTTCAAAGAAGAGGAGGTTCAGACACTTACGAAGCAAATCAGACCTAAGGTAAGGGAAAATATCAAAATATCAATTTTTATCCGAGATTGTTTATACTTCAGAATTTACTGGGGAATATTTATCATCCACATACATATTTCCTCAATATTTAATATTTATATCCTTCTACAATAGTTTATATCCAATTTTACCCTTTGATGAGTTTTTAGTAAAAGATATGAAATGAATCTTTTGTCATTTTTCGTACAAGGTACTTTTTGACTTTTATGAAAAAAGTATTAGAAGAATGTTTTTTAACATAGACGGCATGAATGTATTTTTATAACATTATTTCCAAGAAGATTCCTTTACAAGTTTTAATGTTTATTTTTAATCAACTTCTTTTAGTTTAAAATTGTATGACAAGTTAAGAAAGGAAAATGTTTTTGAAGTAGAACATATATCTTCCTCAAGAATGTAGTTCAAGAGCTTTATCAAAATTAATTTCCATCTAAGATAATATTGTGTTTTGTTTCTATCCCTATTATTACATTGATTTGATTATGTTGTGATGGAATTATTTTTATGAATTCTGTTATCTTATATGAATTTTTTTGTACTGTCATGGTGTTTAAGAATCCCATTTTTATTACATGAGTTATGTAATGATGTATGATTTAGGATTTTGTGGCACACATAATAATGGTATCATTATGAGATGGGTGGGAACTATATCTCCCTTCAATGAATTGGGTAATGATTTTATATCTCATGAGATAGACATGGCTGGAACGGTAGGTTAAACCGGTTCAGTAAAACATGACTGAAACGAGGAGTGAACTCAGTTCAGAAATGGACTTTGTGCACTAACATAGGCTTGGAAATGAGTATTGACTAATAAGAAATTATTCTCTATGATTATGTGTGAATTCCACAAAGTTTCATGTATTAGGTTATTATTATTGGGATTACATTTCACTACCATGATTTATCCCATGTTATGAAATTATGATCTCTTTTGCAGGGTAATATTTCAAAAATCTTATGTTTTTATTTTGATATGATTGATATTTCTTTTGTTTACCCTTACTGAGCATTTTATCTCACCCTTTTGTATGTTTTCTATCCCTAGTCCAGGAAGAAGGGTATTAAGTATGATATGCCAAAAAGGGACTATAGATATGATGAAATAAATGGGAGACAATGTAGATTCTTTATGAACCAGTTGTTTATGTTTCCCAGTTTCTAAAGACATTATACCTATACATTCCTTTCATGGTTTTGTTATATGTTGTAATAATTATTCTACAATTTTGAAGTATTAACCATGTATGTAAAGTATGGGTTTTTATAACCGATGAATGATTATATAATGAATATTGAGTATTCATGACAAATGTATAATGCCGGTTCAAAGACCAGCTAATGGGCTGAAGAAGGTACTTGGGTATATAGTTACATTGTATTGTTTACTTAATTTATGTATGATTTCACATGTAATAAGTTATTTATTAAATTTCTAGTTCGGGGTATACACTGGTGGTCCTAACCTACTATGATTTATATCTCACACCCTACTCGGGCCACCATTGCACTGGGTACTCGAGTAGATTCTATTTGGTTGCAGGACTATGTTGTTTGCATTTACTTGGGAGTTAGGGGCACATGACTGAGTGGATGCTCGAGATGCTTGAGGAGATTTCCCGTGGGGATTTTAGTCATTATTTATTTATTTATGCATTGAAATGTAAAGCATTCTATTTTGTTTATTGTTTTCTACTTTTGTATCATTAGCAGGTCATGCATGCATCCATTGTAAACTTTGGCATTGGCCATTTGTTTTGTACATGATTTATAAAATATGATTTCTGCGGCTTATTCATTTAATATACGGTTTCTGCTATTTATTTATGTTGTCTATATTTGAACACTAAAATGAGGGCATAGTCTCCCCACTGACTATCCGTAGACCCTCACTGCTAGTCGACAGGCTCTGGCGTACATGGAGGCGCACATGAGGCCATTTGGTGACCATTCCGGCCTCCAGATTAGCGGTGAGCTGGTTCGGGACGTTACAATGTGGTATCAGAGGCTTAGGTTTTCTATCATTTTCATTTGTCTTTCTGTTTTGTGGTTTGTAGACAGGAGACTAGGAATATGTCCGCACTTTGGTTAATAGTCATTCTTGGTATTGATCACTTCATGTATGGGAAATGACTGACTGGACAGCGATGGGAATTGATGTTTGTACTATTAGAGGTTAGAGTTGATATGATTTCACCTTGAGTGACTGGTGTATTTTTTTCTGTTTATGGATTTTTAGAATTTTGATAAATAATTGTCTTGGCCTGATATGGAAATGAAATTTCATACATGCATCATATTATTCACTTATATATTAACATGTCATGCATATAACATTCCATGTAGTTGCATTAGTAGGATCCCTGCTAATTTGGATTTTGTTCCTTGGGTGCAATGTCATGTTTTGATCTGCATTAGCAGGCCTCTCTAGATAGGTTGTTCCGATAATAGATTTAACATGATTGAGTGATTATATTCAATATTGTTTCAGTTATTAGCATGTTTTTTTGTGACATTCCTCTATGTTATAACATGTTGTTTTTTTACTTCTTATGCTAACATGTTAGAGATGTTATGGATATGTGAAAGGGGTGCTAAAGATAAAATGTTAAATAAATGTTGAATGTGATAAATGGGGGCCAAATTACAGTGATACGGTGTATGGGTGCCTTATCGATTGGTAGATGGTCACCCATGTGTTTGAACATTATATAACAATAATATGATTGAAAATAGTTAAAAATGTAAAACTGCTGAGTTCTGATTATAATGAACTGTTGCTGGGTGGCTTTTGGAAGAACCCATATTGAATAAATGAGAACTTTGGAAGTTTCCTTGTCTGTAAAAGGGATTTAGATGCTAAATTGCCTATTTATATTTGAATAACTTTGAATGATGATTAAAGAGGATGTTTTTGATAACATGCCTATTGTTTTCATATGTTTAGGTTTTGAAAACCAAGTGACTTGTTGGGAATATGTACTTCTGTGTATGCTGAAATTCATTCAAATGCTAATAGGATGAAATAATTAATTAAAATTCCTAAAAGAATAAGGGGTTTTTGAACCTTGTGATTTATGTTTTGTGTGACCAAGAGAGAGGGTCATTGTGTATGGTTTATAAGGGGATAACCCGTGGTAGGCAGTACCCATAGAATTTTCTAGGCTATTAAAGTATGTTCGTCCCACTACTCGGGAGGACTTCTTGGGACTCGGTTGTTTTGGCATGCCGATAGGTTTTTGTTATGGATTTTTATGATCAATGATTTACATGGTGAACGTGGTTCGAGGAATGTCACAAACATGCATTAATGTATTCTAAAAACACGCGCTAGTGAGTGGCTAATCATTTTCTGAGACGTTAAGGAAAATCCTAAGATGGGTATTGTTGCATCATTTTTGAAAAACGTGTCAGTAGGTGATGTTGAGATTTTAGAAAAGAGGTGTCCGGTAATATTTATACTAATCTTCTTAGATGACCTTGGTAGTTCGGTTGATCTAGTAGTAGTTCCTGATGGCTTCTGGGGGACGATATTTTTTAAGGTGGGTATATTGTAAAGTCAAGTGTTTTTGAACCAGGTTAAAATACGAATTTTTTTTACTTTTTTTATCAATTTATCAACGATTCAATTTTTTTTAACCGAGCTCTATAATTTTATCTTGTGTGTTGAAACAACTAATGAAGTCATTTATCGAAATTGGTAATTACCTGATAAATTTTAGCTGGTGTACCGATGAGTTTCAAGTGCACCGGATTCAGAAAAATCCACTTTAATGGATTTGCATGGGCAGTGCATGGTTGCGGTCCAACCTATGCACTCAATCTTATTTAATAAATTATCATTCTTATTTATAATTAAATATGATTATAGGGGAGTTTTGGATTAATTAAAATAAAGTTTTTATACTAAAAATAATAATGAATTTATTATTACTATTATTGTGGTTGTAAAATTTATTGAATGTTAAAGAATTAATTAAATGGCATTTGAAGGTAATGACGTGGATTTTGGGTTTATCAAATAACCTTTTTATTTAAATGAATAGTTTCAGAATTATTAAACGACCATTTTTTATTAAATGGAGGAATGTGATAATAATAATAATTTCATTGTTATAATTATAGAGTCGTAAATTATTTTGATACTTTGAGTTATTAATTTCATGTTAAAGGAGTGTAGCATTTGTGAGAATTAAATGTGGCTTTGGACTTTCTCAAAAAAACTATTAATTAAATGAGGGGTTATGGGATGGAGTTTTTATCATATTAATGATATTTAAATAAATTGGGAGTTTGGGTTCTTTATTAAATGAAATTTTGAATAATAATAATAATAATGTTATTATTACTTTTGTGGTTAGTTAGTTAAATAAATGTTAAAAGAGTTTAATGACCAACATTGTGTTTTATAATTAATTATGAAGCTTTTATTACACGAGTAATAAATGAAGGTTAAAAAAGTATTGGATAATTAATGAGGATTTAAATGGGGAGGTTGGACCTTATTAAAATGGGTGTTTTATTATTTCTTTTAATAGAATTTAATAATGGGGGTTTTCAAAGTTATGTGTTTATATAATGCGGTGTAATATTTAGGTGAATATAATGAGGTTGTTGGGTATCTCGATGAAACGCATAATAAATTAAGAAGTTTTGAATTTAATGATGTAGTGTGGTTATTTAATAGAGTTGTTGGGTAATATCAATGGTTTGGGTAATAATAATTATATCTTTATTATTATGGTTTTACGAGTGTCATAATTATTGATCATTATGGGTATTATTATTATAAATAATAATATTAATGAATTGGGGTGTTTTCGTTAGAATATTGAAAAAATGAATGTTTTAATAATATTAATAATAATAATAATGATATTATTATTATTATTATTATTTTGTTAATTAATTAAATTAATGTAAAAATGAATTTTATTAATTGTGGGAATGGAATCATTTTTTTATTACTTTGAAGTCAAAGCGATTTTAATTTAATTGAGGAGTAAAGGGGAGTTTGATTTTCTCAAATGAAACATTTCCTTTAAGGAGGAATAATTGGGGAGTTTTTTTTTTACTTTTTAGATAAGTGTTCAATGTGTAAAAAAATAATAATAAAATGAGTATTATTATTATCTTATATTATTATTATCACATTAATGGTAATATTATTATTGCGTTTTAAGAGTTTAATAATAACTATTATTAATGGAAATTAATTTAGGGTTTTGAAAAAGAAAATAAAGGGAATCGAATTCCACTCTTCTTCCTCCCTACACACAAGGCACAACACGCATGCATCAGTGCACCCCATGATGTGACCCCTTCCTCCCTCCTTCGAGCTCCAACCTCGGTGTGAGCTCCTTCTCGCGGGGTGACCAAGAGGCACGCGAACCCCCGAGCGACCCACCCCGAAGCAGCACGACACCCTGGCGGAGATCCTGCAGCGTGAAACTTCAGTGGCGCAACCCCCCTCTAGGCAATACCTAGAAGTGCACCACCCCTCTCTCAGACTCCACTCTGCTTGCGATGATTCCCCTTTAACACTTCAAAAATCTTGTATTCCTCTTCAAGGTGAGTTTGTCTTCATATAACTGGTGATTCACATCGATCATTTGAATCCTCTCTCACACCTTGTTTTCTCATCTAAAACCCAAATGTTCTTCTTTAATCCAATCATTGTGTTCCTCTATTTTTATATGATATGCGAATGTTGACTCGGGATCCATTGGTCCATAATCCGACATCCGCCACAAAGCACATGGTGGATGGTCTTGAATTGTCTTGCTGTCATTGTTTTGGATTAGTTTTTAAATCCGCGGTTTGTACTTGAACCAGTTATATTAAGGCCTGTTAATTTTTTTATGAGTTCCTGGTACCAAGTTAAAGGAGAGCTGTTCATTAAAACATTGATTCTGGTTACCGATTTAATATATGAATTTTTCATTGATCAATTTAGAAAATGCGCAAATATATATATATATATATATATATATAAAGGTTTGATCACGTGTGATTACAGACCAGTTGTGGACCTGTTGCTGCCAAGTACATTAAAGCGCTTCAGATTTAAAATGGTTCCACCCCGAGGTAGGGTCTCAAATTTTTAACACTTTATTTTAAGAATTATAGCTTCATTAAATAAATTGAGAATGTATGTTTCCTTGAATATGATATGTCGATGCATGACACTTTTTAAGTTATTAAATGATGTCACCCACGTGAGATAAATGAGGGCTTGAACTTGTTTTATTTTTAAGAATGTTTTGCTAATTTGGTTAAAAAGATTTGATTAAAAAGATAAATGATTTGAATGGGAAGAATGTATAATAGGGTAATTAATTGTAGAATTAATTATCAAGTCATAAGTTGGAATAAAATGTGTGGATTTTAATGATGATTGGTAATATTGAATATTCGACATGTTCAAAAGTATAAATTGGAAATTCCTAATAATTAATGGAGGGATTAACTAATATATGTTAAATGCTAAATAGTAAATTAATTTATGATTGGGTTAAGAGATAATATTTAATTAATTAATTTTTGAATTAATTAATTTGCATTCATCAAATTATGATTGTGAATTGATTGATTGTTACGAGTGTTGGCCAAGGGTAATTTTTGATACTTGTTAGATTTACATTCATTACATTGTCTTGGATGGAGTTGTTCTATATTGTTTGATAATGTGTGAGATGGTTGATAAATATATGGGCTTGTTGATCATGTTTTGTGATGATTATGACGTGCATGTAAATTGTTAAATTCCTGGACGAATCACTTTTTGAGTGGACGGGTTCATACTTGTTAACGAATTTGGATAATTAAATGTTGAGTTAATTATTTCTTTGGATTTCTAAGAACAATTAATTATTAATTAATTTTTTACTATTGAGATGATGAATGGTTAATTAAGGGATGACTTTTGATGTGCGATTTATGTTGTTAATTAGTTGTTGAATTAATTAACAGATTGGATTAATTAATTTATGAATAAATTTATGGATGGTTTTGGTGTGGTAGAAATGGTGTTTTAGACCAACGATAAATATATATGTATTATCGATAAATGGGTTGTGAGATTATGACTGAACCTCCAAATACTCACGGGGTAATAGAAATGGTTTTCTACAGCAATGATAAATATATATGTATGATTGATAAATGGGTTGTGAGAAAAGGACTGAAGCTCCAAATACTCATGGGGGTGCTTGACATGGCGTTCTACACCCAGCATGCAAGAAAATATGCTTTTATGGGTCAGGGACTGATGCTCAAAATACCCATGGGTTGTGAGACAAGGACTGATGCTCCAAATACTCACGAGGGTTCTAGACATGATGTTCTACACCCATTAATTAACATTGGACTGTGGGACCAATTGTTCATGCATGAAATGAGTTAATGGTAATTGAAGGCTATAGAGACCTGATGATTTGTGAATTGTTTATGAGGAAGGTTTCAGACTTATTTATGAATTGGGTAAACCACTTTTAGTGGATGGGATCGGTCATAATATATGAAAGGTTGAATTGAATAACATATGATGTGTTATCCATGCCAAAGCACAAGCTTGGAATTATTCTTTACTTTGATTACATAGACGGTCTTTAGAGACATCTGTGGTGAGTGATTTATATGAGAGATTTTGGGCATAGGCCGAATCTCAAGACCTTCATAATTTTTTATTATTGGAATTATTAATAACCATTGAATGATTATGTAATGAATATTGAGTATATGTGACAAAGGTATAATGTAGGTTCAGACACCAGCTGAGGGATGAAGCATGTACTTGGGTATGTAGTTACATTGTACTGTTTACGTAATTTACACATGCTTTCACATGTTATAAGTTATTTATTAAATTTATGGTTTGGGGTAGACACTGGTGGTCCCGAACTATTGGGATTTATATCTCAAACCCTACTCAGGCCGCCATTGTACTAGGTACCCGAGTAGATTCTATTTGGTTGCAGGACTGTTCTATTTTCATTTACTTAGGAGATAGGAGCACATGACCGAGTGGAGGATCGAGTTGCTCGAGGAGATCGCCCGAGGGGCTTTGAGTCCTTATTTATTTATTTATTCATTGAAATGTAAAGCATTCTGTTTTGTTCACTGTTTTCTACGTTTGTATCATTAGAATGTCATGCATTCCTCCATTGTATACTTTGACATTGGCCATTTGTTTTGTACAAGATTTATAAAATATTCTTTCCGCCACTTATTCATTTATTATACCATTTCTACTATATATTTCCTTTGTCTATTTTTGAACCGTAAAATGGGGGTATAGTCTATCCACTAACTATACTTAGACGCTTGCTGCTAGTCCGTAGCCTCTGGGGTACGGGGAGGCGCGCTTGAGGTCATGTGGCGACAGGTCCAGCCTCTGGTATAGTGGTGAGCCAGGTCGGGACCTTACATGAGTGAAGGATGGGTTTGTGGAAAAAATTTATTAATGAATGAAAGTTTAAATGATAAGTAAGTATATTTTCTTACATTATTAGTAAATCTCCTAAATAAATTTCTCAACATTATGAAAGGTAACTTAAAACAAAAACGTTGTCAGCTAACTTTTCCAACTAGGAAATCAAAGACCGTTTTACCAATAACAAGTTTGTGATTTTATTGTACATAAATTTCTGCAAATCTAGTTTTCTACAACACTCCATCAGACAATGATGATTTTTTTCTCCTCCATATCCATGTTTTCATATAATCCTAGTATGGGATATCATGGGTGTCCTTTTTACTTCTCTTTCTTTCTTTTAATGTTATATTTTTATTAACTCTATTTATGATAAGGGTTTTCCACAAAGGTATTTATTATTTTCAACCTTTTATTTTCGAAGAAAATTTTCAAATTGTGAAGACTCAATTTATTGAAGGGGGGATAATGTAACATTCAAAGATTTTACGTTACATTTCACTTCGAATAATGCAATAGCTTACATTGTATGCAACTTCGATATTCTAACACACCTTGACCAATCAAACTTGCTGTTATGAATAGTAATACCCACTTTTTGAAATTATATAAATTTTATCTTTCAAAATGGAATTTATTTTTGGATTCAAAATATCGAAATTAGCTTAGGGTGAATTTTTGGTACTTTTCTGATAACATTCATATTTTGATGAATACTGAAAATTACTAAATTTTAATTAAAAACAATTTTTTAATAAAAATAATTCATAATGATAAATTAAGAATTTGAATGGGTATAAAGTATATTTAGAATATATATTTAGCATTCAATACAATGTGGGTCATTGGACATAATTTAATATTTAAACCAGACATAAGCAAGTGTCAATCTTTTGATAGTTATTATTTCTTTAAAACACGTTTTTTGTTTTGACAGCAGAAATTAATTTTAAATTAATTTCTTCCACATCGGTGTTTTGAATTCGGAAAAATGGATTAAATATTTCGAATCAGGATGTCCAAATTGTGTAAATAGGTAACTCTTATTTTTAGAGATTTTAAATAATTGTTTCGGTAAATATTTTATTTACCATTGTTAAATGGTAAATCTGGTAAATAAGGGTAATGAAATAATATTATAATGATACAAATTTACCATAAAACGTGTCCTAACCCTATTGGATGATACATTTCCTACCTTGGGCATCTTTGGGTCGATTTTGGGAACCCATGGAGCCACTTGTAGGTGATAAGGACACTTTATATTAATTAAGTCACAGTAAATCGAAAAATGACAATAGCATATATCTTTTAGCAGGGTAATTTTTACATAGGGTAATATATGTTATATTTTTTACTATAAATATTAATTAGAAATATAAAACTATTTCCTACGTAATGGTATTTTATTTATAATTTTTTGACATTGAATAATAAAATTTATTTATGACACAATAATGATGCAATTTTTTCATTATTAATAAAATAATCCAATAATGAGTATTATAAATGTTAAAATAAAGATAATTTGAATGTTTTGATGACTTACACAAAATTTAATGGTTAATATGACATTTATTATTGCTTAAATTAATTTTTTAGAATTTAAAAAGTTGTTATGACTTTAACAAAAATCAATTAATGAATAGTGTCAAAATTGACATAAATGATTTTTTAAAAATAATATTATATTATTTATTGATCTTCTATTCCTAAAAATCCATGGTTTGGACAAAATACTTATATCATGATAGGTGTATCATTAATGGACCAATTTGGGGTTTCAGGTATTTATATAGTTTGTATGTTAACTATATAATATAAAAATACAATGTGTGATGGTAAATGTCAAACTAATTTACTAAGAGTGACAAATAAAAGATAAAGTTAATATAGTGACCCAAACCTGTCTACAAAAAATTGGTTGAGTATTTTTCGGCCTATACCCACCTTAACATTTGAATAATCCACTTTTGAGCCATTTTAAACAAAATATGAAATTATTATAAAATAATATTTCTTGCTTTTCCTAAGGTGCCCCTCACCCCTATTTTAAAAAGGCACTTGCCCTTCTCTAAATTTTATACCTTCATAGTCTTTTGGCTCGACCAACCCCTGCCCAAATATTCTCACAAATTCTGTCGCTTCAACATAGAGGCCTTAGTTTGATCAGAAAGCCAACCTAAGGATCCCTTTTGATCAAATCTAAAGGAAGAACCGAAGAATAGGTAATGTTTTCGCCACCCTCTTTCAAGTATCTTTCTTCTTCCACTTATTTTTTTTTATTATTTCCATTATAAAATAATAAATCCAGTATCTTATATATACTGGGATGTTATCAAAAATATTTCCCAACTATATACATTATTATATCCATCTTATGAATGATAATGTCACCATGCGTGCGTATGTACGACTTACCATCTCCACGTCGTGGTGTAATTTGTTATTCTACACTATGTTTTTTCGATGGATATAATGATGATTAATATGTATATAAATTATTAAAATAACATGATAATGTATCTGTTAAATTAATATACCATCAAATTCCACACCTTTAATGAAATGATATTATCGCTTGTGTGTACATACGGATTATCGTCTCCATGACATGATGAGATTCATTTCCACATTCACCATTCATCGACAATTATAAAAATATATATTACTAAAATGTTTGAAATATATGACATAATAATTCTACGGGATATATATATATATATGTAATTAAATATATTTTATTCACTTATTTCCGTTCAATACGTTATGAAAATGGAAACAACATTTATGCGTACGTACGGACTACCTTCTCCATAAACGGTGTTTTCCATTTCACATATATATCTATTATACATAATTTTATTCTTAATATATATGATATATAAATCATGTTTCATATTTTTGAAGTATTTAATTAATGATCTATGTGATACAATCAATTGTAACATGTTAAAACACGTATGATAAAGAAAGTGATTATTACCGAAAATGTAAATTTAACATGGAAATTATTCTTAAATGTGTAGTAAAAAGTTATAAATGAAGAATGAATGATATAATAAATATTAATATGGTTCTGGAATAATTTAATAACATACAATGGTCTTCATACAAGAGGTTAAACGTACCCTCGACTAAAGGAAAGTGCAAGGTAAGGGGTTTTAATCTCACTCATTCTTCCCGTGAGATTCGTGCCATATTGCCACTATTACCTTTTGTAGGTGTTTGTAATTTCCATAATTATATTATTTGTGTAATACACTTCAATATATGTGTATTTACATATTCATTGTATGATACCTCTTTCATGGTTTGTATGATTCAAAATTTACCTAATTGGTAAGGGTTAATTTCACAATCTCATTATTATCCAAGGTTGTTTTTACATAAGCATATAATGGGACATATTTATTATCCATATCCATGTTTCATGAAAGAGTTTTCAAAGGGATTCTTTTAAGGGACTTTTTTTACTAAAACATCATTCCAAATGTTTTAAATATTTATTCTTCTAAATCTTTCTCATTAATGTCCATGTCTTCAAAATGGGGTTTAAGGATTTATTTATATGGACATGAATGTTTTTAAAATGTTAATTACTTTCAAAAGTATAAAATTTGTATGGGAAACATTGATTCAAAACTGTCTTTAAATGTCTTCCTTTATAAATCGTGTGACTTTTAAATGTTTTTATGAAAATGGGATATTTCTCTCAAAGAGTTTTAAAAATCATTTTCATCTATTTTAAAATCATTTAATGGATTTTAAACTTGTTTAAAGGTGATTTATTATGATACAAATAATCCATCTTGTATTTAAGTTTTTGTGATATGTTTGCCTATGGATGTGTTATTTTTATACCAGTCATGGGTTTTGGGTAATGTATTGACATTTTGTATGCCAGTTTTAATACGAATGTTTATGTTATGTTTAAACCTTTTCATATGGGGAATGCATTGGACTTAGTAAGTGACGGGTGGATCCTGCTATAGCTTCTCAATGCATCGATAGGGCTCCTGAGACAAACTAGTGTCTTGGAACAAGTCCTTGAAAAAATGTTATTTGTAATCATGGAACAAGGCCCCGACTAAGTGGTTATGATAGTCTGGCATTATGCATTCCATCATTATGAAAGTGGCTATTGATATTGCATAGGATTATTCAACTAGTAGAATATCCATGTGAGTAAGTAAATGGCATTATTTTGATTTATATATACCATATTATGATGTATTTTATGATGAAAATGATTTTGTTTTAGTTTTATACTTTTCATTAAATGTTTATGCTAATTTTTGAATGTTTTCATTGTATTTCTTACCCTTGTTGAGCTTTTGAGCTCACCCCTTTCTATGTTTTATTTTCCCAGGATTCCTAGAAGAGTATTTTGATTGATATGAATGGTTATTCCAAGGGAATAATGGAATTCATAAAGGATTATTTATGTTGTTTTTTTGTTATAAAGTGTAATGTAACATTCATGTACATAATATATTTTCCACGACTGCTAAACCGATCAGTCCTTCGGTACTAGATTCATTGTAATCCTGACAATGTATTAAAATAACGCACCAACTTTGGGTAACTGGGGTTGGGGCGTTACATAAAGTATGGTTCATAACTAAACTGAATAACCATCCATTATCTTTTTTCATAACTCGAATGATTTAAAGACGTATTATTCAAAATACCATTAATTGTTACCTCGGGAAAGGAATTATATGAAAGGGAATGCTCAGAATAAGAGTAAGTGTAAGCAAGGGAGATATCAATGATCACATTGGAATAACATGGGTATAAGCGTATGAGAACACGATTTTATCGTTTTCAAATAATACCCTATATAAAAATGATAATAATATTCATTCATGTAATAATTTTTGGATGTTCATAAGATATGACTCATAATGGAACCAATGAATATAAGACTAGAGAACAAAACCTCAGTAAAATATCGATATTTGTGGAATGCACATAAGAATATGAAATATTTTGTCAAGGATATGATCTATGATATTCTAACCATGTTATGATTTTTATAACCATCAATATACATTTATCTGGCTATGGATAACCTCCAGTGTATGATATAGTGGTTTTTGGATAACCTTATATATACCCCTTTATTTTCCTCAAGGGTTAACTTTGTGTGTAATATCCTATATAGGGAATGAGTTAATCTCCAATGATACATATTCTAATGAATTATATAACCTCCCATGTTCCCTCTTTGATTTTTTTAATTAACATCCCATGTAACCTCTTTATCAGGATTGGGATAACCTCCCATGTACCCTCTTTTTCATGATTGGGAAAACATCTCTTGAGTGTATTGATCTCATAAAATATTATTTTTTCCCAATTAATTGGATAGAGATATATTTCCAACCCATCAAATAATAAAAAAATGTAAACCACAATATCCTAAATCATTCATTATATCCCAACCAGTGAAAATGATACAGGTTTGAATTTTTTTTTATTTTAGAATAACATAGTTGAATGAATTTTATCCATAACCATATCTTAATCATTATAATAAAAATATATGAAAATGATAATAAAAGAGATCATACGATTATATTGTATAATCAGTAAAACACAAAAACCACCAATAATTATTGTCTTTAATGAAGAGAAATTTCATAAAAAAATCATTAAAACATAATTGATGAAAATATCGTTTCAATATTGAAAAAACACATTTAAAATGACAAAAACATAAAAAAAATTAACAAATCTTTTTCTCTGAATTTACCCTTGAAAAATTTTAATGGTGTATTAAAAAAATTGAGAAGTTGTGAAAGATGAAAATATCATTAATGGGGTACTTGTTAAATCAATGATTCTGTTAAAATTTTCTACAAAAAATTAAAAAAAACATAATACAACAATTTTCAAGAAGATTCATTTCAATGAAATTACTTATAATAAATAAATTGTAATATTTTATTTAAAAAATAAAATTTTAATAGAAAAAATATTTTATATATACTTTTTACAAAATATCGACAAAGAACAAAAATGATTTTTGACCAATGAAAGAATTATATAATTATTTTGTAAATAAATTATTTCAATATCATTAGTTATGATAGAAAGAAAAATTAATAGAAAAAATGTATTTTATATAAGTAACATTAGTTCAATAAAATTTATGGGTTTTTGTGGAGGAGCACTATAATATTTCATTATCAGAAGCATAATTGTAAATAATCCCAATTAAGAAATAGATTGAAACATTAAACTATTACAAGATTTTTATATTTTCAATCGGATAAACCAAGAATATAGATAATTAGATGAAAATATATATATGGTAATTTTTATTATAAGATTAATATAATTTATTTTGGTTAGTATATATATACCAAAAAAATAAATAATTGTCGTGTAAGGCATTTGTTCCACAGAAATAAAATTGAGAGGAAATTACCTTACACAGTTTGGTAACCATTGAATATTGAAAATGAAGGATTCCAATTAATTATATATATATATATCCATAATATATAGGATTATATGGTATATATTTTCAATGGGTATATATAAAAACCTCATAAAATAATAAAGTTGGAAATATAGAATCTGTCCAACAAAAGAAATAGTTAGATGAGAATCCATTACCATAAGTCTTAAGTTTCATCATTAATATTTAGACCACGTGAATTGTATGAAGTGGTTTGTTATAAATATTTTATAAAAACATTTTAATATATTTTATATCAAATATTATTTATTTATTAATGGTACTAACAATTTATATGAAATTCCTAGTTAATGTAACGTTTCGGGAAATAAGATATTCAATTTTCTAAATATTTTTTATTGGTATTTACATTATTTTTACTTTTATATGGGTAATTGAATCTAAATAATGTTATAAATTATATAAATATCATGATTATTAATCATATATATATTTATATTAATCCATAAATAATAGAGATAAAAAATGAATCTCACCGTTCATGGAGATGGTAGGTGTATATACATAAAAATTCTAATTCCCATTTAGTGAAAGCTTGAATTAAGGAGAGGTAGATTTTAATTAAACAAAATATAATAATTTTTATATATTATATACCTTATTTAAAAACTAAATATATTATTATTATTATCCGTGTCCAAATAATTTAAAAAATGTGTGACATCCCTTTGTAGTGGCAGTAGTACACATGTACGCACAAGCAATTTAATTGAAATCCAAGGGAATATAAGGTAAAAAATTATACGTGGTATTATAATTATTGATTTATAATTATTTCATATTTATTATAAATCTGAAATCCCAACCATCTTATCAACACATGGGAGGCGGTGATGGAAAACAAATTTCATGGTTCCCAAGGTTGTACTCCACAGTGTGCATGATCAAATGTTTGGTATCCCATTTAACGGAATATGAGATTGATAAAGGTTTTGAAATTACTATAATGACATATAAATATATTTGGTTAACTTATTTTGTTATATCAAAACAATTTAATAATTCTTTAGTGGGATTTTAGTGAAAAAAATAAAAACTATTGGATATCAAAGATACATATTCTTAGGAAAACCAATATAGGTGTGAACTAAGGCATGCATTGGTAGGACTAATAATAAATATAATGAAAATAAAATATTTTATTTAAATTAATTTAGATATTTGGGATGGTCATTTCTTTTAAAAAATTATTTGGAATTGTTAAGATGAGGGGATATGGGGTTCCCTATTGTATGAGGGGTAGAGGCCAGAATATGAATTTTTTAATAGAAAACAGTATACCCACATATTTTTCATCAAAAAATACAAAAATTGTATAATTTTAGAACCTATGATGATATATGGATGAAATATTTTGAGAATAAAGGAATCTAACACATTTTTATGATGTTTTAAAAATAGTCATTTCAGTTAATCAACCCGGTAAACTCGTTTTAAGTGTATCATTCCTAGTTAATTTTTAATTTTATTTACTATTAATTATGATATATAATTATGTTACTATAAATATTTAATTTTAATTATTATTATTTTAAATATTTATAATTTTTTAGAAATTAAATTCAAATAATTTCTAGAATGTAATTTAAAAATATACCCACTCGAGTGAAGTTTTTTTTAAGAGAAAATCATCGTAATAATAAAAACTTATAGAATCATAATTTAATATTTGATTGATTGTAATAAAAAAAATTGGTTTACATATATCTATATTTGAAAAATTATAAATTTAAACCTTTTAATAATAAAATTTATCTCTTTAAATGAATTTTTTAAAATGCGGTTTTTAATAAAAAATTATTATTTTCCCTATTTATAGAAAAAATTTTCTTTCCAAAAAATTTTCATTAATTAATCAAAACCTATATTTTTTATTTTTATTAAAAAAGGATGTTTTATTTAACCAATTCAATTTCCAAAAAATAAAATATTAAAAATAATTTTTTTTTTCACATAAATAGATTGAAATCATTTTTTGAGAAGAAATATATTTTCAATGAATAAAAACACATTACCCAAACATTAAAATTTTTTTGAAAATATATTTTTATTATAAAAACATAATAATAATTATAATAATTTTTTTATTAATACTCTTACAACCATGTTTAATTCCTTGGTATCAATGAAAAAATAAAATAAAATAATAATTTTGTAATGTAGCCAGATCTGGCACTAATTTACGTGGCCAATCTAGGTTGGTTTCTAGAACAAAATCCCACATCACCATATAATAGTGGAAATTTAATTGTATGGGGGATTTAAATATCATAGTTGGGAAAATATACCCCCTTATTTAGATTTTATATATATATAATTTTTATTAATTTATGATTAAATTTTGTCATGAAATGAAACATGTATAATTTTCCATTCACTTGGAATTTACTTGGAGTACGTCTCTAGTAACAATGTATTCTCATATTGTACACGCAACACCAAATTTGTGTGTGATTCACACAATACTGAATTTATACAATTCATCTTTTATATATATAATTATTTAAATGAGATAATTATTACCCAACCATTAAAATTATTTATATTAATAGTAATTTCACTTTTGAAATATGTTTTATAGTTTTTGATTTAAAAAAAACATACTAACAAAGAAATAAAATATTTTTCGTAATGTCCTTTTATGATAAAATCATGTTTTCTTGAATAAAACAATTATAAAAACAAAAATAATTTTAGAATATTTTATAAATTGAATGTGAGGAAATATATTTTATATTTGAATTCATAATATTCAGTTATCCTAGAGTGAATTTTTTAGTTTTTTCCGATAAACATCATTTTTGGAAAAATAGCGAAAAACTCTTCTTTTTAGGTATAAAATTCATTTTATTAATTTATTATTAATGATAAATGTAGTAAATTTTTTTAGGAAATATTGGCTAAATTTTAAATCTATTAAAACAATTAATTTCACTTAGAAATTTAATAAAATCATAACAATCATTTGATCATTTTTCTACATTAAAGACCTGTCATTTCATCCTATTTGTGGGGTTAGTATTAATCTTAATTGTCCAATTATTTGATATGATTATATAATAACCTACATAAACCATTTCAATTTATTATTCTATTTACATTCTAATTAAAATATGTTAATTCCCTACCAAAATGATAAGTAAAAGTTATTAAAATCAATATCAATGATTATTTCCAAATTAATCTTAGTAATATAATAAACTATAAAATTAAGTGCCCAAATAATCTATAAAAATGTTAAACCCCTAAGTATTTCAATATGATTCCTTATCCCATCCATTATAAATTTTTGGGGGTTTTTATGAACTTTCTATGTAAAAACATGTGTAAACCATACCTGTTTCTAAAAATTCCATGTGAGTCCTTATACTTCCATATAAAAATCAACCACCTATACCACTTCCTCACGCCTACCAACCCTCATAAGATATTCCAATACCATATTAATCCATTTAAAAAATACTCCTTTCATCTCATCTTTATTCCTATTTGGAAGAAGGATGTCCATATAATCCTTTTGGCACAAAACAAAAGGAGTTACCTAATTAAGAGGTAATATCTTCTCTCATGTCCTTTCTTATATTTTACTTATACACTCCATCAATTTTTTTATTCTATGATTATATAAAAAATTTATCATAAGTATACGAGGATTTTCTTATGTAAATTTTTATGTCTACACTTACAAACACCTCTATCTAATGGTTAACGAACATATTGTTTTTGTGTACAGCGAACTACTGCCTCACAAAATGATATTTGATCATTATTCTTTTATCACCTATATAGGTGGATATTATGATGGTAAATATATCCACACGTGATATATATTATATTTATTATTTTATTATTCTTCTGATGATTTTATATAGTAAATTTTTATGCTTTCCATCTTATGTAAATATGATAAAAACATTTGAGGTAGTGTAGACTATTTCACCATCAAATCGATATGATTCATTCATATACTACATGGATTGAATTAAGTATGGTTTTAGTGAATATATATTCTATATATGATATTATTTATCTAATTTAATAATTATATATATATATATATATATATTCATATATGAATTTTAAAATCATTCTCTCATCACAACAATTACAGGGAAATAACATTCATGCGTAGGTAGGGTCTACCATGTTTTTAAATGGTGTATTCCGTTCATAGTTATATATTATATATATTACAATAATGATTATATTTATATACAATATATTTATATATTGAGTTAAATTATGGAATCATATTATATGTATAAGGACAAAAAATATAACAATTTAAGACACATACTGTAAACAAAGCCAATATTACCCGAAGAGAAACCATAACATAGATGGTTACTAATGGATAATATAAGGTTATAATCTAACAAAAAAGGTATTACATATAAGAATATAGTTCTGTAAATGTTTTATAGTAACATTATTTTTATTATGTTAGAATGTTTAATGAGTATGATGAGAATCAAGACAAAAGGTAAGAGGATTTTATATCACTTATTATTTTCATGAGATACATGATTTATTCATCACCCATTACATTTGAATTTTGTGTACACTGACCATTATAGAATTATATTATTATTATGATTTAATTTTTTTTTATTTACTATTAAATTATTTTTTAAAAATTTTATTGTGTTTACATTTCAAATGTTACCAAATCGGTAATATAATTTTGTCTCAATTTTCCTAATCAGAGGCTATTGTTTTCTTATGCACCTAAATTACTTTTTCATTGTATATATTTCAATTTTAAACTTTCTATCATAATTATCATAATTATCATAATATTAATGATATTATATGAATCATTTAATTTACATTTGTTTCATGGATTGTGTGATGACTGGTTACAAATTTATAAGATTTTATTTAAACAATCTCATCACATTCAAAGATTATTTATATTTATAATAACATTGATAAAATAATATGTTCTATCACTCATGGAAATTCATGAATTTTTTTTCCTAATCATATTAATAAAATAATTATTTATTGGTTCAAATTTTTTAATCCTTGGTACATAAGATAGTAATGAATTCCATTTCAGGATATCCTAAATTTACCCTCTTTTTAGTCAGAAATTTGTGTTCCTTATAATCAATGTTTTCTAAAAAAAATTTATCCAATATTAAACTAATAATATTTTCATTTGTGTGAATCTTTACTATAATGATGGAATGAGTAGTGAACTCTTGCTAATAATATTTCCATGGGAGTGAACAATGACTACCGTGATGGTATGCCGAGTTAACTCATGCTACTATGAAAGCCACATGAGTAAACTATGAGTACCAAGATTGTATGGGTAGTAATCATATACTATAAAGATGGCCATGTAATAAATAACCTTTCTACTATGTGTGATCCTAATTACATGTCCACAATGTTATGAATAGACTCAGTTGCATGTCCATAAGTATATACAACGACTTGATTTAATATCTTTATCTTATCCATGGAACATGTTTCTCCTTATAAAATATCAAAATTTTATATTCTTGTGTTTCTTCAACAATTCCAGGATTTTTCTTATGTTATTCTATAATGGAGTATATTCGTTATTTCTATATGACTCATGTATTGTAAACATCCATGATTTATACCACGATTCTTGTCAATGATCTTTGATATACATGGTATGATCTTCAATTTTAATGATCATGTTATATTAAACATATACACATAATTACACTTACTTATCTCCCTTATTTACCCTTAATGAGAATTTTGTCTCACCCCTTTCTTATGTTTCTATTCCACAGGTTAGGAAAAAATAATTAATGTTGGAGTACAAAATATAGAGATCATTATTGTAGGTGTTCAATATTTTTCAGCATTACAGAAGATTTTGTAAATATCTATTTAAAAAAATAAAAAATTATGGTTCTCAACCATGTATTTTTTTAATGTATATAATATTCATCTTAATTGGATTCAATATCATTTTATTATAAATTTATATGACTATAATTGGTTTCAAATGAATTTTTTAATCATCCATTATGAAAATTATGATAAAAAACTAGTGATATACATACGTATATTACTATGGATTTGTCTAGGGATGTCTCTAAGGGTATGTATAATGATGATACAATGGTTTCAAAAATAACATGGAATTTTTTTAACGAAAATAGAAAGTGGATTCCTAGAAGTGCAGACTTTTCTGTATAATAAAAGTCGACGTGGATATAAAACAAACATACCTAGGGGTAATAACTCCGACAATATGTTCCAAGACTAACTCAATGTAATTTGGTACATGTCAACAAGTTTTACTACACCCTTGGATTGAAAATCATTGTGGATATTCTTATGAAATTTATAAACTCTTCATGAAAAATCAACATGGATTAAAATAGAAGTTGACTATTAGTAACCTAGAATAAGTTATTTATTTCATTGATTAATGAATTTGGATCTATGATTTTGGAATACCTTAAGTAATTTTTCATGGGAATGTGGTTTTACACATTGATATGTTTTTATAATAGAAAACATTCTGGTTTTAGTCAATGATAGTAACCCAAATGAAACTGTGTCAATGAGAAATCAACTGAAAATTTAATGTTTTTACTCCTGGGAATTTCTATAATATGAGAGCTTAAATTTAAAACTTATTTATTATGATTTCTCAATCCATGAATCATCTGGAACATCCAACTGAGAAAATGAGGGAACAATTCTCGGTTGAGTCCTTAATGATATAACATCCACCTTCATTTAGTGGTTCCATTGATCATTCAGTTGATGAACACTGGATTAATACCACTAAAAATATATTTTTGGTTCTCCAGTTTCTAGAAAACGAAATGGACACATTGTCTGTCTAATATATGGATTTTTAGGATAATGAAAACTGGAATATTATCATTAGTACATAGAGACAATTTTAATTTAAATCTAATGATTGGGAAGATTTCAAGGAAAATTGTTTCAATATGTACATTCCTCATATGCTTCATATAAATATGCATTTGTAATTATTAGATCATAAGAAGATGGATGATTAAACTATTGGTTAATAAAATGAAAACATTACAAGACTTTCTATATATAATTTTTGTATTATAATTGATCTCAAATGTATGATTGACCGGTTCATCTTTGGTTTGAAAAAAACTACACTGAGAGTATTATCAATATGGTACATTAAATTCTATGAAGCAGTAATTTAATGTGAACTAAATGATGAAATAGAAGCTCTAAACCCTATTGGATTTGGTGATAAGAAAAGGATAATGGGGTCCCATAAAAAACAAAATGATACATCCCATGTAGAGAATAAAATGATTTAAACTCCTTCTTTCCAAAAATATGGGAAATATCATTAGGAGAATTATTCAAAGGAACAATATGGTGTTTCAGGTTTAGGTTGTCTGGACACCGAGAAAAATATTATAGAAGTCATGATAATAGGAAGTTTAATGACTTAAATAGAGATAAAGTTCAATATAATTAATCACAAACATATCAGTGTTTCATGTGCTTTGTTGTTTGGCCATTTTGTTAATAAATTCCACAATCCGATGGTTAATATAGATTATAGGACACAACAAAATACAAAGAAAAAGGATAAAGGGAAAGATTATGAAATCACAATAGATGATGTGAATAATCAAATGTAGGGAAAAAAATATCCTTTATGACCATTGTTTTTTATATCATGCTTATTTTTTTATGAATAATCCCTAAAAAATTTTATAGTTCATCCTTATGGAGGATTTATGTTATTATATCACTATACAAGGATTTGGGAAAAATAAAATCACATTAAATGATTTATAGGTGAAAGGATAAACACAAGTTTTAGTAAAAAAGTTTTCAGTATATGATAAGAGTATATTTAAGGAAGAATATAATAATTATATATTGGATGGGTTTTAATTTTATACATTAATGCAATGATTAAATATAACTTTTTAAAAACAATGTGAGATTAAATCATTATCTCGCAATGTGAGGATTTAGGCCAATTGGATTACATTTTCTCCCATATTTTGGATAATGATTACTAATTGGATGTAATTTCAAGTATCTCATGATCTATTGGTTCTTCATGAATGATAAATTCACCATCATTTTTAGATTAATAGGCGCACTGCCTCAATAAACATCAAACGGTAACTTTGTCTTAAAATTTATAAAGTATATATTTTCATTAAATGTCGCTAAAATTAAGAAATAAGTACCTTGAAACAAAAAATGATATAATGTACATTCATTTACTATAATTCATATGGACCCTTAGTTCATAAATGATTTTTTACTTCTTGACTGTTTTATTTTTTTCGGAATTTTTTCTCTATCACTCTCAATCAGAACATGATAGAATGATTTCACTTCCATGTAAAATATTTCACATCCCACATATGTTATACTATGTTGGAATCTCATTATGAGTTACTTATGGAAGCCAATGGGTTTTCAATCTTTCAATTTGAAATGGAATCTTTAGTAATCATTTTTATGATGTGGGTGAATCCTTCATGTATTATTCCTTTGATAAACCAGTAGAATTTTGAGACAGATATACATTTTAATAGGATAAAATGTAACACCCACAATATTTTTGAATTATATTTTATGAATTATTTTAATCATTTTCATATTTTACATTTCACAGTGCACTTAACATTGTTTATTTTATATTGTATCAGTATGACTGAATTTAATTATATGAAACACAATATTATCTTACTCAACAAGAAACATCATGGGTAGATTATGTTACATGAAGGAGTTACATTCCATGATGGCTTACGTAACATGCATTACAGATGATTACCGAATAATACCATTATATTAAAATATGATTATCAATATAATAAGATAAAACATTGATCTTAATTAATAATTATCAATTTTATTAACAAATTTATGATGATATATTGTTTAATCAATATAATATTAATTCATAGTTCCCCAATTTATTATAAATGAATATGAAAACCAATTTAATATAGAAGGAAATTTTATTATGTTAATAAAATTATTTTACCCAAATAAATTAAATTTCCAATTATTCTATTAAATGTAAAAAAATAAAACATTACATTCATATGGAACAGACTTGGAATATTTTCAATGAAACACCTACCCGAATTCTATTAAACATGACTCTGACTTAGTGTATGTAGACGAAACACTGACATGGTGTTCGATACACTCAACACAAAGTTTATATGAAATATATTTTTGATATAATTATTTAAATGAGTTAATTATAACCTATACATTAAACATGGTTATATGAATAGAAATAATGAATTTTAAAATAATGTTTATAATTTTTCTATGCTTCCAAAACTTATTTTTAATGAAATATATGATTTTTGGTAAATTCCTTTTATGTTAAAATATTTGTTTCATGAATGAACCAGTTTTAATATTATAATTAACTTAAGAGATGTCTATAAATTCAATTTGATAAAATAAAAATCATTTATAAATTCAGTGTATAAAAATTACCCTTTGGTGGATTTTGGGGATTTTTCTGAGAAACATTATTTCTAGATGGATTGTAAAAAAATAGTTTTGAATTAATACTACTTTTTTGTTAACAATTTTTTTAATTTAAAATGAAATTATAAAATTTTAAGGCCTAATTTGATAAATATTACAACTATGAATAATATTTTATTCATTATAATAAATTTTACTATAAAATTGAATATAAAATCATAACAAAATTTTCATTATTTTTATACACTAATAACCTGTTATTTTTTCATGTCAACAAAATAAGAATTAATCAAAAATTTTCCACTTATATGATTTGAATTTCAAAAAAATGAAATAATACATTGTAATATATATTATGTTATGATTCTAATACTACCATGTTAATTTCGTTTCCAAAAGTTTTAGTAAAAGTGATTAAAATTATTCACATTGATTTAGGACCAGCAAAATTTAACTAGGGTACATATATTTAAATTAAGGGCCCAAATGATATACCTAGATGTCCAACATTAATTGGATATCCATATATATAAAATTAAAACTATATTATTTTGTTTTGTGGATTTTTTATATCTTTTTTCTATTTAAGAACTTATATTCACAAAACTTGTTTCCAAAAATTCCAAGTGATTCATTTTCATTCCGTAAAAAAATTTAACACATCATAGACTTCCTCAAATGTACAAAACCACTTATTATTAGACATTTCCTGAAAAATAATCTTCATAAAAATCCTAAATTTTATTTATAATCCTTCCCTGGGAAAAAATCAAATCCAAGGAAGCCATTGCGAAAAAAAAATATTTACCCAATTAATTAGTAACATCTTATCTCAAGTCCTTTCTTTTATTTTCCATCTCCAACGATTAGATCTCCCTTTATTCTAATATTATAAATAAAAATGTATTCTAAATATACTAGTTTTTTTTATATAAACTATTCATACTAAACATACATAAACAACCATCTAATGGGTAACGAATATATTGTTTCAATGTATGTCGAACTACTGCAACATGAGATGATGAATGTTCATTTCTCCATTATAACCTATCATGGTGGAAATTATATTGAAAAATGTACTTTTACATGATATATATTATATTTATAGTTTATTTAAATTTCATAAATTTTTATTTAGATCATACCATTATGCTTTCCATCTTATGTAGGTACAATAATTTCATTTAAGTATGTGTGGTCTATCGTCAACTCAAAGTAAAATAATATGTTCATACCCAACATAGATTGAATTAAGGATGGTTTTAGTGAACATATATGATATATATGATATTATAATTATAATATAATATTGGGATATATGTATACATATATTTAATTTACTTTCTTTTTATCATCAAGATAATTAAAAATAAATAGAGTTCATGTGTGTGTATGACCTACCATCTCCCTGATCAGTGTATTCTATTTTATAATAATATGATCCATAGAATATTATGATAAAAATACAATTTATATAAATTATATTTATATATTTGTTTAAATTATATAATCATGATATAAGTATAAGGACCACCAAAATTACAATTTAAGACACATATGTGTAAAAAAGAAAATATTTACCCACTAGAAACATTAACATATGATGGTTAACAAGAGATTAATACAAGGGTGTAATAAAAACATATATGTTATTATATATAAGAATATGAATCTATATATGATTTAAAAAAATTTATATTTTTTATATGGGTGGTTTAAATGTGTACGATGAGATTCAATAGATATGTTAAGATGATTTCATCAAATTTTATATTTCCATTAAGTAATATTTTACTCAGCACTAATTTATTTATAGTGTTGTGTTTAAGGACCATTAATGTGTTAAATTATTCTTATTATTAAATTTTACAATATTTAAATAAACATTATATTATCAATATTTCATGGTGTTTGTCTTTGAAATGATACATAATATGTAAAATAGTTTTGTCTAAATTTTTCATCTTTGAGACTCATATTTTGGTATACACAGAAATTAATTTTCTACGTGTATATTCTTACATTTTACAAGTTATAAAAAGAATATTCTAAATTTAATTATATTTTTATATTTATCTCATTTAATTTTCATACAATTATAAAATTATCCCAAGGTACCGTGCTATAGGAGTTTATTGAAACAATCTCATCACTATTTATGAATGGTTGTGTTTATGCATCCTTTGTGGTAATCTTATGATATATCCTTGAAGAACATTAATGAAATTTCTTATAATATGGATATTAAAAATATGTTATTTTATTTTCCATTCTTCAACTCTTTGGTACAAATGATAGTTAAGAATATTTATTATGAGATCCTGAATTTACCCTCTCTTTGATGAAAATTTGATGTTAATTCAATAAAATGTATTCTAAAAATGTATTCAATGAATATTCTACAAATCTCTTATGATTATTAAATGAAATATTTACCATTATTCTCTTTATCAAATTTTTTCATTGGAATATTCTTATTTATTTCTAAATGAAGAATTTATTTACCTTTTTACCATGAATAATTAATGTTATTTTACCTCTTACAACTTATATTGATTTACCCATATTAATTTCAATGAAAAATACTTTTATAAATGATTAATTTTAATACATTTCTTAAATTTTTATTTCATGAAAATTGGGTTTATATTTTTTTTCAATATTCTTTCATTACTTTTCATGTATATTTTTTTCAATACTTTTATATAATATTTTTATAAATATTCAATTTATGTTCAAATAATTAGGTTTAATTTTTTTTTGAGATTTATATTAAATAATTCAATATGTTTTCAATTAAACATATTTATAAAATTATATGAATAAAATTATATAATTCTTTAAGGAATGTGTTATTCAAAATTATTTAAAGTATTCTCTATATGTTTTAAATGTATTTTCTATGATAATTATTTTCAAATGGATTAATGTATTAAATTAACTTTATAAAGATTAAAGTTTAAATTGTAGTAGAAATGTTTTAAAAACATAATTAAAAAATATATTCAATTTAATATGACATCTATTGATGTTACTCACGAATCTATAGTAAATGTTCCAATTTTTCCATTCAAGTTTTTATTTGACTTGTTAATTATTTAATGCTTATGAATTCAATTTAACATCCACAATCATTGTACTTTTGAAACATAATTAATTTAATGGGTTATTATTTTCAAGAAGTAATTATGAAACCTATAACTTTTCATAGATTATAGTTTGATTAAATTTAAATGATTCACTTTTCATCTCATAGGATATATGTTATGTTTATAAAACATATTTTTGATGGGTTATGATATAATAATTATTTATTATTTTGTGGAACATGTATTTATTTTTTATAATGAGATGTTTGGGACAAATATATCACTTCAATGGATTGGGTAAATATTTATTCCTCATTATATTGACTAATATGGTCTTGGGAGTAAGCCTCGAATACTAAGACAATCATCAGAGTGAACTATAAATAGAAAGACGGTATGAGGAGTGAACTCATGCTACTTTGATGGCCATGGGAGTGAACCAAGACTACCAATATGGTATGAGGAGAGAACTATTACAACTAAGATGTCAATGGGTGTTTACAATGACTAAAATGATGGTATCAAGAGTGAACCCATTCTACCAAGATGGACATGGCAGCAATTCATTGACTACTATAAGTGAGCATAAATACACATTCACAATGTCATAAAAGGATCTGGTTTCATGAAAATATGTCTATGAGAGGTTCTTATTTCATTTCATTACCCTAATTAGTGAACTTTATTATACTTATAAATGTTCAAAATATTATATTCTAATGATTCTCCCACAATTCCATGTGTTATTCCTATATTATGCATTTATGGCATATATTATTTATTTCTAATTTATTTGTGTCTTATGAAGTACAATTATTTATGTCGTGATTCATGTATAGGATCGTTGATATGAATGGTATGATCTTCTATTTTCATGATCATGTAATCATACCCTTATGCTCATATTTACGCTTACATATCTCCCTTATTTATCCATATAGTGTATTTCAGGTCACCCCTTTCTTATTTTTCCTTTCCAAGGTTATTAAAAATGTTATTATGTAGGATTAATAAATGTGGATATATTTATGGGATATGTTGAAGATAATTCATCATGATAGGATATTTATTCCATGTCTCCAATGACATTAAACTATAAGCATCCTGAGGCATGTATTTCTATAATGTATAGAATATTAATCTATAATGATGTAATATCCATGTATGATAATCTTGGGTCACTATAATATCGATCCCCCATACATACATAAAATTAATTTTGAATGATGACAAATCATGTTTATAGATGTTCATACAATTATAAATTTATTTCCAGTATAAAAATCGATCAAAAATATTAAAGAAACAAAAAATCATCCATATAAAAAGAATCATCTTTCCCATGATCATTTTAATTTCTTGATTATAGTGATATCCATACATTAATTTTATTGTTCATTCATTCCACTTTTCTTTTAATATCTATTATTATAATACATATAAAAACAAAATAAGAAATTATATATATTGGAATATTACATAAATGAAAAAAATGATGGTGTTTGAATAATCTATAAAATTATATTATAAAATTAAAATATAAATAATATATATTAAGGAATCATACATTTCATATTCCTCCAAAAAAAATATTATTTTAATACATTTTAACTAGACCATACCATGGTGTATATAGAAACATAATGATATAAATTTATCAGGACAAAATTTTTAATTGACATTAAATACTATACCTATAGATCATCATATCTCCATCATTTATATTATAACTACTTGACACTTTTTAATAGTTGGATCCATATTTATTAATGTATTCATGAATAACCACTAAATTAAAAAGAATTGTTTTTTATCTCATTTTCTCCACCTTATAATTCTTCTTCAAAAAATTTATTTTTATGATGTGTTTGTGGAATTTATAAGTTTTTTCACTTATTTAAGTATTCTATGGAATTTTTTAATGAATATTTCAGAAATATCCAAGAATAATATATCCACAATGTCATCATTAAACTAAAATTTTAAATATTTTATAGTTTAATTAAGTATTGAAGTAGTTTCCTCTATTTTAGTTATTTTAAATTCTTCCACAAAAAAAATTTAGCAGGCTCATTGAACACAATCTCCTCCACTACTTCATCTGTTTGATCATCTTCAAATCTTGTTATATCATCATTAGTTGAATTATTATTTTTATCATCATCATTAACATATATAAGATTCAATATGATAACATCATCTTATTTTTATAATCATATCATTTATTTTCATTATTTTTCCCACATATTTAATAATCATCTGGTCTTATTCATTATTTATTTTAGTGAATTCGATTCATTTTTTATCTTATTCATCTATATTTTCTTCCAATAAATTATACATCCATATCCGTATCATTATCTATTTTATTGTCATTCCTTGCATAAAATTTTAACTATGATTATTTAACATGGTGATATAAAATCATACATCTTTTACTAATGTTTTTGTCTATATCTTCTTATTCCTTGAGTTATGAGTCATTTACCATGAGTTTTACCTAATTAAGTGATCACATTATCATTTTTTGTAAAAATAAAAACCATTCCCTTTAAAAATTATTTTAAATTCATATCATAAGGAATTTTATATTAAATTTCTCTTATTATGTACTACGCAATTCTCTATCCACATTTGTAATTGTATATTTTTCTAGATCCTCAACGAAAACATAGGTGTAACATTTTTTTTTTGATTTTGGAATTAATCATGTTAATAATAATATAAAACATTTCGTCCTTGTAATTTTCATCCACAATCCATAATTATACACCTTCCATAATGTAGGATCTTATTGATAATATTTTATGTCTTGTGCTGTAGGGCAGTATTTATATATCTATTAATCAATCCTATACACCACCATGAACAAAAATCATATATTACAGAAAATAACAAAAACAAGAATACCCCAAAACTGTTATTTGGAAGAAGAATTAGGAATATAACGTTCTTGATCTAATAAAATTATGTTCTAATCATTTTATGTTTCCATTTCTCTTTAGTAATGTCTCCAAAATTTTGACTAATCATGAGGGCACTGATGGTAAATATTTATAAAAATCATGTGGATAATGTTTTTTTAATTAATAAATCTCAATAAAATTATCAAAACACATGTAATTTTATGTTTAGTTTCATTTGGAGAATAATCAATGAATAATTTATTTTTAATATTGTGAAATTTTATCTAAAATAAATGAAACTCTTAAAAATTCCATTTGACATAGTCATCTAAGATTCCTAGGGAAGGGAATACATAATAAAGCCTGAGTAGAAATTATTATTAAGGAATAACATAATAAATTTTGTAATGGATAGATAATTATCCAATGGAAACCAATGAATATGAAATAATATCATATTTAATATAACTTTATTAAATAATTATGAAATATAATCCTAAAATATGGAAAAAAACTTCTTAAATGATTACACATTATACTATGGCATGATGAAATAAAAATGATTCAAAATATTTTCAATTGAATTATCGAAATAAATTGTAAGATTAATAAATATAGTATTTCTTAACTTTGTGAACATATATAACCACCACCTTATTCACACGAATTTTATTTGAGTAAATCTAAACATCATCACAGTTTATATTTTTTATATAAGTTAGTTTCTAAAATGTTCTTGTAAAATTTATATCACATGGGATATAATAGTTTACAATATCAATTGGAGAGATATATAGGTCCCAAAAATCTCATAACTCATATATTTGTTTGTCTCCTTATTGAAATAATATTAAAAAATAGAAATAAAAAAAGTGTATTTTAGGACACTTCCAAACTACCCTATAATGAACTATTGGAAATAAAATGCAATTTAGGGTAAATTATATTAGAAATCATTCAATTTTTATTAATAAAATAATGAAATAATATGTTTTTGAAAAAAATAAATGGAAATAATTAAATTTTGATAAATAACCCATGGATAAATTATATTTCATAGAATATCTATATAACTCTATGTGTGAAATCATATAACATTGAAAAACATTTCATCCCAAAATAAAATCATATTTAAATAATTTATCTATTATAGAATAAAATGTAACACTATTTTACAACGATTATTTTAGTAAAAAGAAACGAAATTCTTGAATATATATCTTTGATAACATTTTATATTCATCATTGTAGAACAAAATGTTACATGTCTCTTTTCAAAAGATTCCATTATTACAACACATGAAAAAAAACATTTCATGAATTTGAATTTGTTTCAAAAATAATTTTAATATAGAATAAAAAAATAACCTAGATTATAATTTCTCATATTGTAATAAAATTTTAATAAAAAATTTTATAGGACATTCAAAAGGGTTTTATTTTCGAAGTCCCATACTATTAAAATTGGTCTCCATTGATGTGATTAAAAATCGTGTATTGTAAGTATAATGAAATTAATTTCCAATTATTGTAATTTTTTCAAATAAACTTATATTTATAAAAGTATTTAATAACTATTCTCAATATTAATTATAATTTTTTATTCTCTTTTCAACATCTTGTGTTAAAAATCATGATATATTTGTAATACATTAAAAAAAGGCTCAATCTTACTTTATTTCTTCGAAATATCAGCTCTTAAAAACCATAAATTGTTATATAGTTTCTATATTATAATGTATTATAATTATTAATACCTTTAAATTATAATTCTAGTTAGGTGTCATTAAAAATAAAATTTGGATGAATATTTTTCTGGTTACTAACCAATATTGATAAATTACCTTATATAGTGATCATTACATTTTATGTAATCGATAATGAATCATATTAATGACACATATTAAGTATGTATAACTAATTTACTAAACCGTAAAAAAATAAAGACATTACAAGTTTCTATGTATTGAAAAAATAAATACATTTACTCATTATGTTGGTAATATGCACAATGTGCGATTCATGTTTTTTATTTTCACTAATTGAAAGGGGGGTTAATTGTGGAAAAATAATTTGAATAAAACTGGTATAATAAATATATAATACATATTATTTAATGATGTTTAAATTAAATTATAGGATAAATAAAACAACATAAATGAATTGAAAATAGAAATTATGATTATTAACTTATATCTATCATTTTGGATTTCCTCCTTTCTGAAGAGAAATAAAACATTTAGGGTAGGTATTTTGAGATGACGTATACTACGTTAATATGTATAAGGGTGTGTGTGAGTCATTTTGGATGATTTTTTCTAATATTAATAGGTTTTGGTTTGAGGGTATTTGTGGAGAGGATTTCTCCTTTTATAATCGAAAAAGAGTGGTATATTTTAAAATCCACAAAACTATTCAATAATGTGATGGAACTCCTAAGAAAATCACATAAAAAATTTAATGTTTATGTATTGGTTAGGATAAAATTCATGAAATAGATACATAATTAGAAAACAAATTGGATTGAAACATGTTACTCACTTTACCACTAATAAAATCCAATTTTATCTTTTTAGTATTCAAAATAGTAACTAGGTTTTAGATAATTTATCATTTTTGCTAAAAATATTCAATATTATAAAAGTTTATATAAGGATTACAAATTATAAATACCGATTTTTATTTTTTAAAATGGATTAAAATTAATTTTAAAATACTAAATGATTAACGTATGAAAACATTGTCTTGAAAAAATATATATAGCATAAATTTATAAATTAATTTTGTTAGTTTATAAATTAAATATACCTTTTCAAAATTATAAATATTATTTTAAATTACATATTTAGACTTATAATTGGGTATAAAAAGTTTTTAAATAGTCATTATATATTAAAAAATCCATAAATGATGGTTTTTATACAAAATGAAAATTTTCACTACTGACATAAAATTATCTTTATAGGAAAATTCCAAAAACATTAAACTAATATGGCCACAGTATGAAAAAATGATGTTAATATTTTCAAATTATCATCATAATATTTGTAGATTAAACATTTTAAAATCGAAAAATATCAAAACAGATAGTTTCTATATGAAGAAATATTTTTTATATAAATTATACTTATAATGTTAGTGTTATTCCAAAATGTATCAAGCATAGAGAAATATCAATTTTATAAATAAATATTATGTTTAAAAATAAATTCCATTATTTTCATAGTTTTAAGAATTTATTTTATTATTTTTTGTGATTTTTATAATTCATTGTATATAAATAAATATATATTTATATTTTCTTTTAGTTTTTATTTATTTTTCATATTTATATTACAATTATTTTTTTCTACTAATTATAATTCTACCCTAAAAAATAAATATTTTCTTTATTTTTATTATTCTTGTGGATCAGAATTTCGATCAATATATTTATTTAAGGATAAAAAACAATATTCTTTATCTTATCATCCCTTTAAAAAATCACAACCATGAAACTTAATTACATGTATGAAAAAAAATTGTGGTTAATGTTCTCTATTATCATAATTAGGTTTCCACCTAGTCTCATCATAATTTTGAAGACTCTACAGAAAGATTACCAGATGAGTGGATTTTTTACAACACCTTATCAATTTGATCTATGAACATGACTTATTTTCATTATAATAGAATTCATGTTATATTTTTATAGCCTTTGAGGTTAATACAAGTGATGGATCTTATTTATAATTCCACAAAAATGATACATGAAAAAAATCATGCATGTGGGAGTAGATTAAAGGGAGGGGTAAGTGGAATGCTATGAATCTAACCTGATCATTGATCTCTATATCTCCACGTATATTGGTATAAATTTCATATTCATCTGAAATTTCATTAAATACTTTCAAAAGAATATTTAGACAAATATAATAATAAAAATCATATATTATAAATCTCATTGAAGAGTGTTATAATATATATATTGATGACTCTATACCATTTCTATATGTCATAGGATGATTTAGACCTTCTTCATCATTTCATGGATATGATCAGGCGCTATCATCTTGCTTTCCATATTCTATATCACAATGATGGAAAATTGTATCTCTTACCATTTGAAACCTCATATAGTGAAATGTTTTTTTGCTAGAATAGATGTTTATGTTATATGTGATCATAATCAGAGGAATAAATTGATACAAATATCATATGAAGTACATTGAAAATGATCAAAGAATATCCTCTAGAGCTTTAATAGTTATGTTAAACTAACCCCTAGTCCAATAGTGTAAATTAGTGCTTAAATTAAGCATACCCGCCCAAAACATTTTTAATACATATCCACTATCTAAATATAAACCACAATTATTGATCAGATACAATAGAGATGTTTAATCAGTGAATTTTAATCACCACAATAATGTACATCATGGAATAATTACCCATCAAGAAACACAATTTTAAAATAAAAACCACTACAATTATATAGAGACCAAATAAAACTCATATGGAATTGGGGGAATTTGATAAACTATGGAGTGATATAATTTAATAAATAGTGTGTTTTTTCAATTTCTATAAAGGAATTGGTAATGGTTTCATCATCCATTTGTGCTCCCATCACACAATCATTACATTCTATAATATAAATCATCGAGATATGTATTTTGTTATATTGCTCTTTATGGTGTCCCCCAGATGTTTTACGTTAAATTTCTATATAGATTTGAGCCTATTGGTTGGATAAAAATGGATGGGGTATATGAAACATTGAATGTATCCTTTTAAATATACATATTTTTTTTACACATGTCCAATATTCCAATGGAATAACACCATATTTGTTAATGTTGAATTCCAAAAATATTATATACCTTCTTTTATAGATCCAAATACTTCTACTCGAATTCATTAATTCTTACCGGAATATAGGGATGAGGAAAGACATGGGAATGGTAACTATTATCCCCATCTCAAATGAGTTCAAGATTTAACCTTTTAATATCCATGTGTATTATGAGTCTTCAATCCTCTACAAGGATAAGGTATCAGGATCTTTTCTACTCAAGGAATCATCCACCCTGTTTACCTTTTAATAATTGTAATATATTAAGAGATCATAATATTTTATTATGAATAACCATCTAACCTGGTTCAAATTAATCACCTTATACATGATGATATTATTTTAGATATTGTGATCATAGTATATGTAACATTCCTCACCATAATGGTAATAACACTAAATTTTCAATGGAATGATAAAAATCACTAACTCCAAATAATACATCAGGTTATTTTCTAAATGGTAATCTATTTTTAATAACAAATAAGTTATTAATTTTCTATTAGTAATCATCCCTTGTATTTAAATTATAAATCACTATAAATTACCCACACTCCATAACTATAGTTTAATGTATGCAAATTTCTAATTACCATCATTTCAATAAATTCTTTGAATATTTTCAAAAAATACAATATCAAGAGGAACATGACACACAAACATATACACATAGTTAATATATTTTATAGTCATTATTAACATCTAAAAAATTTAAATAATATTAATATAACCAAATAAAAGTAAATATTTCAACCAATGTGGTTTTCCGGCCCATTTCTCAATATCCTCACTCTTTTATATGTCTATAGATATATCGTCTCTTTTGATGAAATGCCATATGAATAATAATTTTTTATTCTATAATTAAAAATATATTAGTTTTTCATATATTCTATCCATTATCATGGTCTTCAACAATGTACTAATTTGATTTTCATGCCATTTTGTATTTTTGGAATAATTAAGTATGTTTTAAATAAAGATTACCTCAAATTTATCCATGAAATATGTAATGAATATACTCATAGGATCCATTATTATAGTGTGTCAATTTATAATTAGAAATGATATTAGTATGAAATATTAGTGTTTATACCTTTTTTTAATGATTCCTTTAGAATATCCTCTCTTTTTTACCCTTAGTTTATCATATCCAAAAATTGTTGTCAATCATTGATAATAATGGGGATCATTGATGTGGTAAAAAATATAATCAATTTGGGATAATTTATACTTTTTTCGTTACTATTATTACATAAATATAATTTATTCAAAGAAAAGTTTATTTTATAAATATAATTTATTCAACGAATTATAGAATATTCCATAAAGTTTACAATGAGTAATGGTTCTCCCCAATGTGATGAAATGATGTCAATAAAACCTCTGTCAAAATTATCCATTAGATCAATCATTAATTACTATAACACAATGTGTTCCATTCTATATTCAAAACATGAAATAGGAATAAATATATTTATAAGTCCAATCATGAGATAAACCTCACTCTTTCAGGGAAGACAATGACCATAGAAGAAATATCTCAAAATTAATGAGTATGTTCTTCTATTAGAACTCTCTACATCTCAATCAAGGTTATACGTGATTATTTCTCTAAAATTTTTCAATAGCAATTACAGTTAACATGAAAATCATATTATTCATAATAGATTATATAATATTAATAAATAAACTGAGAATATCCATCTTGAGAATCTACTATGGCCTGAAATATTTGGTAAAATGATCATGTTTTTTGGGCGATGATAAAGTAAATGATTCAAAAACCCTTTTAGATGTGATTAAGTCTTGGTGAATTTATTCTAAATAGACAACCACTTCCCAGTATCAATACATCGATTTATCTTCTAGGAAATACACATAATTCCTACATTACATAAATATCATGATGTTATCAAAATTGTATCTATTGGTTATTCACTGATATTTTCTTATCATAGTCTAAAAAATGACTAAGAATTTCTCTAATAGAAAATAAAGAGTACTAATACAAATATACATATATAATACTTGGATACCATGGATTAATTAAACAATCTCAAAAACAATAAACCAAATCATGTATTGATAGTTTTATTATCTTTCTGAATAATAACATAAAAATATTTTCGTTACATGGATTATACATGTAACCATAAATAATTCATGTATTATTCATTCCATGATTCATAGTTATATTTTAATTCTATATAAGAAAAAACATAATAATGTTTGGGAGATAATGATAAGGGATTAATAAAAATAGCCCAAATCAAAAGATTGTTATTATTTTTAAAATACTATATATGGAAAATTATCTAATTTATATGAATATTAATCTATATTTATTAACATTAAGCACAAAATATAAACTCAAAATCAAAATCATAAATTATTTTAATAATTTTATGAGATTATAATACATGAATCATATCAAGTTATCCATGTAATGATGGAATGAAATATCTATAGTAATAATAAAATTATTTCTTAATTTTTTTAAAACATGTTACTAATCCACATATTCACTTGTAATAATTATGAATAAAACTAAATGTAATAGCACTCACCCTCTATTAGTAATGATTGATTCAAACATTATCAGATAATATTTATATGTCATTAGATATAATAATTTAAAAAATTATATGATGGGAGATATAGAACCAACTAGTCACATAACCCATACATTTATTATTCACATTGAAACAATCATCATATCAAAAAAACAAAATTGAATTAAAATGGGACCAATGATATTACAAAATCATCAAAAAAATAAACCATTGAAAAATATATTTTTATATAAATTGAAAATGAAAATAATAAATTTTTCATAATGTAGTCCAAAAAATAATAATGGTTTAAAAAATTATTTAAATATAAATCATTAAATTTTCATGATGAATTCATGGAAATAATATTGTTTTCATGAAATATCCATAAAATAACATTAATTAAATTATTTTATATAGATGATTTGATCATGCAAAAATAATCATTCAATTGACAAAAATATAAGGTGAACCATGATTAATAACTCCATTTGAGATAAATTATTTTACGAACAAAATATAATGAAAATATAATTTTTAAACAATTGTTTCATCATCGTTGTAAAACTAATGGTTACAAGCTTAATAATAAAAGTAACCTATTTTTGAAAATTGAAAATAACACTATTAAATAAAATTGATTTAGTAAAAAATTGTTCGACTAAAAAAGTAAAAACATAGAAACTATTAAAATGGATATTCGTATAAAATTATATGTAATAAAAAAATTTATAACTCAAAGAAATGTGATTGAGATACCATATCTCTTACAATTACCATTAGATTCAATGGAAGTGATTTGAACTAAGGTAACATAAATATAATAATAAACATAAAATATTTCACAAAATTATTCATATATATTCTTATTTATATTTTTAATTAATAATTGTTCTCTTCATGTATTATATTTTTGTATTCACATTTCAGTAATAGTTGTTAATAATCTTGACCATTTAGTATTATGTTCATAAAATTGGTGTCAAAAATCCTTTTTTATCCCAATAAATAAGATTTTATAAACAATTTAAGGTAATATAATATATTTTTAATAAATAATAAAGTGATTAAATAAAATTATATGGGAGTTTTAGTCACGATTCATGAAATGAAAAATTTTGATGAATAAGTTCTGGGTTATTTAAAAATATTGATAAATTACATAAAAAGATCATTACTTGTAATATAATCCAATGTAGACTATATTAGTGGTCTATATTAAATATATATATATCTTATATAATCAAATAATACAAACTAAAAACACCCATGATTGAATTTAAAGAAAATTGTAACACTTTTCTTTATGGAGGTGGTAGTCAACACAACGAACTTTTCATGTTTTTCATTATTTAAATTGAAAGGGTTGGGGGTTAATGACTATACTGTCTTTATATTAGAATAATTGTATAATAAGGATACATATTATATAATTTCTTATAGTGAAATGATATTTTAGTATCACTAAACGAACATAATGAAATAGAAATGAGAAATAGATAATAGAAAAAAACACATCCCTTTTGTGATTATCTCTATTGTGAAGAGGACTAAAACATTTGTGGATAATAAATAATGACATAAAAACCTCATTAAAGTTTATAGGAGTGTCAGAGATAAGGTTGGGTATATTTTATTATAAACATAATATGTTTTTTTGTGTGAGGATAGTTTAGTATAGAATTTATGCTATTATATGTGAAATTGAGTTTCATAATTTGTAACTACCCTAAACATTTCAATAATGAGAAGTAAATCTCAATAGAATTCCTACTAATAGATAAATAATATATTGTATTTGATATAACAATGATCCAAACCACCACCATTCAAAAATAAATATTTTCTAAACATGTTAGTTCCCTTACAACATTTGATACATCCTTTTACTTTTTAGATTTCACCACCTTAACTTTTTTATTCGTATATAATATATCATATACGTAAAAAAATAGTAATAATTATATTATTTAGTCCTAATTATTCCAATTTTTTAATAATTTTTTATATTTTGTTTTTAAAATAGATAAAAAATAATTTTAATGTGCTAAATGTATAACTAATTTAATTAAGTTTTTGAAAAAAATTTAAATTTTTAAATATAAAATAATAATTTAGAAATTAAAATAAAATTATTTGAAATTATTAATTATCTATGAAATAAAAATATGGATATATAAAATTGTTTTAAAATGTATCAACAATCATTTATATACTAATAATATCAAAATTCCATGTTATTTTTTAAATAAATAGTATTAATCACAATTCACCTATAATCAACATTTTTATAAAAATTCAAAAAATCCAATTAAGATAATAGGTCCCTAATAAATCAAAAATATTATGTTTATTTTTTAAAATTATCATCCAATAATTCATATATTTATCATTAGTATAAATCCATAATATGTTATGAGAAACAATTTTTAAGAGGAATTAATTTTTTATAATATTAACGATTATTATAAATTTGTGTATATATAAATTTCTTATAAATTTAATTGTCATAAATTTAATTTTAAGAAATAAAAATATTTTCTAATAATTTCATAGTATTAGTATTCTTTTTTTAAAATATAATTAAAGTTTCATTTTTTTGTTTATATATATATATAATAAATTTTTTCCAATGATTATTCAAGATAATATTATAGATACCTTATGATGTAATGTATTTTATTATCAATATATTTTATGTTGAAAACCACTAATCCTAGTATTTATTTAAGGATAATAATATTAGTTTGTTATAGGTTTTATAACATCATTATTTCCACTTGAACCAAAAATTATTAGAATGTTTATTTCTCTCAATATGACACTAACGGTAGTTGTGTATTACAATGATTTTTCTTGTTCGATCCCATAGGGAACTACAATTACTATTGAAAATTATGTAATGAATTGTTCAATATCCACGATCTTATCTATAAAGAGAATATAAAGTAAATCATGAAAAATTATATTGATATTCATTATTCTATTAACAAGTTAATATGATAAAAGTTAGCAGGGAGTAGAAATAAATGAGATTCAATTTCCATGTGTGGATTTTATTTAATAAATATAATTCAACATCAATCATGAGAATAATCCAATCAATATTTTATTGTATTTTTAATGTAATTATATCCATATGGTCAGATACTACAGATACTATATTATAACATTGTTTAATTTGGATGTGTTATATTATAGAATCCCTAACACATATAGTTTTATATAAAAATAGAATGTTCATTTATGATAATATCCTACTCTATAACTCCCCTATATTATAAATGATTAAATCAACTAATCTTCATCATTGTACTTAATCAAATTTCGAATAGAGTCTTTGTGGTGTTAAAAGTAATTATATTTAATCAGAAAACAGGATAAATGAATAAGAATATAATTAAAGATATAATCCCGATCTTCCCTAAATTCCTCTACCCTCCATGAGTATATCCACTCATAGTTTATTTTTATTCAGTCACTAGATCACCAAAAATATTAAAAGGTTGAATGTAATTAATATAAAAAAGAAATGTATTCATAACATTATAAATCATATAAGAAATATGATTGAAAACCAAAAAATAAGTCCCATAATTACACAATGATAAGAAAATTATAAGAAAAAAATATATAATGCTCATAAATATCATCATTAAAAGACGACGTGATCCATGATTCAATATAGTGAACCCCCTTGCAACAAGTATTTTTTCTTTAAAGATTATTCCCAAAATCATTCATCCCAATCATGATTTGGTTAATTAATTAATAGTTGTCTTCCAACCAAATTCAAATTATATCATGGAAAAATCCAATATGATTCCTAAAGAATATGAAATACAATTTAAAAAAACATAGTTACTTGTCATAATTGCGGGTAAATCAATATATCCATAGAATGTGGCTTCATATTTTAGTTATCCCAATGTACGCATGAGTTTATATTTGGTACTAACATGATGCAATACATAAAATTGTTTTGTGGAAGGCTACTCATTCAATTATAAGAAATTCATTGAAAATAATATTTTGAAATCATGTGGTTTGAACTCTCTCCTCCATAAATAACATATATGGTAAGATATCACTTTCCTCATCAGAAAATGGTCTATTATACGGGGATTATGCTAATGTATGGGACTATTAAAATAAGGAGAATGATGAACTATCAATTCATGAACTTCCATGGTTCAATTGAAATCATACACCACAACCACCTTCATTGTAGACAACTCACTCCATCCTATTCTATCCATTGATCTACATCAAGAAAAACAATAAAATTATCCTTCACTTATATTTAAATCATGTGCATATCTACTATAGGTATTGAAAAAAAATCATCAACTAAATACATGGTGTAATAAAATTAAACAGCCCTCAAGAAACTCATATTCATGATCAAAAATCATAGTACAATAAATCCCTGGAATCTCTGACCTATTATTCTTTTATAGTATAAAAATAAGATTATAATAGGAAGAATATACACCACATACATGTATAAGATAACATGGTTAATTATTTCCACATTTTGAGTCAATTCCTCTTAACAATAATGTGATAGATAGATCAGTATAAATATTCTCTTGAAGGGGAACATAGAGGATCATGATGCAAGGATACATACATATCATGACTATGAATCCACTTAACTTCTAAATATGAAATCTCAGATGATTTTATTCTTATCTTTCAATGAACATTAATTGCAACTTAAATAGTGTCCTACCATTATTATTTTTTACAATGAAAACTCTTTGTTCTGATCTATTTAATATTTTGTAATATGTCACATCATTATTCATTACCTATAGCGGTTCAACCCGACACCAGAGTATCTTTTTCTCACTCTACCAAGGCATCACCCCTCACCAATATATAATTACATGCATCTATTATAACTCATGAATGTCCCCACGCAAGACCATATATATCCTTTTATATTGGCCATATTTTAGTTATATAGTACCTCAATTTGGTAGAGTTGTACTCATATGGCTGGGAGAGTACAACGCATGATTTTTTACTCTTTCAGAATAAAAATGTATATAATTTCACCATTTTTGTTATCGTACAAAATCCTCCAAAAATATTTAAAATATAAAATACATTTTATCTTATTTTAATACTAATAAGAAATATCACTAAGGAATAATGATCTATTTCTAAATTAATCTCCATTCAAAAAAACATATATTATCTGAATCTCAAACAGATACTATTGAATCTAATCCAATAGAAAAAACTAAGTAGTTCTAATTAGTGTCCTTAGAAACTTATATTGAGTATTAAATTGTTATAAAAGATCCCTAACTCCAACAAATACTTAAAAAGTTCATTAATAAAACTATGAATTGGTTAAAAGTGGAAAATTTGTTCTTTAATGACCTATTCATTAAGGCCTCTGAAGATCCATCATGTAATAGGATTGTTAGTTCATTACTATAATCCTAAGGGAAAATCCCATTTTAGATTTTTCATTTCATCCTAATCATTGTATTTTAATATGAATATATAATTATTTATCTTTTATCCCTCTGTAAATTATTAATTTATGTAAATTTTTTTATTAAATTATTCTGAATTTCAAAAACTCAAATATTACATATGTTAATAATAAAGATAATACTATTTAAACATGATATATTCACATAAGTCCAAAAAATATAATAATCATTATCATTTGTGTTACTTAAATGGAACATTTAAAATTATAATATGGTAATGAATTCCTTTCATAATCATTATTTAATATTTCTATATTTCATAACATCATATTTTTTTAATTATTTATTTGTGGGTTTAATCAAATCCACTATATATTCAATAGAAAAAGAAAATTTTCTTTGAAACTAAGATTGAGTACTGGGCATGGGTAATGATAATCATTTATAACTTCTCATTTTCTAAATTCTCATCTATACTAAAAAAAATTATCAAATCTCGTTAAATTATCGTGGAATATACATGAACATTGTCAAAATTAGTATTAAGAGACTTTATGTGATAGACATTTTTGTGTGTAGATACATCAAATAATAGTTATCAAAATTATTTTGTTTGATTAGTGTAATTACAAATAAATTCAAATTGGTGAAATTTTAAAATAAATTTAGATATGTATCAATGTATGAATCTTCAAAGGTAAGGAATTTGTTTGAGAACATATATTTGGATAAACCATATACAATGTTCACTTATTTAACAATAATGGAATATAAATGACAATCCATTGTCTGTACTTTAAGAAGTACAACCTCAATACATTCTTATAAGCATATATTTCATGATTGACCATTTATATCTATATATAATTGGTTATTATCATAATATTATAAACAAGTCATAAAAACAAATTATTATTATCATTATTTAGGGAATATTTGGATAGATAAATTCTCTTTGTGCTGTAATAATATCATATCTCATTTATTTTCTGGAAACATAAATTAATGATATATTACTTTCATTAATATAAATTATATTAAACAAAATATCTTTAAAACAAGAAAACTATCTCTTATATCGTGTATGAGACACTAAAATAAACCCCCAATCTTTATTATTTTTGTAATTCCCTAGACCTATCTGGCCCATTACTTTGTCAAAATGAAGGCCACGAAGTGTTCTGGAGGGTAAAATGGACTTTCCCTATACTTTCCAGAATTTTGATTCTACACGCCGTATAGTTTGAGTACACACTGTGTACTCCCTTGCCGGGTATACCCCGTGTTGAAGGTTGTGTCCTAGCTGTGTGGAATAATGGGTGCACGCTGTGTGTCCAATACTATACATCGTGTAGTCCTTCCCCGCATACGTGTTACCAGTCAACGGATGTGTGCCATGTTGGAGTCGTGTCCTTTCCATGTGCAATAAATGAGTACACACCGTGTGTCAAGACTACACGTTGTGTAGTCCTTCCCCGCGTATGTGTTACACTCAAACCGTGTGTTGACCAGTCGACGGCCGCGGAGCCGTGTTGGAAGCCGCGTGGAGACCGTGTGAAAGAACCATGTACATGCAGTGTACTATTTATTTTCATGCCTATAAAAGGAGGGGTCCCCTCCTCCTTTCAACTCACCCCTCTCCTCCCTTCTCCTCTGAGCAGAGCTCTCTCAAGAGACTCGAAGGCTCTTCCTTCCATACCTTCTTCGTCAAAGCTCCGATTTACAATCTGTCAGCGGCTATAGGATCGTAAAGATGAGGCGGAACTTCCAAGATCAGATCCATTGTCTTTCCTTCTGCCTTTCATTTTCAACATCCACATGAGGAGGTTTTTCCGGGACCCGACATAAGTGACGGATTCCGACAGACGACTTCTGAGGTTGATCCAGGGGAGCATTGCGATCATAACCTATTGAAGTAGGGATCTTACCTTCGTCTCTCTATTTTGTACATCTTTTGGGGTCGGTATCCTCTTTTTTTAATAAGAAACAGTTGAAACTTTAAATAAATATAATAACTAGTTAAATAACAGCGTTGGAAAGTTTGTGATTGATGTTACTTTATTTTTATATCCTGTGATATATTGTTGTGAAATGAATACCCTTATGCCTACAGAAAATAAGTGTCGTTGGGGGCCTTTTCTTGCGCAATTAAATTTTCCATATCTTTCAAGACCATTTCTATGAATGTAACTTTGTGTAATGTGGAAATTGTTTAATAACGTAATGTTGGCTAGTTAAACGAAAATCTGGAACCCTTGTGTGATCACCCCGGTTAAACAAAATGGAATAATGAACATGTGGGTATTTCCATGGTTACGTGGCATGTGATGGGGGTGTTTTGTGGGTTTTTGTGGATCAGGTGAGCAGCGGGGATAGGGTTGACTTGGTTGTGGGTTGGTGTGAATGCTATGATGGTGATGGCAGTGGGGCTGCGATAAATGGTATTAAAGGGATAATGATGTACAAGATTTGGTGTGGTTGTGGTTATGATGTTTTGCAGCGGGGCTGCATGGATGGGTTTAAATGTGAACTGGCTATGGGTTTTGAATAATATATAAAAAGTGGAAGTGCTAATGAATGGTGGGTCATGGTAATGGAACAAGATTAATAATCAATGGGGTTGGTTGGTTGTTAAGAAGGACATTGTTGTGCTTCTTGTGTTTTCCCTACTTGATTTATGGATGACAGGGATATGTTTTATGAATGATCACTGTGGTTGGTTGTGGATAGTTTCCTAGTAGTTATGGAACTAAGTAATCTAATTCTACTAAAAACTGAAAACCTAAATGGGGTTGGGGTTGTTTGTTGTATGCACGCTTCGTGGTAGCAGTGCCAAGGCACGTGCTCAGTTTCTCTATTTAGAAGCCATAATTTGGGCTGAGTGGTTTCTATATATATACATATTTGTATCTTTGGTTTTTTATTGCACCTCTCCCATGTTGAGCACTTAATGCCCAAGACCCTTCGGGTAGGTTTTGATTGGGGTGGTTTTATCCCAAGACTCTTCAGGAAGGCTTATAGGTTATGATGGCTTGATGCAACCTTACACCCAAGACTCCTCGGGTAGGTTTCGATTGGGGCCCAGGTGTGTGCGGGCGGGATACGTGGTTGTGAGGCCCAGGTGTGTGCAGGCAGGGAGAGTGTGGCAGTGTCAGGACGTTCTCCATTAGGAAGAGTAGCTAACTAAATTGGAATGGTGTGGGGTACCCAATTTTCCTCTTCTTATATACTAATACCTGTTGTGATTGTGTTTTGGTGAGTGTGGCTAGTGAGGTTGGGTGGATAGATTTCCTTGATAGGTTTCTCCTATTGTTCTCATGGGACATTAGGATGTCTCCCCACTTGTGCATGAGATATTTAGGTTTACCTACTGAGTATACATGTATTCTCACCCTACGTTTACTTTCAGATTTTCAGGAGGACTACCGGGGCCATGCCGGACCCTACTATTCGGACAGTTGGAGTTGTTGCAGTTTCTGTACTCTTGTTTTCTATTGGTATTGTATTTTTGAGCATTCTTGTACTTGTACCTTGTTATAAAATTGTTTAAACATGCATGTCGGCTTGGTTTGGGTTTATTTCTATACACTTGTTCTTTTCCTTTTTTGGTGGTTGACTCGTCCTATTTTCCGATCCTAAATAATAAAAAGGGTAATGCCTCCCTTATTTGTGAAAACTCATACCCTTGGTGCAAGTCGCCACCCCGGAGCCTGCTGGATGTGGGACTCGGGGGTCATTATCTCCCTTTCACCATTTCCAGCTCAGGAGGGGCATCTTTGGTGGGAGGGGGTCATGACAGAATGGTATCAGAGGGATGGATGAGAGATAGGTTGGATTCTGGAGTTAGGCACGGTGAGGATTGCTTGGTATGGTAGAGCGACAATGTTAGTTAATCTTGGTGTGTGACATAGGTCAGGGAGGACCGTCTAGGACACGAGATTTTATGTCCCCCTCTGATCCGATTCAAGGACTCTGATCCTACCGAACGACCAAGTGAGGCTACATTGATTGCAGGGTAGAGACCCTAGGTAAGGTACATGCATCATCATGATTGTGTTTTACATGATTTGGTTGTTCTAGGAAAGAAATTGAAATAATGTGATAAAATAAAACCTTGAGAAAATTTCCATACTACTTGGGCTTAGGTGATCATTTTTTACCGTACAGCTATGGAACATGGACTTCGACCCCAGGTGGCTCAGACGGCTGAGGCCCTGCAGATCCAGGCAGTCGATCAGATGAGGATTGACCGAGAGAAGGAAGATAACCAGTGGCAGAAGACTCTCCGTTATTTCTAGTGGCATAACCTCAAGAAGTATGAGGGTAGTACTTCGGATACAGAGAAGGAGGGGTGGATTGAGAAGCTAGGAATCACTTTTTCCATGATTCGTGCTCCGAGGGAGTACTGGGTTCCACTAGTAGTCAGTCAGCTAAGAGGTGCGGTGCGACAGTGGTGGACGCTCAACCTCGGAGAGAGGATAGAGGCAGAGGTTCCATGGGATGACTTTGAGAACGAATTTTGAGAGAAATTCTGTTCTTCCATGATCAAGGTGGAGAAGCGGCAGGAGTTACTCTTCCTTCAGCAGGGGAGTATGTCAGTACGAAATTTGGGGATCATGTTCAAGTATCTCCTGTGCTTTTCTCCGGATCTCTTTCTGGATGATGAGTCTCGGGCTAGACGTTTGGAGGAGGCGCTTCGTCCTTCGCTCCAGTATTCTGTCATCCCCCTCACCCTTCCGACGTACATGGCGTTACAGAAGAAGGCAACGGTTATTGAGAGGATTCACTCGTTTGGAGGTGCACCGTGTAAGGGGTTTCATCCAGGTTTGTCGAAGGGGAAGGCATTCAGTAGCAGGTCTCTTGCGAAGGGACCTTCCAGGTTCAGGCCTGTCAGGAGCAGGCCCCAACAGTTCCATGTCAGATCTTCGGGTCCTCGTCCCTTTTTCACGAGCCCGGGACCGAAGTGTTTTTCTTTTGGGGGTTTCGGGCACGTTCAGAGTCGGTGCCCGACCCGAGCTCAATACAGTGGAGGTGGGCAGGTTCAGCGCCCACCTCAGCAGCAGCAGTTGTCGGCGAGGCCCTTCCAGCAGTAGAAGGACCATGCTCCTCAGAGGACAGACTTGGCGGGAGGAGGCCGACCTCAGGGTGCTCCTTAGTGACCTCTACCAGGGCATGGTCGGGGAGGTGGATGGCATCACAGAGGCAGAGGAGCTGGGCGTGGACAGTTACACGCAGTAGAGTTGACAGCTCCAGTAGGACCAGAGGTGGTGTGTGGTATGATTTGTTTGTTCAACACTCTTGTTTCTACTTCGTTCAATTCGGGAGCTTCATGCTCATTTGTTGCACCTGGTCTAGCCCATGTTTTGGGACTAGATGTAGAGAGTCTTTTCGTACCACTCGTGATGAGTACACCAGTTGGAGTCCAGACCAGCGTATCTTGTGTTTTCCAGTGATGTGGGCTGACGTTGGGACCACAAAGATCTAGTGGGGACCTTCTTCTATTACAGATGTAGTGATAAAATGTCATCTTAGGCATCTACTGGTTGTGTTCAGTTAGTTCCATTATCGACTGCTTCCAGAGAGAAGCCGCGTTCTCCAAGGTGGATGAGAAACATGTAGATTTTGTTGGCGAGAGGAGCTATCAGGTGGGAAGCCGGCATGCAGAGCCTCTTCTTTATTTTTTAGGCGGGTTATCATGGGTTCCAGTTGATATAGAGATGATGGATATCCCAGAGGTTGTTGGGGAGTTCCTAAATGTTTTTTCTAAGGAGGTTGTGACCCTACCCCCACCCCCCCCCCCCCCGATGTGATGTTGAGTTAGGGATAGACTTAAAACCTGGTGCCCGTCCGATTTCGATGGCCCCTTATCGGATGGCACCTTTTGAGTTTCGGGAGTAGCGGATTCGGATTGACGATCTGATGGAGAAGGGTTTTGTTCGAACCAGCGTGTCGCCATGGGGTGCTCTAGTTTTATTCGTGAAGAAGGAAGATGGTGGTCTCAGGCTATGCATAGACTACTGAAGGATGAACCAGGTAACGTTCAAGAACCGTTACCCCTCCCAATGATAGATGATCTCTTCGACCAACAGAGGGGAGTCGGTTGGTTTTCCAAGATTGATCTACGATCTGGATATCATCTGCTGAGGGTAAAGAATAGTTACATCTCGAAGACGGCTTTCAGGTGAAGGTATGGGCACTTCGAGTTTGTAGTGATGCCGTTTAGAGTTATGAATGCACCATCTGTGTTCATGGGACTTATTAACTTTGTCTTCCGGGAGTTTCTGGATTGGTTCTTCGTTGTGTTTATCGATGACATTTTGATTTACTCAAGATCAGAGGAGGAGCACTTTGAGCATCTCAGTGCAGTCTTGGAGGTCTTTCGACACCACCAGCTTTATGGGAAATTGTCGAAGTGTATGTTCATGACACAAGAAGTACACTTCCTTGGGAATGTGGTATCTCAGCATGGAGTGTCAGTGGACCCGTCGAAGGTGGAGGCCGTTGTTTCATGGGCGGCACCCAAGAGCGTGGTAGAAGTTCATAATTTCTTGGGGTTAGTAGGTTACTATCGGAGGTTTGTTTCAGACTTCTCTCGAGTTGCTGCTCCATTGACAACTTTGACTAGGAAGAACCATGTCTTCTTATGGAGCGAGAAGTGCCAGCATGCTTTCGACTACCTGAAGGAGAAGTTGGTCAGTGCTCCCGTACTCAGGTTGCCAGAGGAAGGGATGTTTTATGAGGTGTTTTGTGATGTTTCTAGCCTTGGTTTGGGGTGAATGCTGATATAGAAGAAGGGAGTGATATCTTATGGGTCTTGGCAGTTACGCCCTCACAAGCGTAACTATGCCACCCATGACCTAGAGCTTGTAGCAGTAGTGTTCGCACTGAAGTTGTGGCGACACTACATCTTTGGGGAGCTCTTTGTGGTCTTCTCAAATCACAAGAGCCTGCATTATATCTTCTCCCAGCATGACCTAAACTTGCGGCAGCGGATATGGGTCCTGTTTCTCCAAGACCATGACATTGAGATCTCTTACACTGAAGGTAAGGGAAACGTTGTGGTTGATGCCCTGAGTAGGAAGTCACACAAGTAAGTGGTTCGGGAATCCACTAATGCTTGGAAAGCAATGGGAGAGTTGGATGCCTTGCACTTGGATGCAGGGGTAGAGGGTGTTAGAGGCTGTTTGTTTCAGATGATAGTGCAATCCTCCTTGTGGCAGCAGGTGGTAGAGTCTTAGTGGTGGGACTCCGAGGCAGAAGTGATGCGGGATCATTTTGATCAGGGGAACGCTACAGAAGGATGGTCAGAGGACAACCGACATCGGATGCTTTTCCATGGAATGTTTTTTTTCTAGAGGCGATGCGTGAGGGAGTTCTCCGTGAGTTCTATAGCCCAGCCTTGGCGGTACATCCAGGAGTATCAAAAATGAACTGAGGCCTGAGGGAACAGTTTTGGTGGCCTGGGGTGAAACGGGCAGTGGCGGAGTTTGTGGCTAGATGCCTAGTGTGTTAGCAAGTGAATGCTAAACACCATGTTCTCAGTGGTTTGTTGCATCCTTTAGATGTCCCTGATCGGAAGTGGGATGAAATTTCAATGGACTTAGTCACAAGACTACCCAGAGGTCATGGTGGTTATGATTTTATCTGGGTGGTGGTGGATCGTCTGACGAAATCAGCTCACTTCTTAGCAATTAAGGAGTCAGGCCCAGTGAGTACCTTAGAAAAGAGGTACATAGACGAGGTTGTGTGGTTTCATGGAGTCCCAAAGACTATCGTCTCCGATTTGGATACTCGGTTTACCTCACGAGTCTGGAAGGGGTTACAACATGCTTTTGGCACCTAGCTTCACCTTTGCACTACTTTCCACCCCCATACCAATGGGCAGACAGAGCGGATTATCCAGACGCTAGAGGACATGCTGCGAGCATGCGTTCATGATTTCGGAGGGTCGTGGGTACGAAACATGCCTTTAGTAGTGTTTGCCTACAAAAACATCTTCCACTCTACTATTGGCATGGAACCGTTTGAGGCTTTGTATGGAAGGCCATGTCGTTCACCCATTTTTTGGGTATAGGTTGGTGAGATAGGTGCTCTTGGGCCAGAGGTAGCGTAGAGCACCACAGAGAATGTCCAGCTTTTATGTGAGAGGATGAAGGCAGCTCAGGACCTCCATAAGACTTATGATGATCGTCGGAGGATGTCATTGGAGTTCGGGGTGGGAGATCATGTGTTCTTGAAGGTTTCCCCTCGACGGGGGTAGCAGAGGTTTGGGAAAGAGATCAAGCTCTCATCTAGGTTCATCGGACCTTTTGAGGTGCTGAGGTGAGTCGGTAAGGTGGCATATCAGCTGGCCCTGCCACCTCAATTAGAGAAAGTTCATTACATCTTCAACGTCTCCTAGCTTCATCGATACTTACACGACGACTCTCACGTTATCGACTGGGGAGAGTTAGATATGGGAGACGACGTGACCTTCAAAGAATGACCATTTAGAATCGAAGATCGTAAAGAGAAAGTACTTCGTGGACGAACCATTCCCTTGGTTCGTTTGTTATGGAGGCATGGTGGACTCGAGGAGAGCACTTGGGAGCGGGAGACCTAGATGCATGCTCAGTACCTGGAGTTGTTTTGACTTATGTTTTACCTTTTTATTCTGAGCTTGTTTTTTTACTTTGTACCTTTGTTATAAGGAATGCTTGTCTTGTCAGTTGTGAGACCTTTTGTTTCCTTGTAATGTGTAACATGTCCGGATGTGTGGGGAAAGGGAAAAACCTGACCCTTAATCGAGATGCATTAATGTGGATGCGATTGAACCCGTGTGGGCGAGTCAGTGCCGCCTAAAGCAGATAATATCTCGACATAGGAAAAGGAATGTTCCCCAAACCACGTGTTCGGGTAGTGTGTGGGTTGTGCACTGTTGGGGGCAGTGTGAGTTGAAAAATCCTAATGTATGGAAGTGGGAAGACCCGATTCTTAATCGAGACACATTAATGAGGATGCGATTAAACCCGTGCAGGCGAGTCAGTGCTGCCTAAAGTGGATAATATCTCGACTTAGGAGAAGGAATTCCTAACACCTATAATTAGGGTTTTTGGTTGGGTTCCTGTAATTACGAGAACCCTAAGAGGTATCTTGTTGGGTTCCTCTGGGTTTGTTTTTGAATTCTTGGGGACAATAATATTTTAAGAGGTATCTGATGTAATGGCCCAGACCTCGCAAGCCCATTCCTTTGTCAAAAAGGAATCCACGAAGTGTTCTGGAGGGTAAATTGGACTTTCCCCACACATTCCAGAATTTCGAAACTACACGCCATGTACTCCCTTGCTGGGTATACCCCATGTTGAAGGTTGTGACCTTGCTGTGTGGAATAATTGGTGCATGTTGTGTGTCCAATACTACACGTCGTGTAGTCCTTCCCCGCATACACGTTACCAGTCAACGGCTGTGTGCCGTGTTGGAGCCGTGTCCTTTCCATGTGAAATAAATGAGTACACGCCATGTGTCCAGACTAGACGTTGTGTAGTCCATCCCCGCATATGCATCACCCTCAAACCGTGTGTTGACCAGTCAATGGCCGCAGAGCCATATTGGAAGCCATGTGTAGACTGTGTGAAAGAACCATGTACACGCCATGTACCATAAAGTACACGTCGTGTACTATTTCTTTTCACTCCTATAAAAGGAGGGGTCCCTTCCTCCTTTCAACTCACCCCTCTCCTCCCCTCTCCTCTAAGCAGAGCTCTCTCAAGAGGCTCGAAGGCTCTTCCTTCCATAACTTCTTCGGCTGAGCTCCGATTTACGATCCGTCAGCGGCTACGAGATCATAACAATGAGGAGGAACATCCAAGATCGGATCCGTTGTCTTTACTTCGGCCTTTCATTTCCGACTTCCACCCGAGGAGGTTTCCCCGGGACCCGATAGAAGTGACAGATGCCGACAGACATCTTCTAAGGTTGATCCGGGGGAGCATTGCGATCAGAACCTGTTGAAGTAGGGATCTTACCTTCATCTCTCTATTTTGTTCATCTTGTGGAGTGGGTATCCTCTTGTTTTAATGAGAAATAGTTTAACCATTAAATAAAGATAATAACTGGTTAAAGAATGGGGTTTGGAAGTTTTTTATTTCTTTTACATTACTTTTTATATCCTGTGATATATTGTTGTGAAATGAATACGCTTATGCCTACAGAAAATAATGGTCGTTGGGGGCCTTTGCTTGTGCAATTAAATGTTTCCCTATCCTTATAGACCGTTTATGTGAATGGAACTTTGTGGAATGTGGAAATTGGTTAATCATGTAAAGTTGGCTGGTCAAATGAAAATATGGAACCCATGTGTGATCACCCCAGTTGAACAAAATGGAATAATGAACATGTGGGTATTGGCTTGGTTATGTGGCATGTGATGGGGGTGTTTTGTGGGTTGTTGTGGATCGGGTGAGTAGTGGGGCTACGGTTGACTTGGTTGTGGATTGGTGTGAATGATATGATGGTGATGGGCAGCGGGGCTACGATAAATGGTATTAAAGGTATAATGACATACGGGAATTGGTGTGGTTGTGGTTATGATGGTTGGCAGCGGGTGTGCATGGATGGGTTTAAATGTGAATGGGATATGGGTTTTGAATAATAAATAAAAAGTTGAAGAGTTAATGAATGGCGGGTCATGGTAATGGAATTGTTTTAATAATCAATGGGGTTGGTTGGTTGTTAAGAAGGACATTGTTGTGCTCCTTGTGTTTTCCTAACTTGATTTATGGATGGCAGGGATTTGTTTTACGAATGACCATTGTGGCTGGTTGTGGAAAGTTTCCCTATAGTCAAGGAACAAAATAATCTATTTCTCCTGAAACATAATAACCTAAATGGGGTTGGGGTTGTTTTATGTATGCGTGCATCGTGGTAGTAGTGTCAAGGCACGTGGTCAGTTTCTCTGTTTAGAAGCCATAAGTTGGGCTGAGTGGTTTCTATATATATACATATATGTATATTTTGTGTTTTATCGCACCTCACCCATGTTGAGCACATAGTATTGAACACTCCCATTCCATGGGATAGGGTGTTTTCCCCTTAGTTACTAGATCCTTTTTGCTCCTTCTTCCCTAGGATGCGATGGCTTGAGGTGACCTTACACCCAAGACCCTTCGGGTAGGTTTTGATTAGGGTGGTTTTCTCCCAAGACACTACGGGTAGGATTATAGGCTATGATTGATTGAGGCGAACTTACACCCAAGACTCTTTGGGTAGGTTTTGATTGGGGCCCAGGTGTGTGTGGGCAGGATATGTGGTTGTGGGGTCCAGGTGTGTCCGGGCGGGGAGAGTGTGGTAGGGTTAGGACGTTCTCCGTTAGGAAGAGAAGCTAACTAAAGGGGAATAGTGATGGGTACCCAATTTTCTTGTTCTTATATACTACTACCTATTGTCATTGTGTTTTGGTGAGTGTGGCTGGTGAGGTTGGGTGGATATAATTCCTTGCTAGGTTTCTCCTGTTGTTCTTACGGTACATTAGGATGTCTCCCCACTTGTGCACAAGAGGTTTAGGTTTACCTACTGAGTATACTTGTATGCTCACCCTACGTTTACTTTCAGGATTCCAGGAGGACTACCAGGGCCGTGCAGGACCCTACTAGTCGGACAGTTGGTGTTGTTGTAGTTGTTTTAATCTTGTTTTCTTTTGGTATTGTATTTTTTAGCTTTCTTGTACTTGTACCATATTATAAAAGTATTTAAACATGCATATGGGCTTGGTTTTGGTTTATTTCTATACACTTGTTCTTTTACTTTTTTGGTGGTTGACCTGTCCTATTTCCCGATCATAAATAGTAAAAAGGGTAATGCCTCCCATATTTGTGAAAACTCATACCCTTGGTGCTAGTCGCCACCCCGGGGCCTACTGGGGGCGGGACTCGGGGGTCATTATCTCCCTTTCACCATTGCCAGCTCAGGAGGGGCATCTTTCGTGGGAGGGGGTCGTGACAATTTTAGGTATGAAAAAATGTTCTATATTTTTTAATCATTCAATTAATACATAAAAACCATTAATATATATTTCATAACGTTTTCATTTTATATAATGAAGTGATTGTATTCATAAAAGTATAAAATATATTTCATTAAATTATATGTAAAATATACATCATAATGTATTTATATAATACCCTTTAATCAAGTAGAAACAATCAAATCATATTAATTAAATTTAATAAAACAATTATATGTCAAATTTTAATTTGGTTTATTTTCAATAAAACCATAGAATTTCATATTAATAATTTTTTTTCCTTATAGAAATCCACATATAATAACAATGGTTTAGATCATGATTAGATCCCAAAAAATAATAATATATATTTAATTTTCAAAAGAATTAGATATTATGAAATGGAATATTTTCTTAGGCCACATTGTTCTTTCTGATTCAGTGACCTAAATAATTCAAAAAAAGAAAAAAATCATATAAACTAAGCATATTCTTTTTATTATAATAAAATTTTCATATCAATATATTACCCTAATACAATTTTGTTTCCGCTACAATCTCATGAAAAAAATTGTGTACACTATCATCACTATAAAAATATCTATTGAAAATAAGGTTTTTTTAGCATGTTGTATAATAAACTCTTCTTTTTCTACTATGAATCTCACCAACAATATGTTTTTCTATTATTATAATTTCACAGATGAATAAAAATATATGATTCAGAAAAAAATACCCTTGAAATTAAAATTTCGTACATATTTCAATATTAAATTTAATGAAAAAACAACATTAAATGATCATCACTCTCTACATTAAAACATTAACAAAATTAAAATTTCATTCATGTAATTTTCAAATCATATAGTTCTTTAATTATTCATTATAATGAATTAAATTTCATAAATAAATATTTTTACAAACAACATAATATTATTCTTTTGTCATACTCATCACCTTGATAGTCTTGTGCTACCCGCAACAATAGGATAGCTTATGATTCACATGATATTGAGTTTTAACTAAATGATGATGTTTTATAAATATATTTGTTTGAACATGATCATCATAACATACCATTTAAACTTACAAATATTACATTTTATAACTAAATGTTGAAAATTAACAATATTTGTTTTATATCAGATATAAAAATTGATTGAAAATTTACATAATGTTTGATAGAAGTTTTATATATTTGAAATGAATATTTTCTAAAAATATTATTTTTTTAATTTTTATTATTTATTAAATTTAATTTTTTATAATTTTTAAAGTATAACATTATAAAATATAAATAATGTTTTAAAAAATAAATCAATTTTTTAGGGAAATTTATTTTATATTCATTAAAAGATTCATTTTTTGATGAATAGTGAAAAAATAATGATTTTTATTTGAAAACAAGTTTTTATTTTAATTTAGTCATAATATAATGTATATTTTAAATTGATATTAAAATAAAAATACTTAAATTATAAATCCATTAAACTAATTTAAAGAAAATTTAATGAATTTTAATATTTAATTTATTTATGAAAACAATGTGAAAATTTGAACATTTTCTCTAAAAAAACCTAATATCTCATCAATCATGTTGAAGTAGTTTTAAAACCTAATTATTATCTATATCATTGCATGAACGAGATTACTTTTAATTTTTTTTCCCAATTATTTGAATTTATTTAAAAATGGTGTATTCTATATTTAGAATTTGAATAAATTAAATTTTCTAATAATTTTAAAAAAACTAGCGAAAATCAATAATATAAATAGTAAAAATTATTTATCATGGTTATGTTAAAATAAGATATAAATGGGGTTAATATAAAATGATAATGTTTAAAAATAACCTAAAACATATCCAAAACCAATTATATTTACATAACCTGATATTATGTATTAATTGATTGAGAGTGGTCTATTTTGGACCCAATCGGTATCTTAAATATATGGGTACACATTTTTTTCCAAACCATTACAAGGGAACCACACAATGCATTTATTAAATTATATTACTATATTATATTCTTAAAACCGGAATAATTGTTTTTTAAAATAAAACAATAACCCAAATAAATTAAAATTTTCAATAATATCATTTTTGAATCCCTTTTTTTCATAAATCCTACCACTCATGGATTCTGGTGCAGGCTTAAGGAAGATACTCGAAGAAGAAGAAACGATCATCAAAGAGAATTTGGGTTTTAGTATTTTAACTCCTTTTTAATTTCGTATTAAACCATGGTTTTATAATATCCTGATTATATTAGGAATATGTTTATGTTTTGTGTTAAGAGAATAACCTAAAACTATATTCGCTTCAATAAAATGTTTCCTTATGTTATTTTTAATCTGTATCGTGGACATCCGCTTTATGTACCAATGTCATTTTTATTCCATTAACACCTTTCAAAGTAAATTTTAATTTTGTATTAATGTTTAATATATTATTTGTAAGATTTTATTATAATTATGTTATTTTTATAGCAGATACTCTCAATTTTTTTGGAATATGATAAGTTCGCGAATGTGTACGGTAGCTTACAACCCCATGATGTGATCTTATTTGTTCCCTCATTATATAGAAGGTAATATTGATGGTTTTGGTGATAATTTTTTATATCTAAGAAATAAAATTTTATTCATTGATTTTTATTTACCATTTACATTTCATTCTTTCAATCCGACAAAAAATAGAAACAACGTTCATGTATATATACTTCATACCCTCTCTATGGATGATATGTTTCAATTTCTATTACTAAATTTTATGGATTACTATAAATACATATATAATTTATTTATAATTTATTTATATAATGGTTAAAAAAATTATATGATTAAATACAAAAGAAATTAACATTACCAAAAATAACACATCAAAACATATGATAAGTAATAAGGGGTTGTTACTGAAAACATAACATTTTAATGGAACTGTTATTAAATGAGTAAGAAAAAACATAAGAAAATCATATATGGAATGATATTAATTATTATTTATCTATAACTTATTTATAATAAACATATATTTATTATGCTGGAGGTTTCAACCTGTATGATTGATTTGAAAAATTGATTAGAATGATTTTGTTATAACTATTATTTTTCTGTGTGGTACATACCATAATCATCATGTGTTTATTTTATGTGACATAAAAATTAAGAGTGTATTAATAATATGAAAATTATAATTAAAATAATTTGTATTTACATATTGATTTTATCATATCTCTTTCTATCTGTTTAGGGACCAAAAGTTACCAAATCGTTAAGGAATTTATGTCTTAATTTTCCTTATTTGAGACATATATTTGGTTATGAATCTGTCATCATATAGGAGCTGAATATAAATCCCATTTGACAGTAATTCCATTAATTTATTAATTAAAATGAAATTTTATGTTTCATTTGTCCTTATTCTTTTATTTTTATTTTTATTCAAAGTTACCAATGTGATAACAATTTTATGTTACAATGTCAATGTTTATCTAGATTAGTTTTCATTATGTTTCAAATGATAAATTATTATATTGGGTCTCCCTATTAATTCATCAGTTTTATTATCCTTTAGTTTTCATGATATTTCAATGTAATTGTATAATTTTTTCAATATCTAGTACTCAACAGAAGTAATAAAATGTTTTCTGATAAACTAACACTATTTATCAAATCTGTGGAATACTTGTCTTTATTCAAAAATCATGTTTTCTAAAAATGATTTCATGAATAATTACTTATTAACCATTTTATAAAAAAAATTTATTTGGTATGTTTTTAATTTTTTATAAGGATAAAATAACATGATTCTTCATATCTCATTTAAAATATTGATTATGTGGATTTTATAAAAATTCCAAATAAATCATTTTCTAACATGCATGACATGAATAGATCATCCTTATTGTCATGAATTATCAATTTTCTAAGCACCACTTATAGTAATTAATTTTTTTTCATTGAAAATAATTAATGGATTAATAATTATATTAAATTATATTTAAATTTCAATTGATATATTTTCATATTTATTTTCAAAGATTATTATTTCCAAGCTATTTTTATGTTATAAAAAGTAATTTTCCCTGATATTTATACTCCTCATTAAATTTTCCATGTGATTCATAATTCATAGTTATTTAACATATAATATGAATTCAGTTTATGTAATTTATGATTTAATGTGGATATGAATGAAGGATACAACACGTATTTGTTCCATAAATGATTTATTAATAAAATATGTTAATGTAATTGGTTTCCCATCAATGAGATATACCATGATAAAATTATTAAGAAATAAGATAACGTTTTCATGGGTTATGATACAATGTATTAATTTTTTTACTAAACCTTTAATTTTTAGAATGTTTTTGATATGATGAAATTTTTATCAATCATATTTAATTTAATGTTTTATGATATAATAAATTTTCCACGAAAATGTTCCACACATATGTATGATTTTAATTATGTGTAGGGTGTGACGTATTTCTCCCTATAATAAATTGGTTAACAATAAATGTTATACAAGCTTAGAGAAAATATAGGTGGTTTGTGCAAGACTTAAAAAGAGGATACACTGCTAGTTATCCAAATATCTAAATAGGTAATAATGGATTTTATCTTACACTTGAAATAGGTAAATTTGTGGTTAAATGAAGACTAAAATGTTATGCATGTTTTTGTATGTATCAACTACATAATTATTTATATGTTTATGTGTATTAAACAAATCTATGTCTTAAGCCAATATTATTCTCTCATGGATCAAGTTATTTGATTCCATTATAATTCATGTTCTATAAACATACAATCATTATTCCAATACTCAAGATTATGACTTGTGATATGTGAGGTATTGTTTTAAAATGTTATTATAATGATATCATACCCTTACTTTCATGTTATTCATATATATATCACTTTTTAACACTTACTTGGAATCTGATCTCACACATTATTATGTTTCCTTTCCAATGGTTATGAAGAAATGTATTACATATGATATTTCTATGAAGGGTTATGGTGATAATGGTAGGATATGTTTTTGTTTAACTATTGATCATTTATTTATTTCTATTTTTCAATTATAAGAAACTATTATGGTCTCTAGGTGTCTGTTTATCTATTCTAATGAGTATTTATAGAAAATGGTGTATTATCTTTATATGCTAATCCAAGTTCACTATAGTTGTTATAAGATAATAGGTTTAGTTAAACAGAGAAAAATATAATGATAAAATAATATTGTGATTCATAAGTACATTTCTAAAGATACATTTATAGATTATTAAATGTATAGAAAATATCCTAGAATTTTGTTAAAAGATGCAGTGAGTAGTATATAAGAAATTATATAATTATCTGGACACTACATGTAGATGTGGCCCTTGAATAGATATACTTACGGGTAAAAAATATTAAAAAGATACATTTATCTATAAACAATCTTCACCTATTTTATGAAAATGGAAATTATAGCACATCATGTTCAACAATCATAATATATAAATTGGAAAATCTAGAATCACAAGATAAACCATCATGATAGATTTAAATAGATAATTACTATAATTAACTAATGATAAATCAATAATGACTTATATTAATAAATGTGCCATGATTTACACATTGTATAAGTAATTTTTTATGATTATTCATTTCCCATAATGATTATTATTTCTTACACTATGCTTTTGAGATTTTCTCAATAGATGGAACCTAAAGGAACCCTGCTAATGTTAAGTACAATGGAAAATTAAATGATTTCCTTCCTTTGTATCCTATAATTTCGGGATCAATAATGAAATTTCTAGTTTCTTTTATGACACAACGATCTCTTGATTTGAATTATGCTAGAAAAGCAATTGATTAAAGGAAAGAACAAATTTATTTTGATTCCTTGTTGATGCAACTTCATAATTCATTCAGAGGGACTTCTAAAACACTAGTTGATGTAAATGGATCAACATCAGTAAAAATATATTTTTCATATTTCTATTGTAGGAACACAAAAAATTAATTATTAATATCTACAATTTGGATGAGTAAGTAGATAAATGGTTGAATATTATCAAGAATATGAGGCTACATGATGAAATTTACTCGGTGTATTAAGATGAGTTCAATAAATTATTTTAAAATAACTAATATCCTCATATTATTCATAAAAATATTGAGAGGGAGGTACATGATTTAATGAAAATTGACGATGAATTTTTTTGTACCTATGAGAAATTTTTTTACTAGACTTGTGAGGTATGTTTATGGTATTATCATTCGAACAAAAAGTTAGGTTTATTGATTCTTAAATGTATTAAAACACTATATTCTAAGGACATTAAAAATAAGGTTATTGAGTAGAAATGAAGATATTGTATGACATGGTATCAATGTGAAAATGGATGTTGGAGTTATTTATCAATTTAATGGTTTTTATGGGAAGAGAAAAATAGATGTTAAAGGAAAATATAACAACCACAAGTATAAGAAGATAATATTTCATTTTTTATCAATGTGTGGACATAATAAAAGAGTAATATTTTATAAGAGGAATAATAAATGTTTTAATTGTGTAAGGTAATGTCATCAAACAATTGATTGTCAAACAGATGGGAAAAATTTGGCTAACAATGTGAATATAATGAAAGCTATAAAAAATGATCCACCAAACCTTAAATTTTTCTAATGAAAGGTATTTGGTAAGTATATAAACTAATTCGAAAAATCTAAAATTTAATGAAATTGATATGTCTTAGAAATGTCTAGAGATGATAGATAGAGGGAAATATCATTCTATCATTGTTTCTAGGTATGTGTGTTTTAATTAATTGGTGAAATATACCCATACCATCCACTCGAGAAGTAAATTTTTTTTATTAGAATCGTTATCTAAAAATTATTTCATATCTAAATATTGTTTAAATAGTATCATGATTAGAACCAAATTATTAGATGCAAAATTAGAAATTTGACCCTCTAATTGAATGACTACAACATATCACGATTATGATTCCTCTTTCGTTGAAGCCATTAGTAATGTAATTCCAGAAAATATAATCATTCATCCACTTGTTGAATTTAATGATACATTGTGCCTATATTTTATTATTCTATATTAACACCACATCCAATTTTTAGTAATGAATTATTAATTTGATACTCCAAACAATCCTATAATCATTTATAGATGTGACGATAAGTATGAACTTATTATTTAGAGCACATCCATTGAATTGATATTAAGGGGAGACTATGTCAAATGTTTGGGGAGTAACATGACAATAATGATATTAAAATTGAATAGAAATTTTTTTATATCATTTGAGAATATTTTCCTAGCCTTCCCCCTAAATGAGATGGTGAGTTCTCAAAATAACTCATACTTGGATCCATACTAATTTAAAATATTTCTTATTAAATGATCTCAATTGATTTATCGGAATTGAGGATAAAAATCTAGGAAAACAATGATAATGGATTCATTTTGACATGTCTATACCCTTGGGTTGAAACTATTATTTTTAAAAGAATATTTGTTAATGGATAAAATAATTTGATTATCAGAAGGTGAACTACAACCGATTTATGAAAAATATTCATCTTTAACATATTGAGGACATTTTATATCAACTTCGTGGAAATCAATACATTTATAGGATTGAAATTTAATCTAGAAATCATCAATTTTTGGCCATGATGTATGATATACCCAAAATAGAATCCCCTATATGCTAAAGACACTATTAATATATAGTTATTCTATTTAGTCATACTAAATCCATGATTATAATTTTGTATTTAATGAATATGGTCAATAGAGATTTCATTGATGGGTTTATGGGTATTTATATAGATGATATTATTTAACCATTGAAGATAAATAAATACCCTAAATACCACATTATAATTGTACTAAATTCTCTATGGAAGGATAAATTATATGAAAATTAAATTTGTGATATTATTTTTCTATACATGGATTCATTTGTTGGGTTGTATAATATGAAGAGAGGTTATATTGGTGGATCCATCAATGATCGAGATTATTTAATTTCTTCCCAGACCACCAATAGTGAAAAAGATATTTGTTATATTGGATTACCTTTATATTATCAATATTTTTTTATAATTTCTCATCATTATATAAATATAAAACCATGAAAACATATAATGGATCCATGTTTTTCTAGATATATGAATGTGAAAAAAAGTTCATGGAATATAAGGGAATATTAGTCTGTACAACTATTATTAATTTTCCATGTACTAGATAAGGGTTTTAAATCTATTATGATGCCTCAAATAAGGGATTGAGATTTTTTCTTATATATAATGATAGGGTTATATATTATGACTCATGTAAAATTATTAATAATGAGTAAAATTACACAACACGTAATTCAGAGTTAGTTGTAGTAACTTTTTCAATCATGAAATGAATGTATTATCATTATAGAAAAACTATGATATATATATATATACAGTTCAGAAAAGTATAATGTACATATTCACATAGAAGGACATGAATATATGTAATATAATATTGAATGATAAGAATAAATATTATTAATTATCAATATATTAAACCCCTGGGAAAGAGAAAAATGTGGTTGATTATTTGAGTCGAAACGATAATTCTAGCTCATACATGATGGGGATAACAAAAGATCTCATATTTCTAAATTCAATTGTATGGATATATAATTATTGGGGGAAGTTGGAAAATATTAAATTTATCAATTTAATATTTAATCATCTATCCATGTCAATATTAAGGTGGTATGAAAATAATATATAGGTCTCTAGAGGAAGGTTAGGAATCTTCCCGAGTTTAATCATGATCATGATTGAATGATAATGTTTAGGTACCATATATGTTATCCATCCTTAAAAAATATGAAAAAGGATTTAATTGAGGAAGATCATAGTTCTTCATTCTAGATTAATATAATATGTATGAATATGTATTGACATTTATTATAGTATTTGTGGTGGGACAGAATAAAGAGAGATATTGAAAAGCTTCAATCATGGTTCTTGTTATACCAATAAGATCTAGGTGGGTGAAAAAATCCTAAGGGGATTTCACATAAAATATTGATAAGATAACGAAAAATGATAAAAATCACAATGGATCTTTTCATTAGACTCTCAATAAAGTATACATGGAATAAAAAAATATGGTTTATATTTTACCTCTATACAAATTCATCACACATCATCACTATCAGAAAATAATTATCTCTACATATTTTTTTCACGATATTCATTACAGTAATGATAACATTTCAGGGAATACAAAATTATGCTGTGTTTAATTGGGATCTGGGGATTAGCGCAATGTTATGGTGAATTATTATATAAGTTCTTGGTACATACATTAGTTTTTGAACATCATATCATTATAAGACTAATGGTTAGTCTGAGAGAATAGTAAGCAACATTGGGGAAATAATGAGATTTTTTTATTTATATTCCCAATGTGGTTGAGATCAACATTTTCATCTATTTGAGTTTTCATATAACAATATTTTCAATCCAGACTTCATATGGATCTTTATGAAGCACTATATGTATTGAAATTTAGAGATACATCCTTTTGAAATGGATATAGAGAAATAATTATTTTGGGACCATAGATTACTGAATAAAAAAAGAGAGAGTTAGGGTCATTCAACAATAAATTAAGGTATCTATGGTTCAGTGGATATTTAATGATAAAAATCGATCATAAGATCTATAATTTTAATTTCATGATAATTTATTTTTATGAATGTCTTAATGGATGATGTTTATATTATTTGAGAAGGAATAGAAACTAATCCATTTGCATATTATTCCTATATAAATTATTGATCATATTTGGAAGGTATCATATTGCCTGGTGCTTTAGCAAAACCACGTTCATTTCCATGATGTGTTCCATGTATCTCCCCAAAATAATTGAATACATAAACCATAACATGTACTAAACTCAAAGGCTATACCACTAGAGAATTATTCATTTCATGAGAATCAACTAATAGAGACTAAGGATCATACCATTAAATTTATACAAAAAAAACCACTCACCTTGTCAAATTTCTATTTTGAGACAACCAGTTTGAGGAAACTACATAGTAACAAGAGGATATTATGAGGTATATGTATCCGGATTCTTTATTTAGAGAGATAGTTATCATGTTCAAAATTCATTCTATGCTGGTAGATTATAAATCCCTATATATTTTTGACTTTTTATTTTTAATAAATTAAATTTATTTGATAATTGTCAATAAATGAAAAAAAATGTAATTTTTTATAAAATTCAACAGCATGTTAAAGTTGTTTTACATAAAACTGTACATCAGAATGAGCTTTGGTTGACGCTGAGTTTTACAAAAACCACGATATATTATTAATATAGTTATAAAAACATAGCCATTATAACCAATCCATTATTCATATAAATATTAATAAAAATAATTAATTTTTAAATATTAATTTTAATTTATACATATAAATTAAATTTATTGATTAAAATGTAATAATTTTTTGGTAAAATATTTATATGTTTATAAAATATTATTATCTCAAAAAATGTATGTAATTTAAACATTTGAACAATAATAATGTTATTTTATCATAATTTTATAAAATTAATTATATAAAATGAACATAATTTATGAAATTTGTATTTAAATTTTATGATATGGTTAATTTTTTTATTTTTCTAGAAAAATTCCTTTTTTGATCAATTGTTAAAAATACTGAATTTTAATTTATAACACCCAATTATTTTACTTTATTTATAAATTTATGATATATTTTAAATTAGTATTATAGAAAATGTAGTTCAACAATAAATCCATTAAACAAATTTATGTTATTATAATCATTTTTACATTTCTTTTTTATATAAAAAGATTATAAACATTTAAAAAATTTCTATTTAAAATCAGCATTCCCCTCACACATACATGATTAATTTTGAATTATCATTTTCAAATTCTGTGAATATAAAAGGGTAAAATTGATTAAATATTTTTTAATTGTAAGAATTTATAATATATAACAATGTCAACATGATATTTTACTAAAATTAGTATTAAAAATGGTAAAAAGAATAAATCATTCAATGTACAACTGGATTTATCGTGGGATACACTAAAATGATAATAGTTAAAATGACCTATAAAATTTACTAAACCAAATTGATGGATAATATTTGATCATATATTTTATAGTATAATTATTAGTTGATTTTGGATCATTGCGTGGTGAAAAAAAATGTGGTTACACATTTGTCTTTCCAAACATTTACATGTATCCCTCTCACATCACATATAAAAGGCTACACACTCACCTCCATTCATCACAACATAAAACACAATTGATTCTAGAAATACCTAGAAAATTAACTTTAAAAATTACATAATATAATATTTTAATCCTTCATTTAGAAATAAATCTATCATTGTATGTATTTTTGTTCAAACCAAGGAGGATTATGAAAGAGGAGGTCATATTCATCAATGCTCATTTTTATTTTCATTCTTCCTCCCACCCCTTCTTTTCTAATTTAAACATTATAATGTAATGAGAACAATTTATTCAATATAAATATATTATATTATGTAAATGGAATTACGTAAAACCATCTCTACATCCATCAAATGGATTATCAAATCATCATCCATGTGTATGGAATACTACCACATGGCGAACTGATGTCTTTCATTTTTCAATTACCAACTCCCATAGATGCTATTAATGATGTATTAAATATTTATATACAATAATTATAATATTATTATACACATTTAATAATTATATTACACATGAATCCATACCTCTTATTTTGAAGATATATGATAATGTAGCTCTTGTCTATAGTGGACTACCGCCTCATAAAACAACAAGATTTATTCATGATTTAAATTAGAGGTAATGATGTTTCATTTAATTAAAAAATGTAACATATATGACATAAATAAATTTTATATTGATTATATATCATCTAATATATTTTATTTTTTTCCAAAAAAAATTACCGAAATAGTATTCATGTGTTTGTACGACCTATTATCTCTATTAATGTTGTATTTAAATTTCCATCACTAAATTTAGTTGATTACTCAGGTTAAATATAAAATGGATATATATATAATTTTTATTTAAGTGAAAAAATTCTTTATATTATGTAATCATTTTAAAAATATGTGGATAAAAAAATAAAAAATAAAAACATATATGTAAAATAAAGGGATTATCTCCCATAACGTAACATTAATAGTAAATTGTTAATAAATTTTTAATAAAACACCACAATAAAATCATATATGGTAATATATATATATATATATAGATTTATAATGAACTTATATTTCTTATACATGATTTTTGAACAAGTACGACTGAATTCAAGAATTAAGGTAAAGGATTTATCTTTCACATTTATTTTTATGTGAGACACATTCCACATCACAATGTGTTGCATTAATGTTATGTATATACTACCCATTATATTATTTTATTATAATAATAAACTAATGTAATTTTATATTAATATATATTTTATAATATCTCGTTAATGGGGTTTAAGGTTCAAATGATACCTAATAAGAATGATATTTCATCCAATTTATCTATCAATGAGTCGGATGTTTTATTATGCACATGTGTTCATTTATGAGGTGTATATACAACTCATTTTACATGTAATATCACTAATTAATTTATGATGATGATTTTATAAAAATAATTAAATTGTAATATTTCATTACAATTAGAATTAAAATTTACCAAAGGGGTAATAATGTTATGTTATAATCTCATTGTTTATTTGGAATGTTTTATATTATGACTTTAATGAATAATTATTCTGAAATACCTCACAGTAAAATCCAAAATTTTAATTTATTATAGTTATTCATTATATTTTTATGCAGTATTACCACTTATCTAATCATTGTTAATTAAAATAATTTTTAATTTTTTAGAAGAAACATACAATATTTTCCACCTTGGTCGAAAACTAATTTCACATCCAAAATATTGTTTAAAAAAAGTATGTTTTTTATTCTCAATATTATTTATCAATGATATTTTTACCCATTTTTTTATTTATAAAAATTAAGAGGAATCTTCTAACATTTTTCAAAATAATTATCATTTCTCTTTTATAAGAAATTTTTAAAGAATATATTTTCATTAATAAAATGATATGAATGGTATTTCCCACTGTCATGAATGCTTAATGATTTCAATATTCCATAACATTATATAATTTTTATTTTAAAATAAAATATTTTATATTTTAATTTTTTTAAAATTATTTGCGAATAGTCCTTTAAACTTTTTAATGTATATTTTAAAAGAAACATATTTGTAAAATTTCTTTTCAAAAAAGATATTTTTTATGAAATGATATCATCCTTAATAAACATTACATGTGGTTTCACAATAAAACTAATTTTCCATCTAAGATGGCCTCCTTTTATGTAACTTTTCTTTTAATATAAATATGCGCAAAAGATAAAATAATTTATCTTTCTCTCAATTTTCTATAATGAGAAGACGTTTATGCATACATTTTCTCATTGATGGGATATACCATGATGAAATTATTATGAAATCCATTTCATTTACCAAGGATTATACTATTAATAAATGATAAAATTAGTATGAAACATATATCTATTACATTGGTTATTAAATGATGAAATGTTTAGGAAACCCGTGTAATTTCTAGATTATATTATGATGAATGTTCTATGATCTGAAGCTATTCAAACATATGACTTCAATTATGTAATGGGTGGGACCAATATATCTCAATAATGCATTGGTTAGTGATTAATGTTATACGATCTCATAGGATATACATGTGGTTATTCCAATCATGAAATACGGGGGCATGAGAGGTTAGCCCAATAACGCAAGGGGGATACACGGGAGGTCATTTAAAGCATTAAAAGGAACATGGTCGTTTAGACCAATGTAAACATGTCATGAATGTCTTGGTTAGTATCCTTGACATGTTATTTTTTATACTTATGTGTATTCCATGAATCTATGACCAATTCCAATATATGCTTTCATTAATAATTTACTTGATTTATATATGATACATGTGTCATGGATTTCCAATATTTATTCCCGGAAACATGATTATGATCTTTAATATTCATCGTATTGTTATAATATTTATTATCATGTCATAATACCATTTTTTGATGTTATGCTTACTTATCTCCCTTTTTACACTTTTATTTTGAATAAATATTCAATATGCTTCTCTTCCCAATGTTATGAAGAATCATATTACATTTGTAATGAACTGGAATTTTCAATGTAATTTTTTATATTATATGAGAGTATTACGAGTCCAAAAAATTGATGGTGTGTGATTCCATGAACTGAGGTGCCCAAAATGAATTTCTGAAATTTTTTTCAAGTACGTTCAGTAAACACACGAGCTGTGTCTTGTAACATTTGAACCGGTGCTCATAAATGAAATCTGAGTACACCGTTGAACTCGCATAGCCTATTTCAGATTAAGGAGACCTTTATCTGGATCACAATAAGTCGAGCATGGAAATTAGTTTTCAGACATTTTGTGGGAGAAATTAAAATAATCAAGCATTATTTTATTTTTGATATTGAAACCCACCAGTTTTAATCTTAATTATGGGTAACACACGAGGGTGGGCGGGCATTTAATGATGGGCATTAAATTCCCAGTTATACAAAATGTGTAACAACATCCATCTTTAATTAATCGTATTGATTATCTTATAATTAATGAGTTAACTTTTTAATTACCGGTTATTTTATTAACTCTTCTTGAGGGTGGTTTTTCCATTGGAAAAAGGGAGATGAGAGATTTATTGAAGAACACTCTAAAAAAGAACATTCTCTAACAAAGGAGAACCTCCAATGAAAAATGACATCCAAACGAGGAACCGACTTCAGAATCGTCTTTCGGGAGCAATGAAGGCCGAATTACCCTTCATAGACTACCTCTTCTTCCTTAGTACACCTCCATCAGATGATCTATGTAGGTGTTTTACATTTAATTTGGATTACATCATTTTTATTTGATTTTTGTTATTCTGAATTCACAACTTTGATGGCCAAACAAACATGGTTTTCATCCCGCACATATACCTTACCCCAATTTCTTCGTTTTTGGCGCATTCTTCCAGCATTATTCAATGCCAAATAATTAATGATTTTGGAAACACAATGTTTTTCTGAGCGTGACATATGGACATCGAGCCCTCGACACAAGGATCGTGAATATTGGAATGAAATAATTTTTAGGCTGGGAATAACGCAATGATGGGTCGTAGAAGAAGGTTGAAGCTAACACCAAGGCGACCATGATGAAGGTGGGTGGAGCATGTATTTGCCACCGGTTGACTAGGAGGTCACGACACGTCAGCCTTGGAAGGGTAGGGCGATGCCCATCATCCAGTCAGCCGCTTGGCCAAGCAGGGGTGCATGTCTGTGCCGCCAGAGCTGGAGGCCATGACCACTTGTTCGTGGTGGAGGCTGGAGGGTGGCGGTCACTCGATCGGTCGTAGGAGGACACCAGCATGTGTCTGTTCCACTTATAAGAGAACCGGTCTGCTATTCCAGTTGGCTACATCATGCCGAATGGGACTCCTCCGGCAGTCTCCCGCCTCATAAGTGTGACCGAACAATCATCTGGCAGTTCGGATTACCGGGGGGGGGGGTGGGGGTGGGGATCCCCCTCAGGTTGCGTCTAGGGTGGACCCCACCAGGTTGGTCCACCTGACCGTGGGATGGGCTAGGTCACTCCCTTCTTGGGGCGGGCCGGACCATGACCCAGCAAGCCATACCCGGACTGGTTCAGATTAACAGGAACCAGGGTGGGTGAGCCCCAACTTGGTTGGGAGGGATCGGTCCGACCGGGTCTGACTGGACTCTGGTACATCTAGACCCAGTTTTTCCTTTGTGCAATATCACGAGAACTAGGTGTCGGTTTGAAAAACCGTCTATGACACAAGAATCCTTGGATCGAGAAGGCCATTCTTTTATACTCCACATGAGTTTCGGATAATTTTGGATTACATTAGGGTTGTATAGAACACAGTATCCAACCAGGCCCTCAGAGTAGAAACACTAATATCATAGAAACCAGGTATCCGATTAACACGTCGAATGTTGCATTCGTTCGCTTATGATGTGACAGACCATTGGGATACATCTTTTTGAGACATCATGGTGGACAAGGTATGACATATATCTCGAGGGACATATTCTATGGAACACGAGCACACCAGGTGTGAGGAATCCAGGGGAAAGCAGTTAGGCGGAGAATGAAGACGTATAATACGAAGGTTATTTACCGATTGACTATAGGCGAGTCGGATCCTATGTGGGTCATTACGGGTTTTAGTACATATCAATCCTATGTGTGTCATCGCTCAACGATCATATGTGGGCCATCCCTTATTTATCCTGTGTGGGTCAGAGCTCAGCGATCTGGTGTGGGTCAGAGCATACTGATCCTGTCTACGTCAGATCATATGTGGTTCCGTGCATCCCGATCATATGTGGGACATAACCTATGTGGTTAATTGAGAGGTCATGCATGTATCGATCATGTGTGGGTAACAGTAAATATAATCAGTAGTAGTGCCTCTTGACTGAATAAGATGATCTATCTTCGAGACTAATCATCTATACTTTTATACTTCACTTATACATGTGTCAGATGAGTCTTATGTATTCATGGTGTACCTGTGTGGTACGGAATCTTCGTGGTGTACCTGTGGGGTACTGAATCTTCACGACGTACCAGTGTGGTAATATATCATTGTGGTGTTACCTTTGTTCGATTCTTCTCTCATATTTGTGATGAGTATATCTTAATAAATTAGGTATATGTATCGACATATACCTATGTAGGTGTGAATATTGTTTCCAAGATTTTTGGTTTATAATTTGTAAATTAGAGTGACCGTCGGGGGTCTCGGGGTCCCTACTGAGTACTGCTATACTCACACCCGGATGGGCTACACCCACACCTTACTGTGTCTTTTGAAGATGATAGACAGCGTTGATCGAGGACGAGGGTACCAGGTCTGGCGACTGTTCAGAGGTGGACCTCAGAAGAGGCATACCGCAGAGACCACCATACAAGAGTTATACCTACCCTTCAGGTTGGATTCTTAGTGGGTGTTCACAGAAGTTGTTTTCTTTTTTACTTGGACTTTCCAATTTTAACTGTACTTTTCTGTTGGGCTTGTATTATGACCACTTTACATACTGTACATAATCTTTTTACAATATAGATTACTTTGTACTTGTAACATTATTTGTTATTTTTTGTGTGAGTTTATAGTTTATAAATGTAATTCCTTCTCAGTTTTAGGGATATTCTATTCTGGTGCTAGTCGTTAGCCTCGGGCCAATGGAAGACAGACTTGGGATAGTCACGGCACGGGACCTAGGGGATGGGTAGTGACAAATTGGTATCAAAGGATTTCGGTTCTATCGAAGAACTATGAATTTGATATTTTATATATGGAAATAGTGTTATGTGTGATGAGTGTGGTTTTCAGTTTGGGGAGTCCAGTGTTGGCGTGGAAGTTGACATATCTATACATTGGGACCCAGACTTCTGATTTCTGAATCAGTGCATGGAAACATTTGTTGCATGATTATAATTGAAATGTTTTCTTTCTGATCTCTTTGTGTCAGCTCAGTAGGTATAACTTGTTAACCATGGTTCACCAGTATCATCGCAGGATGCCTCCAAGTAGAGAGCCATCCATGTTTCTGGGTAGAGTATGTGATGACCGCCCACCAAGCGATGAGGCTTCAGAGCATGGCTCCCGTAAGGCATTTGTAACACTGGGTGGTGTCCTAGCTGCACCACTACCCATTGGGAAGATGATTCCACCAGCCCCAACAGCAGAGGGTGTATGCCACTTGAGTGAATTTCATGAGTTATAATGGTAGAGGCCACCGAGGTTCCAGGGAGAGATAGACCCACATTCGACTGAGGACTGGCTGGAGTCCATGGTTACAGTTTTTCTACTAGTAGGGACACCAGCCGATCTCATGGGGATCCTTACCCCCAATCTTCTTCAGGCAGGAGCATGCAGATGGTGGAGTATGATTCTCAATGTTCACGACGAGGTCACTCTATCTGAGTAGACTTCTAGATCCTTTTCAGGGAAATAATCGTACCAGAAACATTACACTCAGTGCGTATATAAGAGCTTCTCCACATGATGTAGGGTAGCATTACTATGGATCATTATACAGTGAGGTTAACCATACTATAGTGCAACTCCACTGACATGGTGCAAAACCTTTTCTTCAGGGACCAGACCTTTGAGAAGGTTTTCTGATGGGAGATTAGAGCCTCAAAGGTATCTCTCATCATTCTGATGCAGGCATGGGTGCTTGAGCCGTCACGTTTGGTGGAGAGCTTCTTAGTTGAGCAGGCACAGACAGCGGGTGCTACCACCGGTGGATAGGTAGCTAAGTCATCTGCATGAGGTAGTAGGAAGATGAAACATAGGTCCTGGAAGTCTAGACCTTCTAGTGGCCGACCATGAGACGTAGGGTCAGAGGTGTGAGGCATACATGGCTGAAGTAGACAGGCGAGGGGATGCTTTGTTACTTGTGCGGCATGCAAGTTCATATGGCTCGCGACTACCAGACCCACTATACCGATGACCAATAGATGATTGTGGGACCGTCGAGGAAGAGGTAGTGGTTCGAGAGAGGAGGTCTGCAGGGTGGCGGGTTTGGAAGAGGAGTTGGACGTGCAACAGGTGGTGGGATATGTTTTGAGATTATACAGTCACACCCGCTAGGTGGTCTACCCCGACCACAGGGAACATGATGACAAGGACAAGCTCAGCTTCATGTAGCTGAGGACTATGACCATGACGCTATGGATAATATTAGGTGGACGATCTGTGTCTACTCCACCTTTTCTTTAGTACTTGTAGAAATAGGATCCAATCACACTTTTGTTTCCACAACCCTCGTTCAAAGCATAGAGATTCTGACAAAGCTATTGGTTTGATCATTACGGCTAGAGACTTCTATGAGATCAGATTCGATGATTACACATTGGTGTCGATAGTGTGATCATAATATAGGAGGCATGATCATTGGATGGGATCTTTTAGTAGCGGCGCTGAGACCATATGACTTTATCTTGGGTATGGGATTGTTATCTACAGTCCTTGCTCATATTGACTGTATTTGGCGCAATGTGCGATCTGTCTGCATGGATGGGACCGGGTTTTCCTTCACCGGCATGAAGGGATCCTTTTCCGAACAAGATGGACTTACCCGAAGAAGGGTGTAGCGGATCACCCTTCTGATGGCTAGCCTAAACCTCATAGTGATTGATGCTGAGAGACCGAGCTATCCTATAGTGGTGGACCAGTACACTGTTGTTTTACCTAATGATGATCCTGGTCTACCCACTAACAGAAATGTGTACATTTACAATGTCTTATACCATAGTATGACCTTAATTTCTACATGATCATATTATAGGGCTCTTGTAGAGCTTTGAGTGCTACTAGTAAAACTGGAGGACTTGGAGAGAAAGGGGTTCATTAGGCCTAATGTTTCTCCTTGGGCAGCCCTGTTTTTGTATTCCATGAAGGATGATTGGATTTTGAGACTATGTGTGGACTATCAGTGCCTCAATCTGGTGACCGTGAAGAACAAGTACCCACTTCCATGAATTGATGGTCTTTTTGATCAGCTGAAGGCCTCACAATGGTTTTCGAATATAGACCTCAGATCAAGTAATCACCCACTCATGGTACGAGAAGAATATTTGATGAAGATGGATTTTCGATGTCGGTATGGCCATTACGAGTTATTTGGTTATGCCATTTGGGTGACCAATTCCCCATCAGTATTCATGGAACTCTTAAAAAGGAAATTCCATACATACCTTGATCACTTTGTGGTAGTGTTCATCAGTGACATCATAATATACTCAGCGACAGAGGAGAAGCATACCTATCATCAGTAGATAGCTATAGACACACTCTGAGTGCAGTAGCTATATGGTAATCTCTTAATGTTTTAGTTAGGGTTATGATAGGACCACTTTCCAGGAAACATCATCTTAGAGGATGGAGTTGTGATGGATCCAGTGGTGATTTATTTTGTACATTATTATTAGCCACCAAATAGTGTGACAGTGGTACAGAGTTTCCGGGGTTTTTTCTGGTTACTACAAGAGGTTTGTGTCTGAAATTTCTAGATATGTGTAATCATTATCAGTGTTGACGAAGCAGGGGGAAACCTTCTTATGGTTGGAGAGATTCTTGCAGACTTTCTAAGAGATGATTCAGAGATTGATGAGTTCCTCTATCTTGAGTCTACCAGAGGAAGGATTTTGGTACATATTTTACTGTGATGCATCTGTGAACAGGCTTGGATGTGTCATGCTATAGGAGAGAGTAGGGATTTCATAAGGTTCTCGACAGTTGAGACTGCATGAGCAGAACTACGCTACCCCTGACCTGGAGTTAATAGTAGTGGTCTTCTCCTTAAAGACGTTGCTACATTACTAGATGTGAGAATGATTTACAGTATACTCTTATCACAAGAGTCTCTGGTATATCTTATATCATAAGGACCCGAACATGAAATAGTGACGTTTCCTTGTGGTGCTCCAGGACTATGAATTCGAGATGGGCTATACTCTAGGGAAGGGGAATGAAGTAGCAGATGAACTCGACATGAGATCTGGTATAAAATGGCTGACTGGGGTAACGATGAAGATAACTACATTGTGAATATCCTATGTGTATCTAGATGGAGCACCTTATCTTCATCTCTAACAGTCAGTCCAGCGCACCTTCAGCGAGTTAGGGAGGCGTAGCTTGTGGATACTGACTGCGAGGCTTGACATGCACCGATATCCACGGGACATGCACCTGATTTATTTTTTGAAGGTGTGGAGAACGTTATCCACTTCAGATTATGTTTTATGGCTCCATTTGATCTACGAGAGGAAGTGTTGAGGTAGTTCCATATGTCCACTCTAACGGTACATCCAAGAGAGGCGAAGATGTACTAGGACCTTTGACGTCAGCACTGGTGGCCAGGAATGAAGAATGCAGTGGTAGAGTTTGTCTCATGGTGCATTAGTTGACAGAATGTAAAGGCAGAGCATCAGGATCTAGCGGGCTTAGTTCTGCCACTAGAGGTTCCATAGTGGAAGTGGGATAGAATCTGCAAGGAAATTGTGATAGGACATCCACGCACATCCATGGGGAATGGTTCCATCTGGATGATCATTGACCGACTTGACATGTCGGCCCACTTCTAACCTATTAGAGAGTAGGGATTGGTAGGGAGCATGAGATGCCTCTACATTAAAGTGATTGTATAGATACATGGAGTTCCATCTACGATTTTCATCGATCATGATGCATGTTTCACTTCAAGATTATGGAAGGGGATCCAAGAGGCATTTGAGAGACTACTCTGATTCATCACCACCTACCATCCACAGATGGATTGTCTCACAGAGAGGACCATTCAGACCCTTGACAATATTTTTCATGCTTGCGTCTTAGATTTTAGCCACAAAAGAGAGGATCACTTTCCTTTGGAGGAGTTTGCATAAAACAATAGTTATCATTCCACTATCAGAATGGAACCATTCATGGCATCTTACAGTCGAACATTCAGATCACCTTTGTGTTGAACTGACCGAGGGGAGTCATTAATCATGGGACTTGATATGGTACGATCTATCATGGAGAAAGTGAAAATCATCCAGGAGTGAAAGAAGATAGGACTGAGTAGGTATAAGTCTTATGAATATAGGAGACATACACCACTGAAGTTTGAGTATGGTGACCTTGTCTTTCTACTATTCACAACTCGATAAGGTTTATGTAGATATGGAAAGTGAAAAAAGTTATATCTGAGGTTTATCGGACGCTTTAAAGTCCTCAGCAGAGTTGGAAAGGTCTCTTACAACTTAGCTCTTCCAACTTAGTTGCACTGGATTCATGACGTTTTCTATGTATCCCAACCGAGGAGATACATTCATGATCCTTCATACATCATTGACTAAGGATAGGTGGACATCAACAATGGGGAGACTATTAAGAGGTTCTAGTATATATTGAGGATCAATAGGATAGAGTCCTTCTTGGGTGATCTATTCCTCTAGTGTGCATTCGTTGGCAGCATGAGAACCTCAAAGAGAGATCATAGAACCCAAAGTCTCAGATTAATGATTAGTACCCCTACTTGTTTCCCTAGTTTTTTTATGGCTTTCGAGGACACAAATCCATGAGGTGGTAATAATGTAAGGACCTGTAATGTTCCATTTAAAATTTTTATTATATGGGAATATAACGAGCCCACAAAAATTGACGGTTTATGATTCTAAGGCCCACTATAGCCGAAATGATTTTCAGAACATTTTTTCAGGTACGTTCAGTAAATTCATGGGTAGTATTTTGTATCTTTTGAACCGGTAGTAGGAGAGGAAATCATAGGAAACTGTTGAACTCACAACGCCGATTTTCTCTTAAGGATTCCTTTAGCTTGACTGCAGTAGGTTGAGGGTGGAAATTAGTATTCAGACATTTCTTTGGAGAAAATAAAATAAAATTCCTTATTTTATTTTTGAAATTGAAACCTCCCATTTGGAATAATAATGTTGGGGAACACATGAGGGTGGTCAGGAATTTATTACATGTAATTAAATGCTCATTAACACAAAATGTGTAACCATAAGCCTCATTAATTAGTTGGATTCATTTTTCTTGAATTAATGAATCAACTAGACAATTATGACTTATTTGATTAACTCAGCTTGAGGATGGAGTTTCCTTTGGGGAAAGGGAGGGGAGATATATTCTCATGAAAGCTCTAAGGAATAACATTCTCCAACGATAGAGATCCTCCAATGAAGAATGACCTCTAAATGAGGAACCTACGTCAGATGTGTCTTACATGAGCAACGAATGTCAACTTCCCCTTCATCTTCTACCTCTTATTCATTATAATAACTTCATAGAATGATCAAGATAGGGTTTTAAATTAAATTATTATTAAATCAATTTTTATTTATTTTTCGTATTTTGGATTCAAAATGATGATAGCCAAACAATCATGGCTATTATACCACACATATATCTTACCCATTTTTCTTTATTTTTTGTGAATTCTTCGTGTATTCTATGATGCCAAATAATTGATGATAATGGTAACACAATTGTTTTTGTGAGCGTGACTTATGGAAGTGGATCCCTCGACCCAAGGATCGTTAGTATGAGAGCGACATAATATTCATGATTTGAATGAAGATATGATAGATCATGGAAAAAGGTGGCTTCTGACACCTAACCAGCTTCGAGGAAAGGGAAGAGGATTGTTTCTGCAACACTAGTTGAGTAAGAGGCTATGACTCATCATCTGTGGTGGATAAGGGGTGGTCGGAATCAAACTGGCCTTATGGTGAAGTGATAGTACGCGTTCGAGCCGCCAGAGTAGAAGGTCACGAAAGAAGCTGGAGGGCGGTTGGCACTAGGCCTGCCATAGGAGGTTAGTGACCTGCATCCGCGCCACTGGGGCGGAGAAATGGTTGTGTTGTTCGGAATAACTGGGAGGCGCCACCCCTCGGGTTGCGGCTATGGAGGACCCCTCCATAGTGGGCCACCCGAACGCGGGCTATATCACGGGCCACCGAGTGGGCTGCGCTAGGGAGCCTCACCCAGCAGGTCACGCCAAGCAGGCGGTCTGGACCCAGACCTGGTTGGGTCGACTAGAACCAGGTAGGGTTGGCCCAGGTCGGGTAGGGCTACATCGGTCCGACCGGGTCAGACCAGACCCAGGCCCATCTAGATCAAGTTTCACCTTTGTGACCATTCCTGGTAAAAAAGCTTCTATTTGATGAACTGTATGTGGCACTGTAATCCTTTGATCGAGATGGTCCATTTTTTATACTCTTCGTGAGTTTTGAATAATGTTGGATTATGATCGGGATGGATCGAACCCCAAATCCTACAAGACCAATGGAGTGGAAATGTTAATAACATACAATCCGAGTTTTCGATTGGTGTGTCATCGATTTCATTTCATCCATTATGACATGTCAGACCATTGTGATACTTCTCAATGGGACTTCATGGAGGTCTAGGTACAACTGATATCTCTAATGATAGATTCTACAGAACTCGAGCGCACCAGGTGTGAGGAATCCAGTGGCTAGGTATGAGGCAGCAATTGGAGATGAATATTACAGAAGTTAGTTACCTATACACTCTAGGGAGGTAGGATAATATGTGGGTCATTGTGGTTGTTAGTACCTATCAATCCTGTGTGGGTTTGTGCTCAAAAATCTGGTGTGGGACAGGACATACTGATCTTCTGTATGTCAGTTCCTGTGTCAGTCAGCGCTCAACGATACTGTGTGGGTCAGCGCATACCGATCCTGTGTGGGTCAGATACTGTGTGGGTCTCCACTCATCGATCCGATGTGGGTCGGCACATATTTATCATTTGTGGGTCAGATCCTATGTGTGTCATTGTAGGGGTTAGTACCTATCGATCCTATGTGGGTCAGTCTCGATATAATTCGCATCAGTGCCTCTTGACAAAATAATATAATCTAGCTTTCTGTCTAACCATATGCACTTCAATACTTCACTTATTCCTATGTGAGCTGAGTCTTATATCTTTGTGGTATACCTATGTGGTACTAAATCTTCATGGTGTAACTGTGTGGTACTGAATCTTCATGGTATACTTGTGTGGAACTATATCATCATGGTGTTTCCTTTGTGGTATTCTTCCCTACTATGTGTGATGAGTATATCTTGATAAAATTGGTATATTTATGGGCATATACCTACGTAGGGTTGAATATTGTTTCCATACATTGTGTATAATTCATTGTGGATTTGATAAACCTTCAGGGGTCTCGGGGTCCCTATTGAGTATCGTTATGCTCACCCATGCACGGGCTACTCCCACACCTTGTTGTGTCTTGTATAGATGAAATACAGCGTTGATCGTGGACATGGGTACCAGGTCTGGTGACTATTCAAAGGTTTACCTTAGATGAGGTGTACTAGAGAGATGAACGTACGAGATTTATACCTACCATTCAGGTTGGTTCCTTGGTGGGTGTTCAGTGAGCTATTTTCAGTTTTACTTGTACATTCAAATTTTACCTATACTTTTATGTTGGCATTGTATTTTGGCCCCTTTACTTACTTTACACACTCTTTTTACTATATAGTTTACTTTGTACAAATATCATGTTGTGTTCTTGGTTGTGTGAGTTTACAGGTTATAAAGGCAATGCCTTCCCGATTTTAGGGATAGGCCTTTCCAGTGCTAGTCACCAGCCCCTGGACAATGGAAGGCGGGCTTGGGGTAGTCAGGGCATGGGCCTTGGGGGACCTGTCATGAAAATGTATAATATATCTATGAATTTAGTTATGATTATCACAGATTGAGATGATGTACTTTACATACGTACCAATTTTTGTGTGTTTCCATGATTATAAAGACACTAAATTAATATGTTCCATAAGAATTTGTTTAAGTATTCTAATGATTATTCATTTAAAATGATATAATATATATGTGTGAGAATAAATTGTTTCTGTATAGAAAATTTAAAAATTCAATTTTTTTACAAAAATTTTCATCATGCTATATTTTATATCCAAACACAAAATTGTATTTGATGACTGTGACATGGTTACTTTATCATCGTTATTTTTTCTCTAAAACACATCCATATATAATGTCTTACGAATTACTAAAAAATTCATATAAAAATATCATATAAATATTATTCTCAATCATTTGTGTCAAAAAATATGTTGTATCATAATTTAATGAATCATTCCTAAAATATTTTTGAATTAAAAAATATCATGAAAAAACATATTAACATATGATATTTTGAATATTAATAAACAATACTTTGAAAGGTTTGTGGTTAAAATATATTTTTTAAATAATTATATTATTTCTTCCCTAGTCCAAATGAACAATTTGTAAATTATATACACATAATTTTTTATTACTCACACGACACCATTATCATTTCAAAAAAATAGCATGATTATACTTTCTTCAATATAATCTCATACCATTTCAAAATAATTATTCTATAATACATATAATTACAAATCTATATTTTTGAAATTATCCAGATATAAAATCTTAATTTTTAATAGTATTTGATTTCTAGATCATTGAAAAATTAAACATCAAATACCTATAATCATTAAGGATTAGTTTCAATTCATTTTTGGAAACATTATTTACATTATATCATTCTTATATAGTTCTAAAAAACAAAAAAAGTAGTTATGGACAACCTTTAAATTCATTTATTATTATACATTCCAATGTTTTATTCAATCCTTATTATAATTAATATGTTAATCACTCCCATGCATATCTATTCCTGATAATCCCCTAAAATCCAAATCAGTTAGTCAATTCACGGTAAAATGTTTTCCCAAATATGTGAAATTAATTATTTTATTCATTGATAAGCCATGCAATCATAGTCAAATGTTGGAAAAAGAATTTAAAAAAATAGTTGATAATAAAACCAACAAAAATAATTTTCATGGTTCTATTGAAATGAAATTTTAAATTTTTTATTATTACTACCTAAGATACATCATCCATTTAAATTATTAAATTTTACACATTTCAATAAGATTTCCAATAATTATTTATGTCAATTTAACTACCATTGTTATGTGTATCCATTATATCTAGATTTTGAGCCATTTTTTTAAATTATAGATAAATTAATTAAATTTCAAAACCAAGAAGATACTAAATAAGTATGGATATTATAAATTATCTATTATAATCCGAAATGAGTCATGTTTAATGCTGGAAACTATTCTAATATTTTTGAAATAAAATATTGTATTCTAAATTTTTAATCAACCTCAAATTCCATTTTATTGGAAAATTCTATTGATTCAATGAATGATACTATATTTTTCATCTGTCGCCATTCTAGAAACCCCTCATACACCTACATCAAAGATGATAGTAACCCTATAAAAAACATCCAATAACCATTTGGTTATCAAAAAGAACCAGTTGTGTTATATTTCATGTATGGGATCCATTACCCTCATTATCTTCATAACATAATTGAAACCACCAATCAATATCATAAAATATTGATGATACCAATATTCGAAATGTAGTAAAATTTTATATATGAGAATGTATCATATAATGAAACACTAAAATAAAATCATATTGAAGGGGCTCACACATCGGTTCTACGTTTCAACAAAGTAATCTCTACCAGAGACATTATACCCCTCAAAGAAACATAATAAAGGGATATATATATACATGAGTATAAATGTTTACTCAATAGGATCCTATTCAGGATACTCAAGAAAATGTGGATGAAATGTGTTAATACTATCGTATATAAGTTGTTGATTCAACATTAAAATACATTAGGTAATATATCACCCAACCCCAAAAATTCTTTCTCATCCAATATCATCATCATAAATATTAAAATTTAATTAGTCTATACACTTCATATAATTGTATTCTTTTGAAGTAGTGATTCCCTGAGGAATACTCTTTTACATTGATTACGAAATCCAATGGACGATGTGAAAAAATAGAAAACATACTAATATGGAATTCCTGAGACCTATTGGATTCCATATTATCCATCTCACCATTAACATATCTCCTAGGGGGAATTGTAACCATTTTATGACTAATGAGACCCATAAAAACCCTATTATAATAGAAAATAGATCAGAGAGGGGAGGGATAACCTATAAAAAATATATAAACATGTGTCACATAGAGTTACTCCATGACATGATAGATTTTTCAATGTATCTAGTGGACATGTATACTGATCAATTCGTTAGACTCATTTATTATGGATCTACCATGATTTTAATATACAGAATTTGTTAGTTCCACGAGCCCCTATTCATTAATGATGATCTGACCACCTCAGATGATTACTCTATAACATGGTCTACCTGATTTCAAATTTTTTACATTAATAGGGGTATTAAATCAAGCATATTGACATACAGTCTAATGAATAAAATAACAAAGGACCTCATAATCACATCCTGGTTTCTTTTCTGATATCACTCGACGACTGTGATTCCTCCTCCATATAGTGTGGCACATAAATCACATTAATTATTCCCAATGTCGTGTCATAACATCAATCAATTCAACAACTTCCCAACCTAACAAACATAGTGTAACACATATAGATTTTTTTGGATGTACCTCTTCTAGCTAAAATCTAATCTTCATAAAAATAATTGTTCCTCCATCCTCCTATTGTAAACATCCTCACCCAAATTATAAAATTAAAATATCAAATAAGGGTTAATCTATAAAATTAGAAACTTCTAAAATACGTTAAATAATTTTAAATAAAAAAATCCATTAGAAATGAAATAAACTACACATCACAATGAATTCATGGGTGATACCTCTCAAATAATGAAAACTTGATCAATTGGATGAGTTTAGGATAAGGATAACTGATCATGAAAAAAGAAGCAGTATATAACTATCCTAATAAATTTATGACTGAATAAAAAAATTATAAACGTCATCTTAAAAAAATGAAAAATATATTTGGGTACGTAGAAGAAATTTCTTACTCAATTTCACATTATCCTTATTTTATGCCACTATTCCTAAAATAATTGAAAACCATATTATTAACACACTGGTGTAGCACCATCTCTCGATGATCCATGATCTCAACTAGAATATCCATGAATATGGTGTCATCATCTATAAACAAATATACCAATCCAATTATATTAGAGTGAATTTTATGATATTTTTGTATATTAAATAGAAGTATAACATCCTAGATCATATACATAAATGGATGAGTCACTGATATATACACCACCTAAATTATTTTTTTCCAAAAATTCAAAAGTGTTTATGAACTAGAATGTAATATTAATCCCTCATCCATCCCTTAAACTTATCATAATGAGTATAATTCCTCAGTAACTAATGACAACCTTCAGTATACTCAAAATTTCTCTTACTACATCAACATAAGACTTATAAGGGACCCGGTACACCATCATCCACATGGAAAACAGTTTCACATTTTTTCTTATAAATTGAGACACATATTTTCCAGGGACTATTGAATACCCATCCTATATTTAAATTAATTGAGATTTTAAAGACCTTATATAAAATTCCATAATATATTGCATTATATTGGAATACTTATAGGTATTATTATATGAAAACTCGATTAATGTTAATCAATTCACCCACAATAAACTATAATAATATATTGGGAATGAAAAATGAAATCAATTATATAAATAGCCCTCTTGGTTTGATCATCTATTATGGATGAGAAGTAGTGATGTTTCATAGATGAGATCAAAAAGAATAATGAATAAATTCCAATAATCATGGTTAAAAATTTGAATCTCGGTAAAAATTTAAGTTCATAGATTCCCTCTTATGCTTAAATATATTATATGAATTCCAATTTGAAAAAAGATATGTAATAATTGACTCATTTATGTCCAATAATTTAGTTGGATTCATGAACTATTCCATAATCACCCAAATTATATCACATCATCCATGTGATTGAGGAAACAATACGATCATATCCACAAAAAATAACACCCACATCTTGTCAAGGGCCTCCAATATCATCAAAAAACAACTAGGATACGATTCTCAACCATTGCCTGTTTTTTGAAAAACTATTTAGATATGAACACCACTAAAAATCAAATTATACTCAACTATAAAAACATACACCATAAGTCATAATTCATCATTAAAATAAAAGGTTTCTTTACCAATAGTAATGAATACACTTCAAAGAGAAACTCCTCTCAGACCACCGGGGTAATAAACAAACTCAAGTGTAATAATACCAAATATTAATCATCTTATATACATCCCTGGTGAGAGTTACCATGAAATATATCATCTTATATCACATATATATCAATGTATCCCTACAAAGTAACTCCCACCTACTACAAAAAAAAATTATTTCACTATAATTTGGTGGTGTAAAAATCTACCACAAGCATCCTCATTATAATGATATAATTTTTTAAACTCATTTATCACTCTATAAGTATCTCTACACTCCAAAATACTATATCTTTGTGACCTCCTACTTTATTAATCAACAATTAAATTGCCTTTCCAGAATTTTTAATAGAACCCAAAATCATAATATAGAAATAAATTTATCATCTACTATTGGAATATGATCAAATAATACTGATATAATATGAAACTATTTATTTTATAATATATAAATACCAAAAAGTGATCCTATATAAAGGATTATCTCTTAAAAATTAGTGAAAACACTACTACTTATAACTCAAGATCATGGTTGGAATAGTTATTCATGTGGGGACATAACATCCAAGAGTAATATAAGATCATATCCATATACTACATCAATATACAAACTAAACTAAGATTAAAATTATAACATGAAAAATATGACTCCTTCCCCTAAAAACAAAAATAAATAATAATTGATAAATTTCAATTTTACGTAATCAAAAGTATAATAATAATGATCAGTCTATAAAAAATCAACTTCCTTCTAAGTAAAGGCAATATGGAGGGATATAATACAAGAGATATCAAACATGAAAATATTACAATATCAATTTGAATAAGGAAAAAAATAAACCGTTGTATCATTGTTGAGTGTTCAAAATAAAAAACCCATATTGATCATCAATATATCTACTGTCTATAATTACTAAGACACAATATTCCCAAGAATATTCACCTCACATGTCTGGGATAAGAACACATATAAAATCCTATATAATTTATGGTGTTAGAAGACTTAAAAATTAACTATTATATTCTACTAATTTACCTTATATGATGTCATGCGAATAATAATTTCATAGAAAAAAGCTTCTGAAACATGAAGAAGGTACTCAAAACACATAGAGGTCATGAGTCCCATTTAATCCATCAGGTCATTTTGGACACTATATATTATAACTAGAACCATAAATTGTAACTTCCAAGATAATAGTGAAATATATATTATCATTATTTTATATTATTTTTTTATAATACAATATTTAATAAATGATAAAATGATTAAATTTTATACAAATACTAGATTCACACATAATATATTGTTCAAAACATATGATACAACATTAAATTAATACTAGAACATTCTTATACCTTCCATCATTTCCATGAAAATTATCCATATTCCTCATATATGTATCCATGGAAATAAAATTTAATGTGAAACTAAAATTCATAGTATGGATTAACATATAGTTGAAGCTTTTATAACTTAAAAAGGGAATAAGTGATATTGGTTGAATAAATAAAAATCTTAAATGCATAATCTATTGATTTAATGGGAATGTTATATCCATTAAAATAATATAATATATGGATAAAAAATGATTTATCTCATATTTATGTAATACCTAATGTTCAATTTTAAAAAATGATGTGATGGAATTGTTCTATGAAACATTCATATTATAGGAAGAGGTACACCCCAAGAAGCATCATATTTTGTCACCTGAAAAATGTTGAGGCAACAAGGGGATGTATAATTTCATAACCCCACCATCACCTAATTAAATACAATTTATATACCATAAGAGTCCTCAATACCAACTATATCATTCATTAAAGAACTACTTACTGAATAAAAAAAGGCTATTAATATAATGAAAAATAATGAAATAAAATAATTGCATGTTCAATAGAATATTTTTCATATAAATGAGGAAATTAATTAATCAACATGTGAATTGTGTGAAATCATCAATGTATTAATTAAAAAAACATAACAAAAATATTTATTGGTGATGGTACATAAGATAAAATGAGTTGTCCATAGAAGGCGGTAATAGGGTTTAGTAGTTTTATTTTTTAGGATACAAATGAAATGGTAAGAATATCACATTTCATACTAATAGTGTGAATATTCTAAATTTTATATCCTATGAATGTCTTGCTAGTTGTGTAGTCTTATGCCCATTCATCATACATCAATGTGATGGTTGAGTAAATTCTCAACCAAAACTTTTCATGACGATTACTAGTTGGTAAATTTTTTTTATAGTTACACACACATTAATGAATCCATAAATTAATGTGTTTTTAAATAATTTAGACATACATTAACTTTAATATAACATAGGATGGGTTTTCATCCATGGATAAATTTGAGTTTATCAATTATTTTTGAAACCCTTGAATAAAAATGAAATTATGAATGGATAAAAATATATATTGTAAATTTATTAATCTCCATGATTAATAAGTAAAATATATTCTATGTAAATATATAATCGACATGAGAATAAATTTTAGGTCAATATTACATCTGTCTTAAATAGTGAAAATTGAGATATGAAAAGGGAAACTTTCGATTTGGGTAGAAATTAGATCATATCATACTAAAATATGGGGATTTATAATAATTTGTATATACTATATATAAATTTATTCCATGATAAAACTACTCATATAAATTGTATATATAATCAAAATTATGTAAATTAGGTTCCTAATACAAAACATGTATCTAACAGAGGAATTGAGGACAGGAGGACCTGTCATATTTTCTTCAATTTAGTGAATATAATTTGTCCTCATGAATCAAAAGAGTATAAACCAATTCATTAAATATTTAAAAATATCTATTTTTCATTTATAAAAATCATAAATTATAATTCTCTAGGATAATTATACCGATGTTCCACGTAGTTTGTTTGTTAATTTTATTGTTTATACATGTTTCATAATAATGGTGTTTGTATTCATCATTTAAATTTTCATCATTACATAGAAATTAAATATACTATTATAGAGGATTTTAAATTATTTATGTTTTATCATATTCCTTTCATAAGAATTTCAATATTTATCCTAGAATTTTAAATCAATAATATACTTGTTTCGATGATTTTTTTAGATTGAAGAGTGTTTTTATAAATAATGAATGAAAAATCATTATAATGTCTCCAAAACCAAAAAAAATATTTTAAAATTTATATCATATCATACAAGAAAATATGTTTCAAAATTCAACCATGATAAAAATTATTATTATTGTTCTTATAGATTGTTATAAAGTCCAAAATGTGATCCTACCATGTATTAATGAACAATTTGAGGATATTTGTTTCATATGTCATTATACTAGAATCATAATGATATTATTTAGTTTTCATTATAATTATGTAACATAATTTCAATGAATTATATGAATTAATTAATATGAAAATATCACAATATGTTAATAAAATATAATCCTCTTAGAACATTGTTTCAAACGATTAAATTAATAGTGATATTTTGATTATTATTCCCCTAATGTGGTATCAAATTTAACATACTAGATCATTATATATATAATAAAAATAATAATCGTCATTTAATACCTTAGTTAAATACATCAATTAATGGTGGTGAAGGATTAAAAACATTTGGAATTGTGGTGATGGTAGTCCACACTATGCATGAATGCCAATGTTTTTTTTCATAAAAAAATTAGAAAAAGGTATTTGGTTTTTATTTAAAAATTATTCAAATATCAGTATAATAATAATACTTAATTCATCATATAATTTTTTAAAATATATAAATTATAGATGGAATTATGAAAATGAAAATTCATTAGTAAAAATATTTAGCACCCATTGAGACCTTTGGGATTTTCATGGCGGATTCCATGGAAAAGATGATATTGGAATTATCACTTGTGACCAAAATATTATAAGAGTGGAAAGGGGTTATATTGAATTAAAAGTGAGTATAAATTTAGGATGAAACCAAAAAATTTATTTTTATTTAAGGGGTGGAGAGAGTCTTGTTTTATAGTTCAATAAAGGTGGGTTCATGCAAACTATTGTTAGGTAAGTGAAATAAATGGAATTAAATTGGTGTTAGTTGGGTTTTTTGAGTTGGTTGTTTTACCTAGGTAAATTTAAGATCATTGATGTGAGTGTGGATTTGATATCTATCATTTTCAATATAGTGTTTGTGACCTTTAAATTATTAAAATTTTGAGATACCTCATTTAATTATTTTACGGTTATTAATCTTGATTATAAATTACCCAATTTCATTTTTTAACTAAAAATATATGTTGAACATTATTGTAAATGAAAAAAATTATAAATCAGAACATGGGATCCATTTATGGCAAGTCAATTTCTATATATGATGAAATTAAATTTTATGTAAAAATATATGATATTGGTGAAAATATTTTATATAGATGACATGTCTTTATAATTTTTTTTATTTCCTAATAATTAATATTTGACTGAGTGATTATATTTTTTGTCTATTTAAACATAATTATAATTAAATTTTATAAATTAAATTAAAATAATTTTTTAGATAAATATTATATAACTCTTATAAACTAAATTATTTGAAAACAAACATTTTAAATTTACCATGTTAATTAATAAATTTTCCATGTAATTTATTTTCAATGAATAAAAATAAATCTGTAATATTTTAAAAAATTGTAAATTATGATTCTAGAAACTATTTAATTTATTAAATAAAACTAATATGTTTAAGGAATATTACATTGATATTTTTTTTACAGTAGATACTTTTTTAGAAAATTATATAAAATCATCTTGAGTTACGATATAAAAACTAAAAAAATATGTTTGTTTGTTTTAAATAAAATTCAATAATTCAAAATAAAAAAATATAAATATAATTGTTATTAACAGTTCTTTATATTTTTCGGCATGTTATATTTTAACATATTTTTCTTACCTTAAACTATGGGGGAATATGTATCACATCCCCCATTAATAATTTCATAATAGAAATTGGTGTATATGGAATTTAATTAAAATATGTTGTCGCTAATTCCATATTTATAATTCTTGATACAAGGTTTGCAATTATATTTTGTGATTTTCAAAAAGATGTTGTACCTATTTAGTTATCAAAATCTAAAATACATTCTTTATAGTGTCATGAATCTGGGTAGGTTCTCCCTTATAAGACATGTCATGATTAAACTATATATCTTCTGATGTGAACCCTTCCATTTGATCTATAATTTACTTTAATAGAAATTTATAGTGAATAATATTGTGTACTTTTCAATGGATTAGGGGATCCAAAAATTATTATGATATGGATCTAATTCACTCACGTATATCAAAGGATAAATTTACCTATGTTTTAACATGCGATTTTTATAAAATATTTAAACTATCATCCATGGATATATCTTCTAGAAAACCTCATCTATAAAATAATATTCCAAATCATTCTATAAAATAAAATAATATCCCTTTTTCTTCCCCATTATCTTTAATATGATCATAAATAATTCACCACTTAAACATGGTCTCTTATACGATATCCATGAAAATAATAATTCTCCGAATTCTTCCCAACTGGTCATATTATGAATCCTCTTCCTCTAATATGCATCATATAGTGAATTAGATGCTTGAATGAAATATATTATTGAATTGAAATTACCCCAGTGGTATATTATGAATCCTGATACCCCAAAAGTTAAGATAACATGATATTATAATGTCATATAGTTTTTGGTATTTTCCTTTTAGTTTTATCATAATTTTAGTGACGGTAGGTAGTACATAAATGTATCTCAATGTGAGAATATTTTTTAACTATTTTCCAGGATTTCAATGTGAAATTAAGGTCATGGAAAAATTTAATTTCAGAGGTCAATATATTTGTATCACAAAGAGGTTGGGGGTGATTTATTTGTATATTTTTCATTTATGATTCCCTACAAATGAGACAACATTCACCTCAAATTAAATATTTCATTCCTTTATTGAAAAACTTCAAACACCAATCCAAAAGAATAAAATAATTTTCTTGTTTCGTTATTCAATAAGAATAGCTAAATCCTTAGTATGATTTTTAGGTAATCCTATTCAAAATAGTCCATTAGAAAAAAAATCATTTTTTGTGGAATACAATTATTAGAAATTTATTATCACTTGTGTAGCACTGTGTAAACAGTATAATAGTTTGTGAAAACCATCTAGCACAAATTATGTCATTCAATGATTTTTTAACAAAACAATTTACAATGCATATTTGTCTACATTAAAAAATATAATCATTCCATGTTCATCATCTTTTTTACCAAAAGATGTTATGAGAATTTTTATCATTGTATTAAAACAAATTCTGGATTCCCTATCCAAATTTCCAAGTATTATTTCTTATTATGAGAATTATACCTCTATTAGAATACAAATGACTAATCTCTAAAAAACACTAGTGCAGAAAAAAATTTATGGTCGTTATTTGTTATTTTTTACATTAGATTTTGGCCGATGTTATTAGAGGAGAAATTATGTACATTATTTTTTTTACGTTTGATATTTTAAAACCGACATAAAAACCAAAAATATGAAGTGTTATTCACATCAGTTCCTCAAATATCAACTTTGAAAACACTTTACAGTTCTAGTTTATTTTCTTGGTAATTGAAAAACCGACGTGGTATATATATTTTCACGTCATTTATTATATAACTGACATCTTGAATTACCCCTCAGAAGAATTAATCATATCTGTTATAAAAATAAAAAATGTGATAAACTTGTCTGCCAAGCGGTTTTCCACATCTGTAAAATAATTACCGACATGAAAACATATCTACTATGTCGGTTATAAAATAAGTTACATAAAAAATATTCATTTCCATTTATTTCATAGGTTATGAAATAACCATCGTAAAACCCATTTCCTAGGAATTTATTTCGTTAGTTTTAAAATAAATGGCATTAAAACCAATCCCCAATGCAATTTTTATGTTGGCTATAAAATAACCGATGAAAAAACCTAGTTTATTTATTAAAACCATTCAGCCACTGTTATTCCCTACCAAAAGAAGACATGAAATAGACCAAAAAACAGAACAATCCCCCCACCACTATACAGCCCCACCACACCCTTGGAAACCCCCCACACCACTGGACACCCCCACACCCCTGGACTAACCCCACCCTCCTAGACAACCTCCACCCCTAGACAGCCCCCACACCCCTACACTGCCCTCAAACACCCCTAGATAGCCCTCTCACAACCCTAGAACCCCCCCACCAAACTGGAAAACCCTCCCACACCCCTGAACCCCCCCCCCCCCCCCCCCCGCCAAAAGAAGACCCGACACAGACCAAAAATAGAAAAACCCCAACCAAATGTAGTCCAAATTCCCCCACCCCACTACGTAGCCCCCACCGCACCCATAGACACCCCACCCCACACCTAGGAGGTTCCTCTACACACCTAGACATCCCTTTCACACCCCTGAAAACCCCCACCCCACTGGACATCCCTCCCACACCCCTGGAAAACCCCCACCCCACTGAAATCCCCCCACCCCACCCCAACCCCACTAGAACCACCCTAGGGTAGCCACCCTAAAAACCCCTGACTCCCCTGGACAACACCCCTAGATTACCCCCACCCTCCTAGACAACCCAACCCACTAGGCAACCCTACAAAACACCTATAAATCCCTCCCACACCCATGGAACCCCCTACTGTATACCCCTCCCACACCCTTGGAAACCCCCACCCCACTGAACACCCCTAGTCATGGACACCCCTAGACATCCCCCACCATCTTACATATCCCCCACACCCTGGGCAGCCATCCAACCATTCTGGACACCCCCAGTCCCATGGAAACCCTCATACCACTAGGCACCCCTAGACACCCCCAACCTCCTAGATAGCACTCCCACCCTCCATGACATCCCTCCCACCCTTCGGGACACGTTCCCACCCCCTGGACTGCCCACCACCACATGGAATCCCTAGAAACCCCTGACCCCATTGGACAACTCTACCACACCCCTAGACACCCCACACCCTATACGACATCCCCTACACCCATGAAAACCCTCTGGACATCCCGCCACACCCCTGGACATCCCTCCCACACCCTTAAAAAACCCCAATACCAATAGGTTGCCCTCCCACACTCCTAGAACCCACCTCCCCCACCCCACAATATAGGCCCCACCACACACCTGGACATCCCCACTCACTGGACACCCACACTCCATTGGATTTCCCCCACACTCCTAGGCATCTGCCACCCCATTGACACCCCCACACCCCTATACTGCCCTCCCACTCCCCGGGATAGCCCACCCACACCCATGGAAACCCACCCACCCAACTGGACAACATACCCACACCCCTAGAACCCCCATCCAACTGGAACCCCCCCACCCCACTCGAACCCAGTCCCCCTCTAGACAGCACCCCCTGACCCCCCCCCCACTATTAATGAACCCCCCCCCCCCACACACACCACTAGATCTCTCCCACCCTCATGGACACCCCCTCCCACTGGACATCGCTACCACACCCCAGGACCCCCCCCCCCCCCCCACACACACACCCCACCCCACTAGACAGCTACTCCCACACCCCTGGAAACCTCCCCCCACCCCACCGGATAACCTCACACCCCTGGAAACACCCTAGACAGCCCCCACCCTTTTGGAAAGCCCCACCGCATGGATAGCCCTCCCACCCTTTTGGACATCCCACCCACATTGATTCCCCCACACCCCTAGACACCTCCTGGACATCCCCACCCTCCAAGAAAACCCCCACCCCCTGGAAAACCCTCCCACCCTCCTTGATAGCCCTCCCACCCGCTTCAGCAAACTCCCACCCCCTGGACTGCCCATACCCCCATGGACACTCTGGACACCCCCACCCCACTTTACAGCCCACCCACACCCCTAGAAACCCCCTAACCACACAAAACACCCCCACACCTCTGGAAACCACTAGATAGCCCCACACAACCGTTGAAATCCCTCCCACACGTTTGGATCCCCCCCCCCCACACTGGACAACCCTCCCACACCACTGGAGAGCCCCCGCCCCATTGGGCCCCCCCCAATGTACATCCCTCCCACACCCCTATTAGAAACTCATAATGATCAGCCAAAAAATTTGAATATGTTGACAATCTATCAAAACAACTAGAATATGTATCTAATGTCTTAACAATTTTTCGTTGTTTTTGTCTATAAATTATTTCTATACCATTGAATTATTGATGTAAAAATAAATAAAAAAATATATTTGTTTTTAAATTATAAAACCACTTTAATAAAAAATGAAAATAGAAGATATAACAGACATACATCTATGGTAATGAGTTCTAGAGGTATGGATGGCCTAATTAAAAAATGGATGATACTTTGTCCAACTGTCATCACCTCATCTATTAGTAGTGGTACTCAATCTGATTAATCTATAATATCATGTACAATGACCCTATGATGCTCTACCTCTAATTGTCGATGGTGAATTGTATCTCCTATACAATATACAAGCCCATATAAAAATATATGATGATGAGTATCATCAATATATAACTTTCAATAAGTAGGAAGATGTGGAGGAGTAGTAGGATAAAAAATGGGGTCCGCAGACTGAGGTGGGGGAGTGGGAGCTACTTGCGTAGGCGGAGGATAAATAATGGGGTCTGCTGGGGGAGGTGCAGGAGTTGGAGCAGCAGTTTGAAATTGTATTTGTATTTTTACAAAAATTGAATATACTAACAATCTAATATTTTCCTCCATCGTCACATTTATATAATGAACATCATCATACATGGATTCTATTTTTTTATAAACCCCTTCAATGGATGATATTGAAGAACGTGGAAACACTTTTCATACAGATAAAAATGTTGAATATTCTTGTACACAACCAGGATGTTCAGGATTTCTCAATGTTATAGACAAAATATCATGCCTCTCAGCAGCTGTAAATACCCACTATGAGATCAGATCCTCAAGAGAATCATATATTTTTTAATTTAACATTTCTGTAATTATTGAAGTTATATGAAGAATATATTTATCATAAATAAATAAAATAAATACCTTACAATCACTTCAACTACGATTCTTTAATATTCTAAATGATATTTTCCTTTTTTGACCATCCAATCTGTCTTCTATTTTTCATGTCAAGATGGAGGGAATGGAGGGGCTACCAATCTTGATATTGATGACCCGACTCTCACTTTATGTAATTTTTCCACCATCATTTTTTCTTCCAATATTGTATAACCTCCTTCATATAAACTATGAGGGTATAAATTTTCATATTGGATCTCCAGATGCTATTTACTTGTTTTCTATATATTAGAAATTAGAAATCCTTAAAAAACGTTAATAAGATCATTTATATAAAAACGATTATAAAATTTTACATTTCCCTTACCAAAAATAAATCATTTCTTATACATTCAAAATATTTCCATCATGTGTCTTAATTTATGAATGGACATATAGGCCATGGATTTTAATGACTGTTATACCCAGAAAAGAAATCAGATGAGAGGGTTTATTTTAAATCCCACCATCTCCTAGCACCCATTGATAAGCATTTCTTCTTGACTCCTCTAGTGTCAGGAATATAAAATGTCATCTGAAAAAGAAGAGGTAAACTATATTATATATACTATAAACATTTAATGTATAATAAAACAATATCCAAAGATCCTACCAAAATAGTCTTCCAAAATTGAGATATTAGCACTTTGTCGTCTCTTTCCCAGTAAATATAAAAAATTCTTACTTTGATCTTACCCTGAAATGATACAAAAATCTTAAAATAAATTGCATTTGGACCTCTAGAAATAGAATTCTCATTAAACTCAATGAGTATCCTCTATTCCTGTATAAGGGAAAGTGTTAATTTTGTTAAATGATTTCACCCACGTTTACCAACTACTAATCTATTTGTCATTATGGGAGCACATGAGGAATATTGGGGACCATCAGGAAGAGCATGTGAATGTTCCTCCCCTAGGCATGATCATTATGCTCATCTCTAGAATCATGTGGTTTATCAAATGATTGATCATTAATTATACTTCAAAAAAAAACATCAGTTCACAAATATAAAAATTCAAATATTAGATTTCAAATGTAAACAGAGAATATAAAATTGTAATAAGTTATGTAATAGTAAACATGACTAATATGGTAAGCATGTTAGAAAATTCTAAATATGGTAAATATGGTAAAGATGGTAAACATGGTAAACATGTTAATGAGATTTTCAATCTAAAAAAATAATATATATATAATTTATGTAATGGGAGACATGATAAACAAAACTAAACACAATTAAAATAAACAAAAATTTCTACTTATTTTTTTATAATGAATTTTAATAATTAAAAAATTGAAAATATCTAACATATTATGAAAATAATAAATGAAAATAAGAAATAAACATATGTACCTATAATATTAGTTATGTACAAATGGATTGATTTCCCAAATATATGCTTATATGAAAAATATAATTATTGGAAGGTAAAAAAAATTTCAATTTATAAACAAATATATATGTATTAAAAAAATTGTGCATAAAAATGATTTCAAAAAAAAAATATAGTTAAATATAACAGTTTTAAATTCATCATGAATATGTTCTTCTCAAGGTACACAACGAATACATCCTGGTGAAAATGGATACCAACTTCACCCTTAAATGAAAAATAAATATGATTTATACATATTAAATGATATATACATTCACCACAAAAAATTGCACATATCCCAATGATTTGAAATCTTAAGACAACCCAGACCGCCGGGACAACCCCCACCCACAGGACAACCCCTAGACACCCCCACGATCTGGACACACCCATAACCCCCCGGGATAGCCCACTCACCCCCTGGACACCTCCAAACCACCCTGGACACCACCCCCACCCCGTTGGAAACCCCCTTGACACCACCACCCCCTTGGACATACCCCCTCACGCTGGACATCCCTCAGCCCCTCTAGACTACCACCACCCCTAGAAACCCCCACTGACTGGAGACCCAAGACCTCGTTGGAAAACCCACTCACCCCCTCGACACCCCCCCCCTACACACCACCACCATCCTAGAAACCACCCCCACCCAACCCCCTTGGACACCCCCTAGACACCACTCCTCTAGACAACCCCCCCCCCCAGATAGCAACACATCCCTCTAGACTGCCCCACTCACATGGATAGCCCCACCCCCTGGACACCCCAAACCCTCTGTACATCCCCCAACCCCTGAATAGCCCCCACCCCTCTGGACAGACCCCACCCCCAGACAATCCCACCCCTCTCGACAGCCCCAACCCCCTAGACACCCCCACCCTGCTAGACACCCCCACCCACTGGACACCACATACCCCCTTGGACAACCCACTCACCCTGCTCGACACCACCCCTACCCCTAGACACCCACACCCCACTTGGACACCACCCATCCTCATACCCCCTTAGACACCCCCGGGACAGCCCCACCCATCTCTAAAGACCCCCATCCCCTGGACAACCCCCCCAAAACCCTCTAGATATCCCCACCACCCACTTGAACAGCCCCCACCCCACCCCCGGGACTGCCCCCACCCCTCTTGACAGTCCCCCACCCACTGGACAGCCCCCAAATATCTAGAGATCCCCCACACACTGGACACCCTCACCCCCTGGACACCCCATACCCCCTTAGACATCCCACTCACCCACCTGGACACCACCCCCACCCCTCCTGGACATCATCCCTACCCTACACCATTAGACACCCCTAGGCACCCCATCCCCTTGGACCGCCCCCTCGACACCACCCCCACACCCAGCTCCCTAAACACCCCACCCTCTTGGAAATACACCCCCCCCCCCCCGAACACCACTCCCACCCCCTAGGACACACTCTTGACACCACCACCCCCTAAGACACACCATCCCAACCCCACTGGACACCCCCCTGGACAACCCCCAAACCCTCTGAACAACCCCCACCCCTCTGGACAACCCCACCCCCTGGCCCACAACCACCCCTCTCGACAGCCCCCACCACCTAGGACACCCCCACCCTAGGACATACCCTAACCCCTTCGACAGCCCAGTCACCCCCTGGACACCACAACCCCCCTGGACACCCTTACCATCTTGGACAACCCACTCACCCCGTAGACACCCCCAAACCCCTTGGACATCCCCATACCCTTAGACACCACCCACACCGCATTTGGCACACCATTGACACAACCAAAACCTGGACAACCCCCCCCCCCCCCCCCCCCACACCCTGGACACCCCCACCCACTTGGAAAACACATACCCCCTTGGACACCCCCTGTACACACTCACACACATGATACACCACACAAATATCATTAACATGCATGATATCCATTCCACAGTTTTATTTACAAGAAAATAATTGAGCATCATAAAAAGGTACATTATGAAATATACCATTATTGAAATAAAAAAGATAGAAAAATAACAACTAGAAAAATTATTTTAGGGCATTGTGAAAAAAACATAAACTAAGTTGTGTGAGGCTTACTTGAGTGTTTGAGAGTCGACCTGATAGATCTAGGGAAAATAAAGATGAAGAATGATGTTGTAAAAACGAGGCTGGAGGGCATGACTTCGAAGAATCCTTTCTAGGTTTTCCACACGGGAGAGGTGAATCACAGATCACACGATCGAAGAAAACAAAATGACTGAATACAAGTTGTGATAAATCATTTAAAATCATTATCACATCATTTATTTAATAACCAATGTGATGAACTATTTTTTATCTATATTTAAAGAATTAGTTATTTAATAACCGATGTAGAAAATAATTTATCACTTCAGTTATTTGATAGCTGACATGATAAATTCCACTTTATCACATCAGTTCTTTTTCTAACTGACGTGATAAAGCGCCAAGATATTCTTTATCACGTCGGTTATAAAATAACCCACATGATAAAACACACAGATTCAATTTTTTACATCTATCCTTTTATAACCGACATGAAAAAGCTAATCTCAGTATTTGTTATGTTGGTTATTTTATAACTAATGTAAAAAATAGATCCTCATCGATTTATCGCATCGGTTATAAAATAACTGACATGATAAATCGATATTTACAGCTTTTCACATCGGTTATATAGAACCCACGTGAAAAAGGATGACGTGTGAAACATTTTTTCCACTAGTGCATTCATAATGAGTCGATAAATCACAATATGATAGTCTTTACAATAAAATTACTATATGATTACGATAGCCATCTTAATATATTTCTATATTATTTCTTTTACATTATCTTTTTTCTAGTGTGATTTCATTAATAAAACCAATTCAAAAACATCTTCATAACTATTGAATTTCATAAGTACTCTACCTTTTCTATTCTTATCATGATCAATACTTCTATCTGAAAAGAACAATTATATTTTAGTCTTTTATACTCACCAAAAATTTAGTTTTAGTGGGATACCAAAAAAATCATTCTCATCAACATTTCCTAATTTTTTATGGTTCCTTGAATTTCTTGTTCATCAAGACGTTCCTAACAATTTCTCAACACTTCTCATTTCATCTTGATCATTATTTTAAATTGAAAAATTTTAATCTATCTTAGGAATTTCTCGACAAACACCATCTTGCTTTAGATGTCCAGTTCTGATACACATTGTATGATTTCATCATTATGATCATTTCTAGAAATTGCATATATGATGAAATTGAAACTATTATAATTTCTCAGAATGTTTTCATTAAAATGAATCTATATACCATCTGATAAAAATAAAAAAAATCTTAAATATATAGTATTGTTTCTAATTCTTGTTATCATTATGATCTATCTCATTATAATGAAAAAAATGTAATATGTTAGTTTCTTATTCATTTATTATATTTAACTGATTGAATAATATATAAAGTAATTCAAAATTTATTAAATGTTTGACGAAATTTTTTATTAATATATGAACTTTTTCTTTATATTAGACACCACATTCTTTTATTTTTCATTTCATTCATCTGTCCTTAACACATGAGTTGAAAAACTGTCTTTAATGTTTTTTTAATATTAATTATAGTTTTAAATCATGGTTGATGATGAAAATTTTCAAAATAATATTTTTAATTTCTGTTCTTATAAATAGATGAAAAATAACATTACATTAGTTCATTAACATTAGTTTGATACAAAACAAATGATAAAAATACGATGAAATATCATTTTTGGCTTCGATTTATAATGAGAATGTCTCCCAAAGGTTAATAAAAATCTAATTCTAGTGTCTGTTTTAAAAAACCATTCCAATCATTTAAAAAATTTATTTATCCCATCATTTTTTTAAAAATACAAGGCTAATAATTTATTTTTTTACATTTTTTATATCATTAAATGATTATATTTGACTATTCATGATTGTAAAATGGAGTTACAGATCAAATGTTGTGGTCATCAAAATATGGACATTTCAATGTTTGGATAGACACAACTCTATTCAAATAAATCATGAAAACTAAGAATGGAAATTACATAAATAAATAAAATAAAATAATAATAAATCATATAGCATGGTTTGAATTTTGAGGATTTACCATCAAAATGAATTTTGTTTGTTCAACAAATTATTTTGTTTTGGGGTAAAATATTACGCTTAAATGAAAAAGATGATCGATAAATAAGTACTCACCATAGTAGGTAAATATCATACAAATGTTTTCTATTTGTTACATGATAATAAGATTAAATCATCATTATGAGGATAACTATTGATATTTTATATCAATAAAGGGAACGAATAATAAAAACATAAATTATAAGAATAAATACCTTGTTCAAATATTTGATAGAATTAGTGTGGTTAATTTGATTAAATCTAAGAGGAAAAAATGTTTAATCAAAGAGATAATGTATTTATATATTGTATATAAAAAAAATTTCAATGGAAATTTATAAAAATTAACGCGGGATTGTAAAATATGAAGCATTATTTGTAAATGAAATTAATATAATGAACCGATGTATTTGCAGATAATTTATAGGATATGTTTTTAAAAAACCGATTACAAAAAAGTATGAAATAAATTTTTTGGCATCAATATTTAAAAAATACGAAAAAAACTGGTTAATTTATTATGTTTTTTAATTACAAAACAATTAAGTATTTATTAAAAAAAAAATAGGTGTTTAATTTTTTTATAAAAAAATAGATGAAAAAAATAAAAAAATAACTATTTTTTACGTCATTTCATATGATTTGATCTCCATTATCACAAAGATACAAATAAACATAAAAATTAAAAATTTTGGCATTCAAATTTTGGGTATCATTAAGGCATCACTTAGATAATTTCAACATTAAATATTTATACCATTAAATTCATAACTCTATTTTAGATCTACGACCCATTAAGTTGAAGCATGGGAAATTATAAAAAACATTGTAAATTTTATTTAATGTTGGGAATCAATTTTTTAATCATAATAAAAATAAATATTTTTTTAAAAGCATCATATATTTTTAAAATAGACAATAAAAATATTTTCATTTATCATTTTGAGTTTGGTTGCTTTAAAAACCTAAACAAAAATGTTGTTGATTGTTATTTTTGGCTTTGCTTTAGTAAACAATAGACACAAAAAAATATAAACAAGAATAGTTTATGTTGTTTTATTCGAATGTGACATCACAATTTCAATATTAATGAATGTTTTCTACTTTTTAAAATGCATCCTTCGGTGATTACGATGACACGCCGAGACCAATAGACTTTTTTCAACAATATCAACATCAAATACATCATTCCAATATGAATATGATACCAATGTATTTTCTATAGGAAAAATATTTCCTCAGATGAACATGATGACATAAAAAATATAATGGATCATAATACATAGCTTTGACATCTTTATTTCTTTTAGTAAGATCATACATCATAGTATTTAAAAAAAGTGCATATAAAAAACTCATTACAATGATCATGAGCTCAGAAATATTTGTTTTCATCAACTATCTATTATTATAACATATTCATATATCATAACTTCAATCATTATTATGTATGCACGAAGATCAACATTAACATCATCAGACATTCAATGGAATTTATTATAACATCCCATTCATCCAGAAACATCTTACATTCCAACATAGCATGAATACAGTTGACATTATTAAAATCATACTGGATACGATTTATAACATATTTTCTGCACATTCATTTTACCAATCATCCATTACATGATTTATAGAATACTTATAATTTTTGGGAACTCCAGGTTTAGTAAAGCTTCTCCAGATTTATATCGTATTAATGTAGACACAAATTCTATGGTATTACGATATATTCTTCCAATCCAAACAAGTGGTGAGTATAATGATCCTTTTCATTTAGAAAAAAATTATAAGTATGAGAGACTATATCAACCCTTGTGAGTATATTTCATGAATATGATGGTCAATATGATTTTCTTGAATATGATCGTAAGTCTGATTTTCAATGAACTGATAGTGAGGATTTTTTCTTCTACGCAAATATGTTTGTACACATAAAAATTATTGAAACAAAAAAAATGAATAATATCAGTGTTATCATCGTGGTCCTAACACCATAATTAATCAATAGTGCTTCCACATAAATATGTATGATTTCATTGATATAAATTCATGCAGTGATCTTAATGTGTAGATCTTCTTTTATTTCAGAGGAATGATTATACTTAGTTAAATGATCCATTATGACCCATTGAGAAACCTTATTACTTGGATTATTTGGGATTTTAATGAAAATGTAGATTATAACATTATTCCACTTAAAAATAGTTATACAATGAGGTCACATCACAACTGTAGGATGTTGTTTTTCAACCATTACCTTATATAATACTACGTATCTAGAATCATTTTCAATAATTTATATCCTTATATCATCCCATATGAAATTGTCACTTAAGTCCATATACATGCTTGTACTTCAATGGTTCATTGAGAAATTTGACCTATGTGGGTCAATTTGAATTTCACTTTTCTACTATGTAATAGATGGAACACATACCCTCTTTCAAATCATCATCAATCTATCTTTAAATTGGTTGTATATCAATTTCAAGTCATTTACTATTTTAATTTTCCATTGTATGTCCTCATCGCCCTTCTAGGCCCTCTCTATCTATTATATTAATAGTTGATCATAAATTTCATGAAATTATATGATCGATCAAAATAATTATAAATCCCTATATACATATTTACAATATATATTAATATATATATATGATCATTTATAATCCTTATCATGTCAATAAATCAAGGGAACTTTATACTCAATGCATCATCCACCATGTTTTCCAGTAATACGTGGTTTTCTGTAAAATAATAATTGTACATGGGCTTCTAAAAAACATTTATTTAACAAATTTTGTGGTCTTTCTAAGATAAGAAATACTTAAAATGTTTTTGGTCCGTATATATATGACATTTTCCCTCGTTTATAATGTTTTACACCCCGATATGAAATTTCATTATTATTATATGTATATATGTTATCTTATATTTATTAAATATCTTTACATGGGAATTTCAAAAAACTTTTCTTTATTAAGGATAGATGAAGGATAACTGGTGGCACATTTTTAGGCTAAATAGTGCACCATCCTTTTGCTAATTGTGTGGCCAAGATAGTGGCACTATTCATAGAGCATAGTTAGCTCTATGAGCATGTGCCTCCCCCAATAGAATGTATGGTCCATCACCATTTTGGAAGAGACTATGCATGGGTATTTCATAGTCTAGAGTTCTATGATTCCAAATCATGAAGTCTTCCCATGTTTAAAAAAATAAGAATAAAATTAATTAAGTTAAGATTAAATTAAAAATAAATATAATAATAAATTAAAAAAGTAGGGTTATTACTATTATTATAAATGTTATTATAATTATTATTATTAATTATTTATGAGTAATAAAACAATTTAAGGGGTTTATTATCCCCTATCACCCTAATCGAATTCCCTGACTAGCCACCACCCTTGTTTGTAATATCCTAGTTGAATGGCTTCCTCGCACATGTGCCACCACCTCCTCAAATATCTTTCAGACATCTGATTTTTCATCTGATATCTTATTTTATCATTCAAACAAGTTTTTTCATCATCTCCTACTACTTTTTATATTATTAATTTTTATGTTTCTATTTTCCCTCTTCCAGTTCACATCACTAAATGAACCCTAACCATTTTTATGTATTGTTTTGGTTATCTCATGGTTCCTAAGGTTCATAAAGTCTGATTTGGGACCATTATGAGCTTGACCATAGAAGTAAATGAGTTATTATTTTATGGTTATTTTTCTCATTCCCTTGTGCTTCTAACTAATTTTAATAAGGTATTTTTTTTATTTCAAGGTTAACTATATTTTTTAGTGTGTTTTGGACCCCATTGAGGTAGGTTTGGGTTGCTACCATGGATAGAAACATGCATTTTCATAAATAGGTAATAATATAAATATATATGTTACCTATATATATATGTAAACTAATTTTATTTTTATTATATATATATATATATATATATATATTAGTGATATTAGTCTATATATATATAAATGAAAAATTGAATCTCTGTGTAATTGTAAAGGTTATACTATAGTATATTCACATATATAAGGGCCCCCCGTGTACATTTACATGGTTATGAAATTATGTACATTGGTGATTTGATTCCATATATATATATATATATATATATTTGTGTGTGTGTGTGTTAATGTGAATATGTGTGTAATATGAAAAGTGGATATTCAATTTCTTATTATCAAATCATCACCTTTTGTGGTAGGGTCTCTATCTCTGGTGTTTTAATATGAAATATATGGTTTCTTGATGTTTTTAAAATGATTTAAAATTTTATATTTAGTGAAAAATATATAAAAATTGGGTTTGTTTCATTTAAATGGCCCTCCATCATGAGTTCCTTTTTTTTCTATGCCTATTTACAAGCTTACTGTTAAATATGAACTTCCCTAAAAGATTAAAATAGTTTTCTAAAAGATTTCCAACAGGTGAAGTGTGGTTTTTGGTATAAAAAATCAATGTATAAATGTGTAATTTTATCCATTCAATGTTTGACACGTTAGAGTGTAGTTTTCCAATCAAATTATTGAATTGACAGTTTTTCAAAATCAATAAATAGTTGATATTTTCACCTTGGCTTTGGATAATGGTATTAAAATGGAAAATATGTTGTCTCATTTGGAACATAGATAGGTTCCGTGTTTTATGGGAACCCCTATAATTTCCCTTTCGATGAGAGGGACATCGCATAGGTCTTGTAGGATACTGATATAGGAATGTAACGTCACATATATGAATTATGTTTAATGCCATGTGTGTGGTGACCTACTCATTCCTCTCTATTCTAACATCATGGTATTCATAGACATCATGTTGATGGTCGAGTGACGATTTCTTTCTAATATGGATTTTCAATATTAGAAATCCATATATATGGCATAATATAAGTTCTCTTTTCCACTGGTGATGATACATTAGGAAAACTAGATCATTTATTGACTATGGATGTGCACCATATGCCGATAGGGGGTCCTAATTGATTATGCCCCAAAATTGTTTATAGGTATTAATTGAAAAATACCCATGATTAACTATCTATATTTTCTAGTTTCATTATTTAGTATTTCGATATCTATTAGTCATATGTATTTCATCTTATTTATATATTATTTAATCAGTATCAAGCACATCATGGTTTATCCGAGTACAAGAGATAATTTATACATTTAATCATAGTGAGGTAATATTAAATTGGGTTTTGGATATTTAAAAAAATTATAAATTAAAAAAAATATTTGGCTAAAAAAAGGTATTTGTAAATCTGTGTATGTTTAATTAATTTAAAATATAGTATTTTCTAATTTTAGTTTTAAACTGTCATGAATTTGATTTATTTTTAAAGGTGGAACATCTGACATATTATATTTAGTCATGCTTACTGTAATTTTTTAGTCATATATATATATATATTCCATTATTTTTATTCTTCCCACTCTGATTTAATGACCATGTAGAAACGTTCAATCAGTCATAGTTGGGGACCCATATGGTCATATAATGTTGTATGCAGTTTTATTTATTTCATCTAATAGTGAATATTTTTATAATTTATTTTATATTTTTTAAATTTCTTATCATTTATGGGTTAATGATTTACCAATTAAATATATTTTTTGGGGCACTATATTCTAGTTTGAGAGGATCAGAACGACCTCTCAGTCCAAATTGTGGGCCATCTCGGATTACTGATATGGTGTCTCCCCTAGTTTTTCATCACAAAATAATATCATTGCTGGTTATTCCTTGTTATATGATTATTTTAAGTAGTTTGTATCTATGATATTCATAATTTAGGTGGTCATTAATGAGTTTATTCATGTTCTCCACATATTTATAAGGAGACTTGAATTTCATGTGTGGTTCGTGAAGATTAGGACACAAAATCTGAGCATGGATTTTTTATTGGATTTGTTTTTTTAGATTTTTTATATTCTATTGGATCAATAGTTCATTATTCAAAAATAAAAAAATTATTGGAGTGGTTTATTTAATGGTATTGAAAGTGGTGCATGATTTCTATTCATGATCTTGAGAACCATGTATAGATGATGAAACTATTTATAATGAACTCTAGTCTTTTTAATTGATTGGTCTACAACTTACCATAACATGTAACCTTACCATGGGTATTAGTTCATCTATTTGGATTTTTATATTTTTTGTTGAGGAATTTGGTTTCTATTATTTGTTGTTGGTAATTATTATAGTTCAAAATTGGGTGATTCTCTTAGGTTTTAAATGGACTAATCTTTAATAAAATTCTATTTCCAAATAAAAATTCATTGGGATGTTAATAATTAATGATAAAAGTTTTTAAATATTTATTTATTTATGGAAATGTTGAGGAAAATAGAGTCATTAATTTGTTGAAAATGTGGTTATTATGAGAAAATGCATGTGTGTCCCATATTGTTTCTTATGAACATTCATATTTCTGTCAGTGTATTTGGAATGTAAATATTGGTATGTATGAGTGGATTGATATAAGTGGAAGTGGGTCTAAATGTATATATATATATGATGTTTCATTGGATATAATAGTTCAATATTTAAAATCAATGATTTAACATCATTTTCAATGTGGTTTTTGAAACGGAAAATGGTTTCTATTAGAAATATTTTTTTTACCGAATGGATGTTTAAAATTTTCAAGAGGAAAAAAATGAAAAATTTAATTTTTGAAAATTGGATTGTTGTTTCAAATGATATTTGATTTAGGAAACCCGTAATCAAATTAGAACAAAATGAGACTGATTTTAATATGGGGGATTTTATTCTACATATTGATGTGTACAAATTTATGAGTTTGGTAATGTTATTTGATGATTGATTTGGATATGGTGTGGTATTCTACATTAATTATATTTATAGAATGCCACCTAGAATGTCCCAACGTGTTTTTTGTAGAGTTTCCTCAAGTCGTCAGTTAGGTCCAAACACCATGTATAGTAGTGGAGAAACATTATTTTATTAATTTTTATGTTTTACTTTCTGTTCAATGTTTATTGGGTTTTTAGAATAATTTTAATGAAGTTGAATGATTAATCCTGTTTTTGGGAACTCTAAATGTGGTGAGGGTGTGAGATGTTTAATGCATGTTGGATGGACCATGTTTAGACTAGTAAAATGTGATTTCTATATACACCATGCAATTTGGGATGACTTGGGATATTATAAGTAGTACTTGAATGAAATGATTTAATTATAAAATAGTGGAGGATAAAAAAGTGGGAGTTCTTATGGGTGCTCGTTATGGTCAAAATATGGTGAAGGAGTTTATTGGCCAATTAAAATATTTGTTTCTAATCCTTTATAAGTATAATATGGATGTATTATAAAAGGTCATTTCATTATATGGGGTCTCTATCCAAATATTATGGATTGATTTCATTCATCAAAAAAAATTTCTTTTAGGATGGTCGTGGGTGAGGTGTGTCTAGATGAGATGGTTCTCTGTGGGAAGTCTGTAGTAGTTTCTAATCTAATTTGTCTTGGTATCAGGGAAGGATTCCCATCTGATCAGTATTGTGTATAAGAGGAACATGTTCCTAAAAATTATCCTTCATAAATTACTATTTATAGTTGGTATGTTCACACACTCATTTTCTAACAGTATTTTTTGTTCAGGAGGTCATAAAAATCATGCCACAATCCTCTTATGGTGTGTCATTAGTGTGGTTTCATGGTATATGTAAAGAAGTATTAATATGGTTGTTTCCAAATGAATAATTTTTCATTATGAATTATCAGGTCCTTACTACAGTGCAATATATGATTCGGGACATCTGGGAAAAAACTGTAGGCATTTGAGTTAATCTATTCACATACTAAATGAGTTTTTGGTTATAAGGGATGTAAATCCTCTATGATGTATCAGATTTCTGAGTTGTTACTATTAATATATTACTTATTTTGGTTTCATATTTTTGGGTACATTTCTTGGAAGATATCTTGGTGGACAGTTCCCCAAAATTTCTATTTTTACCTTATAGAATATAAATTCTTAAATGATAAATAATCCATTGGTTTGGTTTTAGTTTTTGGGTTATACTCATTTTGAGATTCATACATCTTAATAAATTATAAGTTGGGTCTTAGAACTATTATATTTTTGGGAATCTGTGTTTATACTGGTGTTGTGTTTGGTGGTGGATTTTTTATAGAATTACTCTTAGAGAAAACACATTTCTTATCATTTTTTAATGGTGGGAAGACCCATTGGAGATTTGGTTGCTGTTTAATTTAGAGAAGGTATACTTTTACATTATTATTTTAATTTTGAGATAATTATTTTCAATTTTCACATGTTTTTTGTCAGTTTTCAGTCTCAATTTTGTTCCTCATCTGTCTGGGTGAATTTATAGAACAATATAACTTCAATATTTTGGATAATTTTCACTCCTTGAACCAAAATATCATTTTTAGTTTATTTATTTTTGGATTTATCATTATTCAATGAATTTATATGGTGTATTCTAAAAAATATCATTTTCTGCGATCAAGAGAAGGTTTATGGTTGGTTCATGGCAATAAAAGGCCCATGGATTTTTTATTTGAGAATTCCTAGTGAGTATTAAAACACATGCCTGTAGATCTATATTTGTTTGATCGTTTTTTATTATATTTAACCATAATTGATCATCATGGAGAAAAGATGATTCAATGGTTTGTTGTGACCCACATGATCACATGGATGTATGCGTTGTTTCACATCATTACCTTGCTAGTGTTAATTTTTTTGGAGTTTATATTCTTTTAATTTTATTTCATTTATTGGATAAACTATTTTAAACTGAGTATATTGGATGCCTATAACTCGTTTCAAACCTAAGAGGATAAGGAACACATCTTGGGACTTACTGTGTTCCAGATCGAGTGATCTTATTATGGTCAACCATGGTTATATTATAATAAGATGGTCTTCTATATCTTCAATTTAAATATAATATAAACTATAAATGTATTATAATCAGGATAGTTCTGTTAAGAAATTTTCAATTTCCACGATCCATTTCAAATTTTGATATCATTTTATATAGGGACACAACCGTATACATTTTAAAGTGAATGATAATAAATTTCAGATCCATCCTTACTAGATAGTAAATAATATATTGGTGCATTAATAGTTATCATATTCATCCCATAAAAGGATTCACCACATTCACTTATGTAAATGAATTTAACCTATATTAATATAAATTTGTTCTACATGTTAGATAATAGGTAAATTTTTTAATTATGAAGCTGATAATAACATACTAATCCTAGGGAACATCAGATATCATTTATGTTCAGCTGTGAAGTCAAATTTTATTTACCTTATTATTTGAAGGTTTGAAATATATTATTTTAGTGGAGACAATATGACCATGATAAAAATTCATGAAGCTAAAATCAACACTTACTATATTTCCTAAATAAATATTTTTTCAGGAGTGTCTCCAGAATTAATATCATATGACTCCTGAACTATTGATATATCTTAGAGTATATCAAGATATCATTAATGAATAAAGTCATATATTTATCAATACACACAATCAATAATATATTTTTAATATTTGTAAATAAATATGGTTTATTATTCAATCCGAATGGTGTTAAACTAAACTCTTATTGTCCATACTTTTTTTGAAATTCCATCTTTAGTATATCATCCTTATTCCCCCTTATATGATGATAAACTGAGTGAATATAAATCATTGGAAAGAATGTTTCCTATTAATTATAATAAAATAAGTCATGAATTTATACTAAAGGAAACTAATTACATATAGTAGTTTAATTTACTGACATATAAATAAATAAAAATATCATGGCCCTTAATAATTTTCATGAACAAAATAAGGGAACTCCATGATGACTAACAAGGGAATATAAATACCTTGTCAAAAAACCACTTTAGTGGTGTCATCCTACCAAAAAATAATATTGGTATCATTATATAATGAATTTTAAATATGATTATTCCATTTGGAACGAGTTTAATAGAGAAATCGAATTCAAAGTAGATAAACACATAATTATTTTGAAAAAATATCACTGAAATTTTATAATGAGGGTAAATACCGTACTTATATAATACCATTATCATTCATATGTCACTTGTTATCTTAATCTCTTCAAATACATTTATTTACAATTGAAACAAGGGGAGGATCCATGCACGATATAGATACTGATTTTCCCCCTCTAATGGAATGATATTCCACATCTCCAACCTGAATCATAGTCTATATCTATTTGTAATAATTTTTTTATGTACATTATAATTCATTCCATAATAAGAATCATGTCGATGTTAAAAATATTTATAATAACAATCATTGAAAATATGGTGGGACAATGAATTATATTTGAAACAACATAACACATTTTTTTCCATAAGATTCAAACTAGATTCGATAATTAATAACAACCCTACTAGTGTGATCGAGAAGTATCTAATGTTTTTGGAAATCATGAAATATATATACAATTGTGAAGATCCATAATCAAATAAAATTTTATCTAAATTATATTCTATTCTCTATGATGCTTCCTCTATGTAATTATAATTTTTGACCTCATCTTTCATAATCTCATATGATTGAATTTTCCTAGATCATTTTCTATGGTAAATTTAATTGTTTTTTGGGAATTAGTTATTATAATATTCATTCAATATATTGTTAAATAATTGATAACATACATACTTTTTTATTTCCTTATAATTCATGACCATTATAGACTTTATCTAAATACATATAAAAAAATCGTGTTCCCTTACAGTAATCCACATTGTGTTTTTAACACCGTTTTCATGCATGGGAAATACTATACATGAGTTATTAACCTTTAATGAATTTATCATCCCATGATTCTATGCTAGAATATTCTTCCCCTAAATCCCCATCTACTCATGAATCATAGAAAAATATTTTCATATCATATAAGTTCTTGAGAGTTTATTATAGTATGATGAATATATATGTGATGACCACTATATTTGAAGGATTTTCATTAATCTATCAATGGAAAAATAATTATTGGATTCCAATTTCTGTACATAGTTCGAATTATGTCAAGATAAAATTTTAAAATTTTCATTCTACTCAGAATTTTCCAAACACCTTTCTACTAAGATTAATTAATTACATTATTATTTTTGTGTTTTTATCAATTGGAATGTATTATTGAAATAATCCCCCCTTAAACGTTTGTCATTACATACATTTAATCGCATCCTTATCTATAGTGTTTTGAATTAGCTTCCACTAATGGTATCAATCTCCCTTCATATGAAATAATAAATATATGACCTTTTATATTTAATTATATTTTTAATTTAGAACAATATTTCTATATGGTTTCGATACATTATTATTCTTCCAATGGATTAGTAGTTCCACTGAATGCTACAGGTTGTCAGATAACGTAGCTTGTCATAGTTAAACAATATTTTCAATCAGTACAATACTGTATGAAAATGATATTATCTATAAAAACATGGTTCAAAATCCATAATGTGGTTATGATTGGATTAGCCTCAACTATATATTCATAAACTTGTTCAGTGGGAGAATCCTTGCATTAACCACATGTGCTGATAAGGTTCTCATTCTTACATGTAGTTGATATCACTCTATAATGTATTACACAAAATCATATCATTATATTTAACTATGAAATACATTTTTAATTGTATTTTCTATATTTATTCCAATAAATAAAGAGGGGTTTTCATAGTACTTATTCAATCTCACTTGATTCCTATAAATTTAATCTGTTATTGTCTTACTAATCTCCCATCAATTATATCTATAACAACCTAGAATCTATAAAATATAGTCACTTCTTTATAATTTTTCAAATATAATATAAGAGTTGTTGATAAATCCAATGGTTTATTATTCTAGGAATACTATTTACATATATAAATTACATTTCAACACATAAGATATCGAATGATCATATTTTGAGAAAATATTTATCCATTATATCATATCAACTAAAATTAATCCTATTTATCCCCTGGGATTCCAAAGGAAATGAAAAACAATTAGGGGAATATCATATTCTCAGTAAGGAGTATAAAATAGAAAATTATTTCACAACTTAAACATGTAGAAATTATATAGAAGGAATAAATTAACAATTGGAATCTATATTCAAATGAAAATGAGGTCAGGCTTTATCAATGATAATAATTAATAAAATTGAAAACAATATTCATTACTCTCATATTGATAGATTGAAAAATCTCAGACATTATAATATGTTTAAAAATTCTTGTCTGTAACAACCAGATATTTTTAAAAAATACATGTTTCATGATAACATATACATTAGGAAACATCAGGCTTAAAAAACCAATAAATATTTTTATTTAAATGTGACCATTATAATATAGCTATTAAATTTCTTTGTATGAATAGAAATACCGATATTTCGAAAAATATATCTAAGGGTTTTATACAAATAAAATATATCTAATAATTCATCATAAATAAGTTATCAATTTTTTATAAAGTCAATTATGCTTCGAAAATATGTTTTAAAAAATTTATTTTTTATTATTTGTGACAATATATATAATAAATAAGATCCACCACATTTAAAAATTTTATTTTTGAAAAATGATATCATTTTTGATGTCATCATATCAAATTTATCCAATGTTGAATTTTTTTATTATTATTAAAAGAATGATTTGTCATCGAATAGCGAACAATAAATATATTTATAAAACTACATTTTTATCTTATTAAAAATTCCCATTATTCATTAAATTTCATTTTATTGAAAATAAATTCGTATATAATTAGATATAATATAATTAAATACATTTAAATCATCGATTTTTATAATTTATTGTATAAGTTAATTTTTTTTTTCTAAAAACAATTTTTCATCAAATAAAATCACATTGTTTTTATGTATTCATAATAAAATTTATATGAACCATTTGTAGAAATTAAATATTTTAAATTTTAATCCATTTATGTAAATAGTTTGTTCAGATTTGGTATGTATTTTCTATTTATGTTATTATTATGAATAATCACTATTGTAAATTTGGTCTTCTCATTAAAGAAAAAACATGTAAAATTAGAATATAAGTGTGGACTAAGACACAAATGTAACCAATAACATTCTAATATACTTTTTAGTGAGTGTATATCTTTAATTCACAAATTATTTATGAATATATTGAAAAATTATTCCATTTTCATTGATAAGGGATTATATATTATTTATGTACAGAATAAAACCCAAATGTCAATATAGATTAATAATGAATAATATTTTCTAATATGGATTAAAAAAATAAAATGCTAACATGAAATAGTTTCACTGGGTTTGAACATGTAATATTTATGACAATAATTAATTTATTTATTAAAATTTTATAATTACCAATAATGAATACACATCGCTAATGCAGTTCTTGTACAGACTAGTAAAAAATATAATCATACTATTAAATTCATTGTGTTATATATATTTTATGGTATTTAATTTAATTAATATATTTTATTAATGGAAAATTTTGTTTCTAAAAAAATTATATGCTAATTCTATTTCATTCTTCTAGTTTTAATGTAAATTTTTTTAAATAGTGAAAAAATTTAGTTTTTGTGAGTGGATATATTTTTTTTATATTATCATAACATATATATGATATATAAATTTATGAAAAAATGGAATGAATCACATATGATTGTATAGTAAAAATGTCATAATCTAACAATTCAAATAAATATAAATTATTTTTTATTTGATTTAATAAATTAATAACATTTATAGTGTTGATGAATTGCTTGTGCAGCAAAAGAAATGTATAATTTTGTGTGTCCAAATGAAAATAATTTTTGAAGTTAAATTCATTTAATTCCATGTTCATAATGTGTTATGTATAAATGATGATTTATATTGGAAATTTTTTATATTGTATTTATATAATAAGAATCATATTAAAAATATTTTTCAATGTTTCTAAACGTTATAAAATAAAAAAAAACATATTACATATGTTATCCTAATATGAATTATAATACATTTAAAATAAAGATGAATATAAATGAAAAAATTATTTATAATAATTCTCTTAGGTTAAATTTTAAATTTTAAATTTTAAATTTTTTATAATTTTTTAAAAAACATACATCGTGATGGCTGGATATATATAAAAATTAGTAAAATAATTAAATAAATAATTATAAAAATATGATTTTTTTATTTTAGGAGTTGCATATATATTTGGTTTTGAATAGAAAATTAAAATTAATTATGTTGATCACTTTTAATTCTTATAATTACTATTATGACAAATAAATAGTGCAAAATAAAAATAATACTGATTTTATCGTAAACTAAGGAAATCATTCAAATTTTTTAGACATCTAGAAATTCAGTTTTTTATCTCAAAACTATATCCAGATAACCTTATCAACATTCATTCTCATATCCTCGAACCAATGTGGTGAACATAAATTCCTCCTAAAAAATCCATAAAATCAATCGAATGGAAGTGACATAAAGGGAAAGGTAAATTGTTTCATAACTCAATCTACATTCATATTGTTAAAATTTTACTAGATTTAATTTTCTACGAAATGAATTTTTTTGAATTGATATCTATTTTTTCATTATATATTATTTTTTATTATTATCTCTGTATTTACACATTTTCACATCATGGATTAATTATCACCACTAATGTTATGATCATTGTATGTGTTTCCATTTTCCCAATCCCATTTTGTAAAGACATGATTAATGTTGTTATGATTGATTTAAATATATAGTTTATATACTTACATATGAATGAATTGTAACATTTCTTCATTATCTTCTTGGGAGTTATAGATCGATAGAATACTCTTAATTTCATTGGATTTTGATTCATACATTACCAAATTGATAAAGGGTTTATGTTACAAAATCCTTTCTTTTTGTAATTTCTCGTGTTAATGTTTCCATTAAAAAATTCATATACTCTTATTTTATTTAACAAAAGATAATTTATTATCATATATTTATGAATATGTTTTACATGTTTAATCTTCATTTCGTCCATTATTTATTAATTAAAAATCAACAAATTGGATTAAAATTCAAACAAATCATGGATCATACTCTATATCCAAAATATTTCTCATCCAAATGAACATTTTATATATTCACAAATATTACCTATAAAATACAAAAGATATCATGTAGTAATCCTAAATTCTTTAGTAAGAATATTTTTAAAATATATAACGAAATTTGTTTTCAAACTTATTTACATGTATCACTATTGACTACCTTTATTGAATTTTGAAAATGATATTTAATTCTTTTGATTAAAATATAAATAGATTTTACTTCTATCATGATTACTAAATCCAATCAATCTTGGTTTACATGTTTACAGGGTTATTTTCTACGAACATTTTTTTCCTAGTATTTTGGAAATGATTGATTTTGAAAATTTATTCTCATGTTGAAAGGGTATTTAAATCAATAATATTTTGAATTTTTATGTAATTTCTAATAGTAAATTACTAAAATTATTTATTTGACTTATGATACAGTAGATATATTTTTGTAATGATACCATCCATATACATTCTCATGAGGTATTATTATTAATTCATGTATATTTTTTCAGACCCATTTATTTTCCATGGGGAAAACAGATGTGGATGAAAAATGGTAATTGAAATATTAAAAATTGGATGATTTCACTTATTTATCAATATATGTTGATCTAGGAAATTTGTATGGATGATTTACGACTACTTATAATATAATCCAAGGATGTTGTTTTCCCTTATGATCCATGGATGGGTGGTCATGATAGAATCTAGGGGTAGGTGGTTATGCTAAAAACCAAGGATGAGTGGGTCCATTATATCTCTACAATGCACTGTGTAATGATATAGAGGTAACTGGATGGAAGTTACTGATCAGAGATTACCTGGAAAATTTACTCCTATAATATGATTTAATTTACTAATTATAGGTTAATACTTATAGATATGAAAATTTTCTCGATCGGTAATTCCATTTTAATTGCATGATTTTTAATGATATCTACAAAATTTTTCAATTATTGATACAAGTCATATTGGATCCATTGTTCGAGAATTCATTTCACATTTCTCTTTATTATTGAATTATATATCTCTTTTCTTATGTTTCTGATTTCTTCCATATATCATTAACTATGATCCATTTATTATGGTTATTATTTATTTTATATTTTTTTCTTATACATTTATTATATCATTATACCCATATCCTTACCATATTACTATTGATGAAATTAATTATTAATGATTTTCAACAACCTTACTAAATCGTTTACCTCACTATTATTATGTCTTCCATTTCCTCATGTTGGGAAAAATGTTTTATATATGTTATACCAAAGACGGTTACTATCTGTGATGAATATTGTGGGAGATATTATAGATTATTAGGATCCAATTTATTTATTTATACATGTTAATTTTCATGATTTTTTATTAATTCAATAAAACTTAAAACCTAAAATATAATTGGGTATCTAAGTCATATAATATTTTTGTTTGATGTAATTTTGTTAAAACCATTCATACTGGGTCATTTTAATCACAATTAAGGCGTTAAATATAACTATTTTTTAGCACCAGATCCTGATGTGTGGGTTTTTTATTGTAATATTTGGTATCAGAATCAAAGTTAATATAAATTTTAATATTATTATGTTTTCATGGGAGGATAAAATATGTGTTATGAATTATTTAATATGTTAATAATTCTAATATTGATCGAAATATTAAATGTTTGGGTACCCAATTTCATGTTTTATGTGACAAGGTTTTAATTTTATTTAGAGCATTTACAGAGACATTTTTATAAATACATCCATTGGGTTTAGTATACGGTATGGTGAATAGTAGATTTAGAGTGTATTTATTTGTAGCAAAAAACATAATATTATTTAAAACTTTAGGTTTATGTTTATCATTAATGTTGTGGTAATATAATTAATTAGGATTAAATGATTATTTCATAAAGGGAATTTTGATTTATCATATAGATAACTATTGTATTTTAACGGTATTTGATAAAAATATTATTCATTTTTTCTTTAAATAAAAAAAATTAGGGGACATTATAATATTATGTTAAATAGATACAATTTTTTCTAAGTTGTGTTTTTATTTGAGTAATACATATTGATCAATCTTTTAGAGAAAATAAGATTTTATTTGGACATTATTATTATAAATGATTATTATATTTTTAGAGAATATATTACCATATAATATAATTGTTTTTATAGATTAAATAAGATGGATCGATGTTATTTTCAGATAAATTTCATGTTTATCTTTGTAGAATATTTGGTGAATTCCATCTAATCATTCTATTTCAATCTAATTTGAGAATGTTTTTTATAATTTTAATTACATAATGATTTAAGCTAAACATTGGGTATTGATTTTGATGATATGAAGATTAAGTTATTGTTAACTCTGATGATTTTTTTTTCATATTATCTCACCAAGTTCAAATATCTTTACTTTTGAATAATTTATAATGATATTATGACTAAAATATTATATTTTAGTGGATCTTATAATCCATTTTATGTAAAAATTAGTGATTCAATCATTAATGAATCATATCATATACTCATGTTTTTATAAAGGATGAAATTTATATATATTAAATGATAAAATTATACTGTTTAGGTATGTATATTTCATTCTGTTCTAATATGATATGTTAAAATAATTCCCCAACTATAAGAAATGAATCTTGAACTAAAATATTAATCTTACTATAATTATATATAAGGAATCAATTTCTTTTTTCACACCTAATTGAATTATGGTATTGAGGTCATTGAATTTCTCATCATAATTCAATTCATATTGATCAATGTTATAATCCACTATACATCATATTTTGATATTATGTTTTCCTCTATGTCTATATATTCATTCCCACTAATTTTCTCATATTGGGAAATGTAGTTTTTTAATTATTAAAAATAAAAATATGATTTCCTTTTCCCACTTTTAAATATGGGTTTTCATTAATAGTTATTAATATGTTATTTTCTAACATATGTATTTTCAAAGTTGAAATGCTTGATTACCGATTTAAATTTCTAATTGTGAGGAGGTTATTTATTAATGAGAGAAAATGTAATAACCCGATATTTAATTAAAATCCTTTGACATTTTTTTATACGTTTTAGTTCTTAATTAATTTCTATGGATATATATAGATGTTAATTAGTTTTTAAAAATATTATATTATAATTACATTTTTTATAGGAGTGATTTCAGACATATTTTGGTGAAAAGATGAAAAAATACAGTTTTCTGAATATGATGTATATCATTTGATATTATCATAACCAAAATATGACATTTAAATTTTTGGAAGATATGGAATGACTTATTAATGATAATAAGGATAAAATATAATACAAAAATTATTCAAGATAAATATATTAAAATTTCATTGATGATAAATTTTAAAATCATATTCATCGTCAACGTAGTACATTCACTAGATTGGAAAAGTCAAATTTGGGGTCTTGATGATAGTAATTAAAATGAAAACTCTAACAGATGACTTGGTTTTAAATTATTATTTAATTTTTTTGAATTGGATTATTATTTATAAACATGGTAGTTTTATATCTTGGATCATATCCAACTGATTGGGTAATGGTTTCATAAGGTGAAGAAATTAAAAATATCATATTAAATATTGTTTTAAGGATGTGATTGAGAATAGATTTTACATATTAATAAATAAAAATTATAAAAATAATACATAATAAATTTATGTTGGTATTTTGTTTTTAAATAATTAAAATTAGTTTAATTACCTAATTATATTATACCATGATGGAGTTATATAATGGAAAACGGAGAAATGATTAAATAAATAATTTTATAAACATAAAAAATAATAGTATTTAGATGATAAAAATTGTCCCATTATTATTATTGATATTTTGAAAACAAATGTGGTCAAATAAGATTTTAGATTTTAGATTTGTTGTTTTCATTATGGATATAATTCCATGTATTGCGAATAATGATGAAAAGGCGTTAAATAGAATTTAATTATTATAATATTTAAAAACCTATTATAAAAATAAAATAACTCTTTCATGAGTCAACTAAAATTAAAAATATATAGTATCTAATTAATGGAACTCATGTATTTTACTTTAAATGTTAATAAATACAATATGACCCTCAAATATAGAAAAAAGTTGAAAATAAGATTTCTATTCAATGATAAATTGACACTCACATCAAAATTTATTCACACAACACAATATTAGTTTTTTATAAAAAAATATATATATACCTATATAAATTTCTATTTCCAACTTACTATTCCACTAGGGAGAATAGAGGCATATACTACAAAATACTTATGATCATCAAAGGGAGAAGACAAAAAGTGAAATGTAATTGTTTTCTTAACTAAATGTACATTCGTTACATTACACATTTAAAAAAATTACATTCTTAAATCATGAATATGTAGGAAATATTTTTTAAAATTTATTATTCTTTATTTTAATATTTTTTCATTTTTATAGTGCACATAATAATAATGGGTATTAATAATGTCTTCAAAATTTATGATCATTATAACAGTTTCTGTAATTGATTAATTTTTCCCAAGAAATGATTGATTTCATGCACCAAGTATTCCATTTATGTTTTAATCACTACCTCATGAATTAATTTGAGAATATAAATTACTTAAATTCGAGGGATTTATATATCCATGTTTTAAAGTATCATTTAATGAATTTTTTATTTCATATTTATTGAATATTTAATTGAATTATTGTAAAAAGTAATTTATTTTTATGATTTCATAAAGGGGTTCAATAAGGGAATTATTATTTCATTATATTCATGAACCTAATATATTTTCTTATCCTCAGGTTAAATTTTTTTTTCTTGTTTTATTTACATTTTAATCAATATAAATTATGTAATCATCAATAAAGTTATTTTTATGTGACACTAATAATTTATATCCATTTAAATATGGAATCATTCCCATGCATTCCCATTATATTAAAAAAATTAAAGAATATATATCTAAAAAAATATACGATTTCCATTAATTTTTTTACATGAATATGTAACACTTAATATGAAAATTAAAAAATTTATTTCTTATTGATTTCTATATGGGCCACTTTTGACATTTTTACAATATTTTTCGAAAAAATGATTAATTTTAAAATTTATTTCATCAAATTATTTTCGTGGTATCGTAATCACTATACAATTTGAATATTAAATTACATGTTTACATGTTTAATTAAAAAAAATTATTTTTTCTAATATACATGATGTTTTTAGATTTCAACTATTATTTGAAACATGACAGTGTATTTTCATAAATACTATTTTAATAATAATTTTATGGTCTTATTTTTCAGTAATGGAAACCACCATTAATGTTTATTTTGATCTAGTATTAATATGATTAAAATATACCATAAATATTATTTTTATTGATAGATTATGATTGTTTTAAATTTATTTACAAGTATCTACTTTTGTTTCTGAGGGAAAATCAAGCATCAAATGAAGAATGGTTTTTCATATGTTGAAAATTAAATGCTTCTATATTTTTATCAATCTATGGTACATGGAATTATGTATGGATAATATTGGGGTGGTTCAATTATAAACCCAGGATAAGTGATTCCATTATAATCCTAATAAGGGTAGTTCCAATATAATCCATAGATGGGAGTTTACATTATAATGTATGAATGAGTGGGTTAGTTATATCCCTCCAATGAAATCGGTAATTAAATAGACTTCACCAAATCCTAATTAATCATAATTTACAACAATGTAATAATACTCTTAATAAATATTGTAGTTTTCTGGTTATAGGTTACTCATAAGAAGGATAAGAATTTTAATATTAGTAAATTCCTGGATGAATGTTTGATGTCCCATGATACCAACACTTTTTCTCAATTATTGATATTATATCTAATAGATACATTATATGAGGATAAATATCATATTTCTCGTGATTATTGACTTATATGACTTTTATATTATATTGGATCTTTATTTCACATCACAATATTTATGATCTCCATTTTTTTGGTATGATTTACATATGATAATCTTAGGAACATTGAATATGTCATTATACCCTTATGCTCATATAATGGTTAGTGATTATATTCAATTTTAAATTCATATGATTAAATTTACTTATAATTTGAGCTAAGAATTGTTATTTATTAAATTTCCATGGGTTATGATTAAATTTTTTAAGTATGTTATACCTAATAGGTCTACTAGACGTGGAGAACATAGTTAGAGATAAAGTATATTTTTATAAAATAGGTCTTTATTTATCCATGTTGTTATCAAAGTGTTTTTCAAATTATCCAAAACTCTAAATTTAAATGTTTTTTCATTAAAGTGTTCCAATATTTTATTTTTATGCTATGGATTTTAAAATTCTAATATTAGGGTAAGCATTTAGTTATAAAATCATAAAAATTAAATAATATATTTTACATGTATATTTGGTTGTTTCAGTTCAATGTTGGTATATTATTCCATGTCACATTAATGTTATAGGAAGTGGTGTGCACTAAGAACTATATTGTTTTACCTCATTATAAATATCATTGTATAAAGGGTCTATGAAATTTTCTTCTCCATCCATTTGTTGAATAATTACAATGCATTATAAATATGATTCATCAAGAACATTCAAATTATTCACTTAGTATCATCTTAATAAATTTATTTTTCTATCTATATATTTGTAAATAATAAAATTAAATACATCCACATTCAATTGAAAATTTTTTATTTCTATTTTAACAACCCTTAAAAACATGGAATCTACGGTGTATCTTTAATTTAATAATGATGTACCTTTATCAATGAAATATAGTTTTAATGGTATGTACAATGTGATGGGTTATCCAAATAATGGTTTAATTTTGATTCATATTATTTAATACTAGTAATCCAAGGTAATGAATGTATAAAACATTATCTTTGTTCTTATATATTGTGTGAATATTCTGAAACATACACCTCTGGAGGGTCTTCAAAGGTGTGTAGTATTATGAAATTTATATATACATCCTGGTTATACATTACAAAAAGATTTAAAAAACATTTTTATGGTGATTAAAAAAATGTGAATCTATTCCACAGTCACACACACATTTTGTTATCTAGATGTGAATGTATATTATTATAATGTACAAACAATTTTAAATTTCAAAAATCACTATTTCTTCAACCTTAGAATAGATTTATTTATAAAATTGTGTTGTAAACTCATGAAATAATATAATACTTGGGAGGGATTTTATTTTATATTAGTTAATTAAAATTAATAAAAGGTAAATTTTTTCTTTGTATATGTGTGCACCACTTGAATATAAATTATTATCGAATATAACATGAGTCCCAAATATTGAATATCGATATGGAAAATCCCTAATGAATTGGGTATTTTTTCCAACATAAACTAATTAAAGATATGGATTTAAATAGATCATTAAATTATATTAATAAAGTAATTTTTTGATAAAACATTTCACATGGGATGTATATGTACACCACATAAAATTAATTAGGTTAAAATTGAAAAAAATATCCCAAATTGATCTAATTATAATAAAAAACAATTACTTCTTGTCCAAGAATCCATAAAAATAATTTATAATCATTTATAAAAAAACAACCAATCATAATACATTAATTAAAAAAAATACATATATAAATTTCAATTTAAACTCTTTATAAATATTAATTCAATATAATAATTCTATAGCATTCCATATCTAGTGATTTTGAGGTTAAACATATATATTAGTTTCATAATTGCTTTGTATGTATTATTTATATTTTAATCTATTTTTATTAATTGGTCAATAATGTTACATTTATAGATAATTGATAAATATTTATTAAGTTTTAATTATTTTCATGAGTTTTTTATTCATAATTCTTGAAGAGGAAATCAATATCAAACCTGTTTCAGTAATTCATGACAATGGATGTCTGTTTTCATAATTAATGAATTATAAATTTATATAAAAATTTATTTATCCTAAAAAATTATTTATATACTAATTTTTATCATTTAAAACAAATAAATATGATTTCATATTTATTCGTTAAATAAATTCATAGTATGGTTCGTGTATTTGGATAAACAGACCCAAACATGAACATACGCTGATTTAATGATTGATTATCTAGTTTTTTTCTTTAATATCATTAAACATGAAACATAATGATATATTTATTTTTTATAATTATAATTTTTTAATATTTTACATAATTATAAGAAAAAATTATTTATAAAAAAATACTACACATTTTGAATAAAATACTGTACTCTTATCATTATTGTTTTTATCTTTTAAAATACTGATGAGAATTTATTGACCATATCATTCATAGGATCAACAATTCATCATAACATAACCTTATTTATATCCATAATTTAATATTTATCCTATAATATCATCCTTATATATAAATTTCTAAATTCGTGATGGAAAATGAAATATGTCTCATCATGGAGGCAACAGTCTGCACAACACCAAAATGATGGATTCTTTTTCTGGAATAGGGGAAAAGGTGGTTTGTGGTTATTTAATGAATCGTTAGTTATAATATAAATAATTATTTCATAATTTAATATTATAAAAAATACATTTTAAATGGAATTATAGGAATGTAATGTTCTTTGAGAAAATATTTAACTTTTTTGAGATCATTAGTTTCTTATTGGAGGATTACTTATAATGTAAAGGATTTGGATAATCAGTAGTGACCAAAATCTAATAATAGGGAATATGGATGACATAGTAAGAAAATATGGTATATTTTAGTAAGGAAATGTTTTTTTTATATAATGTTATTTTTAGAGGACCATTTTATAGATGAAATATTGTGTATGATTCCTGGAAACTAATGTTTGGTATATGACGAGAATGGAATCACATGATTGTTATGTGCATTTTGTGAGACAGGTGAATTATATAGAATAATGGTAGGTGATATATGTTTTTATTTGTTTGTTACCTGATAAGGATTCTATAAGTTCTTTGTGAGATTATATTTAATAGAAATTAATGATACCTCATTTTCAAATTTTACCCTTATTAATCGTAATTAAAAATTATCCATTGTAATTATATTTTTACAACAATAATATATATAAACCTTATTAAAAAATTCAAATAATTAATTAAACACTTTTAATCCATTTAACCTATTTCAAGTTTTAAATATAGTAAACACAACATTTATAATAAAACATATGACGTATGAAAACTATTTTAATGGAAGAAATATTTTTATATTCGTTTTTTATATTTATTTCCTATCAAATATTAAATGAGTTATTGTTTATCTATTTTATATGTGTATAAATAGAATATTAGATAAATATTAAAAATTATATTATTCTAATTTATCCTTTTTAAAATTATATACCTCTTATAGAATTATTTATTTGGAATCAATAATTTCACTTTTAATGTGGTAATTACTCTTTATTGTAAGAAATTTATTTTCAATTAATAAAAAATTGAATAATAAAATAATATTTTCATTATTTTTATAAATATAAATACATTTTTTTCAATATAAATTATATTCATAGAAAAATTTAATTTTAATATTTTCACACATAAAACCATTTTCTAGAAATATCCAAAAAATTAATTTGACGATAATATCTTAATGAATAATTGAAAAGATAATTATACATTGTGAAAATTAAATTATATAATTTATAAATTTAAAATTTAAATATACATATGAATAATTAATCTTTATATTTTTCACCATCTAATAGTTCAAGATATGGTGTTTACCTACTATAGTAGGATCTGTGGTTTAACATAATGTGTTCATAAAAAATCATAAATGCAGTATTCGGAATATCCAAATCTTTATCCTTCATCTAATTTTACACATAACATATATTAATCATTATAATAAAATATATATCATTTTTTGTTCTTTAAAATCACTCATCCTCGAGAGATTATAATGGTTCCTGGCCATCAAATTATTCAATCTTTGGTAATCTATGAAAACCTAAAACCACAATCAATTATCTCAGTGAACAACACTTTATCTCCCTATGGAACCAAAATTGACTAAATGAATTCCTTATAATTCATATCACTGATCATAATCCTAAAATTTAACGCATTAGATGGTTTTATTCAATAATGATCCATGAAAATTATGGAATCAACATTTGATAACTATATCCCGAATTCAATGTCATATAGAGGGGGATGTTTCAAAACATCTTTTAGAAATGAAATTTTAAAACTCCTTTGAGATTTTTGGAATCATTATGGTCTGCACCTCCACAATCCAAATCCTGACTCTATGATATTACACAAAGGAGTCTCTAAATTCATACAATAAATTTGATGATCCCACTCACTAATGAAAACTATATACCGACCTGCATTATCAAAGAACACAAGTCTCTTATGAAAGAAAGCAATGAACACATTCCAGTAATATATCCAATACATGAATAGGATGGCATAATATGGCTATATTCACGAAATAATATATCCCCCAATCACTAATTCTTTCCATTAAACATCTCACAACCCAAAAATACAAGAAAAAAACTAGATACACCTCTAACATGAATAATCAACACTAGGGGAACTACAACCCTTTAAAAAATATTTTAAATGTCCTTCATAATTTGAGTTCAATAAAGCAATATGAATCAGTATAATGAAATAAATCAGAATGTAATTTAGAATATAAGAATTTGTTTTGTTAGGAGATCTACATCCCACCTCGAATATACATCACTATGAAATGAAACTAGCCAAAACCCACGTACCTCTCTCACTAGACATTATAATATCCTATCCTATATCAGATCTCAAACAAATACATTTTACTGAATGAGAAATATTATGGTTTCACTGTTCGAAATTCATCTCCCCCCCTTGGCTACCCAAAATATTTCTAATCCTGCAACTAATAAGGCCTTTGAGTCAATGATAATTGAGTATTAATGGAGAATTATCCCCATACATTGTGATATATAATGAGAATGGTTTGGAACATAGTATTTAAAAATCCATGAATAATTTATGAGATTAACACTATAATAGAGTTAATGATTGAGAAATTAGAACTAAAAACTCTACAGAGTAGAGAATAATGATATGGAGGCCGAATATATTGTTTTAAAAACATTGATTGTCCAGATATCTAATACAATCAATTAGGGTATTCAAACCTCTAAAAGTTATAGTGACTCTCTAATCCGGTATATAACTACTAATAATAAATCATATCAAATGTATATTCATTTTTTAGTACCAATAAACACTTATATCACAAAAATATTGTACTCACATACCAAATATCTAGACATAGTGTGTCTTAATTACATAGTTATTTGGCCTCTGCTTCTAGAAAAATATTGTCGTAAAAGAAAAAATGACCATTTAATCAACTAACATGATACGATGAAATTATTCTCTCCTAATAGAGGGAGATAAAATCATACCTCTCCATCCCACTCATCATCAGTAAAAGGAATTAGGAATGATAATACTTTTGTGAATCACCCTAAAAATCCTTTTACAGAGAATGAGCTTTATGGAAAAAACCACAACAGTCATGAATAATATTCATTATGACCAAATGGAATATACTTGAATAGATAAAATATAAATAAATCTATAACAACTCTAACTAGTTCACTATCTATATAGTAGAGACACAACCCTTATACATCACTATGATCAGATGATGGAACTCAAACATCCACCTCCTCAAAGACACAACATCCTCAGCAAGGTAAAACCTATTTTAGTAAAAAGTAAAAATATATTCGACCTCAATAATATATCCCATAAAGATGATATTTATTAGTAACCATATCTTTGAATGAAGGTTAAATATGATGCATGATATAATTGAATTTATTTAGATCTATGAAACAGAAACATTTTTCCCAAAATTATCATAGATTAATGAAAAATGAAAAAAATATTAATTCTTATACATATACTAGTTATCAACCTTATAGAAATTATCATTTAATATAAGTCATTCAGAAAAAATCATTCTTATTATGTCTAGTAATAAAGGGCCTTAATTTTTTAGTTCCTAAAAGGTCTCTTGTGATGCATTACACACTGGGTTTTAACTTTTTTTTGTAACATAGCCATGAAAAACCCACTAGTTCAAAATACAAAAATCAATTAAAACAGTTATTAAGAGCTATGTTACCACAACTTAATGACTATCTCCCACTGTTAACCCTTCTTAGTCTGAAAATGACGGTGATAGTTGTCCTGGATTCACACATCTGTTATGTCATTAGTTGGATATTACAGCTAAGAGTATAATCATGAATATGTTGGATCCATTACCCTAATAATACTAATAATATAAAACAAACCAATAATATAATTGATAATATAAATAAAATCCATATATAAAAAATATTATTTTAAAAATCATATACAAGAAAGTATCCATTGTTGAAATAGTAAAAAAGACACATATATAAGCTACTCTGGCATTATCATTAATGCATGATATTGCAATGTTCAACATCTTAAATGAATACCTAATAGAAATAGAAATGGTAGATTTTTATATTGGGGTGAGTATAAAAGTATAATCTATAAGATCCTCCTCATCACCTCTAATAAAAATATAGAAAACACATGATAATTCTCTTGTAATATAATAACATAACCAACATTTACAAATATTATGACATTATTCACATATGTTCACAAGGTCAAACTCGCCCAATATCACATGGAAGAAGAATAACAGTATAATTTAATAATATAGAAAAATTATTCTCCTAACAACCACCGCCACAGGTTTTTCTCTCTCACATCATGGCTACGATTCCTCCATGAAACAATAGAAAACATAACTATTAATTATTTTCCATTATCTATAATACAAATTCACACTTGTAATAACTATCCATGTAATATATTAACAAATTGTTTCATATGGTCCAATTTTTTTAAAAGCCACACTTTTTTCAGATATTGTTTTTATGCCACTATTTTGTCATTTTAAAAATAATCTAGAGTTTATATGATAAATCAATTAAAATATGTGTTTTTATTGTGTATTTGATGTTAAAAATTTACTATAATAAATAATATAGTTAATGTGTGATAATTTTATGATTAATATTAGTTTATGGAAGGTATTTTATGAAAATATAAAATATTATATGAAATATAATATATTATGGACATGATATAATAAACCAATCATGGATAAACAGTTATAGTGTCCAACCTTCCACATGAATGATTCCAATATAGTTAACTCAAACAACAAGAAGTAAAATGACCATCCATGTGGAAATACATACATGTATTAAAAATTATATAAATTTATGATGTGATTCTATATTAATGATTCATGATACATTTCATTCATCCTAATCAACTATGGTACTTTTGATAAAGACATAAATAGATTTCAACAACCACATGTAAAACCTACCATTATGTAACTTTTCTATCACATGGTAAATCCACTGATTAATAGACAGATTCTAACTGATTGTGTGATGCTCAATAAATTATATGTATAAATCAGACACAATAGATACATGTGGGTAATGTAAAATATTGTGTAATTGTCATATATAAAATCTGATAAATATATAAATGTAAAAAAAGGATATATAATTCTCATTAATAACCTATATAAGGGTTATTTTATAATATTTTTTGGTCTGTAAACTTTTTATTTGTCTCCAATAGGGTAAAAAAAACTCAATGACCCATGATAGGATACCACATAGATATATAAACAAACATAAAGGTCATCCCATTACGTCAAGTAAATTCATTTTACAGAAATTTTAGGATTGAGGATAAACTTTATTCTTAAATTTTACCAATAATATTCAACACATATATCCAATGGCCAATCGATTTTTTTTTATTTTTTTAAGAAGCCACTTTTTTGGAAAATTTGGAACCATACAAAAACCTCCACAAGTACCCGCACATCCCACTTAGACCCAGACATCCCACTTAGACGATCACCATAACATACAAAATACCAAATTCAAATTCCACACCAGTTGAACCCTACAGCCAATGCAGCGATCCAAAAATCCACAAAATTCAAAATTCAAAATCAAGGGATCACGATCCTTCATTAAAATCAAGTCATCATGTCAAGCGTCACCTCGAGTCTCACTCCATTACTCTAGTCTCGCTCTGAACGTGACAGTTTCCTAGTCCGCATCAAACCAGATCGCCGGTGAACTCCACCGGCATCCGCCATCTCCGACGAATAAAAATTCATCGTCTCAACCATATTAGAACATCACGCCAACATCTACACCATTGTCTTCATCCTTGTCCGAACACTACACCATCATCGAGGGATGAAAATGCTATAGCACAACCATACCAGATGCAGAAGTCGAAAGAAACACAGGGAAATCCTCATACAAATCCACCGCCATAGAAGGAAAACAGAGATATTCATCAAAATTAAGATACACAGGTCGCACGAGAAGCATAAATCGTCACTAGATCCCACCTCTCAAAACATTTGAGGAACCACCGTTCTAGCTACAACTCAGAGAGGAGGAGAGGTCCTTGGGGTCAGGTAAGGGATGATAGCGGTCGATGCCTCCAAGCGACGGTATCTCTTTTGGACTGAAATCGGAAACCACATCCAAGATCAAGCTGACACAGGAGAAACTGGAAATGCCTTGACCACCATCCCACTTATCCCAAAACCATGGAGTAACCATCGCTCCAGATCCAACCTAGATAGGAGCGATGAAACATGAGGTCAGAGAGGGGACGCAGTAGTCGGGGAATGCAACAACCATCATCGTCGGGATCGAACACCACCTACTAAAGAATCACCAAAAAAAAAAGAAAACCACTCCACCTGAGATAATCGTCTCATGATAAATGACAAGGATGAAAGAGGAAGAAAAAAAGGAAAAGGGATAGAAAGGGGTAAGGAAACTGGGCTCAGACATGCCTCCATCCACCGAAAGAGAAGCGTTTCAGGAGAAACCCTAGATGAGGCTGAGAGCGGGAAGGGGAGAGTCAAGGGACCAAAAAGCCATCGCTTCCCACCAACACATATATCCTAACATATAATATTTCTATCATCAAAAAATAAGGATGGATATGGGTTTCCTAGTAGAGTGAATCAAAAAATAGATTCATGAAATATTTTATAAAGTCTGGGATTTTCTTAATGTCATAGTAGCATATAATACAGTTTTGAGTATTGGAATAATGAAATGAATTCATGCATTTATAAAGGGATGGGAGCACATAGGTATGGATAAATATTTCCTTGTACACCACAACTGATATGGAGAATCATGTCTCTACTTTTGTTTCTTGTTTAAATTTGAACATATATTTTGAGATGAGTTTAGCATCTCCTGCCACCTTGTAAACCAATCACATGAATGGGTAAACACTATGTGGTTAGGTAAAGGAATTCTAAAATGATCTTAAATTTTTATTTTTTTATCTTTATATATACAATATATAACTTGTACTATTAAGTTGCTTACAATATTCCATTAGTAGTTTCTTATAAATTTAAATTTTATTTTTTTGAAGCTAATTGTTATCTATTTCTTTGTTCAACGATCATAATATCCCTCAAACTAAATTTGGTCATTGTATAGTGGAACAAATAATATTATGTTGTTGATATTATTTTAAATTTTCAATACATTTAGAATTGTCATGGGAACAATTATTTATTAATAAAAATATCTGATTGGGAATTTCCTAGGTCAACTAGTACGCCCTCTGTGAACCATTAACATGTCTGAACGGGATGATTTGAGATTGTTGTAATGTTGATTATCACTATCACTATATACTCAAGTTATAAATATGGATTTATTTTCAAATCAATCTTATAACGGTTTAGTGAATATGAGTACATAGCATTATGAACTATGATAAAATTTCAATTAGAAATTCTATTCTATTATTATCATAATCTAATAATTCGTGTTTTTAAGTTAATAGTTTCAATTTAATTTTTTATTTTCAAAATAAAAAACCCAAATAATATATCATATTATTTTACTTATTATACGAGAATATTATTATCTGTGTAAACTTCTCTCTTGTATATAACTTTGGTTAACAACTAATACAAATATTAACATAGGAATTTCATTTCTTTTTGGAATTCCATGATAGCTATATTCAAAACCTGAGGTTGTTTCCAGTAATATTCTTCCAGAAATAATAGAATATATTGATTTTATTATTATTATTTCAAGTCACAAATATATAATAACTCATTTTTTGATTATTATATTGGAGTAAATTGGTCTTTGAATATTATATGAAAAATTAATTTTTAATTATTCATTTACTAATTTTCTATTAATAAATTGAGTGAATAATCATGTGTGGAATCCGAGGTTAATATAACTGATCGAAATCCCAAACATAACCTATGTAATGTTCTTACAACATTGTTTCTTAACCGGTGTTGTTAAATGGATGTATATTAATTTAAAAATAAATATAAATATAAATTTTTTTTAATACAATTATTTCATATTCCCTATTGTATTTTATAAGAAGTCTATTATAAGAAAATACAAGTATTCATGCATTTTATATGTACATTGAATAACGGAGGAATAGTTGAGGAATATGCAATATTGAAGGAATTTTCTTTGTCACTTCAATGCGAATCCACAAAGTTCACGTAAAAACTATAACTAGGTGATATATATTATTGGGATAATATCAAAATATGATTTATAATGTTGTTATTATACAACTCTCAGATAACATAAATAAGGAAGTAAATTTACACAATCAATAAATCACTTATAGAGTATTTGTATGTGTAATAGTTGTGGATTATGAATCACATTGAATGATCACCACCAAAAATAGACGAATAGAACCATTTACTTGTATTATTTTATTTATTACTATATGAAATTGAAATAAAATTTCTTTATACATCATATGGAGGATATTTTATAAGAAAATATCATAAAAAATCTGGAAAACTGTTTGAAATTATCACATAAGACTCACAGTAGATTGGCATAATCATTAAGCTCATAAGAATTATTCATGAGGAATTATTTGATAGGTGATCACAATTTCATGAATATAACCATGATTATATAAATAGTTTTTTTTGATAAATAGATCTACAAAATTAAATAATCAACAAACACCAAGGATATGTGATTTTTGGTCATCACCTAAACAATTCATAGACCGGTGTGATAAAATGTTAGGCATGTAATATTGAAAAAATACATTTAAACCATATAAATTACAACAGAACCATGGAATAAGAAATTCCAACCATGTGTACTATAATTTTTTTAATCATAAGAAATAGTTTAATCCCCTACAAGAATCAGTAATCGAACTGCGCCAATTCCCAAAAAAACAATAAAAAAAATTCCCTCACAACCCACCCTTATGAAACTCCAATTAAAAAATTATAACCAACCATAACAACCAACCAATTTTCCAAAAAAATCCATCTTAGTAACCCTAATCTACTACCCAATCTCTAATATATATGTATCAAGTAACAATGGTTTATGTGAAATGAATAAAATAGATATATTAAAAACCATAATTGAAAGGCTTATGGAAATTATATGAAAAATTGAAGGAAAACAGTCTGCCCAAATAGTTAATAAACCCATTGATAATATCATAATGATAAAAATAATAAGTGAAAAAATATCTAACAAGTATAAATTATTAAACATGAAACAAGATAACATGAACGATGAGAGAACGAGGGCAGATGATCTCAAAATTATTGTGATATATTTAAAACAACCTAATAAAGAATAAATTAAATAAGAATATATGAAATAAGTTCTAATATGGAAAAAATAAACTAAAATCATAATAAAATAATGATTTATAATTACATATGTCCATAATTTCAATAGATAATACGATAATCAATTAAGATTCACAATAAATAACTCCAATAAGAAATAATAGGCACTTTTTGTAAGTGGAAATTAATAGTCATCATAATTAATTTGTTAAATAGACTCCAAGGATTAATTAATTATCTAGAAAATTTTAACAATTAATATTGTTCAATATGTTAATGAGAGAGTCATCTTATGTATAACTGTCTCCTCCTAGATCACACCCTAGATACCAAAAAAATGCCAATAAATAAGTATATTATCTATTCCATGAACTATTGTCTCCTTGAATTTATAATACTATTTATTTACTCCTGGTGTTTTGTTAAATTTTAGGAATCACATTAGGTAATCATATTTTCATATAGATTATTTTACTCCCATAATAATTTTGGGACAAATTTCAAATACATCCACTATATTTCACACAGATGTGTTGGAAGTTGTTCCAATGAACTAAAAAGATCAATTATTTATAGTTGGCATACATGTGTTTAACATGGAGTGGGATAGATAAATCGGAAAATAACCCATCATTTTATGGGTATATTTCTTGAATACAACCAAGACCATCATTAATTTCGATGATAGAAAACTCACCATGGAGTGTGGAGACAATAATCCACAATTAAAATATTTGGGCTCTATGGATTGACCTTGATATAAATATTAACATTATTACACAATTCCAATATGATTTGGATAAACCATTGGATAATTAATTTATGTTACAAGTGTGTATATCCTGGGGAGAAATATTTTTTATTCATAATCCATGAAGAAATGAGGTTGTGTAAAATCTAAGAATCTTATTTTCTGGATTGGAAGAAGATGTAATTTCATATATATTTTTGGTAAACCTTATGATTTATTTCATTAATAAAAATATTATATATCTATTAATGTATTTGATGTTAAATCATTATTATTGGTTAACCATGAATTAATTTCATCTCTTAATAAACTATTATATATGGAATTAAAACCACTAAAAAAGGAAATATAATATGTGTACCTCATAGAAGGAGAAATATTTTTGGTGATAAATGATAATAATATATTCTCATATAATGATTATATAATAATTTAATTTATAAGAAAAAATATTAAGAAATTGGATCTATAATAGGTGATATCCCATTAATAATTCAAAAAACCTACTCACAAAAAATTCTACATGAAGTGGATTATGAAGTAGAATGGTAGAAAAAAAGGAGTCAAAATATCACATTGATGAATGTATTGTAGAAGTAAATATATAATTTCTTTGAAGATATTATTATTTATCCCATTTCAGGAGACCAATGAGTTATCTCAATTAATTTTATTTTTAAGAAAAATGACCTATCATTTTTTGAGGAATTGAATTATTGAATTGATCCATACTGAAATTTCCAACACCATGACATTATTTATAACTTATAAAAAAGCTAATATGTTAAACTAGTAAAACAATTTAATCATACCATTAAATTAATAAATAGTAGATAGATTAGTATACTGAACACATTATTAATTCATGGATAGATTTTCATGTTACATCCAAGAACCCATTACACTAGAGGACCAAGATAATACCACCTTTATATGCTCATTTCTTACATTCACTAAATCTATTATCCCATTTTTACTATGTAATTATTAATTTACAGTTTATATTTGTCTGATAATTATTTTTAATATCACGTTGATTATTTGATGTAGGATAGATTGGATGATTTTATAGATATTATAAATTCAATCAAATATTGATTGAAAATATGATTTTTTTTAAAGCACACATTGAAATGAATATTGGTTTTGAATTTTGAAAAGAATGGTTTCATGGTTGAGCAATTTTTTCCTTGGTCATATCATTTCAAATGATATAATTTATATGGATAAATATATTTTTAATTAATTAATTTTTTTACATAATCCAATTTTGTGAAATCTTATAATGATGGTTTCAAGGTCTTCTTTTGTGAATGGAATGTTATATTTATAACCACTATAATAATGAAGAAGGAAAATAAATAATAACCATTTAAGATAATTCTTTATTATTTTTACAAACAAATTAGAGTAATCATTTATCAAATAATTTATTATAGTCTACTATTTATATTTCATTCCTTAAAAATAGGTGATTCATTCAAATTTATCTATAAAAAAAAAATAGTTCTAGGATGTTTTATTTTCATTATATATATTCATATCATATTTTCTTTGGAATTATGTTTATGTTTTTCATAAATATACTGCAATAAATATTAAATAAAGAAGAAATACTCAAATCTAAATCTTTAAAAAAAATCTTGCATCATAATAATCATACATAAATCATGGAAAAGAATGTATATGAGAATAAACTATTCAATCACATGAATAAACTTCCTAATAAATCCAAACATGAGATTCCATACAGCAAACCTGTATGAGACAATATTCTAAGGGTGAAAAAAAATAATTTTTTTAAAATGTAAAATGTTGTAAAATTCTAGTAAGGTGAACTATTGGGTACCATCACATAAAAAAATCCACAAAAATTACAAAAAAATACAAAAACATAAATATGAATCCATTAATTATATTTCGAATGATCCATTTATCTATATAATCTACAATGATTAAATGATAAGAATATGATTATCAAAATTTCAATTTAATATTTCTTTCGGTTTTTTTAAAATATGTCTTGTTTTTAAAAAAATAAGTTATAATAATTTAATAATTGTATTATAAGGTTTAATATATTGTCCCACCTTGTTTAAGGAATCACATGAATTTTGTTAAGAATGTAAAAATATGATTTTTAAAAGAATATTTCATAATGAAATGATATTTATAAAATACCAATTATATGTTTTCAAATTAATTATTTTATGGAATAAATATTATATTACATATCTAATATCAATTTTGAAGATACTATATTCTATTTTTAGTATATTACGATTTTTAATCAGTGGAATATAAGGCCACTAAATAAGATTATTCTCATATTTTTTTCTGATTGTTTCAGTGCTAACATATTATGTTGGTTTTTAGTTCTCGTAGACATCATCAAAAATTAGTGTTCAAACAGTCTAAATAGGACATTAGACAGTTAAATGTGGATGTTTATGGTGAATTATCAAACATATTTTCCTTATCAACAACAGACTAAAGGTGATTAAAAAGTGAAAAATATGGAAATAAAAAAGAAATATACATAAGGTTTTCCATCAAAATAGAAATTATTATCTATAATGGATGGAAGATACCGTGTGGGAATATATGAAATCATGTAAAACCACTTTAAGACTGATCCCAGATATACATATTTATATATAACCCTTCCACATACCTACAGAATTGGAATAAAAAACCATTTAATATCTAAGGGATTTAAATTTGAACTTTATATAGATAAAAAAGAAATGAGTTTTCATATTATAGAGTTGGAGGATATTAGAAGTGAGGCCTTTAAAAATAAGTTGTTTTACAATGTATTAAAAGGTATGGATGCTGATAATCCAATTCAATCTAAATCCTTCCATCGTGGATAACATGTGTTATTATATTCATAATGATTCAAACTCATAATAGGTAAACTTGATTCTAGATACGATGATCCTTATATGGTTTCTCAAATATATCATTTTGGATTTGATCATATTATAAAAGGATGATATATGTAACCATTCAATTTTAATTGGAATGGGATAATGATATTTTAGGGAACCTATAACATGTTATAGTGGATATGATCACATTATGTAAATATGTTTATCAGTGAAAACACATTAGCTTGTACCTCTCTAATAAATATGATTACATATTTTGATTCCATTTAATATTTTAATACATGATAACTAAATTTTAACATATTTAGGCCACAATATGAATTGATTATATTGGTGGTAATATTGTTTTTTTATGACTAATTAAATATTTTAATTTTCTGTTTTTGACATTAAATATGTTATCGTTTTCATTTTTTTTGGTTTTACAATATAATATTTAAAAAAAATACAAATAAAAACAATGAATCCTTTCCAATTTTTAAGAACAATTTTTTCCATCGACTCAACTTTGATAAATGCTAAAATTAATTTTTTTTAACTTTAATGTTAATGAATTTCATTTAAGGTTAACTTATTTATTTAAAAATGGCATGATATATTGTCATATATATATTATTACATACTTGAGAGTCTTATGGACTAAATTTTAAATTTCATTTATGATTTCATATTTCTTGACATAACCAATAAAAATATAAATATACACATTTTTTTGAGTATTCTAATAAAAACCGTGTAGAATTAAATGAAAATTTTCATAAATGATTATTGATTTTACTTTATTTTTAGCCTCATTTAAATAAAATATATGTCAATAATAACTATACATTAATCGTATTTATCCCTTAGAAGACACATATTTTTTACTTATCCCGCCTCATAACTAGCCAAATATCAATAATTCCCTTCCTCTATTATATTTTTCAGTATCTAAAATAAATTCATATGTGAAGAAATGTTGAAAATAAGCTAAAAATATATTTGGAGGAATTTATTTTAGGTTCATGGGTAATTTAATATAACAATTTTTTTGTTGTTTTGTGGGGGAAAATATTTATTATAAAAATAAAAAATGTTTTTAATGTCATACATAGTTATACTTGAAATTAACCCCATTGCATTGAAGTGAAAAATTCGCTCTTTTTACATCAATAAGATAAATATAAAGAAAATTACAAGTCTAAATCATTTTGAAATAATTCCACTCAAATTTATGTATTAAAGAAAAAATTAAATATTATACTTATGTTCTTAAGAAAATTGAATAAAAATTATGATGGAGGGGATTTTATAAGTTTTATGGAGTTATAACATGATTTATTATGTTGATTAGATGCATTTTTGTAAAATATGTTCAGAAAAGGCCCTATATACCTCTAATGTAAGGTAAAATACATACTATCTATTTGAAATATCGTTATTATACCTACCATATAAATTCTTATGTCCCTATCTACTATAAAGAGAATAACCAATTTAATAAAACACTATAAAATCATTATTTATGAAACATCTAGGAGGAATCATGGAGTTGAATATTTCTTATTATGTTATTAACCAAATAGGGAGGACTATTAATGTATTATTCAAATATGCTGTTTATAGTTAGTATAAGAAGATTTTATGGAGTAATATATTCTTAAAAGTCACTGAAATCATTCATTATTCTTCATTTAAAGCTATTCCCTCTCATTCAGCCACTACAGTTTTATATTTGAATCCTACCAAGCATATAGTCGTAGTACAAACCCAATTAATAAAATCAAGAAGTGAATAAATAAATTATTTTTTGTTTATATTCTTATAAATTACCCTATACAATAATTAAACCTATTTTAACTATAGATGAATAAACCAATAATTGAAATTTGTACATGAGTGTGGAGAGAAATATGATAGAGAGGGTGGAAAATTTTCTCATATAGGTAGTAAATAATTGGGATTTAATTTACTAAAATTAATGAAGGAAATTTAATTGCCAACATTATAGTGTCATACATGAGAAGTATGGTTTTATAATAAAAACTTGTATTTGATGGATATTTTAACATTACAGTTTTAAAATTTATAAAATTCACATATCTAGATTTACTGATTTACATGTGGATGAAATGAATAGAATATATTTTGACACATTTTCTATTGAAATTGATTAATTTTAAAACCAACATTTTTACAATATTTTTATATTATATCACATTAGGTAGTTTGATAAACAATATATATAGTTTTTTATTAATAATAAACTAAAAATCTATTTTTTATTGTTTATTTTATTTTTAAATTTCAATAATCAATGATTAAATTTGTATTTGAGGGATTGATGATTATATCAGGTAGTTGGAAGGTTAATTAGACTTTAAAATATGTTCAATAAAATATAATAAATATTATACATGTTGCCGAAACAAAATGATTTGAATTTTATTGTGTTCTCAACCAACTAAATTAATTCATTTTATACAATTTATTCAATGATCTTAATAAGTAATATGTATACATCTATGAGAGGATTTACTATATGTAGAAATTTTTCTTGGCTTGAATTGACTACACATTAATGATACTTGTGATATTATTTTTATGTTAGTATACTACAACACTTCAAATGACTACATGAATAGATTTCATCTAATACTTGTTGAAATTAACATGTTCTAACTTTTACATGATGCAATCAATCCACTAACAACACTAACATATCTGACTCATTGGGAAACAAAAGAAACCATTAGGATAGATGACCAACATGAACATTATGGTGGTAGTATCACATTCTACATAAAGGTATGCCTCGTATTATGAGAGATATTTATGGATGGGATTAATTTTTTTGAAAAGGTTATCTATAACCTAATTATGGGTGTTTCAAGACTATGTATAAGTTATAACTAATTATTTGGGGCTATAGATGTTTTGAAAAATCTTTGAGATTAACATAATTGAATCACTAGGATTTCATAACACATATTAATGTCATAATTTTCATTAGCGATGTCAACTAAACATTAATCCAAATATTAGGGCTACAAGGTAAGATTTAACAAGAATACTAATATGTTACCATATTATTAATTACATAAATTAAATTAAAAACATAATCATTGAAGGAGGGATATTGGTTTTAAATTAGATAAAATCCCAAAAGAGATTTAAGGATATCTAGAGAAAGGATATGAATTTATGAGTTCTATAAAGAAATATTATGTAGGATTAACTTGATTTTTTTGAAGAAAAATTCCATGATTCTATACGACGATTGAGAGTGATGGGGGATAGGCCTTTCCCATTGACATTCTCATGTTATCTAAATGATTTTTCAGAAATTTCTTTTCCCATTTTATATTTCAATTTAATCCTCAAAATACATTTTCATTCTCCACTCTTCATGGATATATAACACATGGATGGGTAAAATTTAGTTTATTAGGAAAGGGTTGGATAAGAGAATTTTTAATGTTGGAGTTTGTATGATTAATGACACAAATCAATCAATACTTCTGTAAAATTGGTTTCAATATTCCTTTTGTAGGTTTCTAACACAGTGTGATTGTATATGGTCTAAATTATGGTAGAATATATTAAAATATTATATGGTCATCATCTCCCACTCACTATTTATGATGGAATATGGTAGATATATGTTGTTATGTTATCAAAAGTATTCATCACATGTCAAAGTGGATGTGGGAACTATTTTTTGACTGGGAATTACGAAACACAATTGGGAATTTCTTATGTCAACCGAGAGGGACCTATAAATAAAATAAAATCATAAAAAAATTTATACATGGTTTTGATATGATTTAATGCTATTCTCACTATCATCATAATATTAATTGAGAGGGAAATAATTATCATCTATTCTAGTACCCTTAGTTTCATGTATGTAAACAACTCTTTATTATTTTTATGTTTATAAATTTGAGGATTTATATTTGGGGGAGATTGGTTAAAATTTTAGTGAATTGGGTATTTTCAACATGTTCATGGGTAGTGAATTGTTTTTCAAAACCATGTTACACTTTATAGAATCTCTATATAGTTAGAGGGTCAAGGGAATGGTGGGTGGGCACCCATAGTTTTCCAAAGTGTGCGTCCACATAGGAGAAAATTTGAAATTTTAAAATGTTGTGTTGTGTTTTTTGATGCATTGGATTCAACACAGTTCTCACATGGTTTGAAGACCATGAAAATTAAAATTTTACGATCATCGTTGAGGTTGTTTCTAGCACACGGTTTTTGAAAAATATTTCATACACATCAATTAAATCATGCACAGAAAGAAACTAATTCCCTTATAAGATGATTTTATCGGTTTTTTCCACTAAGACACTATCTTCATCTTATGATGCTCTAACTCTATTGTTATCTTTCCTAAGTGTCAAGTAGGGTTGTACCATTGTTCAGGTGGTGATCTGAAGGCTTCCTTGGGAGAATAGAACCATATTCTATGGGTTATGTGATCATTTTTTGTCATTCGTAATGTTTTTCAAAGATCTAATTCTCTATATTTCATATTTTTTTAGATCACTTCCAATTGTGTCTATATCTAATGTTTTGAATGCCAAATATTTTTTATGTGTACTTTTTGATGTCTTAAGAATAGATATAATGTAGTTTTATGGATTTTACAACCATCTTTTGTTATATTTATCATGAAACTTCTCATATTCAGTAGAACTCTCTAGGTAGGTTTCTTCACTAGTGAATTCTCAAGCCATAACTAATTTGATTCATTCAAAATTGATTTAATTCATTCTAAATTATTTTAAAATTTTGATTCATGCCATGATATAAATCCAATTTAGTGACAATTTATTATTTTTGGTTATATTGTAGAAGTGTAATTTGTTGTGAAAAGTGATTTGGTTTCTTGATTTTAAAAGAATGATTTCATGGAACATTGTAATATATTATTTAAAAAAGGTTCTCGATTAATAAATTGTTTTATTGAAATGGAAATGGCAGGTTTTTGTTTTGGAATGGATTATTTGAAATCATTTTTTGTGTGTGTCCATATTTCATTTATGAGGCTTAGTTGAAATTTTTCTTTTTGATCATTAAAAATGGTGTAATGTCACAAGCAATATACTAACCTTGTGAAGAAATGGTAGATCAATGGTAATGAAATAATGGGTATGTACTATTCATCACATTGTATTCACTGTTGGATATGAAGAATTTATTTATTATGCGAAATAGAACTTTTATAATGGTTGTAAACAATTGGATGATTTTTTTATTGAAATTTTGAATTTTTAGGAATAAATGGATGATATGGAAGTTGATTATATTTAGTTATATACAATATATAAAATTGTTCTATATAAAAAAATTTACATAAATGTTGCCAACTTTTCTATACTACTGGCTGAAATAGAGAATTCATTTGGGAAAATAATATGATTTTTAGTACCCACCCAGGCATTTGAATATTTGTTCAATTGAAAATATCAACTACTAGGACATGGGAAAAAGAATATTATCAAATAGATTAAGAACTACATCTTGATACATGGTTTTTTGGAGATTTTGGAGCACTGATCTTGTGGAACCTGGAGTATTGTAGTTTCAACAGTTTCTTACATTATTTAGATTGAAATATTATAATTCCACTATGGTATATGATATTAGTATGATATTGGAAAACTAAATGTTTAGTTCAAATTCATTTTTATCATGTATCATATTGTAGTTTTTTTGGTTTTGGATTTTTTGGTTAGTTTTTTTCTCTTATTGGGAAAATTTTCCACCACATGCATTTAATCCCTTCGGTATTTATTTCTAGACATTGGAGTCAGGGTGATGTTGATTAAGGCTATGTAATATATAATCTCCCGCTCAAGAAAAATAGAGGGGGAGAAATTTTAAAATATGGTTACAATTATATTGTTTCCAGAAGACTATTTGAGACCAATGCTATGAATTTTGTTTTCTCTAAAGGTATGTTTGATAGAAATGGAATCAAAATTTTACTTTCAATATGGAATATGTACCCATAATTTATGTCATTCTCAGAGTATAATTTCAGTAATATTTATTCCTTGATTTGGTATCATAAAAAGAATAAATATTATTGGGATTGAAATTTAGAGCACAAAAATAGATAGCTAACCTCATTAAATTTGACATCATTTTTCAATGGATTTGAGTAAATATCAGTTTCAAAGACAGTTATCGTATTTATATATCATTATCATGTGTTCATTGAATGAGAGAATCATAAAATTCATTTGTAGAATGATTTCCCACTAGGTTTTCATACATCATTTTGATAAATGAAATATGAATATTTTTAAAATTAATTTTCTAATAATTTTTAAACTAATTTTAAATGAAATAATTTGAAAATTGAATGGTTGTGGTAATTTGAAAATGCATTTTTAATTATAATCCAAATGATGTTTTTTAATTTTTTTACCTGGTAATGGTTGGGTTTAAAATAAAATATTTTGGTAGTTGATGTGATAGATTGTGAAATTATAAGCATTCAATTTCTGGAGAGTGAGACATGTAGTGTTCTTTGTTTTTATAGAAATTGGAACCTTATAGGCATTATAGAAACCAACTAGAAGATGTTTCTGAGATTCATGTTACACCTAATCTACATGTGAACCAAAAAATGGTTCATAGTATCATCCAAGAATTTATGGATATGAAAAAATGTAACCTAATGGATGATCCATAACATGTGGATCATTCCACCATATTCTAGATGCAGAATCCACCCATCTTTTGGGGAGATTCATAACAAGAAGGGTCATAACTTTTAAAAAACTGGATGATTCATTTCATCAATTTCATCAACACAACAATATCTTTGAATGAAATGATGTAATCATATATGCTATAGGGTATTTCACTCCAAGGATGGGTTCTAATGGTGCAGACTAAAGTTGATTAAGGCATTGTTTGGAGGATTTTTAAAATAAAAAATAATAATTATATTCTAAAACATTCATGAAAAAATGATGATGTACTTCTTCAAACTAAATATTGAAAATATATCTATCACAGAATAAGTGGCCAAATTTATTAACATGGTGTTATTTTCACATGATGTTTTCTCTAGATCATCCTTGAATACATTTATATTAGAATACGAGAAATGGTGGGAGATTAAGTTGAAGATTTTATTTATCTTTATTTATGATTGCACAAGGATTTTGGATATATTTATGTTGGATATATGAGACATCTCAAATTCTATGGTAGGAGGAAGTGAATTTATATCCTTGGGAACTAGTGGGTACTCTAATGATGGAAAAAATGAAGGAGTGAAACCTATTTATTTGGTAGGATCATGAATCAAAAACAAATTATTTGATATGTAAATCATCCACCAGATCTATAACAAAAGTGGTATGTTTCCAATGTCGATCCTTCAACCATGTTAAAAAATATTTTAAAGCACCACCAATATCATGTTGTTATTATAACAATATTGGACATGTCTAGGTCTATTTACTACAGTGATTCGAGGACAGGTTCTTGAGATGCTTCTCAGGTATCACATTAATTTAGTGCTTCGATTAGGAGAGGGAATCATACCTAATCTCATTAATATAAAATAATTTTCTATGGTTATTATGGGAATACCATGACTCCTCAAAAATCTAAATATCAATTGGTAAACAAAAAACACAATGATGTGGGGATGAAATTATATGGATATGAATAAGGGATTATTGATGATCTGGATAGAAAATCTATGGTGAGATGTATGATTATTTGGAATTCCACCCTTATGTTGGTGTTTTTTGTTACTGGTGAATTCCAACCTTATATTAGTGTTGTTTATAAAATTATATGATTCCCTCTATGATAAAACATCAAAATAATATTGGTCAATTATAATATTGATTCATTATATGTAAAACATGTACTATAAATATCCATGGAGGGAAGCTGAAATGGGATTTCTCTATGCTAGAGTTCGATGTATATTATGTTTTCATGGGTATGGATTTTTTTTTGACAAAGTTCAAGGATCATATAAACTATTATAGAATAGCAATGTGTTTCTGGACAAAGGACATCATCAATCATTTATATACAGGATATAATAATTTAGTGACATGTGAAATGTGATTTTTGTCATTATCAATTTGAATGATCTCTTACTTGTTCATGGAATTGACTTTCTCATCAATTTAAGATATCTGTAATAGATGTTTTCCTAGCTATCATGGATCACTTTTCAGCTGTTTTTCCTGAATACATCTCACGGTTTCCACCTACAAGAATTTTTTATTTACAATTGATCTCTTCATTTAGAAAAATCCAATAACTCTTCCATATTATAGAATGAATAAACGGAATAAGGGAGTCAAAAATGAAGCTTAATAGGTGGGAATTGTAATGTTTCATCCATCCAATCATGTCTATATAGGATGCACCTGTGTTATTTGTGAGAACAATATATATAACTCTATGTAATTGTTTGGATTATCATAATCTTTACCAATATTTGATAAGTAACATGTATCCACTTTTATGCATTGATGATATGTTCAATCAATTATGGGGAGGATAGTGTTTAACTATGATCGACTGGTGGTCAAGATATCTCTAATTTTTAGTTTGGAAGGAAGATATTATGAAGATAGCTTTCAAAAAAATAATGGGAAATTATTAATATGTGGTAATTCATTTCATTCATATGAATTCACTAGAGTTCATTATGGAATTGATGAATATGATAATTCAAGGGTATCTAGATTCTTTTTTTTGGTTTTCATGGATAACATATTGGTGTATTCATGGAAAAGGTTGGGGCATGAGAAAAACATGTTAATGGTTTTGGGAATGTTATGATACCATCAATTTATTCCAAACTATCAATGTGTTAGTTTTTGATACATGAGGTACACTTTCATGTCCATGTAGTATCTAAAAGATTTCATTCATTAAATTCATAAATGATATATGCTAATATAACATAAAATCCACTGAATAATGTCTCAAAGATATTTGTTTTTCTTAATCTAGATTGTTATCGCCACCACATTGTTTGAGATTTCTCATTACTATATTCACCTATGAAATATTTTAAAATGAATTTTGTTCCTTTCCAATATAATATGAAGGATAGAAAATTTTCAACAGTTTAATTTTCTCCTTACATCATCACCTTTCTGGAAATTTCCATGATCAGGAAAATGGTATGTGGTGTACTGTGATTCTTTGTGATCGAGTTTGGGGAGTGTTCTTAAGAATGGATACCATGTTGCTACTTATAGATCATAATATTTGATGGTTTCTGAGAATAACTACCCATAACCTTATTTGGTGTATGTTATAATTCATGCATTAAAGAATTCACTTCATTATCTCTGGGTGTATAAATTTAAAGTGTTTACAGATCATAAGAAATTGAGACATATTTTCTCATTATGTGATTCAAATATTCAGCAATAAATATAGATGGAGTATCTCCAACTATTAGAACTAGACTTTTTGTATACACCGGCTAATGATAAATTGGCATCTTGTGCATTTAGCGGAATTGTTTATACTCAGATGGAATTTGATTCTTCAGTGGGGTGGCTTTTGATGTCATTCCTAGATAACAATAATTCTAAATATGAAGACATAGGTGATGTTCTAATTTTAGTTTCTATTGCGGTGGCCAATAATTTAACAATGATGATAAATGGGGAAATGACATCAAACATAGATTGTGTTGAAATGAGTTGAAAACTCAATAGTGGGTACAACATTAGGGGATGGAAGATGTGTGGGATTTTAGTTATCTTGTTCATATATCATATGTTCATGTTTATGGCCACTCAAGAACAAATTCTTCTTGCTTAAAACTATTCAATATGAGATGTTCGTGGAAGAACACAGAAGATATATAAAATACTATAACAGAATTTTTGTTGTATTATCATAAAAATAAATGTTGATGAGTTTGTTATAAGATTATTATCTTGTCAGTAAGTTAACATAGAACATAATGGACCATGTTTATGATACATAGTATGTGAATTTGAGCAGATAGGTATGTATTTTTAGTTACAATCCTCCCCAAAATGGTTCGTTTTGATGTGAGACATTTTCTTAGACATTAAAAATGATTGATGTCTAGTTTTTATAATTTATCAAGACACTCCAAATATGATTTCTACAAATTCAGTGTGTGACACATTTTGAATTAAAATAAAATTTTTTAATGATAACACACAATATGAGTCATGAAACGAACATCGTTTATTTGATTGAGGTGAATATTATTGATAATCATCGAAAAATACATACAAATAATTTTACTAAAGTTTAATAATTATTAGAATGTGTGCTCTCATATATGAGTATGTTATATGTAACATTTCTTAAAATATTTGGTAATTTTAAAAAAATGAATTTGGATTCAAACATGTCCCACTATGTGTTTGATTGAGTTGAGGCTGATTCGTAGACATACCAAATGACGTATGCATAATTTTACTATAATATCACAATGATCCAATTATGTTGTCTTGGTTTTTATTGTTTTAGTTATATTTTTTCTAAAATATCATTTCAAACTAAAAACACACAATTTGAGTCATATTATCCACATCGTGTGTCGGTTTTATTTGAGATAGATTCCTATATCTGACAAATTACTATAAATAATATTACAATATTATCAATAAAATAAGAGAATTATTTATTTATTTTTAGGGAGTGAGACTTTTTGAACATGAAATAAAATATTAAATTGAAAATTGAATCTTTTCAAAAAAAAATATGCAGATCATATATTAGATTAACGATAGACTGATTCATAATCATAAAAACATGTTATGGATAATTGTTTAATGTTATAAAATGATAGGAATTTATATTTTTTCTTGTTTTTCAGTATGTCACATGACATTTTTACAAAATTTAATTTGAATTTTAAATAAAAAAGTCACACTTGGAATCATACCGGTCGCACCATTCTTTTGATTGAGGCTTTCTTGATTCCCATTGGTCCCAAATGATTTATGGGTTATTTTGTTAATGTATTAAAAAAATATTAATGTGTTTACATACTATAGATTAAATCACATGTGATTTTTAACAACATATCCTCTAAAATAGAAACACACACTTTGAGTTATATCATTCACATCGTCATTTGGTTTGACCGGAGATTGATTCCAACAAATCAAAAATAATATTTGAATAATTATCTAAGATTAACAATACAATATCAGAATTTTTTTCTAAGCATTTAGAATGGTTTCATATATTATTGACATATTTAGTTTTTTTATTAGATGTATCCTTGATTTCAAATATATCATGAGAATGATCATCTTCAAACAAAAAACCTTAACATAATAAAAATAATCCACTAAGATAATAAAAAAATCTTATTTTAGAAATATTATAATGAAATAAATTAATAATAAAATAAAATAAATTATTAAAGAAATGTCCATTTTATATTAAAAAGGTATAATTTTAGTCATACTGGTAACATTTTGTTTTTAATTATTTTATGGTTTATTCCACCATGTCATTTTATCCTAGATTGAATTCAACACTATAGGGCATCTAAAAAAATTACATATTAACGGCCTATAGTTTTGAATTATTTTAGGAATAAAAAAGAAAACATCATCCCAATGAGTGAATAATCCTTTTGAGTACATGCTCACAGTACATGATTCAATAAACCATGTTGAATGAATAATTTATTCATATAAAACATTATCCATTATTGTACACCTTTTAGAAATCAATTATTGAAATAAAATAAATATTTACATATTGGTTTTTATAAATATAATAAATTATATCAATCCCATTAATCATAAAATCTTGTACAAAGTCCACAATAATCCATTTACATTCATTTATTTAAAAAATATCACTATGACCCATTATTTATTTATAGAATATAGTAGATTTTATTATCAAAATTTTATCCCTTTTTTATATTATAAAATATGATTATTTCATATTGTAGCACCCAAATGATACAATAATATATTTTATCTATCAAGTATTCGTGGATTATGAAACCTATTACTAAATACTTTTAACTTTTCTAGTTAATGGTAAACTATATCCTAATGTCATCATTATTTGTTCATAAAAATTGAAATATCCCTATTCAAATGTAATTTTTATTGAGAATGATGATGATTTTTTATTAATGATCATATGAATGATGATCAATTTTTTTAATTCATGTTCACATTCCGAATGAATATTACTTGACTAGATTTCATAAGAAATTTTGATATTATATCATTTATCTATTTGACAATCAAATAATAGAAATAATCCTACCTCCTACAAAACTGACACTACTGTACAGTTATCTTCAAAAAAATCATGATTCAGTGGATGCAATGTCGAAATTTTGTTAATTTTTTATAGTTTTTGAATCGAGCTATGATATTATTTTTTTCAAATGGTTACTTCTTTATATTTTTTGTTTATATGATCTGAATTGAAGTGGGTTTTTAATTTTTTGGGTTTTCATCATAAATCAGTTCATTCTCATTAGAAGTCATGTTTCTATTAACACCAACACTCCTCAAAAACAAAGATCTCTCAATTTTGGTTTTTCTCTAATAAATATGTCATACACCTACTAGATTAATTGTATTTTAAAATTAATATTTATTCAAGAATTTGAGATGGATTATAAACTATTTTTTATGATTTTACTGGTATTATATAAATTCAGTGTGACTATTGGATCCACTACTAAGACCATATCACTTTATTGTGGATAATCCATGGGAAAAATCTGAATCTTTTTTTTTATTTTTATTTCTAGGTAAGGTTTTTTTTCACACATTGGTCATCTTTGATATAACATGGAATTTACTAATATATATTATATCATATGTTAATCAATTTGAAAAAATAATTGGTGTTTTTTATTTCCAAAAAGAAATTTATCCACTTATATTGCTTTATATAATAATCTAAAAAAGTATAGAAATAGTTTTTTTCAATACCAAAAATGAATCACAAAAAAAATAGACATATAATATTCGATAATTGGTGTGCACAATTATGAACAATTGAAATCAAACACAGCCTCGGTGTTTTCCCCATTCTAATCCACTTCCCATAAATTTTATTTTTTGAAATCCATAAATTTGTCTCCTCCTATCTCGTGATATTTGTCTTTGTCTCCGCCTCTAGTACACCTCCAGGAGCACCGCCACCTCTACCTCCACCTCCACCAATAATATCTCTATTTCCAAACAAAATTATTGTTTGTAGGTCAACACTTATAAAAAATAAATTTTTTCCATTATTATTATTTTAATGAAATATTTACAAAATAATATATAATCATTATGAAACTGATGAATGAAAACCCAAATATATTTATGTGTCATAGACCATAATATATCAGAGATATATAAGTTAATAACCTAAATTATTTGTTTGAAAACATTCTGTTATCATGTACATTTACCACTCATCTCTAAACAATGTTATTTGGTCATTAGTTTTAAGAGGCTATTGGATGTATTGGCAGTACTGAGAAAATATTATCAAATTAAAAATTATGAAATATTATTAATTACCTACTGAAATTAACTATTCATATATGATGTAATTTTGATATTTTTTAATATCTAAAAAAATATTTTTACATAATATCCATAATCATTGTAATTATCTTATTATAGACACTACAAAAACAATGAATAAGAAATTAATTTTTTTAGAAATATTGTATATTAGTTCATTATTTCAATTTTTACAATAATCTCTTTACATTTTTTATAATACACATTTATCTTATGTTCAAACATCGTTTCCATGTCATGAAATTGAATAATATTTAATTGCTTTATTAAAATAATAAATTATTCATATAAATTATAATAAATAATATAATTCAAATATTATAAATAAATTTTGGGTTTCATAGTATTAAATTTAAAAAATACTCATCATGTGGGGTCTGTTTATTCGATATCCATGCATTGGAAACCAAAAAATAACTCTTTTGGTTATCTAGATTGATTGCGATCAAAATCAATTTCTTCTTAAAAAAATAGATACAAATTTATAATGAAAAATATATATTTTCTTTGATTATATTTTGGATATTTTCTTCCTCATTATATGAATTGAAAAGGAGTTTATTTTCAATTTTTTCCTAAATACATCTACTAGTTCATCATTTTTCTTCTTAATTCTGTCATTATACAAAGTATGTTTTTGCATTTAAATGATATTGGTATTAATTAATCCAAATTGTGGTTCACATGGGTTTCCAGTTATTTATTAGTAATATAATCTTCTTTAAAAAAATATGAATATATATTAACTGTAATAAAAATATTATATTAATATATAGATACATGAATTTTAAAAATTATATTTATGTATGTAATCAAAAATAATATTCCCAACCATTTATGATTTAAAATATTTTTTATACAGTTGAGAACATCTAAATATTTTATGAAAATTACAATAATTTTTTTATAAGAGATTTATGACATATTTTTATCTATAAATGATGTCTCTGAATATAGTTCTAATGATAATATATGTTTCTATGGAATTGTATGGAGAAAGTTACTCTTAAAATGAATTCATTATTTCTTCAATGATTCAATATATTATCTTATTCTGGCATTCTTTTTTCCAAGCACATTATACATATTTAATTTCATCCCTCACATGATACTATTATTTTTCAACTATTAATGGATTTTCCAATAAAAAATGTTCTTAAATACATACATTATATATCTTAATAATATTATGTGGTCATTCTAAGACTTAATCAATAGAATAATTAATCATTGGGATATTTAAAAGATTATGTGGAACATAAAACATAGTAGTCGCCTTAGGTGCTACCACAATCACTAATGTAATTTGATATGTTTTGTGTTATTTTACATAAGTCATTTCTCCCATGATATTATACACCATTCTCAATAAGACAATGAGTTTTATTTGGTTTTAACTGGTAGAAATTTCATACAACTGTACAAAATATAATTTTATTAATATTAAGTAATCATATGTTGTTTAATTAACATTTAGAATCAAGGGTAATTAAAAAATTTATTACATTAGTTAAGGAATAAAATTGGGGTGAATTAATGACTTAACTACAACATGGTCATTTGGTTCATGTGCAGATCATTGTTCCTCCACAAATTCAATTTGATACTTTCTCTTACATTGGTCAACCAAACCTAACATATCAATAATCTCATGATAAATTTATATTTTTTATGAAAATCAGTTCACCATATAATAATTACCTTTATGTGGTTTTATTATCTCGAAATATGTTCAATGAGACCCTCCAATACAAAATCCTCAAATTTGACCATATAATTACGGAAACTTCATGGATGTTGAATGTACTTTTTTTATCGGATTCTATGGATTTTTATTCTTATGTCAAAACCAATAAAATGTGAACATAAATAGATATTTTTTATATAATTTAGTTATAAATAATAATTATTTACTTTTATGACACACATAAACATGTACTCATACTTATTTATGTTTTCATCAAATAGTTTACCCCATATTTATGTGATCCCCCTTCCATAATACATGATTTGTGGTGAATGTGGATTTGTTTATTAATTCAAAAATATAAATAGAAACAAAAGAATAAATGTCGATACGTATCACATAAAAAGTTTATTATAAATTTGAAATACATTCCAAATTTTTATCTAGTGATACATATCCAATCCTTGTATTCTAATAGGGGTATATTAGTTTTAATGATAATTCCTTATTTTCTTCTCAAATTTCATATTCTGTAACATATAAATTTTGAATAAAATGGTATTTAGTAAAATAATAATATTATAACATTATCGACTGTAATGCACCAAATATTATTTCTCATTCTGATGACTTATGGTAATATTAAATGTTTAAGGCTTTATAATATGTTGATAACTCACTGGTGGGTAGGTATTTACCTTCCCCTTAGAATATATAAGATATAACGTGTTATGATTATTCCATAAGACTCTTTGGATTTTCATAGTGGCTGTTATGATAAATTATTTATTAAAAATTTGAAAATAATATGAACTCATAAAAGGATAATGAAACTTATTTCATAATGTCATTATATAATTTTTCATACAAATGGATAATGTATATAATAACATTAACGTTATATCATTATAAAATGTTTCCATACATACAAGATGGATGTGGATCCACGAATCAATATCAATAATCAAACTAAACCCAATTATAACCTAAACATAACAAATGAAATTTTAAATTTTGTGGTCAAAAGATGGTAGTATATATTGATTTTAAGAAATAATGAATTTTATACCCTTAATTATTTCCTTTATAATATAATCCAACAATATGATGTTTCACCATTCATGTTTTTTTTCTAGAAATCTGTTTTGGGTCCCTAAATAATTCAATAGTTTCCTTATCTACATTATATTCTTCTTTGGGGTTGGTAACATAACCACGTGCAGAAGAATTTTTTTGCATGAGTATCCAAATATTTAATTTATCTTTACTAAAAAATTATATACATGAAATGGAATTGATAATGTTCGTATGCATGCTGTATTGAAAAAATTATTAACATTTTATCTTTACCTTCAGAATCTTCGTTGAAAGGATTAGCATGCATCAATTTTGATGGAAATAGGTAATTTAATTTAATAAAATAATTACGCCACTATGGTATCCTTTTTATTCTTAAATCACATAATATTTAATGATATAGAAAACTGTTATCTTCAATAGATTCATATCTGGAACAATTATTATTACATTTTTTAGAGTAATCCTCAATAACTTATAGACATTCTCATTTGTTTCTTGAACTAATCTCAGTAGTATTCATCCCTTACCATGATTCAATGATCATTTATGATGACTATTGCTTAGATTATTTCAAACCTCAATGAAGTATTGTTGGATTAGTCTTACAAATAAAATGTCAATGATAACTATTAAGGAGATGACGTATGTGAAAATAAATTCATCTCTATTAAAATTTTTAAATTACCCAATCTTAATTAAATATTTCAAATCTAATATCAAACTACTAAAATCTCCCTCAAACTACAATGATAATGTCAACACATTCCCACTATGATATACTGACTCTAATCTATGTTACTAGTCCTTTTACCACACCTGTATCTAAAATATATAATCTATATGTCAAGAAAAGATCACGTGAGTGGTGTGACTATAAAAATAAAAAATTAAATACCAACTGGTCCCCTAGAATATATAATAATGCATATATTTTTATATAGGGTGAATGTATTAACACTCAAAATACCCATGCATGTTAGTTCATTATGTACTAACCAATAAACCATGATAATAAAATGTAGCCATATTATTTCATAAAAGTGAATTATACTAACAATATCATGGTTTTTCCATAAAATTAAATTGATTTCACTAATAAGTGGTAATAATTTCAATCACTGGAGGGTTGATAATTGTTGGTATCCCACTTGAAATAACCACATCACATTTACCATGATAATCGGCCTTATACATATAACATCCAAGACTATCCCTTATGGATAACATTTAGATGTACTTATTCGATAAAAATCGTTAAATGTGTATAACCTATCTATTTTATTATGAATTGAATTTGATATACAGGGATCTATTAAAATAATTGGATCCCTTAGGAAAGAACCCCACAATCGATTCCAAAAAAAATAGTTACTCCTATCTTCTGAAAAGATATAAATAATAACACACATCAACACCAAATGCACATAACCCTCACACTAGCCCTTAGTAAATGACAATGATGTATATATTAACTGAAATTTAAATATTTCACAACTATCCCTCACATAATACTCATAATATTATAATATATGATACTAAAATATCAACTATTGTAGGCATTGATCATCATTTTAAATGATAAGTCATTAGAGAAAATCATAAAATGTATTCTATATTTTATCACGAACACATCTCATATCTCAGGAAAAAACATTACATACGATCATATAATATATCCAACACTTTATAGGATTTCCATTATTTATTTTGAAGGACTGTACAAGATTTTATACAATATATATAATCACAAAAATGGTTATCATATAATCCATCTTATCATATCACTACACTATTAAACATATTCATATAGAAATTCATATTCTTTTCTTCCATTATTGGGTACTTCCACTAACCATGATTACCCTATGTACCACATAAAAAATTAATACAAAATAACTTTTTTCCTGATATTGGATGTGGTGAGATGGAGACCTAATAATTCATATATTTCAAATTATATATTTATGATTCTTTTATTATGTAATATATGTTAAACATGTTTTTTGGTTTCAAAACTATCTGTTCTAGAAAATAAATGATTGGACATGTGTTCTAAAATTATTTTTATTCTTTTTCTTATATATGTTCATTATTATTAATTATATAATCTCTTAATCAATTTAAGATGCATAATGGAATATATTTTTCATTTTTTATCCAATAAATTGGACATATCAATGTTAGAAACAACCCTTTGTTACATATGTTGTTTTAGTCTAGATGAATTAGGTGTAAATACAAATGTTGGACCCAATAAAATTGTTACACCTTGTTTTCATTATTCCAATTAGATTGGAATCTCTCCATTGTAATCTTCTCATCAGGATATTATAAGTCAATTTCATATTATTTATTAAACAACATAATACATTTTATAATAAATTACTAAAGATTTCATTTGAAATTCCATAATGAAATGATAGATTTTTTAAATCCATATTTCATTATTTATTCTATATAACTATATAATTATGTTATCTTTCACGTCTTCTCAATTTCCACTAATTAAATATAAAAAATTTCTTCAACATTATGAAGTATATCAACTTGTTAATTTTCACTATTAAGATATCTTGAATTCAACCCAATTTTACCATGTCAAATCCAGAGACTGTAGGTTGATTTAATATAGAAAAAATAATTATAATCCATAATTAGTATACATTTAATATCTATTATAATTAAACCATTCAAAAAAAGATAACAAATTGTGTCATTTTTTTGGAATAATTTATTTTAAAAAATCGAAAAAATGAGCAACCCTTCACTCAAATTCTAATCATGTTCATTGTGATGTAGTCTTAAAATGATTCATTATCACCTATAAGAAATTTCATGTAGTAAATATATATATATTTTCAATGAAAATTCATCTTAACTTAAAAAATATGAACACAATTAAATAAATAAAAATATTTCACAACTATAATAATAGAAACAAATTTCAAAAAATGACTACACATTATAGTTATTAAATTATAATACTTTAAAAAAATTCTGAAAAAACATTAAATTTAAATTTAAAATAGAAAAATTTAAAAGTCAACTATTAATTAATTTAATTATATAATTTGTAAATTATTATTTTTGAAATATATTAAAAAATATAAATTATAAAATAACATTAGGAATTATATGTTTGTGACAAAAACAATATCTATAGTGATAACGATCTAGTAAGCGGCCTACAATTTCATATATCATATTGAAAATGAAAATGTCACATAATATAGTAAATATGTTGTGATAATTTCCATAAACATGATTAAATATAGGGATATTTTAATTACTCATTTTTATAATAATATTCATAATAAATTTCAATCTACTACTTATAATCATACTATTTTATAATGATAAATATTTTTGTACTCTATGACAATTGGTGATGTATAAAGATATATTTTCGAATCAATGATGTTATTTTATGAAATATTATTATTGCTTTATGATGGTTATGATTAAGAATTCCTAGATAAATTTATTTAAATAATAAATGATATAATTAAAAATAAATTGGTGATTACTACAAATAATAATATTATTTTTGTTTAATACAAAGTAAAATATAAACTAACATACTCATTACTAAAATTAATCAATCAAACACAATAAAAAAATTCTAAAGATGATAATTAAAATATATATAAACAGAAATCCATATTTGAATTCCATAAACCATTATATCCTCAAAAAACCGATTCAAAATACAAGAAACCATCATTTGATAATCATCTAATACATTATTTGGTAAATAAAAATTACCTTAGATGATTTAAAAATATTTTTAAGAATCGATACATAATTAAAATATTGTGGAAAAGAATTAGGAAATTCAAAAGATTCTCATTTATCAAAAAATAATTGAACATGTATATCACCGACTAAATAATCAATCATGAAAATTATACATACTATAATTTTCGGGAAACTCATTAATTAATAATTTAGTAAAATATATTACCAATGAAAAGTACCATAGAATACCATTTATTAGTAAATCATCATTATTGATAAACAACATCATCAAATAATCATTGAGGAAACCCACAATCTGAAAATAATTAATCACATAAAACAAACGATGGATGCATGAAAAAATCTACTATATGATTAAAAATGACAAAAAAATATTACTGCAAAGAAGTTGTAGGCATAATGAAAATTCGATATAGATGATGATAATGGTGGTGGTGAATTAGATAACGCTTATAGTGGACTGATCCATGACAAATTGTTATGATATGAATGGAAATAATGTGGAAGAATGAGAGAGACCAATCCTGACTACAATTCTAGGAGAAGAGACGTAGTGTTCATCATGGTTGAGAGCACCATACTATTGCAAATCGTGTAACCCAATCATAAATTCATCGAGTGAGTAGGAGGGTATAATAAAATACCTTGAATTATAGCCTTAATTATTTTGAGGGAACATTTTGGAGGATCACTGAATGTTGGGGGTGTTGTATAATCTTGTTGATTCGAAATGTATTAATAATAGTTAGGGTTATATTAAATTCCTCAGGGATTCCATTATCAATGCTTCATAAATATAATAGATAAATAAATCATTTATCAAGGATAATTTAATAAGAGTTGATAAATGATATCTTCATCTGGTGTTCTTTATCACTTATAATGATGAACTTTTTCAGCATTAAAACTCTAATAAAATAAATAACTATTAGCATTAATAGTTTCCTACTGATAAATATATCTTTTATTAGGGCTTCTTTAGAGCTGATAATTCCATATATTTATCAGTGCTATAGAATAATTGTTAAAAATCATATTTTTCACCACTAATAATGGATTTGTAATATTAATTATTAAATAATTATCAATATATATTTTTTATTATATATTTATGTATAATAGTTTTATAATAAATTAAATGTATAAAAATTTATTTACAAATTAAAATATTTTTTTAAAAAAATAGTTATTTATAATTATAAATATATAATTTTTAAAATATTATAAATATACATTTATAAATTTATTAATAAGTAAATATATTTTTAATTATATTTATAATTATTTATTAATATTTATAAATATGTTTATATCATAATATATATTTATATAATTATACATATATTTATATAGTCATATATATATATATATATTTAATATATATTTTTATATAGTATATATATTTGTTTTCTAAATACAATTATTTTAAATTTATAATTTAAAATATATTTTTATCAATAAATATATTCGTATAATGACATATATTTATTTAATAATTACATAAATAAACAAAGATAAATAATAAATATGTTCATTATTTAAATATATTGTATATAATTTTTCGATTATATAAATATATAATTATAAATTTATAAATATATAAATAATTTTTTGAATGTTATTATTAATATATTTATATCGATGTATATATATAATTAAATATATATATATATATATATATTTTAAATGTAAATTTAAATTTAAATAGAGTAAATATAATCATTATTTTAATAAATTTATCATAAATTTATAATAATTTAAATATATAAAATATTTTATTTTTAATTATATTAATTGTTTTCAAAATATTTTTTATTGATTTATAAATAAAAAATTATAAATTTATAAGAATACAAAATATACCTAAATTTGAAATATATTTATTAATAAATATTTATTTAGAATTTTTTTTAACATTATTAATTAATATATAATGTTAAAGGCATGTATCTTGAAAATGAGTGTCCTTCAAAAATTAAGAATGTGTACACTTTAGAAGTATTGTAAAAATGGATACATCTTTTCATTAAATATAAATTATTAAAAAAGTGGATATATATATTGATTTAAATTAAAATACATATAGAAAATAAAAAAAGTAAATAAATAAATAAAAATAAATATTCAAATTTGATAAAATACAAAAAAAAGTATTAAAATTGAATAAATAATACCAAAATGCAATAATACTAAAAATAAATAAATAAAATTTATATATTAATTATATAATATTATAAATTTATCTCTAATTTTTATGAAATTATACAATAAATACAATTATTTTAAAAAATTACACAAATATTATGTGTATGTGTTTCTATATAAGATTTCATTAATTTTGTAATTTTTTGTGTTTTCTATAAAAATGCATTAATTGCATATTTGTGTTTAAAATCAGTATAATATGCCTTTGATATATGTTAAATTTAAAAATCAATGAACATTCTATTATGTCCATTATTATATTCAATTAGTTGGTGTTATTAATTAATATTTATTTTTAAGTATAAATAAATTTTCACTAAATATGAAAATTATTTAAAGTAGAAATATTTTTTATTACATAAATTATATTATAGGAAATATTTTATAGAATTACATATATATATAATAATATATTTCAATATAAATTGTTTTAATGGATAAAATTGTATAAAACTCACTAAAATAAAATTTTATATTAATGTGTATTGAATTATATCATTTTATTAAATATTTATATTTATATTCAATTTATATTATTTATTAATTCATATAATATATATAAATATATATTAAACGAATTAATTTATATATAATTTCATCATTAAAAAAATAATAATTTTGTAATTTATTAATTTTTTATTTTTTTGTTTAATTAATAAAATTGATTCAATTTCAATTTTCTTATTGAATTAGTAAAAATTAGTCATTATATATATATATATATTATTTATTATTATTTGTAATCAATATATATATATAATATTTATTTATACCAATATTTATTTAATTAATATTTTTTTGAATATTTTTATTAATTTAGACATTTTTAATATTTACTTGTTTAATTATTTTGTTTTATTAATTTTACATATTTATATATTAATATATAATATTAAATAATATTTATAATTTATAAATATTTATATTCATTTTATTCATTTTTATAAGTAATTATCTAATTCATAAAATTATGTTTTTTTTAATTTAGTCACATTTAATATTTTTTCTTCAATTATATAATTTTATTCAAGTCTATTTTTAGCATTAAAAAAATTTATAAGGTATACACTTTTCCTCACTTCAAATTAAGAGCTCATAAAGGGTACCTTTTATCAGCACTAAAAACATAGTGTTGATAAAGGGTACCTTCTATCAGTACTATAGAAAATCACTAATGAGAGTTACACATTAATAATGATAAAAAACTTTTATATTGGGTACCTTTTATGAGAGCTTTTGTTAGTGATGGTAATATGCACCCTTTTTTCACTGCTCTTTTTAGTGCTGAAAAAGGGCACATTTTTATACATTATTGCTAGCACTAATAAAGGCCAATATTGTTAAATTTGTATTTTATAGTTTTTCTAATACGAATTATTTTCCATTACTGATTATACTCTAATAAAAATTATTTTCACATTTTATTATACTCTTGTATATATATGTTCACATTGTTATTTCAACCAAATTGTTAGAATGTTATTATTTTAACTGTAACCTTACCCTTCTAACAGTCAAAGTACACATTAAAAATAAAATTCTATCTAATATCTAAAATCATTCATAGAATTATATTTATTTATAGATTATGTATATTCTATGTCATATCTTGATTTAGAAAATATCAATTTATTTTTTATTTTTATTCTTCTTTGTAGAGAATGATCATAGAGAAGATGAAAATATAGTGTTTCCCTATATTACTACTCATTCAATGGAAATAGTTTTGGAGGATTTGGTGAATGCTTTTTCCTATTTTATTTATACTATTATTGTTAAAATAAAAGAACATTTATCTTCCAATATCAATTATAGTGAAATGTTTTCTCTATTATAGTATAATATCATGTCTGATATTTCAAAAAAAAATTCCTCATAAATGATTATTCCATGATTCAGAAATATAAATTTTCATTTAATATTATCTTCACTATCACTATATTGAAACAATATTCAAAATAAAGGAAATGAATAGAAAATATCATACATATATTAACATCGATATAAGAGGGTTTGAACACATATTAGTGACCACCACATCTAAAAACATCTATGGTTAATAGTTTATAAAAAGTATATACCAATTATTACTTTAAAAAAATCCAAGTATCAATATATAATCTACATATTTTAATAAATAATTAATGTGTTGATATTATTAAAATTAGATTCTTTGACCTCCCTAATCAACCAAATTTTTTATTTTAAAGAGTTTTGGATGATTTCAACAACAAATATATTATTCAGAATAGTGTTTTATGTTCCATAAAAATGTTTTTAGATTTCTCTGGATTAAAGAAACATTAATCAAATTAATTTATTAGATCCTCATTTCATAATAAGTCACAATAGACTTTTTAGTAACACCATAATCCTCAAAAAAAATCAAATATCTTTGTCATTATTCTAGTTGTTTAAAAATATCATTTTTAAACTTTTTGGTCCATTATAAATAATCTAAAATCAGGAAGAGAGTAGTAATTCAGTTAATTTAGTTTTATTTCACATTTCAAATAATGTGTTTTTATAGATTTCATGATTTATTATATACTTAATATCAAATTCTCAAATAAATCATCTCATATTCATTTGACTGAGGTGAGCAATACTTCATTGAAAAAAAGTATTATCATCTATCATAAATAGACTACATGATTTAACCATATTTCATATATAAATATATGTTTATTATTTCTTCAAAACAAATTTAATAAATCAGTATGTATTAAACTCTTAGTATAGAAATGATTATTTGAATATAACCTCAATATTAATTTCAAAATGAGAATTAATACTCAAATGGTTGTATATGAAGACAACAATCAAAATAAAATTCATAAACTGAGACTTTACCTCTTATGTTTTAATGAACTTATAGATGTAGTAATTAATTATATATGAGGAAATTATATAGTATTGTTAGGATTAGAAGATGAAATAAAATAAATACACTCCATTTTTAACAAATTATTTTTTTAAAAATTCATTTTCATATAAGGAAAATGAAAAAAATATATATAAACAAACATTGGTCTCTCCATTGATGTGTAGATACAATATCAAGAATATAATATACAAAATTTTAACTCAAATAATTATATATAAATTATATATATTTGAATCAATATATATTGGTCACAAAATTGTGACTAGAATCTTGTTATTGTATCTTTAGATCTTTAAATATTTTTATTTTTTTAATTTTCAATCGTTTTTGGGTTATATGTTTAATTATTATAGTTTATAATTCTATATATGAATTTTCAAATGTTTTTATATTTCTCATAGTAATATTTACTATTTGATAATTTCATTCACATTAATTCATGTTTTTCTACTACATTATTCTAAATTCTACCTTTTAAATTGATATATTTATAATTTCTTAGTGAAAATGAAATATTGATCATCTAATTTATTTGATATTAATGAGCATACATGTAAAAGGATGTTCACATAATTTATCATTCATTTACATTTATAGAAAAAAATAATTGATAATTTTATTGAAATATAATTAATATCTTATTATTTATTAGTTCTTTGGAAAATAGATATAATAATAGAAAAAAAAGATGGTAGAGTGAATTAAATTAGGAAATGTAATTTTAATTCTTTCTTATTCTTATAAATATTACTATATGTTAATTCCTTTTAGTTGATTTGATAATTTAAATAATAAACGTGAATATATTATCGTTGTATTATTAAAAAAACATCGGCTTAACATATGTGGATACAACATCATTATAGATGAATATTCAGTACATTACAGAATACATTCCCTGTAACTATAATAGAATAATATATATTGAAACATGGAAACAAAATATTATATCTTAGTGAATGATCTCTAACATATCTAATAAAGATCTCAACCTTTATTACATCTACCTAAAATATAATTTTTAACCTTGATAATGGAAACATAAGAAAGGGGAGATGTCAAATTCTTAGTAATGGTAATGAAAATATATATGATCTCATAATCATAAGAACAATTGATTGATAACAAGAATAAATCATTAATAAATTATAACCTACTTTTCAGATATCATAAACATGAGTCATGGGATAATTATTGATAGTTAATAAGATGTGAATCATAGGTAAATAGACATCATGATACATGAAATCATAAATAAGGAATAATACTTATGTCTTTTGGTATACATATGGAATAAAAACACTTTTCTAAATTATACCTACCATATTCTTTATAAGATGTTATAATTGGGATACAACTAGTGTACCTACATTGTGTTGGGCTAAGAAAACTATTTACCAAGATTATATTAGTATTTGTATACATCCAATATAACCTCTTTTCTTAAGTCTCAGGATACAACCAGTTAACCCTATTTCTTTTAGCCCTGGGCAACAACCCATTAACCTTCGTTCTTTTAGGCTTGTGCTCCAACCCATGCACCTTATTTATTTTAGGCTGGAGTACATCACCATAACCTTCTTTATTTTAGTCTTGTTCTACAAACCATATACCCTTTGATCACAAATAAATCATCTCTTTTCCTAATGTATTGGAGGTTGATATATGTCACACCAATCATATAATGAAATTATACAATCATGTTCCATAAAACATTAATCATATCATGACGCTTGAAAAGGGAAGTTTTCTATAAAAATCAACTCATAACCTACAAAATGAAATGTTAATAAATTAAATTTCATCCCATAATAACCTATGTAATATAGGTAAGATTTAAAATCATTTAATAGAAGAAAAAATTTGGAATAAAAAATGGATTTCATAAATATGTAACCCATGAATGATATACATGTTTCAAAAATACCTTCAATTTATGCATAACCAATTCATAGAAAGGATGTGTGTGAAACTATTAGATCAGTTCCTAAAATGGAAAAACTAAAACCAATGAATATAATTTTATATGGAAAATTGTGTTGAAATATCTTTAATAAAAGATTCATGATGAAAATATCCTTACCTATTTGATAAAATCTTTTTAATACATAAAAATATTTAAAAATCAATTTCCAGAAAGACTCTATGAAAACATATAATGATGAAATGAAATAAGTTTTATAAAAATTACATGAAAATTAATTTTAAAAACAATATCTTAAAGATGATCCTTTTTAAATTTCAATTGATGTTTCTAATAAATAATGCCCCATAAATCTACATATGTACAATATGTTAAAAACAATAATAATTTTTCATGGTAAAAAGGATACAATGAATGAATGGTTTGGAAGAAGATATAAAGATTCCATTTATGAGGTTTGTAAAAAAAAGTTAAGATGACTCATTTAAATAATATAGGATAATGTTATAATATTCATGGAAACTGTTTTTATAAATAATTTATTTAGGACTTGTGGGAGGGTATTGTCGTGATTTCTTAACAATACATTCTTAATATTATATTGGATAAAAGAGTGAAAATACTAAAAATACATGATAATATCATATATAACTAGAGGATAATACATTTTATTAATTTTACTAAGATATGGATGATACATTTTTATCTAATGTAGCATTAACCGAATGATTATAGAAAAGAGATGATATTATCTCAGTAAATACTTATAACTTGGTAACATGGGATCATACTCTCCATGAATGAAATGAAATTAAATGAATCATAAAATTTCACATAAAAGGATTAAATTAAAGATATAACATGGAAAATAGATGTATTACATCTCATTGAATTATTTTAGAGTCAAAACAAAACATGAGTCACAATGAAGGAAAATTGAGACAAAACTATTTTATGGATTTGGTAACTTTTGAAACTCAAAAACCATGATAGAAGGATCATATAATGGACATGTGAATAAAAATAAATTTATGTATAATATTTATAGAATAAAATATTTATCATAAAAAATTAAATACAAAATGAATGATTGGTGAACTTGACATATATTTCAATTAAGTTATATGTTAGATGAAATACCCTAATCATGTGTATTGACTCTTGTCATACTCATTAAATCCACCATTGAATAAGTTAAATCCTTTAGTTTTGTGCTAAATTGAATCATTGCAAGTCATACTACCAAATGTTTGGCATTAAGGTTGAATGTATGAATTTTGGGATGTTGATTGTGTGGGTCTCAGCTTAACTAAAAATGGTTCATTGTTGTATATAATCGGTAGAGGTGGTTTCTTTTAATAGTAGAGGATTTGTGTCACTCTTGTAAATATTTGAAGAGATAATTCCACCCAATATTATGACATTGAAGCGGGATCCAATATTATACCAAAGATTATCCAATTTATGTTACGGTATAAATATGGATATCCATTGGGTGTTGGACAAGTGTATATATTGATTTTGGTCTTAATTTTAATGATCGATACATTATTAGCCATGTTTTTCTCTTACCTGATGTAATTAAATGTAATCAATTTCACCAATTATTTGTTGAAAAATAATTTTGAACTAATTATACATTATAATATATTATTATTCTAGATATTCAATCAATTTTTATAAATTATAATCATAGTAATGGATTAAATTAATTTTAAAAAAATCTTGATGATGGAAAGCACTATAGGGCATTAAAGTAAAAACGAAAAAAGAATATTATTATTTTTATATCAAATATCAATATAAAAATTATTCCGTTGAACTAAATCATATTAGTTGGTAATATTTTTATCTATATAAAATATTAAACAAATTAAAATTAAAATTTACAATTAAATTTTATTTAGGTAAAAGCAGTTTTAAATTATAGTACATTATTTTCAATAATTCATTATAAGATAAAACCATACATTAAAAAAATAAAAATAAATAAAACTCGACTATTTATTATATGATTCAATATATAAATTTTATTTTGAGATATTTAATATATAAAAGATCTAAAATTATGATTTAAAAAGCATTATCCATTAAAAGGAGGAAAAACTACCATTATAAAAAAATATGTTTTATGCATAAAATTAGGATTGATTTCATATTATTAATATAGAATATATGAGATGAATATAAAAATATTATGGAATATAAATCATATATATTAAATTAATATAACTTATCAATTGTAATTAATTTAATTTACAAGATTGAAATATATTTTCGGACTATAACAATATATTCCTATATATTCATTAGGTTTTCATATTCATTTATAATTAATTTATAACATATGAATTAATTGTCTAGTTGTGTAAACCAAAAATTATATTTATTTACATATTACAATTCATATACATCAACATAACAACAATGTTATATATTATTATAATAATATTTCATGTAATAAATTATTTTTAGGTAACACTCATTCATGCTTGTTACACAAGACATCGTGGATGGAAAATAATGCGTGTAATATATGGTAACATTATTGATACTTGTATTATTTTTCAAGTTGGTGTTCCAAGTAACATATTCCAATCTAATTCTACGTGAAAGGAATTTTTGAAATAGTGAAAATCTATTTTTGGTGTTTTGTGAAGTAAAAAATATCGAAATATTAAATTATTTCAAAATAAATTTCAACAAATCATGGGATTTTAAATTCTACAACCCAGAAAATGAATTTTCCCCAACTATTTTCTGGGTATTCGATGGTTTGATACATGAATATTTCATTTATAAAAATCTAAATTAAAAAATTGATACTAAAACCTCTCCTAAAAATTGAAATTTGTAATGAAAATTGTTACCCAAAGTAACATATAAATAGGTTTTCAAATTGGAAAACATAGGTGAGCAGTGAAAACATGAATACAAATGAAAAATATTATAGTCATGATCTGATGGAGAGTGATAGGGAATATGTTTTGGGTAATGTTAACAACCAGAAATCCGTAAATCGCCAATGACCTATGGAACATTCCAACTCATCAAAAAAATATGTATAGGGAATTGTTTTTTGGTTTTAAGACAAATTCTCCCAAATATAAAGAGCTTTTATTAAAATATATATTTTCATGATTTCAAGAAAACATCACCCTTTGGTTTTTTTCCACTTCACCTCTTTATATTAAAAAGGAATGGCACTATTTCATTCCATATGTACTGAAATATCATGAGACCCGTGAAATGCCATCCCATTTGAAATTATTTACCATTAAGACAAGGTTGTTAGATTATGATATCCAATATTAATCCACATATGTAGAGATAATACTTTAATCAAATTAAATTTATCTAATGTTCGACTAAAAATTTTCATAAATTATCATCCTTATAATCTATGAGAATGATAAAAATTCAATTATATTCAAATAATCTGATGAAAAGGTATAACATTTATCCCCATATATCACATATTATTTATTGGTTGTCAGTTTCCAATCATTTGAATACCATTTTCATATATTGTCTTGAAACATGGTTACAACATAAATTATCATAAATACTTTTTTAAGTCATTAATGCTTCTTTATTCCAATGTTTTTGGGATCTATTCCTTAATTGTAAGAATGATTTAAACTACATAACTGATAGAAAAAACCGGGTTTTAGCTAGTCCTTACTTATATACAACGTAATTACTAGTATAAAATTTAATTATACATATCCCATTCATCTTTATTTATAAATATTATATTATGATATTTAAAATATTAATGGTTACCTTCACTTTGTGAAAATTTCAACTTTCATGATCTTACAATTCTAGTTCATCAGTACCATTAAGCATATTCTTGTAAATACATAGAAATAACATAAAATGAAAAAACCATATATTATTATACATTCTTTATGAATATAATCTAAATACATAAATACATTACTACTTAAACATTAATGTTTGTCATTGAAGATTTCCTTACTTTTTTATGATGTATATTAATAGATGAGGGATGTAGTTGGGTAATTGCCACATTCTCCAAAGATATGACATTGAACTATATGTCAATTCATCCATATATTACCCTTTTTCCAATAAAAAAATGTTCCCTTATATTTTTGGCATTCTTCAAGGTTCCTCATCCCTTCTTCCTTGTAGTCATGAATCTGAATCACCATTACTCTATTTCTATACCATAAAAATTCATCTTTCTCTTATTCTACCAGTTTGGAATACCACCAAATATAACATTGTAATTTAGATACTATGAAAGGTGATTCTAAAGAATTGGAATATATTTTTCTCCACTGATCATCCCATTTTACATCTCAATAGGTAATCATCCATCACATTCAACATTAATCAATTTATTCTAGTTCACTCAATTTACTAAATCCAAAATCATAATGTGAGAAATACTTATTCAAAAAGAAAACGACATTGTCATGGAAAATACATATATGGTATCTAAATAATTTCACCATTCATAATCTATGAATCATTTAGTTTATCATAGATTATTCATAGTTAATATATCTATAAATCATTAATAATTATTCATGAAGAATTTTTTAATTTCTAAATCATATCCCTTGATAGTTTCAATTGACTTGGGCAATAAGGCCCATTATCATGTACCATATTACCATGTGTAAATCATGTAACATATTTTTACAGCTGCTACACCTAGTAACATCTATAAGAGATCAACATACACTTGTAGTTTTTTAAAATTTATTAATTTCCAGGAAACCAATCACTATATATTTTATGAAAATTTCTAGTCATTTTCTTATATGTTAACTCTTCCTCATTCTTATCCTTAGATACATCACTTTCTATATCCTTATATTATTACCTAGAGATCTCAAAAAAGAATTCTAAACCTTGTTTCCAAAGATTGACTAATCCAATCCAAGGTACCAACTATAGAAAACCATTCTTAAAATAAAATGATATTACAACCTTTTAGATTAATAATCATTACATTCAAAAAATACATGCATGAGGACCATAATAGTTTATTGTCATTGGAATAAAGGAAACAAAATCTTCTATCCTAGTGAACTATTTTCAATATATCCAATAAATATCTCTGCCACTAGTAATTCTACATAACACCATTCTTCATAACCTGTAGAATGGAAGCATAAAAAAGGGCTGAGCTAAGATGCTCATTATGTGTAAAAAAGAGAGTCATTTAATCTTATACATGAACATAGGAATATGATAATATGATTATACATTTAGGATCTCATACCCTAAATATCAATGATCATAAACTTGTGTTATGGGATAAATAATGGTTGTTCTTAAGACATGAATCACAATGAAATAAATATCACGACCCATGAAAAGAGATGGGTTCTATTAAAAAATCAAATCATTACCGAGAAAATGAAATGGGAATTAATAAAAATTTATTATATCATTACATATTTTAATGTGATATATTTCAAAATCATTTCATCTGAGCATAAACATCGGAATAGAAACAAATTTCATAAACATATAACCATTAAATGTTAAGCATGCTTCATTAAGACCACAACATTAAGCCTAACCCATTCATGGAATGGAAATGAATAGAACCTATAGTGTATTTCCTAAAAGGAAATGACTAACATTAGAAGATATTATATTATATATAAAATAAATTTTAAATATAATTCAAAAACTTTTCATGGGTAATATAGCCATACTTATTGGGAAAATAATTTTTAATACATACAACTATTTAAAAATAAATTTGGTAAAAAATACCTTTGACAATTATAAAGTGGTCATGAAATAATTTTTAAAAACTTTTTCCTTGAAATATAATATTAAAAAAATCATAAAGATTAACCTTTTAAAAGTGAAATGTAATTTTCAAAGGAATGTCAGTTGGTAAATCTGTAAATGCCAAATCATGTAAAAAGTCTATTTCTCATTCATGGTAAAATGGTTAGAAGTAATTACTTGTTTGTAATACAACATAAATATTCCCTTGAAGATATTTCTAAACACAAATGAAAATATTTTTTTAAAATTAATAAAGGATAATGGTATAATATTCATGGTAACACTTTTTAGAAAACAATGATTTCTAACTAAAGGGAGGGTAATGTTTGTATTTCATAAAATACATTCTTAACTTTCATTTGGTTCAAAGAGTAGTAAAATAGTACTAATGAATCTGTAGATTAAGGAAAAAGAAAGGAAAGTAAATTTAATTAATATCTATGAGAGATGTATAATAATATTTCATCAAATGAAGAATAAACATAAACAATTTTTAAAATCGATGATATTATTTCAATAAAATATTATAACATGGTAACTTGGGATTGTAATCTCTTTGTATGAAATGAAATTACATTAAGCATAAAATAACACTAAATGATTGAGATTCATGATATAAAATGTAAAATAGATGTTTATAATCCATGAGTAAATGGTTTAGGTTCACAAGAAAACATTACTCTCAAATAAGGAAAATTGAGATAATATAATTTTACAAATTTGGTATTTTTGACAAATAAACCCCATTAAAGAGGGTTCATAAAATACACATGTGAAAAACCATAAATTTAAGTATATGATATATAATATACAATAATTATTTGTACATTTGAAATACTAAAAGGAATGAATGGCTAACATAACATGTATCACATGAAAATTAAAAGTGAGATGAAATCCACTTACCATGTGTCTTGACTCACATTTTAACAGTTAGAACAACCACATAATCAGGTTACTCCTTTTTGATTGTTCAATGATGATTACTTGATAATATTTTTACCAAAATGGAGGAACCATGCTCCAAGGGAGGATTTTTATGAATTGAATTTTCAAGGTCCTGGCTAAACGTAAGAGGCCTGATATGTGGGAGTAATGCGATGATGTGGTGGCCTTTTATAGTATAAAAGGAGTGACACTATTATATATATATATGTGATTATATTATTACACAAATGTTTTCCATGTATAACTTCAATCCAATAATGGACCATGTTCGAGCCAATTGATTATAGTGTCTAAATATAGATATCCCATGGTGGATGGAAAAGACTCTAGGTTGTTTTATTCCTTTAATTTATGATTTAGAACTTTATTAGCCAAATTTTTCTCTCAACTGATGTAATTAATTTTAATAAAATCCATTATTCATTTTGGTAGAAAAAATTTACCTTATTAAAAATTATATATTATGTTGATACAAAATATGGAAACCATTTTCCAAAATTATAATCATAGAAGGGGTAAAAATTAATTAAAAAGTAATCTCAATGACGGAATGGCACTGTCAGGTTTGAATGTAAAAAATTATCAAATTTATGCTAAGGTTTTATATCTAATTTCAATGTGAAATTAGTTTCAATGATGGAAATTGGATTAGCCAATTAAAATATTATCAATCTAAAATATTAAAAAGCATAAAATTATAATTTTTAATTATAAATAAATTAGATGAAAATAATTTTTGAATTAATTTTTTTTTTGTTTTTTCAGCATAAAATGTAACATTAAATAAAAAACCAAAAATTTATGCAAACATATTTTTAATATTCTAAAAAAATATATGTTTATTTTGATATATAAAATATATAAATGTTCTAAATATTCTATTAATAATTGGTTCTCCATTTAAAAGTGGTACAACGGCCTTTATAAAAATTTATGTTATTATGAATAAAATTGGATTTGTTTTATATTAGAATTACATAATCTACGAGGTTAACATAAAAAAATATTTTATTTAATATATAAAATATGTATTAAATTAATATAAACTACCAATAATAATTAATTTAATTAACTATGCTACAAAATCATTGTGACTAAAAATATTGACCATTAGAGTGAATTGGTTTTCATATTCGTTTACAATTTATCAGTAATCTATGAATTAAACCACTATTATTTTAAACATGATATTTTCAAAACATAGTTAATAAATATCATATCCATCAACATAATTTATAGGTTATATCTTCTTATAAAAATATTTGTATTAATAAATTATAATTTGGTAACACTCGGTCTTACGTGATATGCAATCCATTTTGAAAGGTCAATATAGTATGTAATGTACTATAACATTGATATTCTAGATAAACAATTATATTTTGGTGTTTTCTTTAACATATTAAAATCTAGTTCACTATTAATTGAATTTTTTAATTTGTGATAATAAACGTTATGTGTTCCATGATGTGAAAATTTTAAAGGATTAAATTAATTCAAAAAAATAACAAAATATTAGGCGGTAATAATTAGTGGATTTGAATTTAGTAAATAAGATTCCACTTATAACATTTTATTTAATTACATATGTTATTTCTAGATTTATTTGGATTATAGTTTTATGAAAAAAAAATTACAATAAAATTAACATATTAATTATTTTTATAGGATTTAAAAACATTTCTATGTGTAAAACTTAAAAAAATAATATTTTAAAGAATAAGATTTATTTGATAATTGATGAAATTAAAAATTGGATTTTACAAATTAATATTCATAAAATATATGGTAATAAAAACATAATATTATTCCAAATGATAAATAACCCAAAACATGCTAACAGTGTATTATAAATTATGGATTTTCATTCAATAATTTTGATACAATAAAAAGTATTCAATTTCTAATTAATATGAATATATTCTAGAGAATGTTTATTATTGGAATAATAATCTATAATGTGATGTAATTTTTAATTATAAAATACAATGATATTCTCATACACCAACTACATTTTTTTGAAAAAATTTAAAACCATCAAAAAAAAAATCAATGATTGTTTATAGTTCGAATAATTATTTAATACTTTAAAATAAAAATAAAATGACTACTTATTGTCTGGTTATGTCTCTATATTGGACACATTGGCTAATAAATTATGTGATGTGTACATCTAATATTTTATAGCAGTGAAACATTATAAATAAATTATAAATTTGTTTCAATAAGTTGACGAGTTTTATTTTGAGTTATAATATTTCATTTATAAAATTTTATGAATATTTATACATCATAGATCATATATTTAATTGAAAATAAAACAATTCAATTGTATATTTTACTTTATCTATTTCTTAATGATTTGTTCTTATAAGAATATAGGCGTAATATTAGACATTGAAAATAACTAGATTAATATTTAATGAGATTTTTTTGAAACATGATTATTCTATAATCTAAATACTATACCACAAATTATTAAAAAGTAAAAGATGTATAAGATAATATGTTGGGTTCATACATTAAAATTTTCCCTTTTACTTACAAAAGAAACAACCCATGATGGGAATCAAAAATGAAAATCCCAATTTATAGGAGTTACAAAAATGTTTGATATAATTTCTAGATACCATCTATGATAATATCACCTATTACATAAAATTTATATCTCAAAATAGTGATGTGTAAATGAATATGAACCATTGATCATCGTCCTCTTGGGTAATGTCCCTCCTTCAAGGAATGTTTTTGGGGTTTTTATTATGATTACTATAATTCACTATGGTGTTTAAGGAAATTTATAGGCCTTCTTAACCATGTTATATTATGTATCCTAATTTTCAAATTGGTTTTATATTTGAAAACATATCCACAGAATCTATGGAAGTGGAATTTTTTATGACCCCCACTACTATGTATTAACGGGTCACAAGATGAGAAACATATAAAAAATACAATGGACTACACTATCATTCCTTACCTTGAGTTTCCCAAAAACTAGGATTCCATTACACATTTTTTCCCAGACCGAATAAATAAATAAACAAAACCCATGTAACCTCTAAAACTACCTCTTGAGCCTCTGAAACCACAAACTATATTGATTTGTATCCCATTAATTTTTATATCTTTATTAACAGATTCCTTATTTTCGTAACCAGGTTGATATGTATCTTGATTATTTTCATGACAAAATTTTTGTCTATTTACAGCATATACATCTTCTAGTCGATATGATGTGGTAGAAGACCAAACAATATCATTTAAGATAATCATCTAATCAACTAGAACATAATTAGCAACAAAACAGTTTCCATTAGTCTCAAAAATATAATATTTTGATTGGTATTGTAATATAGAAATATTTTTTAGATGAATACTATGTTCAATACCATACAAAATATGAGACATCGAGCGTAAATGAAAAATAAAATTTTTTTATTTAAATTTAATGTTTATAACAAACAAACTATATTAAATTGTATAAATTGGATTAATTTTATATAAATAAATAAAAATATTTTAATAAAAAATTCAATAGTCAATGTGTTATAAATACACACTAATTTTTATGTAAATTCATTTTTTTCCTTAAATATATTATTTCTCCAAAAAATGGATTCTAATTTATTTTTTTAAAGGAATAATACTATTAAATTTTCAAAAAGTTATAAATTTTATATGATAAGATAAATATAATATTTGAAATTAAGATATCGATAATATTATATGGTGAAATATTTAAAATTTTCTAAATATCATGGTTTTTTATTCAACATTGAGAATATTGATTTTTATTGAAAATTGTATTTTCATTTGATGTATTTTCAATATAATTTAAAATAATTAATTATTTTTGTAATTTAATTACATACTTCTTATTTTCAATAATAAAATTATATTTTTCTAATAGAAGATTAAACATTAATTTACAATAATTTTTTTTATAAAAAATCATTTTACTGAAAAACGTGTTTTTCATCATTTTTCCTTTATTATTTAAAAAATAAATTTTGAAACTTATTTGTTTTTTACTTGAAATAATATATTCCATATTTATATTAAGAACTAAAAAAATTATTAAATAGTTTACTTTTATTTTTTAAAATTTTAATTATAAACATATGAATTTTTATTACTATTAAAAATAGAAAATTATCATATTTATATTTAAAATACAATGACAATGACTGGAAAATAACAATAATAATAAAATAAAAATTTTTTATACGATTCAATTTCATAAAACATCATCCAATATTTTGTTAGATGACTTTTATTTTCTATTATATTGGACTATGACTTTCATGATATTTTATTTAATGAAATTTAAAAAATTTCACATTCTGATTTTTAATTACTATATTATTCTTAACATTGGGTTAAATATGGGAGATGGTATGTTATAAATATTAATTTAAAATTTAAATTATTTATCTTCATTATGGTAATTTATTATTATTTTTTAGTTCATAAATAATTACCTGAAATTATTACACAACACTTACACCTTAAATATTCAATTAAATAAAAAATAAAATCAATGAAAATTGAAATTTAAACAGTAGAATAATTTGAGAACATTAATTTACCCAAAAATATTTCGGTTGTATTAAAATATTTTATTCAAAGTTTATCTATTTTCATTTTTTTAATATTTATTGTAAATTAACAATTCTACCATTGACATTATTAATTTTTTAAAATAATATTTTATTAAAAGATATAAAATTTCTAAATATACTATATTTCTCCAAATTGATTATGATATGGTACTATATATCAACCATGGTCTGATTGTGGGCCTTAAATATATTTTTATTATATATCATGACCCTTAATATGTAAAATATGTTTTTATCATGTTATGTGTGAAAATGAATAATGAAGGGTTAAAAGTATGATTTAATGATAAAAGCATGATAAAAAATAAGTCATTTTTTATTATATAATTTAAACTACTAAATATATTATATTATAATATTAACTGTTTGGATCCATTTTTACATCCAAATTAATTTATATTAACTTATTAATTAATGTAATTTCAAGAGCTCTTCTCCCCTATCTAATAAAATAGATGTAATTCATCTCACTTTATCAAATCATAAGAAATAATTTATTTTCGAAAAAGTTCCCAAATATATTCTTATAATTCATATAAACATTATATATGTATAATTTTCATATAATACCAACCATAATGATATTAAGGAGTTTGGAAAACAAGGTTTTCTGAATAAGAGTTATAGTTCTCAACAAAGAATTTTGGTTTAAATTTTTCTCGAAGTCCATAAAATATTCTCCAAACATGATTAAATAATAATTAATGTATCTTACAAATTATAAAATTTTATTATGGTAATTTAACAACCTATATCTAACTCTATGGTCAATCAATTTGGAATGTAATCCATCGTTTGTGTGTACGGAGGACTACCGCCTCAGAGACCAATGTAATTCATCTTCAATCACCATATCTCATGGAAGGTTCTAATGATGGAATTTATTTTTATATATTATATTCATGAAATATAATATGAAGACCTGGAAATTTCAGGGAAATTTTTTTCTTATATTCTTTGGAATTTTACGAGCCCGCAGTTTTTGACAGCGCCTGATTCCGAGGCCCAGTGTGCTCGGAAACAATTTCTGAAGTTTTGTTCGGGTACGTTTTGTAAACGTACATGCGATTTTTTCTATATTTTGAAATGTTGCTCTGAATAGAAATCCTAGGACACTGATAAACTCACAGCACTAGTATTCTCCTAAGGGGACCGTTACCGTAGTTGCGTTTGGTCGGGACTAGAAGTTATAGTTAGGGATTCATAAATTTTTATATAAAATTCTTGTGTTACAATTTTATTAGTTGGTGGTTATTATTTCCATAGGGAGTTTGGTGGTGGGGCCCACCCCCACATAACCTCCCATGGGAAGATAATGTCTGTGGGGCCCGCACCTACATCAACACTTCAACTCCCCCTTGGAACCCCCCATTGATGAGGGTTAAACCTTTGACTTTACCCTCATAATGTTTCCAAATCAAGGATAATTAATGCCTTTATTAATAATTTTTAGGTGTCATGATTTCTTTTGAATTAATTTGAAATGCATGGAAAGATAATATTTTTGTGGGAATCCTATTATTATAATGGCTTGGAAAATATTTGTGGGGAACTGTGGAGAAAACTCTTATTGTAGAATTTCATTCTCCAAAGAAGAACTCGAGGATGTATTCTCTCGACGAAGAACACATTTCTTCAATGAAGAAAATATCTGAAGAAGAACGTGAGGAATTTCTCCAATAACGATTTCTCTTCAGACGCACCCTGACGTCAACAGAATCTCTGTATTTATTCTGCGATGTCTAACCTTTGCGATGATTCTCTTCTACGAATCATTGACGAGAACTGTTATTGAAATCAGGGTAGGGGGTTTATGTTTAATTATAAATGATTAAATTATCTCAACCCTTTGGAATGTCTTCGGCCAACTGCCTCCGCCTAACGTGGAGGGTGCGGGCTGTAAAAACAATGGTCCAATGACCCACCATTGATCCTTGTTTTTTATTTCTCTAGGGATGCATTGATAGAAGGAGGCGGCGATCACAGTTGACAATGACTGAAGGTGGTGGCGACAACAGTGGTCGTGCACTGGCCTATTGGAGGACCGCAGGACCAGGTGCCGAATGGGCGTAGGAGACCGCGGTCTGCAACTGGGACGCTCAGCTGAAGAAGAACCGGCATGTCTCACGACCGGCCTGGATGGAGAACCGCAGTACCCCCATGGTTCCGCGCTACAGAGAAACACGACACGCGCTGGGTGGGCCGCCTCGGCAACCGAACCGGCCGCCTCGCTAGCCTGCTGGGCGGAAGAAACCGCAGTTCACTTAGGCGCCACCTGCCGAAGATATGCATCACGCAACCATGGGCCAAACCACCCTTGTGTGGGCCGCGCCGCCTGTCATTGGGCAAGGTCGTACCCCGCTAGGCCAGGACATGCCCCACCGGGCCGGGTCGCGCATCACAGGGCAGGGCCGACCCCCGAGCCGGGTCGGACCTGCCGTACCGGGTCGGGCTGACCCGCCATCCCACTGGGCTTGATGGGTTGGGCCCGTTTCACTTAAATGCAGATATATTCAAGAACACATGTCTGAACGATGTTCCAGATACGACACTGTTATCCTCATGAAGAGTTGTGATACTCTAAGTGAGTTTTGGACGACTTTGAAAAATGGCTGGGTTTGGAACGAGCATAATTCCAACTGGGCCCATAGAACAGAAAATCCAATAACTCTTAGACCGGGCGTCATATTGAAACGTTGTATGTCGCGTTGGTTTTCTTTTGAAGAGGTATATCTTATGGATACATCAAATCATGAATTCTTGACAGTTTATGTATCTATCCCACTTTTTCTGAAGGAGCGTCTCTCCTAGAATTGAGTGTGGTGTGTGTGGGAACCCTTTAGCTGGCTGCAACTGCGACAACTATTGTAAGGGAATCCTCCATGTGTTCGACAATGACGATTACTGTACTAGAATACCTTGTGTGTTTGGTAGAAATGTCCACTGTTCCTGTATCCTGTGTGGGTCTGGCAGTTTGACCTCTGTACTTGTATCCTGCATGGGTCCGACAGAGTATCTGGTCTTGTATTTGGTGTGGGCCAGACTACATAGTTGGTCTTGTATCCTGTGTGGGTCCGAAAGCATAGCTGGTCTTGTATCTTGTGTGTGTCCGATATATTAGATGATCCAGTGGCTACATCTGTTCATCTATATCTCTCCCTACTATTGTGGATTACCTGTGTGAGCTGATACATGTCTTTCAACCGAAATCATTATGGTCATTGACTTTACTTCCTTTGTAGAATTGGTTCATGCTTGGGCTCTTGAGTTGGAGTTGGACTGAATTTGGTAACTTAGGTATATGTATGGGCATATTCTTAAGTAGGTTTGGTTGATATATTTTGGTTGTATCGTTCATCTGTGTTTTATCCTTCGTGGATTCAGTGAAACCTTCATGGGTGTTAGGGTCCCTATTGAGTATCGTTATACAAACCCCTGCACGGGTTATGCCCATACTTCATTGTTTTTGATACAGATGATAATAAATGTTGAGAGAGGCTAAGAAGAGCTAGGACAAGATGATACCTAGAGGCAGACCACATATCGAGATGGTACATGGAGCAGATCGATAGACGTGGACTATTGAGGAGGACATTTGTACCTACCCTTCAGGTAGGATTCTCAGCGGACGTTCCAGGAGCTGCACTTTTTAGCTGTTGTCCCTTTTTAGTTGTACTTCATTCCATTTTACCTGTACCATACTTTTGGGCTTGTATTTCCATCCCCTTTACTTTCAGCACTAATTTTTGTGTACAGTTTTCACTTAGTGTATACTTCCTGTTGTGTACTCTGTTGTGTTTTGTTACTTTCAAAAGGCAATGACTTCCCATCATAGGGAATAACACCTTTGGTGCTAGTCGCCTGCCCCTAGCCTGTGGAAGGTGGCCTTAGGGTAGATTGGGGATGGGCCCCGAGGACGGGTCGTGACATATTAAAAATTATTAATAGATAATATGTCATTCAATTTATTTCTTTTCCCTTCATTGAAAAAATGTAACATCATTCGTGTGTATGTTCGGACAACAACCTACATAATGAGATGTGAGTCATTTTTCATCACCACATCACATAGAAGATAAATATTTGTACATTAAAATAATTAATATTATATTTAAGATATTATTATAATTATATAAATATAATATTATACTTACATTCTATCCATAATTATCATTGAAAAATAAAAAATTTACTCTTGCATACACACTACGTACCATCACCGTTATTGTAATGAATTTCATTTTTAATAATATTTTATTATGATTAGTTTTAATAGTATAATTAATTTATATAAATGGTTAATATTTCATTATAATTATATTATAAACGATTTAACAATGATTCATTTTGACCATGGTCATCACACATATGTTATTTTGAAACTATTACCTAAACTTCTACAGAATACCTAGAATGGACATGATATACTATGTAATTAAATTTTTCATAAGAATAAATTAATTAAATTGTTTATGAATAATTATTTAAATATTTTTAATTCTCATAATATAAAAAATTATTAATATGAGTATCTAATATAGGAAATAAATTAAATATATGGAATGTTTCGACTCTGTGTAAAGGATATTTATACAGTTTCCTTTCATTAGGGAACATTTTATTATTATGAAATTTTTTTATTTTATATTGTTTATATACATCAATGTTACAAATTATATCATGAATCATTAATAACTCAGGTTATTTCATGGAATATTTAAATAACTTTATTCAAATTCATTTTAGTTGAATGTTTCATATTTGTAAAATGTTTCTTCTGTCAATTCCATTTTTGGGTTATAACTCATCTTCATTGAATTTTTTATACAACATTTATGAGTAAATTTATATCTAAATTGATTTATTATTTATTTGTAATTATTTTCCATTTTTATATATTTTATATTCATAATATCTTCTTTGATTAATTATCAATTAAACGATACGATCTTTGTAAGGGATATTCATCTCAAGTTTTCTATATTTGGGACAAATATTTATTCTATGAAGATATATTCTTCATTGGGTTGTATATAATGTCCATATGAGAATTTAAATAATTAATTTTCTTATTTTAATGATATTTAAATATTCATTTTATTTTTTTCATTCAATGGGATGATGATTAAAATGATTCAAAAAATGTGAAAGGATTTATTATATTAATATAATTATTTTAAATATTTTTTATGTTCATGGATCCTTTGGTGTACATAATATTATATTATTTACACGAACCAAACAAATTTTATTATCCACTTGTTATAATTTATTTTAAAATTTTTTACTTTCTAATTTCACCCATATTGATTAAATGATTAATAATAATATTATTTATATGTTATACTAAGCTAATAAAATATTTTATTAATAGAATATTTCTTTTCCATATCCTTGTTTTCTAAAAAAATTTCATAAAAATTATTTTCTAATCATAAATAATTTCTTAATTATATTTGACAATATATGTTACCTTCATTTAAAAGGTTTTATAATATAATATTCATAATTTTCTCAAATGATTACTTTTTAGTCATTTTACTAGTGTTTAGGGTCATTTACTACTATAAAATATTCCTGATAGAAGGGGTTCTCTCATAGGGGATTTTTGGTTCTGAAAAGTGATGATGGTTACATTGCATACATTTTGGTTCGTTTTTTTTTTGGAAGAGTTATGCAATTAATACTTTTTAGGGTAGTTGTCTTCATTGTGAAGGGATTCTGATGGAGGTGGTGGGATCATTTGGTGTTCATCTCAAGATTCTTGGCCTCTATGATGATGTTTATATGTGATTATTTGGTTTTTGTTTTTTGAATTTTAATGTCATGGTTGTTTAATGATTTTTGTACAGATAAGTTTAGGGAAAGGGGTATGAAATTTCTTATAATGGTACTTGTGTGGTTCAAAAATATCCATATAAGTTGTTTTTATTAAGATAATGATCCAAATATATTCGACTATATAATATATATTCAGGTATAGTACATGGATATTATTTTTGATAATGGGTATTGTAGATATATATTATATGATCAGTGTGTCTATATGGTGTTAGGTGACCCCAATAAAGTTTATATTATTTCTATGACCAGATAGTATCAGGTGTGATTGATATATATTAGACAATTGGATTACTCAAATAGGGAATTAATGCATGGGGAACTGTTTGTTTTCTTCAGAGGAATTAATGAGGGAGTCATATGATAGTTTTTGATATTTGTTTATCTAGGCCTATGTAATTTCTAAAAATTCATTATTAATATAATATTCCAAAATACCGAAACATTTATTCTATACTAGTTTTTGGTTTTTTGAACATTCCTTTATTCATTATTTAGATAAAATGGATCATGATTATTGATCTAAATGACTATATAATTTCTTAATTTATTTTTCAATTTCGTATTCTTAATAATCCTTTTATTTAGGGTTGGAATCCCCTATTTTTGTATCATTAACTATGATTTTGTCATTATTTATTAATTAAAATATTATTCTAACTAATAAAAATAAATTGATACGTCATATGTTTACCCTCATTGAGAGTAAGAGATTAACCTTATTATTTATCATTTTCCACAAGTATTGAATACAGGGTTTATGTATGTTATGATTAATAATTTTGATAATTGTGAATAAAATATAGGGATATGATTTTGACCCTGAGGAACATGTTTTTTATGTATCCAAGTTTTAACCATTTTTCCTAGGTATGAACACCCATAAAATTAATATTTCCTTCAGTATAAAAGTGGTATTTCATTTCGTTTTTATTTTATGAGGTTTGGATTTAAAAATTTGAGTCACATTTATGAATATCAAATCCCTAAATGTAAAGCATAGGTTTTAAGACCATGTTCAAGGAGTGGGAGTTCAGGTTTATCATAGTCAGTATCAAAGTAGTGTCTCTATAACTTTTGAGAATTTGATCTCTCATGTGATGTTATATTAATAGTTATAAGAACCTTAATGGGATTAAAATTTCTATTTTTATCAAATGTTCAATTTTTTCCCAAATACTTTTTTAGTGTTTAAGTGATGGATCTATGAGGTGATGAATTATATTTTATGTCATGTTTTATTAAATTGTGGTATTTTTATTATTTATGTTCAACATGAAATATTATTTAATAAAAAATATTCTTATGTTTAATGGTAATATGTTTTAATGTTAAATAAAATTTTTAAGCTTTATATTATATTTGTTATTGATGTAATTAGGAGTTTTTATAATTTGTAAAAATGTTAAAATATTTATTTATTTCCTTGTTATTGGAGAAAGATTATGATATTAAATGTTTAATATTATTTTAGAAGAAGATCACTTTAATTATCCAGATCATTATTCTATATTATTGGATTTTTAATGGGGATAATTTGTGGATTTTTCATTTGGTATAATATTTTATCTTATTATGGATTTATAGTGACTTTGGTGACTATGTAAATGGTTATCATATTATGGATATTATATTATTAATGAATCTTCATTTTTGGTATGATAAAACAATATTGATTGATCTTATTAGAGGATAAATGTTAAATTCCACAGGGAATAATAACTGATGAAGTCAATCTAAATTTTTTGGTTTTGATCGTTGTTGTGAATATTTTGATGAATTTTTACGAAAGATGTAACATATATTTTGGGTTATATTATTATGTTTGTGGAGATTAATATCTTATTTTTTATAGGAAGGATTATTCATTTCAAATCTATATTACCATAATATATCCTTTCTCGTTAAAATATATAAATACATGATAATTATATTCGTATCAAATTTTTTATGTTTTTGACATCTTTTAATTTTATTTTAGATATTTATGAATGAAGAAAAATGTGATATAAGGATCGTGTAATAAGCTATAGAGACATTACAACATTATGAATTTATGGAATTTTCATTTTTCTTTTTGTAACATTAGAAAAAAATCATTTCGAAGAGAGTTTGAAAATAAACAAACCTCCTCATTCTCACTATTTTTTACCTGCACATTTTTAAGGGAATTAGACTCGTAAAAGAATTTTTTGATAATATATCTCAAAGAATAGAATTTATTGAGTCAATTTACAGAATAAATTTTCAGTTTTCATGGATGGTGGACTTTCCTAGTTCTTACAGCTTGAATAATGGAAATGGAATAGAATAAAAAAAATATTGTACTATGTCTATTTTTGGATACTATGAAAAAATTAATTAGTCTATTCAATTTTTTCATTTATGGTCATCTCAGTACTGCAATATATATATTGAAATTAAATATTATCTCTAGAATATTCCCAGAATATTAATTCATAACATTTTGTCCCATGGATTCCTTATGCGGCCCCATTACTGTTATATTTTTTCTAGCTGGTAATAGGTGGATTCCAGAAAACCTACAAATTACATTGTCGCGGAGGGTAGTTACAATGAACCGTAAGCCTTCTCAAAACCATTAAATAATTCAATGTGTTCTTGTAGTGAAGAGTGCCAAGAAAGTTACCATTCTCAATCATAGACACGATTTGGGAAAATGATTCATTGATGATGAAGTGTGCCTGCTCATGAATGTATTGGTTCTCACCCATCTAGATATTATTCAATATTTTGGAATATGATTCATTGAATTGAATGTATATGTGATTAGAAAAACTGATTTCTAGAAGTGCATGATTGAACTCAGTGATCATACTAGCTCTATGGATTTTAATATTCAATAAATCAGTGATAGATTTCCAGAATTAAGAGGTAAATTGGCTATAGACAAATATATGGTCATTCTCCTCAGAATACCGATGTAAAATAACACATATTGATTATAAATAAATGATATACTTCTATAGTTTGACCTCAAAATTATTTTTTTTGGATTTAATTTATCTAAATTTGAGTAATCCTGGAAGGGGGAACCCAATTTTAGTTTAGTTGGTCAATATATTTGTGAGTTATTAGTCATTGTGTTTGTAAAATTATTTGGATGTGATTTTCACTTATTGTTATGGTTCCAATACATACTTGTATTCCTAATTTATAAAATAATATTTTGAGGAATCATGCACAATGTCATCAAGGATCATATCAATGCTAGTCATAGGGTCCCTGATGAAGCTATTGAAATCAATGTATTTTTTGAATAGGTAATCTGGTCAATGAGAGGATTGTCATCCCAATTATTAGTCTAGCAATACATAGAGGGATTAGAATTTACTGGACAATGATAATAAGGGAAAAATACTTTATCATTATCTCTTAGTATGTGGGTCTTATTTCATTTCTAAATGTCAAAATTTACAATTTCCATTTTTTTTATTATTCATAAACATATTTATAAAATATTTTAAAAGAACTTCATTTACTCATTTTCCTCTTTTTAAGAGGTAGTTTTATTACCCATTTTTACAATATCGGATTTGAACACATGTTTTTTGACATGTCAAAACCTTGACTGCTGATAAAATCATCAAATTGAAAAATTCAATTTATTTAAATGGGAAGACATGATATCTTTATATTTATAAAAAAAGGATGTATTCAATATCATACAAATTACGCAATAATAATCATAACGGAATTGCAGATTATTATAATTTAAATGATACTAATATAACTGAGATATTAATTTAGATTTTATTTGTATGATTAAATAGTTTTAAAAATATATATAAAGGTTATAAACAATACAATATTATTCAGTAATATTTACTAAGTAACCATTAAATTTTTATTGAATCCATTTTATAACCGAGATTTTAATCTTAATATAGTTTTTAATATATAATATTATTTTTAATTTGTATAATTATGTTATTATGGATAAATTATTCAACACATTAAAAATGGTATTAAAAAAATATTACTTATATATTTAATAATATTAACTATTTGTGAAAAATATTAATATAAAAAAAATTAATTCTAAAAATCTATTTATATTAATATATTTTTTTGAATTTATAAATGAAAAATATCATATCTAAATATTAATAATAATGTTAATAATAATAATTTACATATAAATATATATATTATTATAAAATTTTGCATAATATATTTTAATTTCAATATTTATTATTCATGATTTATATTATTTTATTTTTACATATAGAAAAAAATTGTATACCTATTAGATACATTTATATCCAAATAATATCTTATCAACAACCGTATTTTATTCTAATATATATCCATACAAAACTCATTGGTACACTTCTCACTTCATAAGTCACTCTCCACAATACCATATTTTTTATTTTAGATATCGCAATATGATTTATCATTTTTTGATGTTATTTCTCCATTATAGGTTTTATTTCGCTATTAGGGATCCCCATCGCTGAATATAATATATGTGATATTTTTGTGCCCAATATTCTATTCTTCTCTACTTATTTGAAAATTTACATTATTTTACATTTAATGGATGCAAAAAATATAATGGTATGTAATAATAAATTTCAAACGGTTTTATTCATTTTTTAAACAAATGATTACATTTTTGTTTGATTAATATATATATTTTATGACTTAATACATAATATATTTCAATTTCATTGAACAGAAAAATTCAATAATTATAAAAACTTAGTTTATATAAATAATGTTCTTCCTAAAAACATGGGGAAATACGTACCAACCAAAATAAATTGATTCCATACAATTTCAATTTTAGATTACTAATACCAATACGTAAGTTTATATAAAACATAAAAATGACACAACATATTACTTATAAAGAGATAAAAACCATTCTATCTAATGGAAAACTAGGTATCACAAACTTTCTCTCCTAATAGGTATGTATTTTGATTGTGTACTATTTAATCCAAATATAGCACTATAACAACATCTTAGTATTAACTAGAGACAACCCCCATATACCATCATTTCCATGATCATTCTTCCATAAAATTATTATGAAAAAATTTGATTATGATAATATCCAATTAAATCATATTCAATAATCATGTGATTATGCAAGGTCAACCATGTGATTTCATAACATATGATATCTATATTTATTCTTATAATAATATCCTTTAAACTATTACATATATGTATAAACGTAATAATATTTATATTTAATTTAGTTTTGATATATAATCATTCTTATTACATTCTCTAAAATTATCATAAAAATGTCTTCCAACACATTATAAGGGTTCGTAAAGAGAATGTGATTTAACCAAATGCTTTCCACTGGGAGTTCCTAGCTTAGTGTATGGTATTATGTACCTTAATTATGCACCATGTAAATTTAATGTTGATACTCAAAAAACCATTTAGGATGATTATCCTTGTGTGCATCTATTCTATAACCACATCCACTTTACATTATATAAAAATGGATTTAATTAGAATGAAACCATTCAATCTCAATTTTAACAAAATGTTAGGAGGTTTTCCTACAATTATACTCATAAATTGTATTTACCATAGGTATTTATCATCCCAACTACCAGTGTAGTTACACTAATACAAAAAAATTGTAAAACATTATGTAATTCTAAATAATGTTCTATAGTACCGTACTCACGTTTCTAGTGTGAAATATGTATTATTTAAAAATATAAATTGATACCATGGGATATAATCCAAGAAAAAATATGTTTATTTTCTATAATTCTCGTATGATAATCATTAAATAACATAATATAAAAATACCATGAATAGAAGGATTTGTTTCTTTGGAGGAAATATATATAAGACAATTATTTTAAGATACTTGTGAACATGTCCCCATTATATAACTATTCTAAACCCCCTTATAAAATTATCTTATGTTATAGTTGTGTTACTAATATAGGAAATATAAACATAAGAATGTGATAATCACAAATTCTTGATAAAGGGATACTTATCAACATTTTATCAAGGGTTATATCACAATAAATAGATAAATCATTTGTGTGGGATATATATCATATTAAAAATAACTAGTAAAAATAATAGTTATCCATAATTTATTATAGTGAAAAATAATAATTTATATTTAATAACATATATTATGGTATAATGTGATATATATTTTTGGTAAAATAGAATAAAGGGATGATATAATACAGTAATGAAATTATAAATATATTAAAATAACAAAAACAATTATGACATCATAAGAAATATTAATGGTTCCCACCATGATAATATAATATAGTGTTTTTAGGATAACCACTTGGGATCAATAAATTGTATCTTAGGAGATTAAATCATTATCCAATGATGTATATATATATTTGTTTACAAAACTAACATAATTAATAACATATATTGGTGTATAAGATGATTTCCATAATTATATTTTAAACACCATTTCAAATTAAAAGGGTTTCATATACATTTCAAATGTAATCCCATAAAGAAACATTCATCATTTTTTCTACAATGATAATATCATATCCTACTGAAATTAAAGGGGAAAACAATAATATTTGGTACTATTATATTTAAATACCATTAAATTATAATGATAATGTTTTTGGTATTTAAACTGTAATGAAAAAGGGTATATAATTTAGTTAAAAAATTCCAAATCAATTAGTTTGTTTTTGTCTAGGTGAACACCCTTCAATAAAATGAATGAAACGTAGAGAATTCATAATGTAAATTAATTGGAATAAAAATTAAATTTTCGATGATAAGGTATGATATAATATAAATATATAAATATATATTTCCATATAAAGACGAAAATTTAATTAAAATAATTAAAATAATTTTCATAAAAAATATATGCTAGCATCATTATAAAAAATGAACTATTGTCAGATAACTTTTAAAAATAAAATTTTCTTAATAAATATTAAGAGGGTATTTCTCTAATAATTTTTATAAAATAAATCTCTATAATAATAAATATAAATAAATAATTAATAGGTTAATAAATATGGTGTAGAATATAAAAATATGATTATAAATTAAATATCATTTATAAATTTAAAAACACTTAGTTGAAGCCTATATTATTAAAAATGAGTAAAACAATTTTTTTATAATTTTATTAGGGATAAATATAGGGATATCTAGAGATAAATTAATCTTGGGTTCCTAAATATGAAAGGTGAACATTGATAATAAGGGAAATGTGGACAAGGATGTGAATAGACTTTTAAAAATTAAATGTGTTAATCCTAAAAGTTTTATAGACATTGAGAAGAAATCAATCAATGAATACAATTTTATTAAATTTAATAGTCTTCCAAAAAATTAAAAAAAAGCTTCTCTTTTTTAAAAAATTAAAGTGATTAATAAGGGATCATTGAAAATAATATTCATTAAAGATATCAGAATAAATAAAATTTATCCAAAAATTATGAGATAATACATTAAATTTTATTTTAAACATTAAAATATTAGAAAATTGGTGAATAAAATTCATTTAACAATGAATCAATATTTAGTTGAAAAAACATATGACATGGGTTCCAATTCTCTCTGATCATGCACTGAACATCATTATTACTAAAATTATTTTAATTAAATATTTTATTTGTAATTATTTCATTTACATTTTTTTCTAATTTCTACTGATTATGTTGACATATTGACTAATTAAATAGATTCAACATGTGTTAGTTAACTAAGGAGTTTTTGTGAAATTTTACAAAAATTCTAAAGTATATTGGACATGGTAATTTGGTTTGTATAGTTTCATATTAATATGAATAACTTTTCATTTTCATGTATTTTATTATTCAATATTCACAATTTTTTCAACATTTTAATTGTTTTTCATAAATAAAATAAAATTGACAATGAATCAATGATACGTCCATTTTTAGATGATTTTTTTTACGATTTACATTTATTGTTAATACATCTTGTGTAACTAAAAATATTACAATTATAAAAAAACTATAGCAATATATATATAATAATAATTTTTTAATGTTATCCATGTTATGTAGTAAGGGAAATGAATACACCATTCCATGGAGGTGGTAATCTGCATGTTCAATTGGAAGGTTCTTTAACATTCCATAGAATGACAGAGGGTAGATAAATAAATAAATATCATCTAAAAATATTAATATTTTTATAAATATTATATTTTTCAATTAAATCTCTTTTTTAAAACATGCAGGTAATGGCATTTTGAATGAAAATAACATGTCATTCATTGAGGTGGTAGTATACACGTATGCATATTGATGACTTCATTTATTAAATGGTTTTAGATGTAGGTAAAATTTTTATATCCCATTAGTATAATAAAATTTCCACATATTAATAATATTGATGGTATCACTACTACATAGGTATAAATTATTTTTTGGGTTATAAGAAAAAATTGATTATGAGAGTTCAATTGTGAACATTACATCTCCCTTTGGATATTCTCCCTTTAGGTAATGACATAAGGTACTATAAAATGGTTTTTTGAAATGAACAATGATTATAGGGTATGAATATATATTTTTGAGAGGAACATGTAGGAATTTTTTCTTAAAAATTATTTATAATTATTGGATAAATGGGATGTAGGTGAGCACGTTTTGTATCTGAGGGAAATGGAAATTTTTAAATGTAATTTTTCAGTATAAAGTTATTGAATTTCTCAAATTGAAGGTGATTACAAAGATAAATATAATCGATTTTGGGAAGAGATAAGGTCTAAAATACATTATGCATTTATTTTTTAACATGTTTTCAACAAATTTATTCCTTTTACTCTTAAATGATTCACAATATTCATTTTTAGTTTTTACTCTCATAAATTATTTTTATCTATGTAATTAAATTTTAATCCTTAGAAGATAATTGGGAATTATAGTATAACTTATATATAATAATTAAAAATATAAGATACATTTAATTACATTAAATTTATATGTGTGATAAAAAATAATATTACCATTATCATATATAACGAATAAAAACAAATTCTTAGAAAAGGTGTATTTTTATGCATAAAAATAATGTTTTTAATAAAATTTTAAATTTTTCTGATTTTTCTATCATTAATTAGTTTATTAATAACTAAATATGAGTTATGTAGATTAAAAAATCATGAAAAAAATAAAATTATACCATATGAAATTTTTATTAGGGGAAAAGATGAAAAATATTATTTTATTGAAATAAAATTCTACTCATGATTGAACATGGTACACAAGAATTTTATATATTAAAAGTAATTTTTTAAATGAATAATTTAAAAAATTATGATTTTTACATTAATAATTTCATATATGTTTTTAATTTATAATTAACTAATGTACTATCAATAAATGCAACGGGGTGAGGAAAAATTATATTTTTACAGTTTTCTATAGAAAACCATTATTTCATAAATGATTCAACAATTAATTATACACTAATTTTTATGTTATTAATTCAAAAAAGAAATTAATTAAATATAATTTAAATTATAAAAAATTTCAAATAATTTTTTTTAAAAAAATAAATAAATAATGAAAAACAGTTTTTGTTATAATACTTCATTTTTATGTTTTCCAACAATTATTTCCTATCAATTTATTCTTTATAGAATTACAATATACTTTTACATGTATATTATTATTTTAAATATTGTAATTTTAAAATTTTTGGATAAAATATATCACACTTTTATAAAATAAATTAAAAATATTATAATAATGTTAAGTAATCATTACTATTAGGAATATTTATATATATTTTCATTTTTTTAATTCTATAAGTAAAATGGTTTTTATATATTTTTTTGAATTTAAAAAATATATAATATAAAAATTTATTTAAAATAATGTTATTCATTACACCTAATGAATATATATATATACACACTATTTTTGTATTATTTTGTCACTTCATTGTTATTCAAATTTTTATTATATTATTTTATAATAATATTTACTATAAAAATGTCAATGTACCTACATAATACATGTTTATGCTATGGAAATATTTTCTATTAATATATTTTCAATAAAAATATATTGTTCCTATATATTTTACTACTAAAAACATCTATTATATTCAAATATATAATGTCGGAATTTATATCTATAATGTCTTTATTTAAAATATCACTATTTAGATTATTCTTTCCTGGTTATCATTATCGTCATATTTTTTATATGATATTATGGATACAAAAAACTAAATATGATCAATAAGATCTATTAATGTTTATGATTTTATTAATTTTTATTTATTTACAACTTATAATTTATCCACTTTTATGTGTGTAATAATCCATGGTGTGTAATACATAGTTCCAGATGATTTATTTAAAATTTTTTACTTTGAATGATTAATTTTATATATATTAATTTCTACAATTTTTTAATAATTTATTAATATATTTCAATAGTTTTCAATAAATAAATAATTTATAGTTATAAATATATATTTTATGTAAATAATATACTTCCAAAAAACATAGGTTGTTATAATTAATAGGGCATGGTTTTAATTATAATGAAATGAATCTCCGTTTTCTTTTCTTTATATCAATAGAAGAGAAATGAAAATGGATGAAACCATGACCAATATAAATATTTTTTTAATAGTTAAGGATTATAATATTCAAATATCCCTTGAAAATATCATTATGCCAACATGGATTCTCCACAAAGGGAATGAAATTTCTAGAGAAAATGGTTCTTTTATAATTTCAAATGCACTATAATGACATGAATATTCACTTCCAAATTATCTATGGAACCCTTCAAATGAATCCTACCCAAAATCCAAAACCCTAAAAATAGAATGATCTTTGTCCTTCTATCACTATTGTTATATGTACCATATTCTCTAACAATTTAAGAAAACCCTTACACATAATGTGACCATTTACAGTAAACAATACATATTCAATATTATATTTATTAGCATAAAGAAATTACATTGCTAATCGTTTACCTTATAAAATAACATCTCTATCATCGTCCCCTTGAAATTTCTCAAGACCCATGCTACTATACCATATCCCCCACTTAAACATACTTCAAACATAGAAAATATTTTTAAAATAATCAATTAATAACTATTGGGAGGAATCCCTTGATTATAATACTTAACCCTATTAAGCACCCAAGTGGAGGACTTATTGAAAAAACATCATGGCATCTATATAGTCAATATAGTTCTTAAATGACCACTTTCACACATAATTTTTTGAGATATATTGAGTAACACAAAATCATAAATAGTGTACTGTCAGATCCAAACCAAATATGATTCTGACACCCCATTGAAATATAATATGACCTTCTGTGATATTCTTGATCAATAGAGATTAATTACTATCTCTTGGTGTATATATGAAGTTCATGGGTAGATATTTATCATTTAATGGTTTATAAAAAATAATGAACTAATGTAGATAAATTACTGAAAAAACACATAAAAATAATGATTTAAAATTATATTATTATCTAATATAACATCTCATAATTTCCCAACTATAAAATACATACAGATTTGTAATAAAATAATAACTAATTATCATTTCATGAACAATATATTTCAAACAATCATGAAAATAAAATGGGGAAATCCACTCAATGTGGTAAGAATATCATAGATCATTTTTTCAAATATGTAACCTCACATCATATCTCAGATAATTGGTCCCCTTTAATTTTCATGTAAAAACATTTATATAATATTTTCACAAAAATGTTGTGTATGTACAAGTAGTGAGAAACACATATCTTGTAGAATCTACCATAAACTTTAAAAAATCAATGTATTTTATATCAGTCATATATAATTGGTGTAAAAATATTAAATAATATAATCAAATAATTTAGAACACTTCATTCAACGTATCAAGCCCCAACCACGTCTCTAAGTAAATAATATACTTATTTCATCTATTTTTTGTGGAATCCCTAAATATAAACTATGTGACAATGTATCCAAACTCAAATAAAATAATGCTTTAGAACTAACTCAATCCTAAAACCACATGTATCACATGGAATCATATCATGTAATATCCTAACCCAAGTATCCCTAAAAGTTAACCATCTGCATAGATTATCAAAATAAAAGTGAGATATATCATTATATCAGAACCTTAATTTTTAATTTAGAACAAGTAGATCATATTTTATTCCCTATTTTAAAAAATTTGAATAAATTAATTTAACATTTATACACTAATGTAAATATATTAATTTTACTATCTTCCATAAAAAATAAAAAATAATTCTAATAAACATATTTCACATAAAATATATATTTTCAACATTCAAATTCCAACATTAACACTAATTATAAATTTAAATTCATTCTGAGATTGATTTGTCATTTACATTTTAAAAAATATTTTTTTATATAGGTATAAATAGTTTTTAAATTCAAGAACATATTTATAACCCATTATTATTTTCATTATCCTATTATCATATGGTTTACTCAATACACAAACATTACCATCTATAAATTCACATATTAAGAAAATTAGTCATTAAAAATACATATAATTCATGAAATTATTCTAAAAAACTCTCTTCAATTCATACACTGCTAATACTTTTATTAAAATTAGAATTTCAACATAAACCCCAACAAATTCATCAATTTTAGAATATAAAATTTGGATTTATTTTTCATTAATAATGATTATATGAAACAAAATTTTCAATCCATAATCTCACCCATGTATAAATCATTTTATATATGTAAATATTTAATTATAGATATCGTTCAAATTTATAAAATATATTTCACATATTATAAATCATGAAAAAAAACCTCATTTATTTGAACATAATCCAAGACACATTTAGTTCACACAAACATATAAATCCAAATATTTATATCATAAAAATGATATAATAAGTCATTTAATATTCAAGAAAAAATAGAGGTTACACACTACTTGAAAATAAAAAAAATCACACAATTAATAGGACATTATTTCCCCCTTATATATAAAGTAACAAAAATTTTATTTAACTAGAACATTTAAAAAAATTAAAAAAATATATTAACCAAACTACAACATCATCAAAAAAATTGTTACGTATTTTGAAGCTCTATACATTATTATTCCAATACAACTGATAACATGACATTCTATATAAAATTGATTATTATAATTATAATATAATCTCTAATGAGAGAGATATATTAGTTATAATAAATCCTAGAAAAATGGATTAATGTTATTTGAAATAATATTATATGTTAAAATTTGGGGGAAAAATTTTTAAAAGACATATATCTCAAAAAGGGTCGAATAATGCATTTAACTTCAAGTATATCAATACTAGTATTTTGGTAGCCCACTAGGGTCCATGATCCAATCAACTGAATATATTTATTATCCTCATAGGATAATTTCTTAATAATCAGAATCAATGTGGATTCTAATATACTTATGGTGTTATGTTTTATTGAAAACCTCATTCCCAAGAACCATCTTCTGCTCTCAAAATCCTCAAATTTTCTTCCAAATATTAAATAAAAAATTAATCATATGAAATTATATATCACTAAAATAAAAATAAAAAATATACCTTTACTTCCATGAGTAAATAAAAACAGTACTACCCTAATAGTTATCATCTTAAAAATATTCTTTTGCATTTACAATGAATCAATATCACTGTTGAGACATTATTTCAACATTTCACTCACAATTATACTATTTCACATATCAATTATACCATAAAAATGTACACTTGCATGAAGTCATCCACATAATTCATATTATAATAATCCAAAATATTTAATACTCTCTAAATAGAACATGTATCTGAATCAAATTCCAAATCATTATAATAAACCCAAAAAATGGAACTTCTTCATATTTTCTCAAATTTGATTAATAAATAACATAATTCTCTCTGAGGTAATTTATAAATAATTTCAATCATTAAGAAAAATAACTAATTATAACTATTATTTAAAATTCTAAAATAATATATAGATCCATTTTCCTTTCTTTCGAAATACTTGATATCTATAACAAAGAAATTTATGAGTAAATTAAAGGCATGGCATAAATATAATGAGAGTTCAACTTATCAAATAAATATAATACTTCTTCTTACTCTAATCCACTACTAATATCTTCCTAGGAAATTTTACCAAACTATAACTTTAAAGAACCATGTTATGCCCAATGAAATGTGAATATTTGAATTTCATCCAACATAAAGGCAGTTAACATGATCTATCATATAGTGATTCAAAAAGATCCATATAAAAATAAATTTGGATTTATTCATTACCAAAAACATTATCAAGTCCCTATAGTAATTTCATAAATGGATAAAAATTTATATATTCTTGAATCACATCTACAGAAATCTAATTAGTGTATATTAAATATCTGTTGGCTGATTGATGAGATGTCATGATCAATATAAAATAAGTTCCAATTACCTTTTATGATATATTCAAAAACAATTATGTAAACCTATCATAAAATTCAGATATAATAATATTGGATATTTTATAATTCAAAGAAATTTTCTAAATGAAAAAATTATATGTTTTTCAATTATCATTTATATTTTATTAGAAAACCATTTTAAACTTTTCAACTGATAATGTATACTCACAAAAATATTTACCTTTTAGAGATATTGGGAAATTATTCATTAAATATATAGTAACATTATTTTATTTCGACTATATAACCTGTTATAACTAAATCATATATTCTACTCCATTATTTTACAATTTTTTATGTTTTTTGGTAACTAAAATCGAATGAAATTGATCCATGTACCATTTCATTCATAGATAGTAAATTTGACATTTTATATTTTAGTTTCTCTTAGTCATACCCAGATAATCATAACATAAATAAACATAAAAGTACCATATATAATTATATAATAAATTCATTAAAAAGTTCTATTGGAATATATGAGAGGTTCAATACAAATAGTCTAACAGGGGATCGGTTTCCCACTGCAAATTTGATCGTATAAAGCATGGCACATTTAATCTAAATTCATGGAATATTTCACTCAATCCATCAAGGATTAAGTTATGGTAAAATTTTCTATGATACAATGAACTCATTCCTTAAAAACATCAACATACCACATCAATAAAAGGTACATAGGTTTTCATAAATCCTTCTATTCACGAGTTATAACCACTTCAATTATTATAATCAAATAATCTATAATGGACTTCTCATTACATATAATATATATCACCTCAGAATTTAATTGATGAAGAAGTTAAATCCATATTATTTTTCATAAATGTAAATATCCATGAGAAAATATATATTTTATGATCATATAATCAATAATAAAAATAAATTTCACATTTTAATAGGTAATTCCCCAAACACATCAGAACATTCATAATAAAATCAAACATTAGGTCATGGGTAGGGAAATTCATTTCATTTGTCCTAAGACACTGAGAAAAATATGCCACCATATTTACTTTATGTTTCAATATACACACTATGCCTATACAGAAGGCTTCAAAATAGACCTACAATAGACCTCATAACACCTCCCTATATTTAATAAAATGAGAATATATGAAAATGTAAACCAATTCTTAATATCATGAAATTTGACATCACGTTTATCTTTCCACTTGTGATTTGAAATATTTGTAATCAATTTCATCAATGGAATGAATAAATGATTATTTTATTAAATAAAATATTATTAATAACTAGAAATCCCAATAATGAATCATATATAAAAAATTGTGTTTTATCCCATGTCATCCTCATTCCAATTGTTTTTGGATCCAATAATATTCAAGATTCATAAAAATGACTATGGAAAATCAACTCTAATATTTGAAAATGGTATTCTCACCTATCCGAATAGAACCATTTAACTCTTAATATATCCAAGATAATTGACAAAATTTCATAATAACACCATAAGATTATTAGTGTATAAATATATTATCAATAAATATAATAAAAGAATCCAAATAAGGATTAAAAATGTCTTTCAATTCCATAAAAAGAGTTTATTTTTTATTTAATATAAATAGAATCACTATAAATTAAATATTCTTGAATCTAGTTTGATTATTTCTCTTTGTAATGTCATCATCTCACACACCTAGTTATTGAAAAACTTATGAAATATTGATGTTGTTGAACCGATGACATCATCATCATTGATCAAAATATATTGATCTATTTAAATGGTTATCAATTCATGGTGGAAACCTAACTTAGTGAGTGATAATTAGAACAGAATAACATGATCATGGTGTCTTTATTAGGGAAAAAAAATTGAGAACCCCATGGTGACATAATATAACTATTGAATGTTTTGGGATTTTATTCCATCAATGTTATAAATTATTTTATATCTACGAGATATAGGATATAAATAATTATAAAAATATGTCTGATAACTTGAATAAATTCAATCACAAATTCTAAATCCACATTCAAAAATAAAATCAATAAAAATTCTCTGAAAATGGTACATAAATTTTCAACCATACGAGTGAAAAAACAATCAATGCCCTTATTTGAATATGGAACCATTCCATCTACTTGAAATGTGATCTTTTTAGCATCTATAACATAATGATATACATTATTTAATAATTTTCACACTATCCTATAATAATGTATGAATCATAATATGATGCAAATAAAATGACTACTCTATAGTAACTATTACTTTGTTCCAAAAAAGTTGTAATCAAATTTAATAATCACATAAAACAAATATATATTAAAAATTTGGAAGAACTAACTATGTACAAATCCATTAAAATTAGGTCCAATTTCATAACTTAAATGAGATTATATATTACACTTAATTATGCATTCATATAATATCATGAAAAAACACTGAACATTCATACAAAAATTTGATAACAAACTATAATAATTTATTGGATAAGAAATAATTTAAATAAATAATACACTATATAAGGTATATAAAACTAAAATCATAATTATTACCATGGAATAACCCTTGAAAACATTTATTAGACACTAATCCATAGAAAAAAACTAACAAACCCCACTACCTCAACCCTCCCATTATGTCACTTGATTTTCATACAGAACAAGTCCAGATTGAGAATATTATTGACAAATTATGCCTCTTAGACAACAAAATGAAATATCATTAGAACATTTCTATCATAAACTAGACCTTGTATGAGAAGTCATAGAGGTAAATAAATCCCATCCACTACCCTACTAAAATTAAATCTACTGCAACGTTTGATGATTTCATATTTTATAATAACAATAAAATTACATTGCATTATTAGGATATACATTTCATGTATTTTCTTTTTTCCCACAGAAATAACACTACAATAGTGACATTACCCTATAATAATTAAAATATAATATCTTCAATTGACTCACTAATCACACACTATCTCTATTATAATAATAATAATACATTTTCAACTTCTTAATGACTGTAAATTCCTAAGCACCCACTGAATCAACAATTTCCTATTATAGATCATCATTAACGATGATACCAATGTTTAATGATTCTATATTAGTCGGTAATACTTTTCCTATCCATTAAATGAATATTTAACATAATTTTAAATTTTAAATGATAAAAAGTAACAATATATTCTCCATACACGATGAAATAAAAATAGAGAATGTATATAATATTATAGGTATAATAAAGAATAGAAATATTATTATTCTTTTTCTACATAAAAACTTTTATTTGCATATTATCAATTTATAATGATTAAATTATTATTATATGTTATACTAGAATGATTACCATTAAATCATAGTTTTCATATTCATTGTTGGTAAAATATCCCACTGGTTTCATGTTGGTCGATCAATCAAAAAGCCTATAATTTTCACATTATACTATATTAGCACTTCAATTAGATAAAAAATATTCTCCATTCAATACAGAATATATTTTTATCCATAATTCATACAATATATCCTTAATATAGGTGTATTATAGATATCAATATATGAAAAAAAATTACTTTCACATTGTGAGAAGATCCATCTTCCATGTTTTGATTGACATTACGTTGACTCATATAAATATTGTTTCCCTAATAAAATCTTAGGTTCTCCCACTAATGATGCATCCACAAACTCTCCCTCTATATTCATAATATCATATAAATACTTCTCTATATAATCCCCATAAGCATATATATTCTTTTTTAAATCCATGATTCCATTAAAATCAACAAAAATGGTATAAATTAACATAAAAACACCTAAAAGTACCCCATACTAATTTATTTATAAGTTGACACAAATTAATTATTAAAATAAAACTAATCATAATATATCATCAATTTATCTTTCTAATTTCATTTAACAAATTCATTTTTAACAACCAACTCATTAAAACAATGGATGGGTTATTAATGAATTCAACCACATAACTAATATTGAATCCCCATTTAAATAAAATCACTTGTGAAAATGTTTACTTTAAATATATATAAAAATAATACATGAATTAAAGTCTATAATCCAATTATAAATGTGAAAATAATTCCCAAAAAATCATTTATAATTCAACCGAATACATTCACATACTTCCACGAAAATGTAAATATTTGATTTTGTTTTCTGTATGTAAATAAACTAAATATTTTATACCACATTCCATCCTCATCTATCATTTCTTAAAAATTCATAAATATCAATGATTTTGAAAATAATGTTCTTTGCTAAATTATATTAACATCATTTACCTAATGTAATTCAGTCACTTATGTAATGAAAAACATGACCCTAAGTACACTCTTCTTCAGCTAGATTCTTGTAATTTGAACCGAGGGTATATATGTGTCACTTGGATAGTGACATTCTATATAATGGTTTTTAGAATTAAAACCCCAATATAAGTAACATTGTAACACAAAATAGTAAAAATAAGAAACACTAGTCATAATAATGTCTAATATTGTATCATATAAGATTCCTAATATATTATATATCCAAATAGTATTTAAAAATAAATCAGACATATAATTCCATTAGTAATATAATAGATATAATAAATAAATCATACAGAAAACACCGTTATAGGAAAAGAATCATAGTATATCACCCACAATATTTATCATGGAATTATCTCCATGTTATAATGGAATCTATAAATTTCCTAAAACATCATGAAAAAAATATACGAAACCAAAATGTGTGTATGTTCAAAGAGTGTGATATAAGTTCCCAATTAAAACAAATATAGGCCCAAACATCCATTGGATTTTAATGTGATGATATCTATATTTTATAGAGATCTTAAATGAATTATCAAATAATTTAGAATATAAAAGTATGTATTTTTTGGAATCTAATCCCCTAACGAATCCATATATAAACTTATACAACACTAATAGAATCTAGTAATGTAAAATATGGAACAAAGTAGCCAAATTAATGTATTGTATGAATATAATTACAATAAAATGGAATTTAAAATAATATAGTATTCACTCTATTATTATAAAATACCCATATGTTACATATCATCCTCTCATATTATCTCAAAACTAAAGGCTCCCAAGAACTTATCCATCATCAATGATTTTCACAAAAAAAGTAATTTATATCATAATATCACAAACATACCATTAAATTTATCATTCTTAGTTTATATATTATTCCCTATATAATTTCAAAAGAATATATCAATTTATATTAATTAAACTCTTCCAAATACTCAAATTTGACTCCCTTTATTAAAACTTCAACATAAAATTCAAGCAAACATATTTAATATGCAATTCATGTTTTAAACAAATAAATAATAATTTTCATTAAATCATCTATATCCATCCACACTTTTATTTCTTTCACTTATATTTATTCAAAACAAATTTCATTCATAATAAATCATGTTAAAACACGAAAAAAGGATTATAAAATCTCCAAAACTGATTATTAATTTATATGACTCATTATTTTGAGTTTTTTAGAATTCACATTATTTATAAGGTAATTATAACACATAATAATAATAACAATATAAATTCCCTCAATATCCTATTAATAATTCAAAACAACTCATAAAACCCAATTAATAATTCATTACAAAAAAAGACACATTAAAAAATATAGGAATTCCAAATAATTAAATATTATGTGAAAAACATTTCATTATGGTTTTAATAGATAATGATTAAATAGAAGTCAATATTTATTCAACTATTTCACATATTCCAAAAAAAATTAGATGCAAACTTATATTCCAAAACAAGAATCAGATTAATAAGATAAATATAACACATTATAATTCATGTAAAATTCTCTTCAGTTGAAGGAAATTAGTATTCATTACATTTGAATAACATATATTTATAAATCAATATATCAATTAAATATTAAAAATATAAAACCTATTTAATATCGATGAAAAACTAGTCGTCACCAACAACCGAATAAAAAAATTCACCAATAATAAAGCATTGATTCGTATCAAAACATAGTGGATGGAAAATTCTATAGAAATGGAAGGATAAAAAACATTATAATAAGATAAAAACCAAAATATACCACACATCAAAAATTTCTATTAATTTTTATGAAATTACTATTTCAATTCAATACCAAAAAAAAGATCAAAATTCAAATTTATATACATAAATAAATTTGAAAAGGGAGATATTGTGAGTGAGATAGATATTAGTGGAATAAGTCATGGAATTATGTCTAAAGGGAATAATAATTAAGCATAAATGCCTATTTCTAATGAGAATAAAATTACATAGGTTCTCAAATTAATTATTTTTAAACAGGCGCTTGGTCTTCTGATTGACCCCACTAGAATTGTAAGGGCCCTTTAGGAACCCAATGCATTTAAATAGCCTTTGGATGGTTTATTCCTAAACTATATCTTTAACCACATGAATCCTAGTGGATTCCACTAGATTTTGGTGGAATGTCGTAATGATTTTTTTGATCGTCTCTTAATACACTCATAAAAACCCACAGTTCCTCTAGAAACATTAAATTTATTTCATTAAAAATCAATTTAAGTCATAAATTGAAAAAATTAATGTTACAAAACATTAAAAAACTATTCAGATTATGGTACTTGATTATAGGATAAAAAAAATCTTTTTTATTTATGTGATATATAACTGACCTGAACAATTGTTCAATAACTTATATTATTATTCAATAAAAATTATAAATCAATCAAAAAAATGGATACAATAAAAAATTAATAATTAAAACATAAATAATAATTTATTATAGTATAGTTCTCTATAAAATGAAATAATGGATAAAAAATTAGCATCCCTACTAGACAAAGTATAATAAATATCTTAAATAAGATTAAATAATTATGAAATGGTCATAATAATGTTAGTAAATCATATTATGAAGTAAAAATTGTGAAAATTTAAACCAAATGATATGAAGAAATTTTTAGTCAAATGAATAAAAAAGTGGATTTTAAATAAGATGAACGAAATGAATATAATGTGAATGAAAACTAAAAAACTTTATTGTAAAAAAAATTAATTAAAAATATATCAAAATAAATATATAAATGTTTTAAAATAATTCATTACCTTATATATTTTCTATACTGACATTGAATATGATGATGTTTGTAAATATTATTTCTCAATATATAATGTTTCATGAAATTTCCTTATAACTCCAAATGATTAAACATTTACACAATTTATCTCTGTAATATAAATTTATAAAAAATTATTTAATGTTCTCTTATCGAATAAAAAGAAATTAGTGTAAATTTTTTTGTGATTTACTTTATAGAGGAGTTATTTTTCGTTCTTCACCGATTGATTCAACCAAATATTATTAAATCAGGATGAATTTCCATCCAATACATTGTTTTATCATTTAAATTTTGTAATGTAATTTATGACTTGTATGGTATTGTAAATGTTATGCCTCTAATAAAATTCTACATGTTTTGAATGGTTTAGATAATCCAATCAGGAATTTCACTCCAACATATAGAATAGTCAATAAAGTGTCCAAATGGTATTCGAGAGTATATTATTGAAAATAATAGAAGGATTCGTATTTTCGGATTATTATTCATACTCGAGGCCAATGAAAAATATGATGTGTTAATAAAATCGAGAAGATCACTCATAACTAATAGTAAATAATATATCGATATTAACTATAGGTGGTTCCCATTCGAGGAAGGAAATGAATATTACAAAATTAGGTTAATGAATATTTTGAGTAACGGATCATAATTACAATATTTATATTCTATCATTATCTATGATTACTATCTTAACACTATGAATTTAATTAAACAACAACTATGGCCCTAATAGTAAGAGTAATTTCAGAAAAGGTTAATGAAAAAAGAGAAACCACCACCAATGCCCTTAGATTTTGTTTTGGAGTGGGTATGGATTTTCATTCTGTATAGGTTCATAAAAAAATTCATTATGATTTTTTATCATCCTTGTATATTCTCACTATGGGGAATAGAGAATCATCATAAATGGTGGGTATTGTTTTTGTGTGTTTTTCATTGGGCCTAATATGGTAATGTATTTTGGCTTAGTGCCTCTGGGTCATCACACTATTTCAAATATTCCTCTCAACAAATAAATTAGGATAACAAAAAACTAATAAAAATTTAAATCCTTTGAAAGACAAAAATAAGAATCCAATGCAAATTTTTTCCTTTTTACCATTAATCCACAGTACAATGATTTGAATAAACTCACTACTTCTCTGTGGAACATATTTATGAAAAAAAATGATACCATTATAGACATACATAATGTTGATTTTTCAAAATTCAAGATGAAATAATACATTATCTATTAATGATAAATATGAATGTGATAAATGGGGAATGTATAACATTAATTATAATAACCCCTTTTTCACACATAAATTTTACCTGCAAACATTAACCAAGCCAGGCCAAAACTGTTAAAATGGTAATACCGCCTATGATGGGTGAAGTATCAAAATAGGTGATAAATATTATATATATGGTGATAATATTTTTGAGTTTAGATAGTTAATGGGAGATCTATATAAAATATGTTCCCTAAAAGATACGAAATGAAGGTTATCAATAATTAATATAATGAATTAATTAAAATGACAGTGGTCATGAGATATAAATAATATATACACTATTCCATCTGAAACATATCCATATAAAAGGAAAACTTACTGATCACTTGTATTGATAATATTAAAAAAATATTTATTTTCCTATTCAATATTCTAAATGAATTCCAATTCCTTGGCATAACTAACACCCAAGTAATATGACCTTTATATTTTTTATGGGAATATTTCAATATGTTTTATCTATTTGGAATGTGTAATACACATGGACAATTTAAATAATTCTTATAATAGTTATTTCCATCATATCATATTAGACCCTTAATATATTTATGGATCATTTATTAGTCTGTGAATTACCATTTTAGGTGTAATTTAACAACATTTAAAGGATCTATAAAATACATGACAATTTTACAACATCCAAATTGGGATATGTGTCACTTCATGGTCCTATAGGGAATCATATTTGGTGATTATATTTCAACATATGGAAATAAATTTTTTCCAATAAAGACCATGTTTCTTCATGAGATACATATGAAAATAAAATTTAATAGTGTTGGAATCATTCATGGAAACACTATATTCTCAAACCAATTTAAGATGGATTTTTTAATTTTTTCTTAATAACTAATTCACATATTTCAAAAAGACTCTAATTTAATGAATCATTCATGGAATCATTCTATACAATCAAAAAATTGTAATAGATACAATTTGTATGATATCATATAATTGGTATAATATCTTCGATTTACTGTTAAATTTATGAGATTACAAAATGGGAGAATATCATTCAAAAAGTTTTTGTTATATTTACTACCTACAAAATTTAAACTATAATGAAGTATACTATTTTATATAATAATATATAGAAGGAATTACATGTAAAATTATTTTATTTTCATATAAATAGACATTTTATTTTGAATCACCCCATACTTCCACTTATGCATTTAGTTATCTAAATACATACTTTTAAAAAAACGCTCTAGTAATGAATAATATGATTAAAAATCACATAAATTTCATTATTATACATATCAAATTAATATTATAAACAAATCATTAAACCTAATGGATTTGTAGATTTTTTAATATTATAAATGCATGTATTTATTCAAAATAGAAAGTACATTTATTCTAAAACAAATCCAAACTTGAATATCTCTAGTATATATCAATCCATAGAAAATTATTGGGAAATAGAGAAATATATGAAAGGAGTGAGATTAAATGATTAGTAGGGTTAAATCATTATCAAGGATACATTTATTAGTTATTAATATAACATAAGTATGTGGGATAAATTAATATGAGATAAGTGTAATGATTAGTGGAATAATATCATGAAATCACAGGACGCAATCATGAAGCATGATGTCATAATTATAGATCAGGGAATAAAATCTATAAAATATTGATCATAAAATAATAACACTTACCAAGGTGTATGAATATGAAATCCAAATATAATAATTATGTTCCATGGTTATAAAAAAAAAATGATTCACATTAAATAACATTCATAACATATTCCATATATAAATTACAATTTCCAGTTTAACATTGTCAATATATATCACAGCCTAGCTCTATTAATATTTTTCATTAGGTTCAATAGTCATTAATTAAATAATATTTTATTTTTTTTATTCCCCAATCACATAAACTGATTTATCTCACAATATATTAATGTTTTCCTCATGCATTAGTGGACAATATATTTTTTTTAATACTCACTAAATAATTATATATCCATAAATACATATCATATTATGGTTAAAATAATCATAAACCTATCAATAAAAATAACATTATTAAAAAAATAAACTGATATATATGAAAACAATTATGTGGTATAAACCAAAAATAAAGATCATGTATTTTTATGTGAACATAATTTAATCATAATTATTAAATTTAGGTTATCTAAAACTTATATAATAATTAGTTTACAATTATGTCAATAATTATCTCGAATCAATCAAATGTAATTTATATCTAGTTAAATATAATGAAATCAAAAGAAGGATGAATAAGGTACACATAATAGAAAGATATTTATATAATTTTTATATTAATAGTTGATGATAAGGCATTAAAATGACAGTGATAGATGATTCCACTCAGTAATATATATTAATTATTTTAATTTTTATATAAAAAATATAACAAGATAAAAACGAAATATATTGAATCATTAAATGTAATAAAAAGTATTTAAATAACATTGAATCAAAAAACATTCAAGGTATATTATGCCAGAAAGTAGTATAAAGAGAGGAGATAAAGAGACTAAATTAGAATTGTATAGAACGATAAAGAAAATAATACCCTTCACATCATCATATCTAATTAAATATTCATATTACATATAAATATTTCAATGGAGAGAGAATAAATCCAACAAACAAAAAAATTACATGGAAGAAAAATATCATATCTAAGGGATAAATACAATTTCCATTTTAAAGTATCATAATTGGTCATGTATGAATTAATTTAAAGGGAAACGATAGATGACATCCTTTTATGCCTAAAACAGAAAATATATAGAAAATTAAATTATTAATTTTTCAATTACATTAATACAACATTAGTCAGGGATAATTGATATTGAGAATGAACTGCTTAAAATTTTCATACTACTTGAAAAAATATATTTTTTATATATAAGGGGATCCGAGTAAGATATTGATCATGTGTTTTATCTATTTTCAATATCTTTATGTGTTTATTGTTGATTTTGAAGTCTAATAAAAATATTTGAAAAATTATGGTGAATATTATCAGTTATTTCCAAATTATTTGTTATATAAAAATCAGACGAAAGGTCAATGTTTAAGAATAGGGAAATGGATAGACATAATGCTATTATTTTTACAACATGCATTCTAGATAACTTATGAATTTTACATAAGTCATGAATTGGTGGAGTAGAAAACATTAAGATTATTTTCCCCTAATTATATGGTGTGATAATCACATAGTATTACAATAGATAAAATCTAACAAGAGGGTTTTTTGATATTAAAATTGGCCTAACCCCTAATTGAAATATAAGATAAAAAAATTGAAGGATTAAAATTTATCTCTCATTATGAAAGAAAATCATGAGAAAATAGAACTAGGGACAAGTAGTTCTTTCAATCATAATATGGTTAGTAGGATAGAGAAAGGCATGGAAATTTGACGAACAAAAACAAAAGTTGATCTGAGATTAGAATTGGCTTCTTGTGGAAGGGTTAACAAACATGGGTGAACTCACATAAGTAAAAGAATATGTAAAATGATAACCAAATAAACGGGGCTTTCATAAATAAACCAAGTGGAATTATACCTGGATGAAGAATGGTTGTTGGGAAAATAAAGGTACTCAGTCAAAGGAGGGGGCCTATAGGAGCTATACATGGGAGAATCTATCTAAATTGGTTTAGATTTATTTTTTATAATAGTTTGGACCACAGTGAAATTGAATTAAAACTCTAATTCATAAATCATGGATTTTTATTTTGAAATTTTCAAACCATAATAATTAAAATATGGAGGTGGAATTCATGTTAATAAACTGAGGAAGACCACATTCAATGAAGTTTATAATGATATATTAAAAACTTTTTCAGAGGATATATGTTCTTTATCCATAAATTCATTGTAATGGTTATAGGAGTGTAATATAATTACCTTGGTTAAAAATTCAAAATAAAAAAACTAATGAATCATATTTTTTTCTTGTGTGACTGAAAACCCATCATTTTATGTACCCTATACTATCCCATAGTGGTAAACCATTAAAAAAGTTGATGAATTTTATTTTATATTTTAATTTTTCGATTTTGGTGAATGTAAATTTAATCATATTATATTAGTGAGTTCCTACCAACCTAGAGATAAAATCCATCAATATATAACAAAAATATATTTTGTTGATTCTCCATTCCCCTCTCATGGTATCCCAACATAAAATAAGTGATATAAAATCTATGGTTATATGGATTTTATATTATCATAAATTCCTTGAGATTAATAATTTGGTAAATTCTAGAGGAGTTCAAATATTTAAAGGGAGAAACAATCATATTTAGAAAAATAATATAAAATCAACTCCATAATGACTTATAAGTGATATTTATTATACTATAATACATGATATTTAAATCAATGATCAAATAGTATAATCTCTAATTGAATGTAATATTAAATTTAAAGATGATAATGAAAAAACTCTAAATTTTTATTTTGGAGCTCTATTAAGTTATATTTATAAGAAATTAAATAATTATATTATTTACAAGGCTATGTGAGACAAATATTATAACAAATACTGATATAATAGGAAGGTGAATGGTGTTAATCTACATGTTATTAAAAAATTATTTTATTGTATTAATATGCTTCCAAATGAAAATACTAGTAGTATATTAAATTGAATCACTAAATTTATAAGACATATTAGAGGAATTGTGAAATAATTGATAGATATTGATATTATATATAACCTATTGTGATAACTACCACTTTTATAAAATCCAAATGTATGAACTCTTAAAGATAACTATTAGTGTAATATATCTTTTGATTATCTGATATGTATGATAGTTTCCAATGAGATGTGAATTAAGTGATAAGAATCTTCAGGCAACACAACAAAGGAATTAGAAAACAAATACTTGTATATTCTAAATAATAATGAATATAGAAAATGATAAAAATATATTAATATTGGATTTCATTAACATAAATCTAGGAGGATTTTGAGATGATATAGGAAATTTGAATACATGATTTCATTAAGATTATTTTGATATGGTAAAGTTAAAATCACTAATTCAAAGTGCCACAAAAAATTTAATTATGAATATATAGATAAAAATTCACATGGAAACCTTGAAAACAAATTCCCTCCCAAAAAATACTGAAAATAGGATGATCATTTTGAAGAATTTTTCAAAGAATGATATTTCTGAGAAGTTTGTAAATAATATTATTTAGTGAAAGATTAGATGGTTTAGTGAAAGATTAGATGGAAGTCAAATAGGATATGAATTTTATTTCAATAAATAATATTAGATGAGAAATAATATTGAAATGGGTGTGACAATGATCCAAACATGCTACCGATCCCATGGTGGAACATGAGGTGGCCCTAGAATTGGATGACACTAAATGGAAATATCATACAGTCAATGACATAATAAAAAAATCATATATGTATATGTATCAGATTTATTTAGAACATAAAATAGAAGAAATAGTGTTTGGAAATCAACCAACCAATCATATTGACTCAATATGTTCATTTTAATGAAATTTGAAGATAAAAAAATATAAGATAATTATTTATGGATTAAATGATATTTTAAATGTGTGAAATGATAGAGTAAAATGTCTTAATGAACAATAGTTCACTATAAATTGAAAAACTAAATCATAGGTTAAATGAATGTTATAAAATACGAACAAAATAATTTTAATGTTCCCGGATGTATAATTTTTTAGAGATGAAAGATATTCCCAAAAGTCATTTGAAAAAATATAGATGATCAATGTCCTAGATGTATAAGAGAATATGGTTTTGTCTGGGATCTAGATTCATACAAATTTGGAATAGTGAAAGAACATATTAATGGAAAGAAGAATATAATGATGTTGAAACTAACACATAGAGGACATAAATGTGGTGTATTAATGACCAAAATAATATAAAATAGATTAATAAAATTATTCCTATACATACAAAAGATCATTAACTCAAATTCATACAATGATTGAGGTGATACAATTTAAAAAATGTTTCCGGTCATGAATTGACAATTTTATGTATATTTGGTCCACACCAAATAATTTTATAATGACATAATTACCTATTAGATATGATAATATCATAGAATTTAGAAATGTATAATAATATCATATCTATCATCCCTTAAAATAAAATATTTCTATAGTTTTTGTTTTTGATGTTTGAATTTTGGAAACAACAGCATTGATTATAAACGGACAAGGGGAAAACACTAAAATCATTGTGATCCAAGATATATTAGTACAAGAAATCTAAAAAAGGTGTTATTGAAGAACATATACTCATGCATTGAATGAAAATATGAGTATGAATACACTAATTGGGGGGGAAAGTAGGTGGGGAGACTGTCAAATTCCAAACCCCAACCTATAATATCATTGAAACTATAGAAATATATAGAGTGTCCAATATATCTAAAATCATGTTCAAAGATAAAAAAACATATTAACATCGATACATGATAATATTTTATCATAACATATTCCTGGATATTCTTTTATTATGAAAAATATAACGATATTATTTAATGGACTTGTACATTTTAGAAATTATGGAGCATTGAATATAAAAGGGAGTACCAATAACCATCTCTTAGGTTGTGAGCTAAAGCATAGATAAGTTTACATTGTTGATAAACAATGTAAAAACCTATTGTGTGTGGGTCAAATCAAGGGAAATATACCAGAGGTTACATTCATCTAAAAGGGTTCATTGATTAAATATAATGCTTAGAATTATATTATGAGAGGAATACAACCAAATGATAATAACTATGAGTTGTATAATCTAGTGAAAAATTACCTTCTTACATAATGTAAATAATATAACTTCTGGCATCACATATTAGGACACATTCACGAATAGATCATTTAGACTACTTCAAAACCAAAGGAACTAATTAACATTTTAATATCAGTGAAAGGTAGGGAAAGGACATGTGATTAAATAATTCATGGATATATGACCCAAAATTTTTATCTACTAAAAAAACAATTAAATTATTTGATTTAGTTCACAAGGATATGTGTTTTCCAATGACTGTATGATCCAAAAATAGTGAAATGTATTTCATTATGTTTATTACTAAACATACTTCAATTTCATGTGCAATTTTTATTAATATAAATACGAAATTCATAGCGATAATGAAGTGGTATGTAAGAATAGTTGAAAATGACACAATGTAAATAATTAAAACACAACGGTCCAATAATGGGATGGAATAATCATCCATTGAATTTGATAAAAACCTAAAAAGTCATAGAATAAAAATGCTTTCTTTTATATAATATTTTTATAATGTGATAGGGTTTTTCAAACAAAAAATATAATGAAAAATATTTCTATTAATTTATTTACTGGGGGAATATATCACCACTATTATAAATATTTTCTATTATATATATTAAAATCATATATTTTTGTGATATAAATCATGAAGGTGGAGACAGTTCCTTTTGAAATTTTGTATGGGATAAATATCTCATTGTATTAATTTTTTGTGTGTTGAATTAAAATATTATATCTAAAAAAAATAATGAAATCGTGTAATGTATTGAGATGATACTAATAAAGGAATATTTCGATGCTAGTAACCTACTTGCAAGTCCTAAAAATGATACAAAAATATGGAAGTAATATTTTTGAGTTAAATAATATTAATTTCATTGAGGTGGAGGATGTAAATATTTAAATAATCCCATGTAAAGTTATTTTTAATGAAAAAAGAGACATACAATTATTATAGTATAATATATAGATTTTTATTGACTTATGGGGATGATGATGACTCTAAAGATGAGACAAGTATGATATTATTTCAATAGAATATAAATGTACACCTAAAATAAAAATATTTGAGGAACAATTGATCCATTTAATATAATAAGAGATAAAATATAACCTACTCGAAATTTGTGGATGAAGAGTGTAAAAAATAAATTTCAATTCTCCATAGTAAAGATAAGAACATTTTAAGAATTAAAATACGATTTGTCTTGGTTAATTACTCTGAATGATCAACTAGAAAAAGTAAATTAAAATAATTAAATTTGAGCTTATTGAATGGATAAGAAATAAAAATTTAATTTTGTAGCAACCCAACCAATATTCCACCTAAATTGTTCCCTTAGATGGTAGTTTAATAGGACTCATGAGTGCATTCCCGCATAATTGATGATGGCGACTAGTTGTGAGGAGTTAGGGTGTGATACTGAGAAAACACTTACCTCATATAAGAGTAAGAATAAATTAGAAATAGATCACTATAATTGACATCACTAAAAAAACAGTGAAGAAGGAGAAAACATTTAAATAGAATTTGTTGTAAAAATATATGCTAATTCTCCAAAATCATGAATATTTTTTCATAAAATACTACAGTAGTCACCCATAAGGATGACCATATTGATTCAAGAATAAATAATAATCTAAAATAATAATACAGGGATCTCCTACTAACATTGTGAAAGACCATGTAACCAATCTCAGGGTAATTTCAAATTGATCATTCCTAAAAATAAGAAAAAAAAAGAGTAGCTCCACTGGAACCTACAACACTAGGCCATATCCCTATCCACTATTCATCTATTATCACCCTAAAATGTTGAAAATAGTACTAAAGATACCCAAAGGTTCATTTCCAAGGGGGAGAATTTATCATAGTAGACAATCCTGTTTTATATATCTATATGCATATACCCAATTTAAAAGTCATGTAAAACCAAAATTTGATTTCAAATTCAAGCCTTACGTCCATAATTTTGACTAATTGTTAAATTTCCATTATGGATGTCCATATCAATATGTATATAGATGTATATCCCCTTATATATAATCATATAAAATGATCTGATAATTCTACAGTATGTGATTAAAATAACATAAAATCCAACTTTCGTCTGCTCTATGGCTCATAATCCAAATTTCAAAGACATCTTATGCAAGGGTATTAAGTTGAATGTTGTGAAACTAAACCATGTATCAATAATTTTATCTTTGTTCCATAGTACCAATTTACATATACATGCTTCAGCTGAAACCATAAATGTAACACCCCAGGTAAATAAAAAATATCAAATTTTCACATTTGTCCATATTTGTGAATAAAATATTAATATAAATTTTAAGAGGATGCTATGCTCGATGGCGTACCCAATACACAACAACGAGTTTCATGGAAATTATATGTTGCACTCTAATAATAAAATAATATTATTTTAAATTGTAGTTAACGCCTAGCCGTTGTAATGGTGGGAATGGACAGAACTAACTACAAAATGATTATATATGTTTGTCAAATATTTTTACTTTTTACAATAAATGTTAGAAGATTAAAAATGCGAATGAATCCAATTTTAAGCGTAAACATTCTAATATTCTTTAGAAGGATGATTAACTGCCTTTTGATGACGAACCTCCTTTAAATCCAATTTTTTAAAATTTTATGTGTTATATTTGACAAAATAAAATTCTTCATTATAATAGAGACATCAAAATTGACTTTGTGTAATATTTTGGTATCTTTCCGATAAAGTACATTTTTAATGAATAGTAAAAAATGTTGTATTTTACTTCAAAACTAATTTTTAATCTAATTTATTTATATGATTAGATTATATTTTGAATTGGTTTTAAATTGAAATTATAATATATTTTTTCCATTTAATCCAATAGTGGCCATTGGAATTAATTTCATCTTGAAATTTGACTTAAACTAGTGTCAATCTTTTAATATTTATTGTTTCATAAAAACACGATATTTGCTCTAACAGTGGGAATTAATTACTAAATTAATTAATTTAACATATATGTATTGAATTTTTTAAAATAGAAATCATTTTTGATTTCGGAATATCAAATATAGCCTCAGGTGAGTTTTTGATAATTTTCTGAAAAACATCAATTTTTTATGAATAGTGAAACCACTAAGTGGTAGTTAAAGAAACTGATTTTTCGTTTAAATGAAACTTTACCAATTCTCTGATTTGACTTTCAAAAATCTGACATACATGGTTTTCATTAATAATTAAAATGTGGTTCAATGGGATTAAAATAATTTTTTGGTGAATAGTAACTTTTAAGTTTATTAATTGCGATTAGAGGTAATTAGTGTAATTTAAGGTAAAAATAATGTTTTAATAATATTAAATGACCTAGACACATGTCCTAACCTCTTTTTATGTGTCATTTCCGACCAAGAGAATCCATGGGTCATCATGGGGATCCCATGGAGCCACTTTGGTAGGAAAATGACATTAATACCTTTTTATTTAAAGTTAAAATGAAAATGTCCCAAACATGTGTAGTTTTACTAACAATATTTTTTATATGGGGTTATAGAAGTCATAATTTTTGACTATAAATATTCATTAGAATGATAAAAATATTTACTACATCATGATAGTTTTTTTATAATTTTTAGACATTAAATAAGTTAAATTATTTATGATATCATGATGATGCAGCGATTACCTCATTATTTAACGATTTAAATAAAATGAACAGATAATGTAAAATCTAAAACATAGACATTTCAAAAACCTATTGGATGGGTATATTTCAAACCCATATCAGCTTATCCTCTAATTATATCAATGTGGAACCTTTTAAATACAAAACTGATTTTAAAATAAAGTAACATTTCTTTACATTCCAGGAGTGCCCCTCCTCTCCTCTTATAAAAGGCCCCAACCACTATCACCATACCCACACCTCTAAAGCCTTTGTTTCGGCCAATATCTGCCCATTTTGTCTCTCCACATCCATATAATACTCATAGAATCCTCACATTGGGAAGAAGGCTTCCAAAGGAAGCCTTTGAGCTCAAATCAAAAAGAGTTACCCAATTTTATGGTAATGTCTTCACTTGTATTCTTTTGTTTTATTTTGCTTCTCCAACCCCCTAAACTATTTTTATTCATTTATTTTGTATCAACTACAGTATTTTAAATATACTAGGATGTTGTTATAATATTAATTCTAGCTACAATTACACACACCTAAATATAATGGTTAAAGAACATACTGTTTCTGTGGATGGCGAATTTCTGCCTCACGAAACGATGATTGTTCAACACTCATATAAAACCTTCAAAGGTGGCCTTTAAGATGTCACTATATTTATATATGATATATTATATGTTTATATTTTACTTAAGATTCTGCATTTTCTTTTGTGGCATAACTTTATGGTATCCATTGTGGGTAAACAAGATAATTTCTTTTTAGGAAGTGCGGACTACCGCCCCCTCAAAGTGATTTGATTCGTTAATGCCATATGTGGGATGTATAAATGATGGATTTGAAGTTATTATATATGATTTATGTTACATATAAATGGTTAATATAATTATGTAATTAAAATATACATAACTCTCATTTGGTTTTAATTCCATTAATATGACATAGAAATGAAAGTAGCGTTCACGCGTACGTACGGCTTACCGTCTCCATGAACGGTGCATTTCATTTTTTTCCTCTAAATGATTATTTAATATTATAAATACATGTATATTCTGGATATATATGACATATATCATATCCAAATCATGAGTATTCTTCTGGATATAATGAACCATTGACCACACGAACAACATGTAATTGTAAGAAGTCCACTTTCGACTTAAGTACCAAATATCGACAAAACAAACATTATTAACGTAAATTATTACATAATGTTTATAACATGTAAATAAGTGATATAAAAGTAATAATTAACTTGAAAAAGGTTCTTAAGAAATTATAAATTAACTCAAGTTTATTTTTCAGGACGTTAAAGAACGATCGAGTCAAGTGGGACCCGATTTAAGGGATCTAACATCTCTCTTTCTTTTTAAGTACTCTCTTTTATGTAATTTCTTTTAAGATCATATTTCATATGTTTAGGGATGGTCTTTTATATTCCTCATTCTCTAATTTTTATGTTCATATAATTAGAGAGCATATTTTATCTCATTAATCCATTTTTGGAAGTTTTAAGTGGCGTTGTTAGGCTGCCGAGTTTTCGTAAGGGATTTTTCATCTCACTTTTAGTCCCATGAGATTTATGCTACATTTTCCACCATTTCCATTGAGTGGGGTATGTACTTCCCATTATTATACTCGTTTTGTAATATAATTTCATTTATGGGTATTTACATATTCATTGTATGGCCCTTCTTTAATGGGGTGTACGTTTCGAATGTTACCCAAGTCGGTAAGGGAACCATTCACCCTCCTCTTTTTAAAAGACTTATTTTGTTATTTCTTATAATTAAAATACTATTATGTTGTGATATGTTCTTATATATTCTTATTGATGTAAATTTTATGTCCAAGTTATGAGATACCCTTTTTATCTCTCATCAACTCTTTTTCTGAATTTTGAAGTGACACCGTTAGGCTGTCGAATTTTTGAAAGGGAAATTCTTACCCCATTTCTGATTCTTTGGGATAAACTTGTACTCCATGAATATGTCGTTCTATGAATATATGTGAATGTACTATGATTGTTTAACACTTCATATCCACTTATATTTGGTTTATTCATTTGACACACATAATTGTGTAATTGATTTATCTTTCATCGAAGGATATCGTCTTTGTATGGGACTTCGTCTCAATATCCTTTCATTGAGTCATATTTTGTTTTATACACAACCTAATTTTATACGGTATATAAACCCCTTTGAACTTTACGTTTATCCGAAGGAATATTTTTATACAGAGAGTTTTACTAAACGACAAAAGGGAATGCTTTTGTCGTACGTATGCAGCGACAACGACTTCTCCGCCGTCGTGACCATTATTTGAGTTTCGGCTTCCTCTACAAGCCATACCTTTTTTTAAATGAAAAATAAATACCATGTTTCACTTTTATTTTATTATGGTATTGAAAATTGTTTTCATAATGTTTTTATATCATTGTGTTGTATTGATATCTTGTTATTGAAAAGTGGAAATGTTATGTTTCCTTTATGCATGTTTTATGTGATACGATTATGTTATGGTTCTTGGGCATTATTATGATGACGGGTGGTTTCGTGATAAAATAAGGGCGGTTGAGCCCGATATAGCTCTCCAATGCATTGGGTAACGCGAAGGGGTTAAATGTTGAGGTTTCTCCGAAGAGATTTAGGGAATATACTGTGATGGGTATTCCAAACGTATCCAAGAGGGTTACTCCCTATGTAAGAATGTTATGAATGCATCATGTTACCTTAATGTCTTATGATTTCTATAATTTATTCCAATTTTGATGAGGTATGTTAAAATTCTTATGTTTTATGAGAAAAGAATTATTTCATACATGGACAACTGTTTTCTTTTCATACTTTTATATCCTCTACTGAGCATTTCATGATCATCCCATGTTTTTGAAATGTTTTTCACAGGTCAATGGAAAGGTGCATGATATGATGATAGTGTCAAGGAAGTGTCAAGAAAGAATCCGTGTTTTATTTTAAATATGTTTCCATTGATGGGAAAAAAATGAATATTGTATTTTATATAAGCACTTTGTTTAAATGTGGAATGTAATTCATGATTTATGATCTAATTCTATAAAACTCTAAACTTGAAAATATCTTCAATGTTAATTATTCATTTAATTCAATAATAAGTAAGGTTTAATGTCGGGGCCTTATAGTTGGTATTAGAGATTGGTTTAGATAACTTTAGAGGTTAGGGTATTCTCTAAGCATATGTGACATTACCATAATGGTTAGGACTTCAGAAAGAGTCCTAGTTTTAGATAAAGTGAATGAGTAAGTATATCTTATTGTTTATCTTCCTCATTAGTACATGATGATTTTTTTGATATACGCACGCTTACATTTCTGTTTTTAGTAAATGGTTGGATCAAGCAGGCACCAAAGTGACAATGGGTTTGATGGAAACTATGGTGGTTCTCTGATTATGATATTGGATGAAATGGGGGATTCAATGAAGAATATCATGGTTGTGCTAAACCAACATCAATGATTCATGATCAACCACTTGAACCTTGGTGAGTTCCCTAATGAATCATGTTCGAGATGACCAACTCGATGTGGATGCTCAGGTAATAATTATAAAGGTATCCATTAGGGTTTATATGATCCATACTTTTTTGGTAATTATGGGTTACTCTATGATATGATGGAAATTGAAAGGAATGAGCTAAACATGAGGTTAAAATATGTTATGATCATATTTGAATATTTTATCTCATTTTGAGAATTATGTAGTTTTGGAAAAAGGACAATACGTAGACCGTGTGACAACCCGTCACATCGGAAAAAGATGTGGGAATCGAACCCATAGCCAAAGTGCAACTGGTATTTATCACCTACCACTTGACTACGTGAAGTCCCTGGTTAGTTTGACTGATCCTTTTTAGTTAGATGATTTTATGAATTATGAGTAAGTTGATTTTGGGTTATCTATGGAAATTTATTAACCTATCATGGAGGATATGTGATTAGGTTAATTACTTTTCAATACGAGACTTTAAGAGAAATTGATGTTGTTTGGAGATAAATGTTACGATTTAACATGGAAGACTATGTGACTAAATCCTTCTAATATTTGAGCTTCAATTTTAGTTTTGTTTAATTTGAAGAATTTTATGGAAATTTTTTTTATCGAGTGGTCCTCGTTGAACTTTGGGTTTTGTTGGACAAATTTTGGAGATTATGAATAGATTTTATTTTTATATAGGGTTATCCTTTTCTGAATTATCTGATCATGTACTAACCTTTTTGGTTTTGGTTTTGGTTAAAGACTAAAGACATGGGATGTATGTAGTTATCTTTTTTGCATTAGGAGATTCTCTAGAAGTTGATTATAGTACTCTTAATGTGAAGAAGTCTTCCTAAATACTCGTCTTTTGGAAAAAATATGAGTTTGTGTAAGAAATATAGTAATAGTTGAAAGTCAATATGATAAGTATGTATGTTTACTTATGTTTTAGTTAAGCTAAAAAATAAATTCCTCAATGAAGAGTAACTTAAAACAAAAATGTTTTATGTTTACTTTTAGTACTGGGGAATCCAATACCGTTTAACCCATTAGAAGTCTGTGATTTTCTTATGGATAACTTTCTCCTAGACATGTTTACTATCACTCTCCCTCATAACATGACCCTTTTTTTCCTCCATGTCTATATTTTTATACATGGAATCCTAGTATGGGTTATCTCTGGTAACCTTTGTACTTCTCTTTCATTATTTTAAAGTGATTGTTTTGCAGCCTCTTGTTCTGATGTGGGATTTTCAATGAAGTTTCTAAGCCCAATTTTAAAATTGCGAGGACGCAATTCCCAAAAGGGGGGAAGGATGTAACACCTCAGGTAAATAAAGAATATGAAATTTTCACATTTAACCATATTTGTGAATAAAATATTAATAGAAATTTAAAGCGGATTCTATGCTCGATGGCGTACCCAATACGCAACAACGAGTTTCTTGGAAATCTTACATTGCACTCTAATAATAAAATAATATTATTTTAAATTGTAGTTAACGCGTAGCCGTTGTAATGGCGGGAATGAACAGAACTAACTACAAAATTATTATATATGTTTGTCAAATATGATTACTTTTTACAATAAATGTTATAGGATTAAAAATGCGAATGAATCCAATTTTAAGCGTAAACATTCTAATATTTTTTAAAAGGTTGATTAACCGCTTTTTGATGAAGAACCTCTTTTAAATCCCCTTTTTGACAATTTTATGTGTTATATTTGACAAAATAAAATTCTTCTTTATAATAGAGACATCAAAATTTACTTTGTGTAAATTTTTGGTATCTTTCCGATAACGTTCATTTTTTAATGAATAGTGAAAATGTTGTATTTTAATTCAAAACCTCCTTTTAATCAAATTTATTTATATGATTAGATTATATTTTGAATTGGTTTTAAATTGAAATTAGAATATATTTTTACAATTTTATCCAATAGTGGTCGTTGGAATTAATTTCATCATGAAATTGAACTTAAACTAGTGTCAATCTTTTGATACTTATTATTTCATAAAAACACGTTATTTCCTCTGACAGTGGGAATTAATTATTAAATTAATTAATGTAACCTATATGTTTTTAATTTCTTAAAATAGACATCATTTTTTATTTCGGAATATTAAATATATCCTTGGGTGAATTTTTTGTAATTTTACGAAAAACTTCATTTTTTGATGAATAGTGAAACAACTAAGTGGTAGTTAAAGAAACTGATTATTTGTTTAAATGAAACTTTACAACTTCTGTAATTTGAATTTCAAAAATCCGACATTCATGGATATCATTAATAAGTAAAATTTGGTTCAATCGGATTAAAATAATTTTTTGATGAATAGTAACTTTTAAGTTTATTAATCGTGATTAGAGGTAATTAGTGTAATTTAAGGTAAAAATAATGTTTTAATAATATGAAATGACCTAGACACATGTCCTACCATCATTGGATGTGTCATGGCCGACCAAGACAATCCATGGGTCAAATTGGGGACCCCATGGAGCCACCTTGGTTGGAAAATGACATTTATACCTTTTTATTTAAAGTTAAAATTAAAATGTCACAAACATGTGTTATTTTACATAAACAATTTTTTAGATGGGGTCATAGAAGTACTATTTTTGACTATAAATATTCATCAGAAATATAAAACGTTTTCCTATATCATGATATTTTTTTTATAATTTTTAGACATTAAATAAATTAAATTATTTATGACATCCTGATGATGCAGTGATTACCTCATTATTTAATGATTTAAATAAAATGAAAAGATAATGTAAATTCTGAGACCTACACCTTTCAAAAACCTATTTTATGGGTATATTTAGAACCCTTATCACCTTATCCTCGATTTATATCAATGTGGGAACTTTTAAATCCGAAACTCAATTTAAAATAAAGTAACATTTCTTTACTTTCCAAGAGTGCCCCTCCTCTCCTCTTATAAAAGGCTCCCACCACTATAACCTTACCCACACCTCTAAAGCCTTTGGATCGGCCAATATCTACCCATTTTGTCTCTCCACATCCCTCTCTTACTCCTAGAAGCCTCACTTTGTGCAGAAGTCTTCCCAATGAAGCCATTGAGCTCAATTCAAAATGAGTTACCCGATTTTAAGGTAATGTCTTCACTTGTGTTCTTTTGTTTTATTTTGCTTCTCCAACCCCCAAAAATATTTTTATTAATTTATCTTGTAACAACTATAGTATCTTCAATATACTAGGATTTTTTTATAAGAATAATTCGAGTTACCCTTACACACACCGACATCTAATGGTTAAAGAACATACTGTTTCTGTGGATGGAGAATTTCTGCCTCAAGAAACGATGATTGTTCAACATTCATATAACACCATCAAAGGTGGCCATTAATATGTCACTATAATTATATATTATATATAATATGTTTATTTTTTATTTAATCTTTTGTATTTTCTTTTTTGGCACACCTTTATGGTTTCCATTGTGGGTAAACACGATAATTTCATTTTAGGAAGTGCGGACTACCGCCCCCTTAAAGTGATTTGATTCATTAATGCCATATGTGGGATGTATAAATGATGGATTTAAAGTTATTATTTATGGTTTATGTTACATATAAATGATCAATATAATTATGGATTTAAAATATACATAACTCTCATTTGGTTTTAATTCCATTAATATTACATAGAAATGAAAGTAGCGTTCATGCGTACGTACGGCTTACCGTCTCCATGAACGATGCATTTCATTTCTTACCTATAAATGATTATGTAATATTTACAATATATGTATATTCTGTATATATATGATATAAATCATATCCAAATCATGAATATAATTCTGGATATAATGAACCTTTGACCACATGAACACCATGTAATTGTAAGAAGTCCACTTTCGACTTAAGAACCAAATATCGACAAAACAAAAATTATTAACATAAATGATTAAATAATGTTTATAACATGGAAATAAGTGATATAAAAGGAGTAATGAACTTGAAAAAGGTTCTTAAGAAAGTAGAAATTAACTCAAGTTTATTATTCAGGACATTAAAGAACGATCGAGTCAAGTCTGACCCGAGGTAAGGGAGCCAACCTCTCTCTTTATTTTTAAGAAATCTCTTTTATGTCATTTATTTTAAGCTCATATTTCAGATGTTTGGGTATGTTATTTTATATTTCGCATTATGTAATTTTTATGTTAATATAATTAGAGACCCTATTTGATCTCGTCAATCCATTTTTGGATGTTTTAAGTGGCGTCGTTAGGCTGCCGAGTTTTCATAAGGGATTTTTCATCTCACTTTTAGTCCCGTGAGATTTATGCTACATTTTCCAGCATTTCCATTTATTGGTGTATTTACTTCCAATTATTATAATCTTTGTGTAATATAATTTCATTTATGGGTATTTACATATTCATTGTATGACCCTTCTTCAATGGGGTGTACGTTTCGAAAGTTACCCAAGTCGGTAAGGGAACCCTTCACCCTCCTCTTTTTAAAAGACTTATTTTGTTATGTCTTCTAATTCACATACTATTTTGTTTTGATATGTTCTTATTTATCCTTATTGATGTAAATTTTATTTCCATGTGATGAGATACCCTTTTTATCTCTCATCAACTCTTTTTCTGAATTTTGAAGTGACACAGTTAGGCTGTCGAATTTTAGCAAGGGAACTTCTTAACCCAATTCAGATTCATTGGGATAATTTTGTACTCCTTGAATATGTCGTTCTATGAATATTTGTTAATGTCCTATGACTTTTTTACACTTAATATTCACTTATATTTGGTGTATTCGTTTTTCACACATAATTATGTAATTGATTTATCCTTAATCCAAAGATATCGTCTTTGTATGGGACTTCGTCTCAATCTCCTTTCATTGAGGCATATTTTGTTTTATACACAACCTACTTTTATACGGTGTATAAACCCCTTTGACCATTACTTTTATCCAAAAGGAATATTTTTATACGAAGAGTTTTACTAAACGACAAAAGGGAATGTTTTTTTCGTACGTATGCATCGACAACGACTTCTTCGTCACTGTGACAATTATTTGAGTTTCAGCTTCCTCTATAAGCCATATCTTTTTTTTAAATGAAAAATAAATACCATGTTTCACTTTTATTTTATTTTGGTATTGAAAATGGTTTTCATACTGTTTTTATATCAATGTTTTGTATTGATATCTTGTGATTGAAAAGTGGAAATGTTATGTTTCCTTTATGCATGTTTTATGTGATACGATTATGTTATGGTTCTTGGGAATTATTATGATGACGGGTGGTTCCATGATAAACTAAGGGTGGGTGAGCCCGATATAGCTCTACAATGCATTGGGTAAATCAAAGGGGTTAAACGTTGAGGTTTCTATGAAGATATTTAGGGAATATACTGTGATGGGTATTCCAAACGTAACCAAGAGGGTTACTCCCAATGTAAGAATGTTATGAATGCCTCAAGTTACCTTTATGTCTTATGATTTCTATGATTTATTCACGATTTGATGAGTTATGTTAAAATGCTTATGTTTTATGAGTAATGTATGGTTTCATACATGGACTAATGTTTTCTTTTCATACTTATATATCCCTTACTGAGTTTTTTATGCTCATCCCATGTTTTTGAAATGTTTTTCACATGTCAAGGGAAAGGTGCATGATATGAAGATAGTGTCAAGGAAGTGTCAAGAAAGAATCCATGTTTTATTTCAAATATGTTTCCATTGATGTGAAAAACGAATACTGTCTTTTATGTAACCACTTTGTTTAAATGTAGAATGCAATTCATGATTTGTGATCTAATTCTATAAAACTCTAAACCTGAAAATATCCTCACAGTAAATTATTCTTTTAATTCAATATTAAGTAAGGTTTAATGACGGGGCCTTATAGTTGGTATCCGAGTTTGTTTTAGATAACTTTAGAGGTTAGTGTATTCTCTAAGCATAAGTGACATTTCCATAATTGTTAGGATTTCAGAAAGAGTCCTAGTTTTAGATAAAGTGATTGAGTAAGTATATCTTAGTGTTTATCTTCCTCATTAGTAAATGATGATTTTGTTGATATACGCACACTGACATTTATATTTTTAGTAAATGGATGGATCAAGTAGGCACCAAAGTGACAATGGGTTTGATGGAAACTGTGGTGGTTCTCTAATTATGAGACTGGATGAAATGGGGGATTCAAGGCGTAATCTCGTGGTTGTACTAAACCAACTATCAAGGATTCATGATCAACCACTTTAACCTTGGTGAGTTCTCTAATGAATCATGTACGAGATGACCAACTCGATGTGGAAGTTCAGGTAATAATTATAAAGGTAACCACATGTGTTTATATGATCCTTAATTTTTAGGTAATTATGGGGTACTCTATGATATGATGTAAAATGAAAGACATGAGCTAAACTTGAGGTTAAAATATGTTATGATCATTTTTGAAGGTTTTATCTCGTTTTGAGAATTATGTTGTTTTGGAAAAAAGGACAACACGTAGACCGTGTGACAACCCGTCGCGTCGGACAAAGTTGTGGGAATCGAACCCACAACCAAAGTGCGACTGGTATTTATCGCCTACCACTGGACAACGTGAAGTCCCTGGTTAGTTTGACAGATTATTTTTTGTTAGATGATTTTATGAATTAAGAGTAAGATGATTTTGGGTTATCTATGGAAATTTATTAACCTATCATGGAATATATGTGATTAGGTTAATTACATTTCAATACGAGACTTTAAGAGAAACTAATGGTGTTCGGAGATAAATGTTACGATTTAACATGGGAGACTATGTGACTAAATCCTTCTAATATTTGATTTTCAATTTTAGTTTGGTTTACTTTGAATAATTTTATGGACAAATTGTTTATCGAATGGTCCTCGTTGAACTTTGGGTTTTGTTGGACAAATTTTGGAGATTAAGAATAGATTTTATTTTTATAAAGGGTTATCCTTTTCTGGATTATCTAATCTTGTACGAACCTTTTTGGTTTTGGTTTTGGTTAAATTCTAAATACATGGGATTTATATAGTTCTCTTTTGTGGATTAGGTGATTCTCTAGAAGTTGATTATAGTACTCTTAATGTGAACAAGTCTTCCTAAATACTTGTCTTTTAGAGGAAATATGAGTTTGTGTAAGAAATCTAGTAAAAGATGAAAGTCAACAGGACAAGTAAGTATGTTTACTTATGTTTTAGTTAAGCTAAAAAATAAATTCCTCAATAAAGAGTAACTTAAAAGAAATTTTTTTATATTAACTTTTCCTACTGGGGAATACAATACCGTTTAACCCATCACATGTTTGTGATTTTCTTATGGTTAACTTTCTCCTAGACATGTTTACAATCACTCTCCCTCAGAACATGAACCTTTTTTCCTCTATGTCCATACTTTCATACTTGGAATCCTAGTATGGGTTAACTCGGGTGACCTTTGTACATCACTTTCTTTATTTTAATGTGATTTTTTTACTGACTCTTGTTCCAATGTGGGATTTTCGATGAAGTTTCCAAGCCCAATTTTAAAATTGCGAGGATGCAATTCTCAAAAGGGGGGAAAGATGTAACACCCCTGGTAAATAAAGAATATGATATTTTCACATTTATACATATTTGTGAAAAAAATATTAATATAAATTTAAAGGGGATGCTATGCTCGATGGAGTACCCAATACGCAACAACGAGTTTTTTGGGAATCTTACGTTGCACTCTAATAATAAAATAATATTATTTTAAATTGTAGTTAACACCTAGCCGTTGTAATGGTAGGAATGAATAGAACTAACTAAAAAATTATTATATATGTTTGTCAAATATTTTTACTTCTTACAATAAATGTTAGAGGATTAAAAAAGTGAATGAATCCAATATTAAGCGTAAACATTCTAATATTCTTTAAAATGTGGATTAACTGCCTTTTGATGACGAACCTATTTTAAATCCACTTTTTGAAAATTTTATGTGTTATATTTGAGAATATAAAATTCTTCTTTAGAATGGAGACATCAAAATTTACTTTGTTTAAATTTTTGTTATCTTTCCGATAATGTTCATTTTTTATTGAATAGTGAAAAATGTTGTATTTTAATTCAAAACCTATTTTTAATATAATTTATTTATATGAATATATTATATTTTGAATTGGTTTTAAAGTGAAATTAGAATATATTTTGAACATTTAATCCAATATTGGTTGTTGTAATTAATTTCATCTTGAAATTGGACTTAAACTAGTGTCAATCTTTTGATACTTATTATTTCATAAAAACACGTTATTTGCTCTAAGAGCGGGAATTAATTATTAAATTAATTAATGTAACCTATATTTTTTTAATTTTGTAAAATAGACATAATTTTAGATTTCGGAATATCAAATATATCCTAGGGTGATTTTTTGTTAATTTTCTGAAAAACATCAATTTTTGATGAATAGTGAAACCACTAAGTGGTAGTTAAAGAAACTGATTTTTCGTTTAAATGAATCTTTACCACTTCTGTGATTTTAATTTCAAAAATACGACATACATGGTTGTAATTAAGAAGTAAAATTTGGTTCAATGGGATTAAAATATTTTTCTGGTGAATAGTAACTTTTAAGTTTATTAATCGCGATTAGAGGTAATTAGTGTAATTTAAGGTAAAAATAATGTTTTAATAATATAAAATGGCCAAGAAACATGTACTACCCTCATTGGATGTGTCATGTACGACCAAGAAAATCCATGGTTCAACTTTGGGACCCCATAGAGCCACCTTTGTAGGAAAATGACATTAATACCTTTTTATTTAATGTTAAAATTAAAATGTCACCAACATGTGTTGTTTTACTAAAATAATTTTTTAGATGGGGTTATAGAAGTCATATTTTTGTCTATAAATATTCATTAGAAAGCTAAAAAGTTTTCCTACATCATGATATTTGTTTTATAATTTTTAAAAATTAAATAAAAAAACTTATTTATGAAATCATGATAATGCAGCGATTACCTCATTATTTAACAATTTAAATAAAATGAAAAGATAGTGTATAATCTAAGACCTACAGTTGTCAAAAACCTATTTTATGGGTATATTTAGAACAACTTATCACCTTATCCTCTAATTATATCAATGTGGGATCTTTTAAATCTGAAAATGGTTTTAAAATAAAGTAACATTTATTTACTTTCCAAGAGTTCCCCTCCTCTCTTATTATAAAAGCCCCCCCCCCACTATCACCTTACCCACACCTCTCCAGCCTTTGGATCGGCAAAGCTCTTCCCATTTTGTCTCTCCAAATCCCTATCTTATTCCTAGAATCCTCACATTGGGCAGATGTTTTCCCAAGGAATCCTTTGAGCTCAAATAAAAAAGAGTTACCCGATTTTAAGGTAATGTCTTCACTTGTGTTCTTTTGTTTTGTTTTTCTTCTCCAACCCCATAAACTATTTTTATTCATTTAATTTGACAATAGTATCTTCAATACACTAGGATTTTGTTATAAGAAGAATTAGAGCTACACGTATACACACCTACACCTAATGGTTAAAGAACATACTGTTTCTGTGGATGGCGAATTTCTGCCTCACGAAACGATGATTGTTCAACAATAATATAACACCTTCAAAGGTGGCCATTAAGATGTAACTATATTTATATATGATATATAATATTTTTTTTACTTATTATTATGTATTTTCTTTTGTGGCATACCTTTATGGTTTCCATTGTGGGTAAACATGATAATTTCATTTTAGGAAGTGCAGACTACCGCCCCCTCAAAGTGATTTGATTCGTTAATGCCATATGTGGGATGTATAAAGGATGGATTTAAAGTTATTATATATGATTTATGTTACATATAAATGATGAATATAATTCTGGAATTAAAATATACATAACTCTCAGTTGGTTTTAATTCCATTAATATGACATAGAAAAGAATGTAGCGTTCATGCGTACGTACGACTTACCGTCTCCATGAACGGTGCATTTCAATTCCTACCTCTAAATGATTATGTAATATTATAAATACATAGATATTCTGGATATATATGATATATATCATATCAAAATCATGAATATCATTCTGGATATAATGAACCTTTGACCACACGAACAACAAGTAATTGTAAGAAGTCCACATTCGACTTAAGAACCAAATATTGACAAAACTAACATTATTAACTAAAATGATTACATAATGTTTATAACATGGAAATAAGTCATATAAATGGAATAATGAACTTGAAAAAGGTTCTTAAGCAAGTATAAATTAACTCAAGTTTATTATTCAGGATGTTAAAGAATGATCGACTCAAGTTGGACCCGAGGTACGGGATCCAACCTCTCTCTTTCTTTTTAAGTACTCTCTTTTATGTCATTTTATTTAAGCTCATATTTCATATGATTTGGGATGTTATTTTATATTCCTTATTCTGTAATTTTATGTTCATATAAATAGAGACCATATTTGATCTCATCAATCCACTTTTGAATGTTTTAAGTGGCGCTGTTAGGCTGCCGAGTTTTTGTAATGGATTTTTCATCTCACTTTTAGTCCCGTGAGATTTATGCTAAGTTTTCCACCATTTACTTTGAGTGGTGAATGTAATTCTCGTTATTATACTCTTTGTGTAATATAATTTCATTTATGGGTATTTACATATTCATTTTATGACCCTTCTTCAATGGTGTGTACGTTTTGAAAGTTACCCAAGTCAGTAAGGGAACCTTTCACCCTCCTCTTTTTAAAAGACTTATTCTATTATGTCTTTTAATTCACATACTATTATGTTGGGATATGATCTTAAATATCCTTATTGTTGTAAATTTTATGTCAATGTGATGAGATACCCTTTTTATCTCTCATCAACACTTTTTCTGAATTTTGATGTGACGCCGTTAGGTTGTCAAATTTTTGCAAGGTAACTTCTTAACCCAATTCTGATTCTTATGGATAAACTTGTAATCCTTGAATATGTCGTTCTATAAATATGTGTCAATGTCCTCTGATTGTTTTACACTTAATATCCACTTATATTTTGTGTATTCGTTTTTCAAACATAATTATGTAATTGGTTTATCCTTAATCCAAGGATATCGTCTTTATATGGGACTTCCACTCAATCTCCTTTAATTGAGGCATATTTTGTTTTATAGAAAACCTACTTTTATAAGATGTATAAACCCCTTTGAAATTTAATTTTATCCAAAAGTAATATTTATATATGCAGAGTTTTGCTAAACTACAAAAGGGAATGTTTTTTTGTACGTATGCAGTGACAACGACTTCTCCGCTGCCGTGACCATTATTTGACTTTCGAATTCCTCTACAAGCCATACCTTTTTTTAAATGAAAAATAAATACCATGTTTCACTTTTATTTTATTTTGGTATTGAATATGGTTTTCATAATCTTTTTATATCAATGTGTTGTATTGATATCTTTTGATTGAAAAGAAGAAATGTTATGTTTCCTTTATGCATGTTTTATGAGATACGTTTATTTTATAGTTCTTGGGAATTATGATGATGACGGGTGGTTCCGTGATAAACTAAGGGAGGGTGAGCCCGATATAGCTCTCCAATGAATTGGGTAACACGAATGGGTTAAACGTTGAGGTTTCTTTGAAAAGATTTAGGAAATATACTTTGATGGGTATTCCAAATGTAACCAAGAGGGTTACTCCCTACGTAAGAATGTTACAAATGACTGAAGTTACCTTTATGTCTTATGATTTCTATGATTTATTCATGATTTGATGAGGTATGTTAAAATGCTTCTGTTTTATGAGTAAAGTATGTTTTCTTACATGGACTAATGTTTTCGTTCTATACTTTTATATGCCTTACTGAGCTTTTTATGCTCATCCCATGTTTTTGAAATGTTTTTCACAGGTCAAGGGAAAGGTGCATGATATGATGATAGTGTCAAGGAAGTGTCATGAAAGAATAACTGTTTTATTTTAAATATGTTTCCATTGATGGGAAAAAATGAATACTATCTTTTATGTAACCACATTGTTTAAATGTGGAATTTAGTTCATGATTTAGATATAATTATCTAAAAATCTAAACCTGAAAAGATCCTCAATGTAAATTATTCATTTAATTCAATATTAAGTAAGGTTTAAGGCTGAGGCCTTGTAATAAATATCTCTGACCACACTACATCTTTGTAGTGGAATACTTTACCTACACTAGTGTTCACCGATTATCTCCTCCAATCACTATAAAAAATTAATCTAGGGAAGTTCATCTAGATATCCAATAAATGGTCACTGAGATTGATTCTTGTTTATGAGGACATGAAAATCTAATATAATGTATAATCCCTTGTTCATGGACATTAGGCGGTCATGAAATATGTAACACTGATATTCTCTAAGGGTGTAAAGAATTGGTTTTTATTACAGAGAGATCACCAGTCAGATGTCATTACCCCCACCTCGAGATCAAAATGTGAATTCTAATCATTGGTGTGAGATGGTTTTCTAGACCTCTATAAAAACTAAATAATAGTTATCCTGATCCCAGAGAGCATGTCTAGAGTTCTTCATCATAAAAAAATCGTGGAGACTGTAGTCATCCTCTATAAGACACATGTAAAGTATAGAATAATACACCACTATAAATTAGAAGTTGAGGAGTGTGTAATCATCCACAGAAACCCCATGGTTGAGGATAGTGTAATAATATTCATTTAACTCACGATATAAGGACATAAAAATAATTCCCAACATGTTCCTACTCAATGAGAGTAAAATAATCCATGATTATCATTACTAGTTATTCCATGTCCATATAACGTAGTTATAGTCTCAAAAGATGGATAACAAGAAACACCTATGTAAAAACCAATTATATAATAATCGAACATAAGGATCAATATGGAAATCCTAAGTAGCTCCTATCAGAATACCAAAAATTATAATTAATAGTAAGGAATAGAAGCTGCAACTGAGGAAAGCATCTCTAGTCAACCCAAAGAGAAAGAAAGACACCTCATAGTAGGCTCAACTGCCACCAACTAGGAAGAACCTTTTCCAATCAACGCTACATAAACAATAAACATGAAAAATTATAATCTAAAGAGAGAGTGTAGCTATATTCATAAACCCAATACTAATTATATATTCCCATGATATTTATAGTTTGTAATGGGTTCTATTATGACCCCAACTACAATATTTTCCAAACCCTGATGTACTAACTGAAGGTCGTTCAAAAAGTGAGGCACCCACTAGGTCCCTAAATTCATAACATTGAGGATGCATCCTTTTAAGGATCCATGAGTTATAAATATAATTCAATGAATCATACATAGAATCCATAGGTAAAAAGGGCATATGAGGAATCCAATAAGGGATCCTGTAACGACTGACTGTAGAGGCGTCCCCTAAGGTATCATCAGAATGTTACAAAGAAAGGTGCATCGTATAAGGTATAATCTAGATAGTACACTTTAAGAGGGAACCTAATAGTTGTTACATTGGTCAAAATGTAAAAAAGACTTCGCCCGTGGACTTTGTAGTGGAAAAAATACAGATACATACAACACATTATCCATTATGTTGAAACGTAAGTAGATGTATTCTATTTGGATCCTAAAAAACAACTAAAATCATGGACAAATAGGCCAGAAGGGAACATCTCTCAAAGGACACATACTCAAATAAATATATATGAGGAATCAGTATAGAGATATAGATCATAACTCATCTCAGATCAAGGGTCTCAATATCTAGATAAAACTAGATTTGATTTACATATGAAGAACGCATCTACTTATGTAGATGAAAAAAACAACTATTAGGAGTCTTAAAACCACTCCATTGGGGTCAAAACATTTAAGTAACTGTAAAAATACTCATAATGTACGACTATTTTATCAAATTACTAATATAGGTTAAAAGTGAAGAAGATCCATTTTTTTCATTCAAATGGTGTAGTACACGATGTGCCCTCCTGAGCACATTGTGTATACAGTCGAAGCCTAAACATGGTGTCTTCTATTCCCAGACATGGATTGTAAATTCCCCAGTATATAGAATTTAATGCAGGTATATAGTATGAACATGACATACAATACCTTCTTATGTCCCTCAAATTTCCAGGTCTTGTATTTTTTATGGTTGTGAACTTTTACATGGCGTGTGACCTACACAGGGTATATTCGGGTACTCTGTATTTCAATATTCCACTTACATGGGAAGCATGGTTGGTACTCGGTACATGTTTGAGTCCTATTACATGGAATATTCACCCCGTTACATGGAATCAAATTCTAAAACATCTTCCCCAAACTAGAATAACACAGAAAATGTGTTCCCTTATCTTCATGTTTTGTATACTTGTTTTACCAAATGGAAAACCTCTAAACGTCATTAAGAACCCATTTCCACCACAAAATATGTAGATCATGGAATATGGGGGAATATATAGGAATATAAGTGTATTAAAACATGAAAATCACTATATAATGGTGATTTATTCTGAATTTTAATAATGGCCTACCATAGTGATCAATATTTCAAAGCATCACCCATTTCGATGGTCCAAGATCACAACATGAAAATATGCAAGTCCTGATCTCATTGTCAATACCATTATTTCCCCCCCCCCCTAACCCTTTATATCAACCCATATCATCATTTATCCCTAGAATATGAGACATAGTCTTAGAATCGTGCGTGAGAATCCAGAATGAAAAGATGAGTTGAAAATTAGAAAATTAGAATGATGAAAAATAAATATAAAGAAAAATAAAAATAAAAAGTCAAAGAAAATGGGGAACGAGTAAGCCCTGATGCCTTAAATGAGTTAATGTATGAACTAGAAATGAATCATATTTCCAAACTAAATGGTTTATATCGAATCATAATTTGAATATAACATAAAAACAAATCCCCAATTGAAACTGAAGAAATAAATTTATATTTATTTATGCAAATATTAATTATTAATAATTGTGCTAAAATTAGAATGGCACTATATTCTATAAAACAATTAGCCTAGAGTAAACATCCAATTATAATACCAAAATAGTGGTCAGGAATATTATCTGGGGTTTTATTATAGGGTAAATTTATTATTTTATACCATCTAAGAGTCCAAAGGAAAAAGTATATATTTTTGCAGAAATTTATTCTTTGAAAAAACACGGGCCCATACAATGTCCCAACCAAAAACCCATCTCTTCAATGATTAGTCTGTTGGTAATATGAAAAATATTGTTCTCAACCCAAGCGTGTTTACATCCAATATATTTGAACTATCCATCATCTAGACTCACAGAGTCATCCAATATTTCTTTCATGCTATAAATTTAACAATGATTGATTTTGTACTCCATATTATAGAAATATTCTTATCAGCATTTAAAAAATAACTTCATGTGCAACAACACATAGAAAAAAGAAATTTAAATGAAAAGTATAATCACCATCAACAAAAACTAATGGTTCTCACCCCATCGTACGGTGTACAATATATTACCCTCGTTTGAATCCTCATTAGTTTTTCATCATTAACCATGGAATAGAATTTAAATGAAGATATTCTTGGTTTAGGTATGACATTATCTCAATTTAATCAGTATGAATTCAAGATATAACATGATTTCCTCTATCCAATAGTATATATAGATACTAGAAAAAAGAATTTATAGTTCTTTTTTATACTTGTTAACAAAAATTAGGGTAAATATCTTTTACCCAACATCCAAAACCACAAATCATGACAAAGTGCGTATAGGTTCTAACACATTTATACCTTCTTGAGGTACTTAATCATTATTTATGTAACCTATTTAATAGAGGGACAAATTTGGCTTATCTAAACCATCTAGGAAATCACGTCTATGGAAATTCATGAAACCATCATCCCTCTTCTCACACACAACTACTCACCAATTTATATTTAAACAATAACTTGTGCCACTAGTATATACCCACATCATCTGAATGATACACCATCAATTTTTTCAACACGAGGAAAATATGATCATGATAAAAGGAATTTTAGTGAATACATGCCAAAATATCCCTTGGAAATCCTCTTATAACCTAGGAAGTTCAGATATTCCATGAAGTCATTTTAGTACCAACCATCACCTAAAATTATTCAATTTCCAAGAATCTACCTATGTTTTGAACATATTGGTAATAGTGGGAACAATGGTAGATGAGAAGGAGCCCATAAATGTCCTTATTTTTTAATCTATTCTTGAGAAATAAGAACCCTAGGTTTTCCCAAAATGATAAAGGTATCAACATTCCAATAACATAAAGATAATGAACCTACAAAAAATTGATCACAAAATGATTGTAAAACAAAGCTCACTATCAATAAGGGATTCTGAAAATATAGTCCATCCACCCACGCTTGTAACCCTCAATCAAAATAGATGTGAACCTACTAGGTTCTTTGTCAATATTAGGGCCTCTAGGTCTCCCAACTATCCCTACAGGACTCATCTAACAATATAGTTACATGTCCTGACCACCGAAACCAAAAAGATCAAATATCGTAAAATAATGTTAATATCACGATGACCAATGAAGTTAAGATTTTATGATAAAAATGTTGAATAAAATAAAAATAGGACACAAATTGGGCATTCATACATGATAATAACATGATGAGGTCTATTTCAAAAGAATGGTCTTGGTATTCCATGATGTAATAATCTTAGATATGACTAGATAACAATGACATGAGAAAAACGCACTATAAGGGGTACAAGAAATGTTCATCGCATGCCATATTGACCTATTAGTTTCATTACACATCCCGTGCAAGATGACTGAGTCACTTGACTCACACCAACCACTCAACATAGATCTATATAAACTAATGTCAGAATGATATATATATATATATACATGTAGGCTCAATTAGATAGCCCTCACTGATTATTAAAACACACATTACAACAGCTACATGACGCGAGTCCTTCAAACTAAATATGTTGCATCAGATGCCTCCTGTGTTTTTCAATAATGAGTCAAAATCTATATCTTGCATATTATCAATTTTAAAATAGGAAAAAATTCACATTAAATCAAAATATATAGAAAACATACATGTCACTCAAGGAGATAATCATATACAAATCTAATATCACATATAAAAAAAATATTCCCATAACCCCTAGAAATCGAGACTTCTTACCAGAAAATGTGTTATCAATGACTCAGTCGGATTTCCATCAGAGGTTCTGACATATTGACAACACTCATGTCTACTATATCCCAAATTGTAAAGACTAATAATAGAACAATGAACTGATAAAAAATTATAAATCCCCAAGACAGAGGCCACTAATACAGCACCCTGAGTAGGACTGTTACTAGACCTCAAGTTTCCCTCCCATCAATCAAGAGTCTATCGACTAGAAGTGAGGGACTTGGGAGTTAATGTGGGGACATTATAACATCATATTATAGTAATAAAAATAGAGTAAATAACTAATTATCATAAAAATTAGTAAATAGAAAGAGTAATAATGAAATGAATAAAATAAAATAAAATACAATTTAATAATAAATGAAAAATATATAAAATCTTTAATACTTATGGCATCCTATTCCAAACTGGTCACCTGTTGGGTCAATGATACATATACTACAGTTCAAAGGATACAGAAAAAAATTTACTGCTCTACTACTAACTCTAGAAAAAACCATGTACCCATTCTCCAGGCACTATCAAAATTCAATAGCCTTAATAGAATAAGCCACATTATTATCTCCAAATGAAAACACAACACTGATCTTCATCGCTATCCCTTGTGCAACCCGACATAATCTAAAAAGAAGGAAAAAGGTTTACATGTACTAAATGTCCACATTTAGGTATGAAAAATAATCTCATTAGGACACCATAATGGTAATCATATAAAATATTCATATAAAATTCAATGAAAAATCCAACAAGATCGACCTCTGTGATACTCAAAAAAATTATAAGTAAACCACTACGAGAAACCACAGTCAAACCACTAGTCCATAATATATACAAAATTGTCAAATTCCTCCTTGGATGTTGATATCTATATACATATACATGTATAGTCCCATTCCAACACATATATACATAAATATGAATATTCATGTGTTTGATAACAAAATAAAATAATACCAAACAATAGTTGATTATTGGGTTTGTAGCCCCAATACCCTAGACATATGGGGTCGTTGAATGGATCTAGACGTTATTCTAATCACATTGTGTGTCATTAAGTTAATTTGTAGGTTCATAATACAAATTGGTGTATACTTGGTTCAAAGAACATAATAAATATCTCTGAATAAGCTACATCACACTATATGGAAACTCATACTAGACATCGGATAACCCGTACTCATATCCAATTGTAGTTAAAAAGTATTCCAATGTAGTATATCAATATATCCTATAAAATTTCACTGGGTTTGAGGCCATTATACACATTCCATGTAAACTCACTCCAATTTTTGAGACCCTGGACCTAGTCTCTAGGTAGTGATGTAAATTGGAATGGATATAATCTGTAAGGGTTTAGCCTTGTAGGTGATATATAAGGATAGATCATTGGTGAGAATTCATGGCCACCCCTAGAGATACAAGGATGGATGTCTTTTATAGGTGTGTGATTCAATGATCCACCACCATAAAAAAGAAAATAACCATAATATTGATCCCATATAGATATTATAAAGATATTTATAATATTTTAATTGTGGAGAACGTAATTATCCTCTATAACGATTAGGTTATGGAGAGAATAATCATCCTCTATAGACCAAATGTCATGGATAGAGTAATCCCCCACTGACAGCCCGAGGTTTAGGTGTCTGTAATCATAATAATTTAATATATGATATATGGAGTCCGTAATCATCCTCATGATATAACATCTCAAGTAGAGAAGAGTCATCCATGAGTGTCATTAGTGGAGATTATATACCTATATGACATACTTATACAATCAACAATGGGATTCCCTAAAACACCACTTGAAATCTCAAAAATATAATATTCAAATATACAACTCACTAGCTAAATCTCAGGTAGTACCTCTGGGTATACAAATAATCTTAATAAATAACATGTCACATAAGCTAGATCCTAATAAATAATGTCTAGGAAAACCAAATAAAAATAACATTTCTTGATGTCAAGCTCATCAACCACCAAAAAGAAATCACATCAATCATTCACTATCATATCAAAAAAAAAGTGAAATTAAAAAATGTACAGGTTTGGAATATCGAAACCCGACAAAATAACCACAACCCCATCCGCTTACATGTTTTTTATGGGTTATATAGTGGAACATACTACTATCTCTACCCATCCCCGATGTTCTAACTCAAGGTTTTTCAAACAAAAGGGCTTCTTCTGGGTCCTTCGATTCAAAACAATGATGATTCATCATACATGGAATCCTTGTGTTCTAAAAACATTCATAAATTTCCAATATTAAATATATAGAAAAAATGGTAAAGGAGTAATCCTATAGGGGATCCTCTAATGGAATGTCAATATTGGCATCGTATAATGTATCTTCCAAATGGTACAAATGAATGGGTGACCTGCAAGGGACCCTAAAAATAGTACACTGATAATGGGATCCTAGTAGGTATTTCCTAGTTCAAACTATAATAAAATAATCCCATTGAGGAAACATAGTATGAAATATGATAGCCACATCCTACACAGATTATCTAGTTCCAATCCAATGAAGAGACTTCTTATAGAGTTCTTTGGAAATAGCTAAACTCACAGCCTATTATGAATGATGGGAATTTCATCAAAGGGAGACAATCTAAAATATATAGCTACAATGAATATTTTTATAGAGACAACACATGTATCATCTAGATCATGGGTCTCAATATCAGGAGAAAATTTGATTTAATTACTTTTGGATGAACCAATCATCATAGGTAGAATCAACAAAATAACAATTAAGAGTACTCAACCCAATCTAGGTGTTTCACCATCTAGATGTACCTGAAAAATATTAATAATCGATTACACATGAATCCAATTATTACTAAATATAAAAATAACCTGAAACCCCCAAAAAATTATGTAAAAGTGGCAGTACACTGTGTGTCTTTCTATGCACGTGGCGTGTACTCCCAATGACTCACCCGGTCATGAACTCGGACTAGACATCATGCCCAAGTACAGGACATGTTAGACAGGTACATGGAATACACCATACGTTGTGTACCTTCATGTTTCAATGAAATATTATTTCCATGTACTATTCCAAGATATGTACCTCGACATATGTGTGACCCATGTGGGTTTTGTCAATGTACTCAACCAAGACAAGTGGCCCATACACAGAATGTCTAATAGGGTACTCTGCTACATGGTCAAGCCCAAGTACATTGTGTGTGAACCTTAGTATATGGAATTTACATAAAAACATCATATTCGAAAAACATGAATAGAACATGACATGTGTTCCCTAAACAACAGACTATGAATATGGAGTTTATCGACTGAAAAACATCATAAATGCCCCAAAACCTATATATTCGCCACATAAGTAGTACTTCGGGCCACAAGGTGTATAATTAGTGTTTATAAGTTTATTAAAACATGAAAATACCTAATATATGGGTATTTATATAATAAATCATAAAACTACATAGCTTTGTGTGGAATCTACTGAAGCCCACCAATTTAAGCGGTTCATGGTTGTCGCGTGATGATCCAGCATGTCCTAATATCATCAGTGGTACCGTTCTTCCTCTCACAATAATAATGTCTCCCCCTCACAGATTATTTGTATTGGCCATTTAAAATAAGATCCACATCAATTTTCACAATAATATGTAATGAAAAAAATTGAAAATTTGAAAGAAAAATTAAAGAAAAAAATAAAAATAAATCGTGGATTAGATCAGCCTTTGTGAACAAAATGAGTTCATGTCTTAAATTGGTTTAACTAACCTAAAAAATCAATGGATACATTTCTCAATATTATTTTCCATTCAAATTATATGGCTGAACGATACCACACAAGTAAAATAATATTTGTTTAATTAAATATTTAATATTAATTATACCGCAAATATTTAATCGTCTCAAAATTCCACCGAAATACTATCCTAGGGTAAAAAATATATTCTTAGACCAAATTAGTAGAAATAAATATTATCCATTTTCATCTACAAGGTCCAAGATTCCATTTTATCCCTTACTTTGATTTGAAGGAAAAAAATCAAAAAAATTTGTCAAAAATATTAGTTTAATAAAACATGAGAACATAAAAAATTGGAACAATGGGGATTGATAAAAAATAATGATCATATAATTTTGTCTTCAAATGTGAGAATTAATAATGTGTTATATGTATATAAATGAAATTTTAATATTAATAGAATCCATGTTAATGTAAAATTTTCTACTGTGGAAATATTAGATTTAATCAAGATTCATCGAGATGTTTTTTTAAAGAGGGTCCATGGTTTAATAAAATTGTTTATTGTCATATTAAATGAATATAATTATCTATAAAGAAGAATATATTTAAAATAATCTGTTATTTGTGCTTAGTAATGATAAAACACAGATGTGTTGGTTCAAGAGGTCTTTGCATAGCCGGAAACCATTACCACAAGAATAGTGTGCTTAGTTGGATTTTTATTTTAACAATATTAAATTCAAATGGGATAATGTTGAACATAATAATTATTTGAATACATTCATGGGTGAAAATTTATTTTAATTATATCATATTTAATAATATAAATATGATATTTGGTGATGAATTATCCAATATCATGAGTTTCGAATTTCAGTTGTCCATGATAGGTGAACTCAAATTTTTTGTTGGGATACATGTAATATCTGAATGATAATAGAGTTTATCCTATTGTTATTATAATGAAATATATCTACTAAATATGTTTTATATGTAAAATTTCAATCCAATGTTTTCAACAGCTGTAGTTCATACCATTCATGGAAATCCGGATAGTGTGAATCATTTAGACCATATGATGCACATGAGAATAATTTGATATTTATTTATTATATAGAAATTAAATCTAATATGGATTATGAAACATGTTTAAAAAGACTAATTCTGATTAATATAAAAGACGATAATATTCAAGTGGTCAAATATAATATTTCAAACATTCATTGTACTATCACTTTGGCCTCAATATAGCATATAATAAGTAATTATCAATTATTAGTGTACGTTGATAAATAATCTATTAGTTCTATGTAAGTCCTAAATTCAGTAAGGGGTGGTTTGTGCTTTGTTTTATACAAATTATTTGTATTAATTAGTACAAAGTAGGATACAACAACATTCAACACTGTATATAACATCCTAGACTCCATAAAACTATATTTTTATTTATATTACATTATTTGTTTGAAGCACAATATTTTACGGAGTATTAAATAGTTTATCATAATTAGAGGAACATATATAGTACGAACATATTGTGAGAAAAATTATATCCCTTCATACATATCCCTAAATATTACATGTATTCTATTATAGGATTTATGGTAAATGAAATAAATAAGTCTGACATCATATACTAAATAATGAGTAACATAGAGATAAATCATACATTAACTAAACATGGAATAAGTTATATGGAAAGAATAAATAAAATCCTTGAATCTATATTCAACTAAAAGAGAGGTAAATAGATATACATGCTAATAATTGAAATAATATATAACAATAATCATTGATCTCTTATTAATTGAATACATAATATTGAAAATTAGAAACATTATATAAATGCCTTATTCTAAGAAAAAATACTTTTATTTAAAAATGAAAAAAACACCCAACCAATTATACATTATGATACCTATTGATTCAACAATAATTTATATAAATATAGGTCTCAACAAGTGAAAAATTGAAACCATATAATTATTTATAATTGTTATCAAGGTCATTCATATAATTAATTGATGAACCATTTTTATAATAAAACATGACTATATATCTAATGATAAATAAATAATCCTACACATCCCCATTCAATAGAATATATTTATGTCTATTAGATGATACCTTAACAAAAATGTAATATATGTGGAAACATAAATGTAACAAGAAGTACACTAATCAAATATATATAGTTGGGAGTTTACATAAATATTGTTTATTTATCCCTTTAATTTTGTAATTTAAACCAATATATTTTACGAATATAAGACCATGTCAATAGTAAGAAAATAATTTGATCATGCATCCTATAGTGTGTGAATATTCAAAATTGTATTCCTCAAGAGTATCTTCTCTATTATGATGTCTTAGAACTATTCAACCTATATTACAATTTTGAAAGATTTAGTTCTCTTCTATACTTATTTGGGTTGATTACCTTTAGTTTAACATATACCTCAAACGCATCCACCATCAAGTATCTATTTAGGGTTGAATATTATTTGAAACTATACACATTGTTAATAAAAACCGTATGATGGTTTTTCAACAAAGGAAATGTTTGATTTTTACAATTATTTTTTTGTCAAATTGTTCAAAATAATGCATGTTTGGGATAAAATTATGGTGAAATAATTATATAGAAATGTATCCACCATATAGAAATAAATAGGTGGTCAATAAACTATTATTCCAAAAGAATGAAAATTGAATTGAAAACCCCAAATTATGGAATAGGAATAAATTCAATTATAAACTCGTCAAATATATGTATTCAAGATAACATTAATTTACCATTAATAATATAATTTCACAATATAATATCTCAAATTTGTAATATATATAACACATAAATAAAAATAAATGAGAAATAAAAAATAATTATCCTAAATATCGTAATTTCTGATCAAAAAACCATACCTCTTGTCCTGATATCCAAAAACATACTTTAAATTTATGTATCATAAACATATCTACCTGACTAAATTAATTAAAACCATTACTCATATAAATTTTCATTCATACTCTTGATAAATAGACATTATCGAAAAGGATTTTTACAATTTCCCACATTAATGTTTATAGTTTTGATCATTTGTATATGTTTCATAATAGAAATATTAATATTAATTATTTATCAATATTTACTCATTAAAAAGAAATTATAGTCAATATTAATGATTAATAATAAAAAAGTTATGTTTCAAATTACACTAATGGGTTATTTTCAATATCCATGATGATGAAATCAATAATAAGAATAATTTACTGTTTTCTCATGAATGAAGGCTGTTTTTTAATTGATGAATTAGATAACGAGTTAACATCTCTAGATATAAAAATAATAATAATTTAAACAATATATATTATTATACTATTAAATAATTTATTATATTCATCCATCTTATAAATTGTTATAATTGCTTTTATAGGTTGTTAAACCTACCTAAATGTGAACATTCCCTTGATTTAATGAATGGTGTTGAGGTAGTTTAATTTTAATATTAATTTTTAATATGAATAAATATAGTATTTTTTTTATAATTATAATATATCATAGTATAATTTATTTATAAGATTAATTAATTAATATGAACACCATACATTGTTGGATTAACTGAAAATCTTCAAAACACACCTATTTTAAACAATAAAAATAAAAAAATAATTTATTGATCATATCATTAATGGGATTAGTAATTTAATAGAACAAATATTTAATTATATTTAAAAAATCCTATTTATCTTCTAATTATATCCATATATACAGCCCTGTAAGGTAGTTTTGGATATTGAAACATGTTACTTCGTGCATGTGGTAGTCTTTAGAATGCATGATCACATTATTTTTTCATAATGGATAAGGTATATCAACAAAAATTGATAATAAAATTAATAAAAAAAATTTATCTATATAAATAATAATAAAATTTTAATATTTCTAAGGACAGAATAAATATTAACTAATATATTTAAGAAAACAATCATGTACTTAATAATAATCACATTGGTTACTTGAATATTATTTAGAAGTCTCATGGAATTTTAATGGATTATTATAACTGTGAGTGATCATGGGATTATATTCCTAGGATATAATTCATGGGAGATTATAGAATCTGATTGAGAAATGGTAATTGTAATGATAATCAAGTCTTGATATAGTGAAATTGTAACCATTTATTAGTGTAGGAACCGATGGTTTTGGCTGTAATCCATATATTTTCAATAATGTGATGATACTATTTTAGTTTCAATGTTTTACAAAATAAAAATAATAGAATAAAAGGATTTTGGGACTAATGAAATGATAAAACTCAGTTTTTAGGAAAATTTGAGTGTTTTGTGATTTTAGACATTTTTCATTCACCCAAATTAACTTTTAATATAGAATGTAAATTCTAGCATTAATAAATAATATGAACAGAAAATATTAATATTGGAATTGTTACCTAATTTGATATATATAATTTCAAATGTAAATTTTATTTTATCAGATAATATTACTAAATGAATTTAAGGATTATTTTAATGTAAACACAATTAATATGATTTTTTTAGAAAAATCAATTTTTTAATATTTGAATTTATATATAATGAAATATTACTTTGGAAATTAATTTTAATGACATAAATTGAATTATTATTAAAAAAAATATGAATAACTAATGTAAAACCAAAACAAAAAATACCTCCAAAATACATGATTCAATGAATAGACAAAGAATAATTTTTCTTATTAATGTATCATTTTAATTATTACTAATAATGATGGAAATATGTTTTATATGTTCAATGAATATTTTAAAATGTTTAATTTTATTAATTAATTATATTTTTGATTAATTTTATCTTCTTATATATTCCTACTCTATTCTTATATAATAGCAATTTTATTAATATTATAATCATTGTGTAAATATTATTTCGTGAATGAAATCATTAATTTACAAAAAACCATTTAAATTAATTTTATTATAATTTTTATATGATGAATAAAAAATAGAATTAGTATTGTCAATTTTGAATACTAAAATTAAACTTTTACATAATGTTTTGAATAAATCCTCTTCAGTTGGATCATTACATGATAGATTACGATACAATGTTTACATGTTATGGTAGGGTAATTGGTATTAAATTATCAACCATTAAAAAATCCCATTACATAGATTTGGGTAAAAAATCATTCATAGATAAAATTGTTGATACACTTTCCTTATAACATTTATAATCTCCTCAGTTTCCACCAATATTTGTTGTTTATAATATGAATACGATCTTCGTAATATGAAAATTATGTCTCCAACTCTAATCCCTATTATTCCAACTCATTCATTGGATCCATCATGTATTTTCTCATTAATGAAACTTGTTATATATCATGAAATGTATAAATGGTTTACATCATAACCAACATTTAAGCTACAACAATAACTATTTTTATTATTTTAAAATTCCCAATGTATTTAGGGACTATATTATCATTCTTAAAGAATCTTACATGTCAATTCTATTGTGAAAAATTTAATCATGCATGATCCCCAACAAGTCATTACACTTCATTACATTGATTATCAGCATAATTGTTTTATCTACATTTCATTATATTGATATGATATTGAATAGTCTTAAATGTTTATATTCAAAACTTCTAAAATATTTGGTCCTACAAAATTAATTTATCAAAAATCAACCCAACTTTTTTTGGTCTGATGATTCTTCTCATAAAATGCTTCTTATGATTCTATAACGATGTTGGAATGAAAGTTGTTATTATATGAATGGTCCACTATAGCTGGAAACTAATCCCATATACTAATGATTTAATCTGGAAAAAAATTCCACAAGAGGTTGATATCAATCCTATAACTGACCATAATTCTAATATATATATATATATATCACATATTAATATATGTATATTCATTATAGGAAAAAATGCTCGATTCCTAAATCTTATAAGACTACTTCCTTTTGAAAATCTGCATATATTGAAAAAGTTTCTAATTGTAAAAAATAATATCCCACTAATTTATCCACAATGAGAACCCTACATAAATATTTCAAAAATGATTTATTTCTCCATAAATTGGGGAAGGAATCATTAAAAAAGGGTGTGGTTAGAAACTCTGTAATGGTAATCCAGGGAAATATTGACAAAACATGAGCATACGGGTTAGAGAAAATGAGAATAAAATTTTAAAAACATTACATAAATATCATAAATCATAAATATGTATCATGGTATAAATTATGAAACATCATTGTAGATTAATCATAATGTAATCAATGAACATTATAATTGAGAGAATAACATTAGCATACGACATAGATTTCTTGAATACACATTATGCATAGATAATATACTTTTGACACTACCCAAACAGAAACTGATAACATATTATGTGTGGGATTAGAACATATGTATTGGATATGGGATGGGTATAACATACATTGTTCCAAATTTTGGGATTGTTATACCATCTAATATACCCTTTTTGAGGCATAGGATAAACTCTTCTATACTATTTGAGCTAATAGACCATTAACCTTCACTCAATGATTTCAATGGATGTTTAATTCTTAACACACCCATCAAATAATGAATTCATTCATATTTGTTCCACATGATTAAAAAACATTCATCATAGAATATCCCATTAAAATAAAACATCCTCATAAAAATTTAATTATATTATAAAACATGGATGATAATATGTTTTCATATTCATATATATTCAAAAGAAAATATTTTCATAAAATTCATGTAATCAGAAACAAAAAAATCCAAAGAAAGAATATAGATGGTAACACAGGAACATATCCCAATTATAGAATAAGTATAATATATGGATTTTTTTTAATGAATATAAATACTATAAAAAATAATTAAAAAGTAACCTGATGAAAAATACCATTCTATATTGAAAATCAAATTTAGAAATCTAAAAAATTACAAAATAAAATACAAACAATTTTATATGAAAAAAAAATTAGAAATTTTTTTATATAAATATAAATATGTGTTCATGAAAATTATAAATTTTGGTAATGTCATACATGTTGAAAAATGATTATTTTCATGATTTCATTAATAATCATAAAGTGACTCGTCTATAAAATGATAAGAATATTCCTTTTAAATGATTTTTTAATAAATAAAAATGGGTAAAAATTTCATCAATAAATTATTTATTATTATTAAAATAAGTTTTTATATCATTTTTAGAAAATGTGTACATGGATGAGACCATTTTTTTGACCTCAGATAAATAATATTGATTTTTCATAAAAACTTTTCTTTTGGTATATTGAGTAAATATTGAGAGTAAAATTAAAGGAAAATAATTAAGTTAAAAAAATAATCAATATATAAGAATATTAATGTGTTTAATTGAAATTATATCAATACATTTGAGCATTAGAGTCATAATCATTAAAATCAAGATGAATAATGATATGGTATCAGAAAATGCGTACCACATTGATATTGTAAGATAAAAAGCTTACAACATTGTTAACTTATGAAACATAAGCCCCATAAAAAAGAACATTTTAGGTATATTTATATCCCATAATATTCATGATAGGTATCATAAAGTAAATCAATGGTCAGAATATAATATAAATAAAAGAAACAAGTGATGATTATTGCATATGTCCCATATATATAAAAGTGAGATTAAAATACATTACCTTGTCTCTGACTTTCTTTGTAACTGTTCCAACCTATGTATATTAAATATTTATTTATTATATATATATTATGAAACCATAATATTATATATTATTCCACATATTATTTAATTATAACCTTTTACCACCAATTAATAAATAATTATTTATTAATTTCATTGTGTTAATTAACACCTACATTGTTTTTCTTCTATGTTTTAGTTCTGTAGTTTTGGTCCATGTACTTTAATTATCATTAAATCATATCCATATTTTCAATCATCTTATAAATATAATATATATTAATTATATAAATATTTATATACATCCATAATGTTTATAGATATGAAAATTAATTACACCATACATAGATATGGTTAATCATATATTCTCATGCACAATGCCTCCATTTTTCGACAAATAGAAAACAAATATTAAAAAAATTTATATTTATAGAATAATTTTAATATAATTTCTATAATTTATATTCATTATATATATCCTAATTACCATTCATTAAAATATAAAATGGAAAACATATCCCATTGATTCGTGGAGGTGGTAGTCAACATGTACCCACAACCACCATTATTTTTTCCCAATAGATGATTTATATAATAAGTTTGATATATTTTTAGAATTATTGATCTATAATTTATTCATAAATATAATATATATATATATATATACATTAAATCAATATTTATATAAATCCATGAGATTTGTGGATAGAAGAAAATACATCAGTTAATGAGGTGATAGTCTGTTATATATATGATCAATTTTTTTATTTCACATTTTATAAAGATTTAGATGGATTTAGGTATTTAAATTTACATATTCAAGTAAAATTATATTTTATATACTAATTTTATAAAACAGCCATGATATAATAATATTTTAATTTTTTGGTAAAAGAAATAAAATGAAGACATTCTGTTAAGAATAATTCCTGTCCTCATTATGACCTCTTTAGGTTCGCAACAAATTCCTTCTCAGGAGTGTTTACCAAAAAAAGGCCTCCATGAAATTTTCAAGGTTGTAATTAGTTGTTTTTGTATCTATTTTGCAAAAAAAATATTATTTTGAAGTATAAAGAATAGAGTATATGTAGTGAGAATTTATAATTGGGGAATGTAATTTACAAGGAAATTTCATAAAACAATACAAAATGATAAAGCCAATCACAAGAAAAATTATGACAAATGACATAAAATAAAATTTTTGATAATTTTAGGTCAAAATATTTCAATTTTTTTATGTTTAATTATTTATATTAACCATATATTTGTGTTTAACACCCCCCAGTAAACCCAGTTTAACCATAACCATGCTAAATATGTTTTTTACTGTTTTTACTATCCATTATGGAATAAAATTGAGTTTACATTATTAAAATTTATTAATTATTAGAATTAACAATAAATAATAAATTTTTACAATCAAAATTTTTATATGTGGAATAATATAATTTAAAATTAAACACACTGACATAACAAAAATGCAATTTTCCCAAGAAAATGATTACTTATGTAAAAAATGTTATTATATTAATATTTAATTTTATATTGATTAAAATGAAATAATTTGGATTATATTTACATAATTGAACATGTTTTAGTTATTAAATAATTTTAAAATGAGAATAATACTTTATAACATCTTTAAAAAACAATTATTTTCAATAATAACAAACATTATCACTATTAACCGACTAGTTATTCATTTTAAAAAAAATTAAAAATTCAATCAGAGATAATTTTTACTCTAGTATATAATAAATTTAGTTTATTTTGTAAAATATTTTATATACAAATCAAAATTTCATTAAATAATATTAGTCCATAAGACGGGATGAAACTACTGTTTTGAAAAATATAGTTTCTATGTGTAAAACTGAATTTATTATTATACAGTGTATAAATATTTATTAGATGAATGATAAAACATTTCATATAATATTTAATATTTATGTTTCTTAATAAATAATTCAAATATTTTATTTATTTAATTTATTATGTAAAAAAATAAATGAGTGCATATTGTTTTTCATAAACAATTTATTTTACTCTGAAATAAATTTTATTTTTATAAATAAAAAATTGACAGACATTAAATTTATTTAATACTTGTGTAGACCATATTATTTTAGAAGAATTTTTTTTCATATTCATACCCACCAATTTGAGGATGAGGTTATAATGGTATGTTAAATTGTGATTCCCTGAAACTCAGTGTTTCTTCTAACACAAGATTTTAATGATATTAAATTTATTTCTAAAAAATATTTCCTGGCGTCTTAGGGTGTCATGTTCAAGATACCAAATAATGATTTTTTCACTATAAATTAAATTACACTAATTAGAAAAATAAGGATAATTATGAATCATGTTATCCTCAGGATCCCATGTAAGATACTCAAATTAGTCGTTTCACTACAAAACACTGAGCTAGTTTTTGGTAAAATTTCATTACATTTTCCCTCTATAATCTTGAGACAATGATTATTCCATGTAATATATATAGTACTCTAGGGTTATGATTAATATTTTTAGTACATGTGAAGGGATATGTATGTACTTCCTTAAGATATGTACATGGAACTCATCGTAGACTTTGGAGAGGTCAGGTGTAAGCACCAAGAGATAAAAAAAATTTACAATAAGATCAATAATATATAATGAATCAATATACATTGGGATTAACATTCATTTATTTCTAAATCAAAAAAAAATTCTATGGATTACATTAAATAAATATCTTGGAAACAATTTTTAACTTCAGATCACTTTGATTATTGAATTATTAACATCTGTAATGAATCTAAGATACCACGAGGTGATGATTAATGGGTCTAACATCGTCTTCTATTTTCTCTATGATGATACGTCCCAATTGATTTCTATATCCATATTCATTCAACTATGTTGGAGTTTACAACATTTATTACATATAAATATTCCTAAGGATATATCTGAATGATCATGTAAAATCTAATGTTTATGAAAACCGAACAACAGTATGGCGTTAATCCCAATTACTATTGAAATCCATATTAAAATATCCTAGTATATCTTCTTGGGATTGAATTATTGACATATAATAACCATCGGTCTATGGATTATATATTGTGTAAAAATCAATTATGTGTCATGATCAGGATAAAAACATTTCATAATCTTTTTTATAATCCTATAATCTAGAAAACAATTCGGTTGAATTTTGTAATCCATGAATTCTTACCACCACCTTATTATATATTGTATAATCATAATATGTGATAAGTATTTTCTGATTGAAAGGAATAATTTTTAATGTATAATGATGTCTATAGTAAAAAAATCTCATTATATCATACAGAAAATTGTTAGAGTGTGATGATAATATCTATGCTGTTGTTCTCCCATTCCAATTTTTTATGGGTATTTATTGTAACATCATCATTGATTTTTACCTACATTCATTAAATTTCTGGCATACTAAACACCATGATACATACTCAACAGTATCTCTATTTACATTTATTAGTTGAAATATTATTTTAGATATCTATACATATTCATTGTTCTAGGTTGAATAGAGAATGAGGATCATTTAGCATCATCCAATTAAAATTTTGTTAAATCTGAAATGGATTGAAGAAATTATGGTTCAAAAAAAAATAACATTTTATCATTATCATGGTAGACCTTAGTATTATTTTTACATATATCATCTATTATACATCTTCATTTTTTCGCCACAATAATCCTCACATGTATATATGATTGAAAACTTATTTAAGAAAGTTCATCATTCTCCCCTTCCATCAATAATTCTAGACCCATTATTATAAAATACGGAAATATTATATCTATTTTTTTTCCTCATCAAAGATAATATGAATAGAATTTTTTTACCGAAAGCATAGGGTTCATTTTTCACGTCCCTTCGGTGGTAATGTATTGAACAATTATAAAATTTAATCATCTCAAAAAAACATTTTTGTCACATATTCAACACTTTATATCTAAAAATATACATTAAAATTTTATCATAATTTTATATATCATACCTTTATCTCTAAATATAATGTCTCTATTTCAATAATGCAATAATTACCATAGCTAAATCTATATTCATATTTTGGTGATTTTACAAATGAACATTCAAATATCATGAGGTATAAGTAATTACCATGGAATTTTACATGGGATTGCGTCGTAGACCCTCCTTTTATTTATAATGATATATAAAAAACCCAGCTACAGAACATGATTCTAGAATAATATGTTCACTGACTGTCATTCTATTTTGTTTCGTGAAGTTTTCCTAGCATTAATTTTTCCAAACTAACATGGTTTCGTTCTGAGTTATCTTTATTAGTGGTTTTGAAATTAATGAAAAAGTATCAAATAATGGTAAAAAATATACAACCAATCTAAGAAACATTATATCTAAGTCATAGTGGTTGATCTTCCCTAGTTTTTAATATCTATACTATTTTATGGACATAAAAATATTCCTTATCATTGCATTATATGACCTAAAAAAGTAAACCATTAGTAACCAAATATCAGAGTTTGTAATTTTCTCATTAACCATCTCCTTCCTAATTTTCTTCAGATTAGTTCTCAAGTGATGTTCATGCTCTTCATATCTATATGATTACATAAAGATATTATCTATAAATAATACCATAAACTAATCATGGTAATATTTAAATACATTTTTATTTTAATCGATGGAGATAATGTGGGAATAGGTAAGGGAAAAATACCATCACAATATATTAATAGTGCCATTACCTTGTATCTATTGATTTTTTGGCTATATCCTACTTATTGATCAACAATTGATGATATCCAGAATATAGATCAATCTTGGAATAACATTTAGACTTTCACTATTGATCAAACTAATAATCAATACATTTTATATGATATTTATTTTTCACCAAGATCATGTTAATTTCTAATTAATAGATGAATAATCACATCAATCCATATTTCATCTTAACAAACTACAAAATTTCACCACAACTATACACAATTTCCTAAATAAATCCATCGTAATGATTCTCCTAGAATTTCTTCTTCAATTCCCACAACACAAGCACGTCAATTCTATACTGAGTCATTGATATAGTATTGCACAAGGCATGAGATCTATTAAGGACTCAACATCAAAATTCAATATATGACTATAAAACTCTTCCAAAAATACACAAAAACAATCTATTAAAATAGGAATATTTTCGGTGTTGAGTTCCTCCCCAAACATATGATATAAAAACCTGTTAATAATAGAATCCAGACCCTTACAATGGATTATTTTACCATTGGACATCCATATTTATTCTCATTGTAAAGATAAAAAATTTTACAAATAAAATATACATTTTTAAATAAATGTCTTATGATGTAGTGTATTTATTGAAAACACATGCATTGAATTGGACTATTATAACATATCATGTTTTCATAAAACAATTAAACATCAAAGCCATGTATAATATTTTCAATATTTAGTGGCCATTTTGGTGAGTATAAATTATGGATTCTATTAAATTGTAATTGACATATACCAATGATTTGATGGCGTCAACTATTAGAATCATACCATATGAATCCCATTAATAAGATATTCTGTGGGAGATTGAATCATTGGCTTTTACCATTGACCAAAAAATTTTTTAAAGTAAATTGCTAAACAATGAAATAAACGATAAATGGTAGAATTTAAATCTCATCAAGATCATGACCAAAACCATGTATTTCAAACCACTCTATGAAAACCTCTCAATTGTGCACCATACCCATAGTAACATCACTTATATAAAGGGTTACCTGTTGTGAATACAAAAATATGAACTTCAGTATTTTACTTTAATTAAAATGTAAATATATTTTACCTTTTTATATGAGAATTTAAATTATTTAATAATGATTTTGATAAATCATTATATTTTTATACAAAAAAAGTATTTTTGAGAGAGATATTGTTTCAAATAATATAATGTTATTATTAATTTTATTTTATTTACATATATTGTTTTTTATAAAATATTCTCCTTAAATAATACATATTAAATATAAGTAATATCATTGTTTTTTAAATTCAAATATATAATTTAATAAGGTTCATAAAGATGTTATTCTAATAACCCATTATTTTTCAATAATGGTTTAATTTTTTATTTAAAAATTTATATTATATTAATTAGATAAAATAAATATTACTTATAAATTTATTATTTTTAAGTTATATAATGTTTAATATTTCATAATTGTTTATGAAAGGTGGATTTTTGGGACCAAATTATGTACAATTTAAATATAATTTTTTTATAATGACATTATTAAATAAAAAACATAATGTCATAAATACTATAATTTGTATCCACATCCAAACAATGGTTTTATTTTAAAATAAAAAATTTAGGTTATTTCATTAATTTCATAAGTCCTTAATGAATCCTCTAAAATCCATTTTTATATATTATTGTTTTAAAATAATCTCTTCATAATCATGATTCACTTCCAAATCACTAGGAAGTTATTATAATCATATTTATTCTTAACCATTTAATATAATTTAAGATACTCATCTTTCAACAAACCCTGGGAAACATATTGAATGGTTTGTAATTTTTATTACATTATCATATATAGTTCAAAACTTATGTTTGGAAATTATGGGAAAACTCTCATATCTTTTACTATATAAACCAACCCAACCTTCCTTTTATCTTTACTAAAAACTATTATATTAGAAAATAAATCATTAATTTCCACTATATATCTACCCCAAGGTTCTCCCATGGTCTAAAAAAGAACAAAAATAAATTTTAGAATCACCCTCTCATGGTAATAGATAATATAATTCTCGTCATTATATAATAAACTCATTTATATTTTTATTTTTGTTTTTCAATTTTTTATATTGGAATATGATTTCACCCATCCATATTACTGAAATTTTGATATCTAGGGATGAGATACTACTTTCACTCTCCGTAATACCTCTCATGAACCTTTATGTACCCCAGTTATGTTTTCATAAGTATTATATGATTTTTCTAAGACAAACATTTTTTATGAATAGTCATATTTATATCCACATAATAGAATTCACCTAGATGTACCTATTCTAAATTAATTGGAAAATTCCATTTATTAACCCCTGGTCTTTTATGATGTGATGAATATTGATGAATGAAAACAAACTATTCTCATATTAATGTGGTTGGATTATATATGTAGATGATAAGAAAATGATGGTTCCACCCAGATGGTTCTCGAAATCATTAGGTAATGTTTTAGTATCTTGAGACATCTTGTTTGATATGAATATGTAAGTCTAATCATTAAGTAGTCTTTTGGAACACTGTTATTTTGTGTTCGAGGTAATCCTTGACCAATGTTTATGACTTCATATTTATAGTTGTCCACAAATTCCTGTATAGCCGCTATCATATCATTTAATATATTCATTGTTGTATCATATTATGATTCAGACCAATATTATTTTACCATTATATTCCTCTGGGATTACGTTTTATAATTTACCTTATTTTATTTATTTTTTATTATATTACAGTGCTTTATATCTAACCCCTATGTTATGTATTCCCCTAGGTTATCTTGTGTAGATTTAAAAGATCTTTGGATTAGATGTTCATGTTGTAGAGATTTTATATGATATTCATGGATCACACTATCATGTTTTTTATATACATAATCATTCAAATACATTAGGCTCTTTGATCTAATGTATTGAATAAAATGATCTTTTATACAATAAATTATTAATTAATAGTTTGTAAATACAAGTGATGACATAGTTGGTATGAAAGTAACGTCTAGAAATTTCTTGAATTGAGATATGAAAAATCATTATAATGTATTAGTCATAAATATAATCATAAGAAAACATCCATGAATTTTTTTAAGGTATAAATTAAGTGTTTTACTTGAATATGGATCCCTATATAGATACTAAAAATATTTTTGGCCCTACAATAGAGGTACATAGGGGTTATAACCCCAAAATGGGAGTGCTGATCTCAACTCAATCATCAAATGGTAAAAGACAATGGGCCTTGATGCAGACCATATTTGATTATCATGGTGGTATACTCTAGTAAGTTCAGTGTCTCTTTTAGAACAAATATAAATGGAAAAATTCTCATGATAATAAATATTAAAAAATATATAATGGATAATATATATTGAAAACATGTAAATTATTAAGTTAAATAAAACATATCATTTAAGAGTTATATCTATAATGTTCATGGTTTTGCGTTTAGCTTTATAATAGTGAAGCAATACTCAAACCTAAATTTTCATTAATTATAATCAATGTAAAAAAATTAAATAATTAAAACATCCAATTTGATGGACAATGCGATAATTTCACAAATGAGATACCCAACTTGATAAGAGGTTAAATCCCAATCATCATGGTGATACATTTTAATTTGAAAAATGTTTTGAACAATATCATGAATCATGATGAACACCCATATCACCCTAAGAAAAGAGAAAATATGGATCATAACGTTATTTGATATCATAATTTCACATGAAATGGTTCTACAAACCCCTAAATCATAAAATAATGGATCAACTCCATTGATATGTTATCCTACATATTTTTCTATTATATGAATAATAAGGTAGTGCATGATGAATATAACATGGACGGAGAACCTAGTCAATAGTGTACATTGGTCAAAAATATAAAACCCTTGGATGATGTATAATATATTATGTTTAAGGAATTACATGAAATTATTGTCAACAAATATTTTTCAGACTAAATCGTCAAATGAAAACGGAGAGGGATGTCTTATTCCTCAACTAAAACAAATATGAATCTATCAAAGAATATTATAAAAGATCAACATTTCTTTTATGTATTTCCTCCAAATATAACATTACTATAATAAAGTAAATTTGACTATGTATTTGGTGGGATGATAGTGATTATATGAAAATCCTAGAAAATTCATTACAGTAAAATCATAGAGGAAATTTTACAATGATACATCAATGTTGAAATAGAGATCAGTGAATCTCATGGTTATCATCAGGATAACCAGTAGAAAACTGAGTTTCATTATAGTAGTCTGATGGAGAAATCTAATCAAGGGATGAAATATCAACATTAGTTTTGTATCATTTTTTTTAAGAATCCTGAAAATTTCTTAACGGGGTTAAAGATATGAATTAGGTGTATACATGAAGGTAGTTAGATAATGATTTTAAATGGGATAACCCCACCAATGTGATAGAAGAATGTAATTTTTTGGTCAACCCTTTCCCTATTTTTCAATGTTTCACCTAGATGGAAGAAGGTCAAATTTCAAATATATACCCTATGATAATGGTTGTTGATGATAACTGATGAAAATAAACAACATGTCCTTGAAATAAAAGGCACATTTATGTCCTTAAAACATTTTGGGTGAACCCTGATAATGATGTGTTGGATACTATGTTAGTTTTTGAATCTACGATATAAAATGAACATTTTTATAGTTATAGTAATTCCATCGTATCACATAGGAATAGGAAAACTATACAATCACTACATCAAAGAATTGGGGTAGAGCTATCTGTAAAAATAAGAAATGGTGAAAATAATTCAAAAAAAGTATATAAATAGTCTAGAATAATTTTTTTCAGATAATATATTGAGTGAACCATGTAATACTCGATTTTTCAAAATTTAATGTTATTATGTCTATATAATTTATTTCTTCATATAAATACTATAAAAATTTATGGGAGGAAAAATTCACCATTTGTATGGTGAATCGCCTTTTGATTCTATACAAATTAATAGGGAGGAATGAAAATTATTTGGTAATATAATCCAATAAATGGATATTTTTTCCTTATGATAATTAATATCTAGATCAAATGAATTACACTTAGTAAATTATCATCCTTAATGAAATTCATATTGTGTCAGAATTCACTATTGTTCTTCTGGAAGAATTTTTTCTCTTCATCTTAGTCATAAATTTGATTTTTTAATCATTAATAGACCAGTATATTTTCTTATAACCAAAAACTCATATCGAATCGGAGTTTTTGAATAATTGGATATAAATGTTAAACTATTAGATAATAAATGTAAAGGGTTTATACACCCATGTGATTCAACATTCTGTGAACCAGTAATCTTAACTATGAAAAATAATGTGTAAAAGCGCCTCTACAAAGATTATCACCACCTCAAAAAGATTTTTATAATGAAAATGTATCATCATCCATTGATATATGAATTTTTATGTTAGATACATTGATACCATATATCTTAATAGTGGATATTATTTTAGGATAAAATGATATAATGATGTAGATGGATGATATCCCCAAGACCACTTTTCAAACATGATGACGTAATATGATTTGATTGTTATTCCATTTAGATTCACCAATTCTAAAATATTATTCATGGATTTAAATAATTGTTTTTAATATATTACCATGAAAAAATTTCAATAATCATTGTTGATGATATTTCCCTCCACTCGAAAATAATTGAGGAACTCGATAATAATTTGAATATTGTACTAAAGGATTTTTGGTGAAGATAATGCATGAAAAGTAGAGTAAATAGGCTTGTTGATTGTAAAATCAATGATACTTTGGAAATATTTTCTCTAACAAAGGGAAGACTTTTTATCATTCAATAACTAAGGTCATTGAAGGATGGCATATACCATGATATGTGAAAAAAATCATTTTATCATTCTATTACGTATGTAATAGAATCAAATATTTAGAAATGTTTCATGATTTTAAATCCAACAAACCAAGCATACTCCAAATGGAGTCATGTCTGGGATATTAATTAATGTTAGGAAAGCATTATAGAGGTAATAAACTGCATATTCATTTCAACTTATCTCACATTAACCACTAGTGTGAATTTATTTTTTATCTAAAATGATACGTCCATAAAGCAATTGGGTTTTGTACTCATCAAATATGAAAATGTTATTGAATATAACTCCTATAAATTAATGCTTCTTGAGAAAAACTACAAAACCAGTGATCATGAATTGGTTGTATTAATCATCCCATTAATGATGTGGTGAAATCATCTCTATATGTAGAAGTGGGAAACATATACGAAAAAAACAATACTCAAGTACTTATAAAAAATAACTTATTATGACCCGATAAATGATTTTAGATCTAGCCTTGTATTTTTATTATTCAATCCACCACTATCCGGGTAAGGAAAACAGAGTGGAAGATGGTCTGAGTATAATAGATCCATCAACCCTATACATGATGAGGATTTAAAGGAAACCAAACATCATAGAGAAATAAATGATGAAAATTAGAATGATACAAGAATTTTCATCATACATTACTCATATAAAATCTCAAAAATTTATTCCATAATGAATAATCATTCCACAAGAATATGAAGATATGATAAAAAATAATGTTGTGAATTTTCGGGAGTTCATCGATTATAAATATCGATGTATAAGGTTTTCAACCAGAATATGTGACCCTTCAAAATCATACTCGATGAGTAATGTTTTGGATGATTTGTATACGTCTTCCTTCTATATTAAGCAGTGAAGTACCACAATATAAAAGTATTAAATGAAAAAATTTTGTTGGTATGACATGAACATAGAGATTGAAAAATTCATATAAAAAGGATTGATAGAACAACATGTTATATTATAAAAATAGAACACTAAGGGTATAATTAAACCATTTACCATACTAGAATAGAAATGATAAATTCATGGATTTCACCGTAGGACTTATAGGGGAAATTTAATGGAAGAAATTACATCTAGGTTGTAGTTGATCACCTCCCAAAGTCATCTCATATCCTTGAATAAAATAATATTTCACTCATGAAGATGTCTCTATGATATAAATACTTTAATTGGTAAGACTATGTGAGTTGAAAATATCTATCATTTATGATTGAGATCATTGGTATATCATGAGGTTCTGGGCAAGGCTTCAATAAGCAGTGAATATGGTCATGGGTTTAAATAAATATTATTACCATTTGATAGATGGACCATCTAAAATGACCATACAAACAATAAAGGATATTTTGAGACCATTTTTAATAAATTTCCAATGATACTGAGATCAACACCTAATCCTAATAAACATCTCATATAACAAATTTCCATTCTATCATTAAAATGGATCTTTCTGGAGCACTGTATGGGAAGTGGTGAAAAACCCCAACATGTAGTGATGTCATTAAATATTTGAAGCATATGGTACCTAATGTTATCCATTATATACCAAAATATTAATAAACCATTCAACACCATAAGAAATCCACACAAATTGAGAATAAAATTTATATAGAAAATCAATCACATATTGAGGATGGGGAAAACGTGTTCCTTCATATAATACCATGGAAAAAATTCACGGGTTTAGGGAAGATAGAAAATATTATACTATCATAAACAACACATTTGAGGTCCACAATCACATCAGTGTTTTGGAATAGCGACTATAACTCCCACATAAACTTGATCAAGTACATAATGACTTTTCTATATATTATTTGTGGAGGTAAATACCAGACACCTCACATGTGCTGAATCCTAAGGTGGTGCATTAATATAATGATATTTAATATGATGGGGTATATAGTAAAAATATTATATCATAGAGAAAATGATATATGATACAAGAAAAATAACATAGTCAAAGTATTATGGGGAAACAACATGTTTGAGGAGTGATGTGAGAACCAAAAATGTTGATGAAACAAAATTACCCTCATCAATTTTTGTGAATGAAATTAAAAATTTTAGGGAGAAATTTATTAATGGTAGAATAATGTATCATCTCAAATATTTATAAATGAAATTCAATTTTTTGAATAAATATCTAATTATTAAATGTGAGTATATATTAATATTTTGACAAATTCTAATTAATATGGACTACAAAAGTGATGGCATTGACTAGTAGGATTGTACACTATGAATCACATTTTTCATAGATTCTGGGGGAGGTATAATCATTGTGATATTCCATTAACCAGTATCATGATGATATTGAAAAATTAATGAATGAATGAAACCAATTATAGGAAAAGATCAAGCTCATTGAAATCACGATTTAATCCATTTACCCCACACCACCCCTACAAAACCTCACCATAATTCACATCACCCATAGGTTATTTATTTCTATGATAAAGGGTTCCTAATTTAGACCCCCTAAATTATGAATTTTTATATTTTTAATTTATAAAAATAAATCATATTTTTTCCATTTTAATATTAATATTTAATTTATTATATAATGAATTTGATAAGAATAATATATATTGAAACAATGAAATTGACATGTATTTTATAGATATAAATAGTTTTGATCAAGAATATTTTTACTAATTTATTAATATTTTAAATAAATTATATTTTAATAAAAAATTAATATTAAATTTTTTTTTATAATATAATGTATATTATAATTTTACGATTAAAAAAATTATATTATTTGGGAAATTTTTATTGATAAAGAATAAGTATTTATCAATAAATGAAAATTTTTGAATTAAAAGTGTAAATTCACTTATTTAGAGAATTAATTTTGTAATGTAAATATTATTTTTTTAATCATCCAATAAAAATTATCCATCTGTTAATTTTTCATCATTTTGGGAAAGTGTCAATTTTTTGGGTCCAAATTTAATAGGGCATAAATATACATTATGTATTTTTCTATGAAAAGAGCTCAAATGTGATGTATTGAAAACATTAAAAGGTATACATGAAAAGATATAATTTTTCCATTTAAAATAATTTTTAGTGATTATAATATTATTAATAATAATCCTTATTGAATTTTCCAAAATCTATATTATATGTTATCGTTTTAAATCCAATTATTTTAAAACATGACTCTCATAAAAATCACCTAGGTTAATATTTTAATTATCCCTGGATTAAACTCGTAAAATTATGAAAATAAATACTCTTATGTAGTAAAAAAGGGGAAAACATGGGCACAATTTTAATGTTTATTATGTAATAATATATTTTATAAAACCGTGGTTTTGAATGAAATAGAGAACTATCCTCTCTTATAATAAATATAAGATCCAATTGTCCCATTTCTATTTCTTGAAAACTCATAGATCATGAAATTACGATTCCTTTTACTCTATAGATCCACCCATGTTTTGTATAATATCTCAAGAATCTCCTCTCATTAATTTTAAAGAACCCTATTATGTTATGATATCCTCTCCTTATACATTATATTCAATCACCTCAATTATATTATGCTCGATGTTTTCAAATATTACATATTGTAGTATGATTTTACACATTCATATTATTTTTTTCTTTCAAGCTAATTACATACATTATTAACTCTCAATAATACCTTCCATGGACCTTTATGAACCCCCAATTATGTTGTAGAAATTGTCATGTGATTTTTCATTATATTTCTTTGGTTATTACTCAACCTTATTTCTAATCAAGAGTAATCACATAATTGTACCTATCAGTCATTGAATTATTATTTCCATGTATTTAATCAAAAAACCTTAATCACAATATTATAATCGATGAATGAAATTATTGTGTCATATGATTCATGAGGCATACAAATACTTGTAGATGATATGAAAATCATTGGCATGTCCAGATAGCGGTCCAATGCATTGAGTAATTTTCTTGTCCAATGAGTACCCAGGTCGAATATTATGGAGTAATCATAATTTATTATGGTATATTTCAATCCATTTTAAAATGTATCTTTGGTTATTCTGAACTCATTTTTATGAGGATATGTATTTTCTTCCACATTCCAATGTTTCATTTAGAAAATCATGTCATATCATGCTTCATTATTCAAAATTATGATTCTAAACCTTATTTTGTGACCTTGATATTCCTCTTGGAAAAAATTTTATGCTTCAACTTATTCTATAATAATTTTATTTGTCTACTAGGCTTTATTTCTTACCTCATTCTTATGTTCATCCCATGTTTATTCTATGTTGTTTTATAGTATACTTGGATTAAAAGTTCATGTTGTAGAGTTTTTTTATGTTGATCTTTTATCCCACATTGATGTTAGTATTTTATATACCTAATAACAAAACTAAACAAGGTTTTATAGTCTTATAGTTGTTATTATATTTGATATTATTTAATGAATCATCATGTAATTTTTTTAAAGGAAATTTTTTTCATAGTAAATTTTTTTGATGATCATATGTTTGTTTGGAATATCAAAAATGACTTCATGTACTAGCTAATTGATCAGGGCATTGTGTAAATAAATTCAATCCACTCTTAAGATAACATTAATATCAAATAAGAGTGAATAATGATATTTTAGGGAAGCCCATTCTCACAAACTCGAACTGGAGAAGAGACATTACATTCAAATGTAATAATAATACCATTATGTGCAAAACCAAGAAAATTTATTGAGTATTTTTTTTCAATTAAATTTTATTTCATAATAGATTATGTTATATAAAATATTTAGTTTAAATAAACTACAATATACTAATAATATTATTATTTACACAAGACCATCATAACCAATACTTTTAACATGTGGTATAAATAGGAATAAATAATTGACAAATAAATATGATTCTTTTAAATAAAGAAAACATATTGATAAATTAATTCATAAATTTTGTTAATAACTTAATATAATTTGAAATTACAATTCTTCTCAAAATTGATTTTCATTATTATTTTAAATAATTTAAAAAATTAATTTTTTCCACTTTTTGAAAATTTAATTACATATTAGACTTAATTTATTCAATCAAAATGTAAAAATTATCATGGATTTAGTTTTTTAGAATTTTAAGAAAATATAAATATTATGTCCAATTAAAAATGTTGATTTTTATTAAAAATGTCATTTTATTTTTAGGTGTTTATACGGGAAATTTGTTATATGATTTTAAATAAAAAATTAGATCAAAAATATTATTATTATAACAATATAAATCATTCAAATTAATTTTTTTTAAAATTTGATATAAAAAAATTTCACACTTATTAAAATGTTCTCTTGGAAAAATTATGTGTTAACATTTAAGTGAATTCCAATTTAAATTAAAAATTTCCACTTTGAAGAATCCAATTTATAAAATTTGCTTCCAAAATAACAATCATTATAAATAATTTTTTATAGAAAATAAAACATAAATTTTTTATAGGTAGTAAAACATTGAAAAAATGAATATCCATGTTTAAAGTTAAAAAATGTTTACCGAGGTTTAAAATAAAATATAAGGGTATGTAATCTAATAAGTAATGTGTAAATCTAATTTTATAGACTTATTGTTTTCTTATATTATCATAGAATCTAATATATGTTCATTTTTAATATTTTTTAGGAATGTGTTTGTCATTTTAGATTATATTGGGTAATTTCCATGTAGATTCCTTTGGGAATTCTTTCCCTACATATTAAAGGGAATATACTCTCATCCCTTATCCACACTAAAGGATCAATATTTTAGGTATGGAATAAACCAAGTACCATTAATAAATTTGTTCACTATGTATTATTGGAATTATTATTTTTATTAATGAACCCTCCTAGAAAGGCATTTCACGCCAATCGTAGAAGGCCATCAAAATATGAGATATTGCTCTTAAGTGAACATGTTTATTTTAATTATTATTCCACATCATTAAAATAGTTTTAAAATATGATGATATTGTATCAATGTTCTATTTTATACATTGAGATTTTTTTTCTTCTACACAAACATCCATATCCTAGCCGATCAAATGGGAAAATAAAATGTCGACCATGTGTGTGATATAATTCATTTTTGACATATTAATTTTATGAATGACTATAAATAATCATATAAATAATATACATGATATTTATATCATGTATAAAATTATGGATATGATTAAACCATGAAGAAATTATAATAACAAATACTAATAATCCAAAACTTTCATGAAAAACAATGCATTTTGTCATGAAATAGTTAATTTTACATTGAATTATTAATGAATTGGTATTAAAATATAATAACTAAATCATTTATGTAATTTTTAATGCGATATCAATTAAATAATATATATATATAATAAGCCTATATTTGTTATATGATATTATCAATTGTCAATAAAGAACATTTAGACTTTGGATAAGATATTTTTATCTCAATTTTATTTTTGTTGGGTAAATATCATATTTACTACTTATTATTGTTTTGGTGTGTATATACAACCCATTAATGTTATCTATTGTTATTTTAAAAAATATTATGCTATTTACATGTACATATAATGTTAACTTGTTCATTAGTATTATGATTCATAAGTTTCCAAAGTGGTAAGGGGTATTATGTTACAGTGTCATTGTTTATCGATATTATTTATGATTATGCTTCTCATGATGAAATATAAATAAATAAATATATAAATATATCAATAAAAACAATTAATTTCTGTATCATATTGTTATTTTTTGATAATATATGTTTTCCTTTGGTTTTAAAATCATTATGTACTCAGTAGATCGAAAGCATATTTTTATGGAAAACTAACATTCATTCTCACTTTGGTCAAATTAATTTCTCTTACATGTCACTTTTTTCTAAAAAATGTTGTATATAAATATTTTAACATTATAAAATGATTTTTAAAATAAATTTTAACTAAATTTTTAAAGGAGAAAAATATATTAATTGTAATCTTATTTCATTTTCAAAATTTGAGACTTTTGAATTTTTACAGAAAATGTCAAAGGGACATTTATTTTAACTAGTATAGTATGAATGGTTTATTCAACCAACATTAACACTAAATGGTTATATTATTAATTGATATGTTTCACTAGTAATTTTAAAATAAAATTTTTTCATTAATATATTTGAATTTTTAATATTTTTAATAACATTATTCAAATTGGAATGGATATTTTCCACATGATTTCTTAATTTTGTATGTATATAATTTATTTTCACCAATGAAAATAGTATTTTTTGATTCTTATGTTTTTATAGTTATATGACCAAATTTTACCATTATTATAATTTATGTAGATGGTTTATTTATATTATTTTTATGAATAAATGTTTATGAATCAAATTTATCATCCCTGGGATATTCTATGATAAAATTATGATTTTGTTATGAAAACCATTCATTTTACATTGGTTATGATTAAGATGAATGATTTTTGAAATTTACATAAAATAGAAATATTATTTGATGGGTTGGTCCATTATATTTCTTATATAAATAGGGAAATTAATGAAAACTCATTAGGAAATTCTGTTATATGTGAACCTGATTAAGTGTTCACAATGATATCCATGTACAAAATTAATGTGCATAAGGTTAAACGTGGATTCACCCCATTGGGCGTATTCATGATTAGACCGTATTATCCAGGATGCGATACTTAGACTCAGTTAACACTATTTATAGTGTAATGCCTTCACAAATTCCCTTTAGATTACCCTCTGACCCCCTTTATCAAGGAATAATTTAATTAATAAGTTTTCTAGAACCCTAATGTCCATGATACCTTGTTTAGTAACATGGATCATCAATCATTATTATCATCTCCCCAGATGCCTTATTTATTCCCATAGGTATTCTAATATTTTTATCATTGTTACAGGATTCATTTTTGTACAATAGATCCTAATAACTCATTTATTATTAAATATAACATAATTGATTATATGATTACCTATTTAGGTACATGCTCTTATTGAATCATGTATCACGATATCAACATTATTGTAAGGTCACTACATTCATATATACATGAACACTATTTCAGTTCATATTTCCATAACTGGATAGTATGGTCGTCATTAGCAGTGGCCTACTAAGATTTCTCTCACACCCTAAATGGTCCTCCAATTTTCTTAGTAATATTATATTAATTACCCTTTTTTTAATGGTTGTGTCCGAAGCCTCATTTTTATTATTGAAACAAAGCAAAGACCTCTTTAACTGGGTAGAGGGATACCCATTACATAGCTCGAAGGCCCAGTGGGCATTTAGCCCATTACATAGAATGTAGGGTACTTATCCATATTTAAACTCTATATCATGATTAATTACATTAGCACAAGGATTGGTTAAATATGTTGGGGCCATTTCTCAAGATTTTTGGACTGTGTTTGGAACCTTTTTTTATTATTTTGAATATCATGTATTTCATTCTTCCATCAATACTTGTTTTCCAATTTTATTGAGACCCAATAATATATAACCATCATTATATAAATGAATCAGTTTCCATAATTTTCATATCATTTAGTGCTTGGATGATTATACTTATCTTCCACATTACTTTTTCTTCAACAGCTATCTGTTACTATTTAATCCATCTATTATCTCATATATCCATTATGATACACTCTAGTAATGATGTAATAGTCTTCCAATCAACACACACATAGTCCTCTATAATAGTTGACAGTCTTCTGCATACATGAAGAAATGCTTGAGTCTATGTGGAAAACTAGTGTCAGGAACAGTTAAGTGGTAATCCGGTTTGAGATGTCAGTATCAAATAAATTTTTGTTTTAATTTTTCATATTGGTTAGTAATATATATATGATATTATGAACATGTGGCAGTTGGTTATATGCAATGACTAAGAGTATGTAACCCATGTTCTGGGTAAATTCCATGTTTCTAGGGAATGGAAAATTTGAATTCTGTATTTCATATATTACAATTTATATACATTAAAATTTGGATGATTAACATGAGTTGTGGTATTTGATATACTATATGGATATTCTAACATTTTTTTGAAATGAATGGATCATTATTACGTGGATCATTATTTAAAACTATAACTCACATGCCATGCATATGCATTTCCATAATCGGTTAATTTTACTACATTCATTTCATATATTACCTAATATTTTTTATTGATAAATTGTTGTTATATATTTTTATGAGGATAAAATATTTTATAAATTGTGGAGTAGGTTATATAAATTTTCAGCACGTATCTAAATACTTATTACATGTTTGTGTTGAAGGTGATATATTTAATATTTGGTTTATTCTTATGAAGGCAATGTACATTTGGTTACATGAGTTACTCTTTGGGTAAAATTGAGTGATAAATAATTTCAATTTATGAGGTGTATGATCCCTCATGGATTAGAATAGGAAATTTACATAGATGATATATTGTATATTACATATTACATTTTGAGACCGAACGTATATGGGGTAAAAAATAAATTTAATGGGTGTCCATTTTAGTGATATGGTGTATGGGCCCTTATTCCATATGAATTGAAATCCGTTTAATAAAACCAGTTATATGTAAATTAGAATATGCCACATGTCAAAGTAAATTTTCCCTTATAAAATAATCCAATTAAAAGTAAATGAAGTGTAAAAAAGTGACTTAAAATTTCACATACTGGAACTCTTATAAATCGTGACTATAAACTTATATATACCCTGACCTCCTAATCATGTAGTTTGGGTAGTGCCTTGGGTTGTGATCCCTTATAGTGATGTTGTTCATCTAATATTTTTTATGACTAGGTCAACCTTGTTTCCAGGAATGTTCTTTGTATTTTTTGATCTATTCCTACATGAATTACTCATGTCATGTTCTAGGAGGGTGAAAACAACAATGTTCTGTAAGAGGAGGATATTGTGATACGATTGAATCATCTTGTTGTTCCATGTAAGGAACCACCAATTATTCCTAAACATGGAAATGATTATCATCTCTAAAAGGTTATCAATCATTTTATGAAATATAGGTTGATTTTTTTCACGACCAACATGTATGATGGATGATTAATAAATTTAGTTCCAGAACTAACATCTTCCCATTTTATTTGGGGATGTTAGTCTATAGGCTGTCAAGTTATCAATTGAGTTACATTATTTTTCATCTAGCATAATGATTATATAATAATCTGGAGGGTCATCCTTTCATCGTACAGTTTTCATGATTCATCCATTCACTGGTGGGATATGATTACCCCAGTTATTTTTCATTATGGAATGGTCTGGGATAAATTATAGAATGAATTATATGAGTATTGTTCCTCTTATATGTAGATATATTACCGAACCAGATATTTTAAACATCTAGAGAGGGGTTTTGTGTCTATTGTGGACTATTCAGTGAGTTTTTTTATTGTGAAATGATTTTAACTATTTTAAAATGATGTTGATATATCACATTATATATACATCAATGATTGGTTTAATTATTCTATCCATACCCAGGTTAATTACATCTACTGTCCCACTCTTTATGACTTTGTGAACCAAGAAATATCACTCAGTGAAACCTGATAGAAGGTTATAGTTTTGGGAATATACGTTAAGTGATGAGGTAAGTTGATAGTTTTTTTTTGGAACAAGAAATGAACCCTTGTGGTTTATAATTAACGAAATAGTGGGATGAGTGTCAATATTAGTATCTCTGTTATATGATATCAATGTAGATAAAAGGGTACTTGGAATACCCTTGCTGATAGAGACCCTCTTGAGATTCATTATTGTCGTAGTGTGGGAAATCATTTGATATTCTGTCAGTAACTTCCATTATCTTCTTGTGGAAGAGGATCCATACCAGCTCCACCATCTGGGAAATGATATTTTAATTCATTTTAGGATATGAGTTAGTATAAAAACCCTAGTATTTGTTGAGGAGGATGATTATGTTGTGATATCTAGACATCTTTATTATTAGTGATGGAGATCAGAACTACACAATATAGTCCAACAATGGTATAAGGTTTTGGATCTTTCCAGTTTCCAAATTTATTACTGACACTTGAGGATTAGTGTGTTGGACCATCTTCAGTATTAGGTAATATTATACTAGCCACCACATTGGATTCTTATTTAATATATATATATATATATATATGTGTGTGTGTGTGTGTGTGTGTTTACACTGTTTTAACATATTATCATCCATGAACTGTCTCGAGATTGAAGTGAAAAAACTTTTTTTGGGGTGATGTCCCAAGACATCACAATTAGAGTGCAATCCACACGAATATTTCAATGTTATGAATTCCCCATTGAGGTATCCATTTATCTCTTTCAATATACCTTATTTTAATAAATATGAAAGGGTTTGATTTAATTCTTGGATAGGATTGGTCAAATTCATATTATGAATATATGAAGTACTTTAACTTTTGGGTATAGTTTATATAACCAGATGGAAGGAGTTATCTCTACAAGGGTGGGTGGGATGTCTTGGAATGTAGATCTAGATCAATGCATCTTGGTTTAGGTGGAGGGACGACACTTATTTATTGTATTATCATTGAGGATCATGAAATACATCTCAAAATATATCCTCATATATAAGATCATTTTAATGATGTCCTTTCCAAAAATAAATATTGAATACCTTCTGAGAGAGAGGGGAGTTTTTTGTGAATATTATTGTAATATCATCACCAGTGTCTATTCCTCTATATATTCTTGAAACTGATAAGCTACATGAGATCAACATATAGTTGTATGATGTAGATTATAATTTCATTATCTATCCTGATACTTATTTTTGGTCTTCACTAATATTTTTAATTATGATGATTTATGTTTCACCTTGTCAAGGAATTTATTATTAGTTATTGTTCATGAAAATTTACAAGACACAATATCTATTACCTTATATAGATGATGTCATTGGATATTTCCTAGGATAAAGGGTATTATCTAATATCAACGTTAAAATTTATTTTACATCAAGTGAATGTATGGACCTCATTCATACCTCTTATATATATTTTATTTAGGTGTGGTCCATATGAGTATATAGCTTTTTTTTGGTCTTACGAATGAAAATTATATTTTTATGGATTAAATCGATAAAATTTTCAACCCAACCTAGATTCTATTTTCATGGTCTTTGTTGATGAAATATTTGTGTATTCTTATACTCGTAGTGGGAATTATTGGAATCATGATATTATTTTGAAAACATTTATGGAATCACCATTATTTCAATATTTTTAAATGAAACATTGATTTTGAAAATTTTATCTTATTTGATCATATTATCATTGAATTATGTGTATAAGTTGACCTAGAGATGGTGAGTGTTGTGATTTTATGGGAGAAGAATAATAATGTGTATGACATATATAGTTTCTTAAAGTATGATAGATATTACAGATGATTCAATAAGGACATATCAAACGTTGATTCACCTCTACTAATTATTAAAATGAATATTTTAAATTTCTTATGGTAAAAATCATGCACAAACCCCATTCATGAGCTTTAAGGATGTCTTGTATGGGAACCAATTGAGATTATTACAAACCATAGAAGAGGGAATAAAACATTCTATAAGGCATCAGGGGTGAATCTATGTTCATTTTTTGATGGAATAGGATAGAGTCATTGCATGCGTATCTCGTATGATGATGCCTTGTGAGAGAAATTACATAATACATAGACATGAGGTAGCAGTAGTTGCCAATGTCATACATTGATAGAGACCTTATCTGATGGGTGAGTGTTTTGTGGTGTGTGTGGAACAAAAAATACTATAATATATATTTAACTCGAATGAATTGATTCTCAGATATGTGATATGGGTTTAATACCTTATGTTTTCTACATTTAACATTCTGATACACCAAGAATGTGGAATGTGTTAACGAATATGCATATTACAAACAATTGGATGCATTTCATATATAATTATAGTGATGAATAGAAATTGATGGCCCTCTTTTCTATGAAAAATCATCAGTTTCACAAGAGTCGAGGAGAAAAATGCATTATAACCTTGAAAACTAAATATTCACTTTACGAGATGGTAAAGAGCATGCAGTTTTCAAATCCTGAAGGCATGGTTATCTAGGAGGGTATATCAAGACAGGAGCTGCCTTTTTATTAGTTAGTTGCTAGAGATGAAATTATATATATATATGGTCATTTTAAGATCATAATGATATGATAGATGAAACGATGAATGATTTCTACTCATCATAGTGGTTATTTTTCCCATGCATCTCCATGATGATTCATGATATGGGACACCATTATTAGGTTCCTAGGATGATGAATTGGATAGAATTTTTTATTACATTATGTTTCATCTATCACTGGGTGAAAGTAAAACACCCATTCCCTTATAGTATGTTATTTACAATTATAGGCCTTGAATGTAAATGGGAATATGTTTCAATGTTATTTTCCATTTTCTTAATGTGGCCACCTCGATGTTGTTATGCTAATTGGGTATTCGTGGTTCGGCTGAAAAAATTGTCATACTTCTTTCCTATCTGGGAGACTTTCAAAGTTTTTTAGAGAATATTATGGTATACCCATGATATATTATGGATATATGGTGTACCATATATAATAATTTATGATATGGATTCTAATTTAACATCATGTTTTTAGTATGGTTTACAGAGTGTTATGGATACCATGTTCTTCTCAGAACAACCACTCACCCTCGCACTAATGTCAAATCAGAAAGTATGATACTGGTGTTAGATGAAATGATTTAGGCATGTGTACGTGATTTTGGAATTCCTAATGAGAATCAATTCCCCCTATTTGAGTTCAATAATAATTATATATATTATGAAAAGACCTATATGGATACATTTAAGGACTTGTATGGTAGCCCCTGAAATTAACCCTTATTCATGTTAGATGCTGGAGAGACAGTTATACTAGTTCCTCATCTCATGAAGGTTACTTGAGAGTAGGTTCGGTTGATCAAGAAGTGTTTAAATACTATTCTGTCTATATATAAATCTTATGATGATCATCATCAACAACACCTAGTGTTCTATGTTAGAGATCATCTCATCTTGCAAGTGTGACCCAAACATGGGCATAGATAGATACAGAGGTTAGGTAAGTTGTCATTGGACTTCTTTCAAGGTGTTTCAGATTCTAGATAGAGTTATATCGGTAACCTATTGATTGCAACTACCTTAGAGTTATCACATCATGTATAATGGATTCCTTTTTTCATATCATTATAGTTATCATTCCAACATTTCTGATAGTTTATATCTAAATGATGTACAATTTAATGGTGGTTATTCATTTATGGATAATCGTTTACACACCCTTGATTAGAGCATGCAGGGTCTCTATGTCCAGTCAATCCCTTTATTACATTTTTTATGGAAGTATGAACGTTTATAGTATGATAACTGGGAGTGGGAAGTTGATGTACATTCATAGTACTTGGGATTGTTCCCAGATATTGTTTCACCACCCATAAAGTGTGAATATGGGATGCGTTATTTTAATGGGTGGAATATTGTAAGAACCCATTTTTTATATTAGGTGTGGATCCTTTAAATGACAATCTCATTATTTATTCGGGAAATAATATGGAATATTAATGTGTTCTCTGTTGTGTTTGTGTGTCCAGGCCTTGTTCGAAATTCCGAACCACTAATGATATAGAAAAATAAATTTTCGTATGGTTATTATAAATTGTGTGATCCAATTCGCATCTTTTTCCAATCCATGTGAGGGGTAGACATTTAGATAATTGATGATTCACGATTTGAACAAAAAATTATTCCTTATGTGTACAATCAGGAAAGGGTATTTGTAGTTTCTTGTAATGCAACTTATAAAGGTTGGTACATGGTTTCATAGATTTTGTGGCCTACATGGGTAGTGTCCCCCCATAAGTAGTTGGAGGCACACAGTTGGATCACATTGGCCAACTATGTGGACAAACCATCCAACAAATATTTTCTTGGATAAAAGTTTTATTTTTCTTATAAATTATAATAAAACACCCTCCCACTAGTTTATTATGCAGTAGATAAGTGACATAATATTCCTACCATAAGAATATCTCATTCATTTTCTCATAGATTTGTATCCCATTTCTTCAATGAAAGTCATATTTGATCAACAATAACTATGTTGGATGCACATCGGTAAGTACTCTATTAATGTTGTTCCATTCATCACATTCTTATCCTTGGTGGTGCTATTTTTATGTAGGATAATATACCATACATTCAAGGAATTGACTTATTCATTCATTTTCATATGATACTTGGAAAATAATGTGTTGATATTGTTAGAGTAGAGTGATATAGGTTCTATGTAAGAGTTTTATGACTCATCCCCCTAAGATAATTGTTTTATAAGAATTCATCATATTATGAATGCTGATTTCATCATGTAATATTCCCGAACATAATTTTAAATGCATAAAATCATTATACATGAATTCTAAATCCCATTCTATAAATTATCATCGCATCCTCTAAGGGTACAACATCAACACCATCCACCCCACATATGTTATTTGTTTTATTGATCTATTTTTTTCAGAACAATTTATTCAACCATCCAGGAGAGAATGACAATTTCCTGATAAAGGTATGATTTTTAATTTTAGTGCATTAATTTATAATGAATATTATTGTATTTTTTCATTTGACTCATCTTGGGTACATTTTTAAATAATTTGAATGAATCTTAATTATTAATGGAAAGTTTGTTATATACATCAGATGACCAAATTAATTTAAAATGATTGATAAATTCATGTCAGAACTCTTTTTCCACAATTTATGAGAGAAAGAAATGTTCTTGATAAAAGTATCATTTTTAATTTTAATGAATTAATATTTATTGGCTATTACATAATTGTTTCATTTGGCTCATCTTCGTTACACGTTTAAATAAAATTAATGATTCATAATTTTTAAGGAAGGAATATTATATACATCACATAAACAAGTTAAATTAAAATGAATGATTAATGTTTGAACAACAATTTATCATTCATTTCATTCGGATGGATACTAGTAGAAGATGACAAATCTTGTTCATGGGATACTAGTATAGTTTTTGGTTTAATTTCTTTTATATTGTATACCATGTATTTCCTACTATCGGAAATATTTTTTTTTTCAATTTATAGACACATGACATTACATTATCATCAGTATGTCTACGATTCTGTTTCAATGTTTTTTTATCATTTACTGTATGGATTTTTTTCCTTATCATCTGAATCCAATTTTTAATTCAATATATTTATTATCCTATTTTCACTCTTATGTTATTATATATATATAGTGTGATACACTATAGTAATGAAGGAATAGTCTCTCCATGGACACATTCTTGGTCATCTATACTATTTAGATGCCTCTGGTATATAGAAAGGGGAACTTGAGGCTATGTAGCCAACCAAGTTTATGATCCTTTGAGTTGCACCTGTGTTCAGAAAATCACATTTTCCAATAAACTATTTGGTGAGAAACGTATTAGAATTTCCTTTATGATATTTTTCATTCTTTATTTTTAATATCATGAATGTTTTATTTTTTCATATTATCATTTGAAAGGAGAATCAGATCAATTGATGTATCTTATTATGAATAAAAAAATGAGAATAAATTGACTTCATAGAGTGGGATGAATTTACTAGTTTACTTTACAAAAAGTAATTTCCTTGTATTATACATAAAAAAGGTGATAGAAATATTAAATTATATGTAGAAGGATGAAAACTCTCTTGTTACCTTGGAGAATTATTTTACAATAATTTCAAGTTACTCTTGTAGAATTATCACCAAAACTAAGTGAATGGTTGATCAATTCATCAATGGAATAAAACTATCTATTAAAGACTATTATACGTAAGGTAAACATAATGCTATGAATAATTAATTCATTTTTCTCTCAATGTATAAATTAAATCTAGAAAGCCTCTTGGGTTTGTCAATGAGAAAAAGTAGACGGGGTCTCATGGATGCTCCAATGATATTCCAAACTAAGGGATGAAAATGATTCATCCTCATTCATTCCATATTTATTACTTTGAGAACATAAGTGATTTGAAAAGATGTACAAGAAGATGTATCAAGTGTATGCATCCTAAACATCAAGAAAAATAATTTCAATATGCTGTGAATGGGAATAAAAATGAAATTAATTGATAGAACGCTCAACAGAATCCCCCACCACACTTCAATGCTTCAAAAACAAGGATTATGGGAATTGTGCTAACACATTCTCAAATATGATAGTTAATGATGATGATCCATGTGAATAACTTGTTATGCTAAAAGATAATGGTAAATCCAATAAGATCACTACATCATACTAGGGGAGTGAAAATAATGTGGTTAAAGTTGCAGTTATTATCCACTCAATAATTGTTAGTGTCATCGATTACTCAAAATATTTCCACTCATTTATATCGAAAGAATCTATTAGGTTATAATAATTCATACCCATTGATTATATAATGAAATTGAAATAAAAACCCTAAATGGTATGATAATATATTCTTAGGAATATTATTCTTCTTCTATTACTTTTTTTTGTTAATGTGTTACATGAAATATTTTTTTATTCTCTATATTTTTTAACTTAATTTTATTCTAGGCATAAATTGTATTTATATTCATAAATACCACGTCGATTTCAGTCCAAAGGATATCAGGTTTGATATTATAATCAATATAATGATCGTATATTAGTATGACTATTCATATAAAACATCAATTAAGATCAAATCCATTTTGTGGGCCGTGATTTCTATTAAAATCAGATGTTTTTCTCAAATGGGAGGTGAGAAAACCATCATTGGTTGTATAAATGTTGTGTGTGGTTTTAATTATGTCTTATTAAAAGTGTCTACTGGTGTTCCATTAAATTTTTAAATGGAGTACTCAACATAACTCATACCGACTGCTACACCTATTTTAAATAATTATTATAAAAAAGAACAATCTGAATTCTATTAATTATGTAAGCAACATAAAGAGAATATATACATTTCTTTTAATCATCCATGTGTGTCACCTTGGGGTGAACCTATAATTTCTATTTATAACAATAAAGGATAAATGTGACAGTCCTTTAATTATTGTAAAATTAGTAAGATCCCAATTCCGATAAAATATCCTCTACAACATATTTATGTATTTTTTGATGAACTATTTGGATATTAACACATTTCTGATATTTAATTTTATTAATATCATCAAATAAGGTTCAAGGAGGATATACACAAGAAATAAATTGAAAAAACTATGTACACTATGAATATATAGTGATTCCAATAGTTATTACTAATTCTTCCTCTATCTTATGGGATTTCATGAACAGAGTTTTCAAATATTATGTAGAATATATTTTGATATTATATATAAAAATTATTTTTATATATTCAATGAGAATGGAATAGTATGAAGATCGCATTAGAATTGTTAAAAATAACATATCTTTGAACATTATGAACAAACTATGGAGTGAAGAATTTGGAAATAAATGGTTTAATTTTATGCAATATAATCTCAAGAAATGGTATATTGGTGCCTCCATTCATGACTGATGTTATTGAATCTTTTCCTAGTCCATCCACTATAATGATGATCTGATGTTTTATTGGTTTGGAAAGATATTATAGATAATACGTGGATAAATTATCATTACTATATTGTCCACACATTATGTCAACTTGAATGGGATCCATGTGCATTTAATAAAATGAATGTGTGGAAAATATAATGAAACTAATGATAATGTTACCAATGAACCCTTTATTATACTATCGTGTTAGGGATTATGGTTTCTAATATTTATTAATTAATTGAATAATTTATTTTGAGGAATTATCCAAAAAATTGTAATGGTGAAAGCTTATACATCATGTCAAATGATTGTTCAGGATAAAAATTACCAAACTCATTATTCAGATTTAATGGTGGTAATTTTTTATTAAATATAAGGAGGAATTATAACTACATTGTGTTACACCCATGGAAAATAAAGAATTTGAAATTTTTATATTTATCCCTTTTTGTGAATAAAATGTTAATATTAATTTAAAGGTAATTCTATTCTTGATGGCTTACCCAATACGCAACAACAAGTTCCTTTGAAATCTTACGTTGCACTCTAATAATAAAATAAAATTATTTTAAATGTTATTTAACACGTAGTAGTTTTATTGGTGGGAATGAATAGAAATAACTAATATATTATTATATATGTTTGCTAAATGTTTTTACATTTATCCAATAATGGATAAAGGCTTAAAATACGAAAAAATGCAATTTTAGGCATAAATACTCTAATTTTCACTAAAGGTCCAATTATCAACATCTGATGATGAAACGTCATTAAATATAGTTTTGGTCACTCTTATGAATTCTATTGGACCAAATAAAACTCTTTTTTAGAATCGGGGCATCAAAATTCACTTTCTGTAAATTTTTGGTATTTTTCCGATAAAGATTATTTTTAATGAATAGTGGAAAATGTTGTATTAAAATTCAATACCTCCTTTTAATATAATTTATTTGTATGATTATATTATCTTTTTAATTGGTTTTAAAGTTAAATTAGATTATATTTTTACCATTTAATCCAATAGTGGTCGTTGGAATTAATTTCACCTTGAAATTGGACTTAAACTAGTGTCAATCTTTTGATATATATTGTTTCATAAAAACACGCTATTAGTTTTGACAGCGGGAATTAATAAATAAATTAATTAATGAAACTTATATGTATTGAATTTTTTAAAATATGCATAATTTTTTAATTCGGAATATCAAATATATCTTAGGGTGATGTTTTGATATTTTTCTGAAAAACTTCAATTTTTGATGAATAGTGAAAATACTAAGTGGTACATAAAAAACCGATTTTTTTCATTTAAATGAAATTTTACCACCTTTGTGTTTTGAATTTAAATAATCTGACATACATGGTTGTCATTAAGAAATAAAATGTGGTTCAATGGGATTAAAATAATTTTTCAATGAATAGTAACTTTTATGTTTTTAATCGTGATTAGAGGTAATTAGTGTTATTTAAGGTAAAAATAATGTTTTAATAATATTAAATAAACTTTACACATGTCATAACCTCATTGGATGTGTAATGTCTGACCAAGACAATTCATGGGTCATCTTGGGGACCCCATGGAGCCACTTTGGTTGGAAAATGAAATAAATATCTTTTTATTTAAAGTTAAAATTAAAATGTCACAAACAAGAGTTGTTTTAATAAAACAATATTTACATGGGGTTATAGAAGTCATAATTTTGACTATAAATATTAATTGGTAAGATAAAAAGATTTCCTACATCATAGGAGTTTTTTTATAATTTTTATACATTATCTAAATTAAATTATTTATGACACCATGATGATGCAGCGATTACCTCATTATTTAATGATATAAATAAAATGGAATTATAATGTAAAATCTAAGATCTAAACATGTACAAAACCATTTTTAATGTGTTTATTTAGAACCCTTATCACCTTATACTCGAAACACATTAATGTGGTACCATTAAAATCCGAAACGCATTCTAAAATAAACTAACATTTCCTTACGTTCCAAGAGTGCCCCTCCTCCCCTCTTATAAAAAGACACCACCTCTTCCTCCTTACCCACACCTCTCAAGCCATTGGCTCGGCCAACCCCTGTCCATTTTGTCTCTACACATACATCTCTTACATAATGAAGCCTCACTTTTTGCAGAAGACTTCCCAATGAAGCCTTTGAGCTCAAATCAAAAAGAGTTATCCGATTTAAAGATAGTGTCTTCTATTGTGTTCTTTTGTTTTATTTTGCTTCTCCAACACCCTAAACACTTTTCATTAATTTCTTTTGCAAAAAAACAAGTATCCGCAATATACTAGGATGTTTCTATGAGAAGGAATCGAGATACACTGACACACATCTCCATCTAATGGTTAAAGAACATACTGTTTCTGTGGATGGCGAATTTATGCCACAGGAAACATTGATTGTTCAACACTCATATAACACATTCAAAGGTGGCCATTAAGATGAAAATATATTTATATATGATATATTATATGTTTATTTATTACATAAGCTTATGTATTTTTCATTTGTGGCATACCTTTATGGTTTCCATTTTGGGTAAACACGATAATTTCATTTTAGAAAGTGCGGACTACCGCCCCCTCAAAGTGATTTGATTCATTAATAGCATATTTTGGACATATAAAGGATGGATTTAAAGTTATTATATATGATTTTATACTGGAATTATAATATACCTTTATATTATTATTATTTACTCTCCATTAAAGTATGAGATAGAAATGAATGTAGCGTTCATGCATACGTACGGCTTACCGTCTCCATGAACGGTGCATTTCATTTCATACCTTTAAATGATTATGTAATATTATAAATACATGTATATTCTAGATATATATGATATATATGATATCCAAATCATGAATATAATTCTGGATATAATGAACCTTTGACCACACGAACAACATGTAATTCTAAGATGTCCACTTTCGACTTAGGAACCATATATCGGAAAAAAACATTATTAACTTAAATGATTACATAATGTTTATAACATGTTAATAAGTGATATAAAAGTAATAATGAACTTGAAAAAGGTTCTTAAGCAAGTAGAAATTAACTCAAGTTTATTATTCAGGACGTAAAAGAATGATTGAGTCAATTCGGACCCGAGGTAAGAGATCCAACCTCTCTCATTCTTTTTAAGTACTCTCTTTTATGTCATTTCTTTTAAGCTCATATTTCATATGTTTGGGGATGTTATTTTATATTAATCATTCTGAAGTTTTTATCTCCATATAATGAGAGACCCTATTTGATCTCATCAATACATTTTTGGAAGATTTATGTTGCGCCGTTAGGCTGCCGAGTTTTCGTAAGATATTTTTCATCTCACTTTTATTCTCGTGACATTTATGCTACGTTTGCCACTATTTCCTTTGAGTGGTGTATGTACTTCCCATTATTATAATCATATTGTAGTATAATTTCATATATGGGTATTTAAATCTTCATTATATGACCCTTCTTCTATGGGGTGTACGTTTTGAATGTTACCCAACTCGGTAAGGGGGCCTTTCACCCTCCTCTTTTTAAAAGACGTATTTTGTTATGTCTTTTAATTCAAATATTATTATGATGGGATATGTTCTTCTATATCCTTATTGATGTAAAGTTTATGTACAATTGATGAGATACCATTCATTCTCTCGTCGACTAATTTTCTGAATTTTGAAGTGACGCCGTTAAGCTGTCGAATTTTTACAAGGGAACATCTAAACCCAATTTCAATTTATTTGGGTTCAACTTGTACTTCTTGAACATTTAATCCTATGAATATGTGTGAATGACCTCTGATTCTTTCAAACATAATATCCACTTATATTGGGTGTATTTTTATTTCTTACACATAATTATGTGATAGATTTATCCTTAATTTAAGGATACCATCTTTATAATGGATTTCATCTCAATTTACATTTCCATTAATACTTCATTGTTGTTAGGCAACAATTCACTCTTATATGGTGTGAATACTATCCCTTGACATATTATATCATGAATACCTTTATTCTCATGATATTATAATGGTCAGATTAAATGTTATTCCGCAATTATTTGTATTCAAGAGTCTCTCATTTTGTTAAAAACTCTTTAACAAAAATATCGTTTTAAATGTTTTAAAGATTCATTATTCTAAATCATTATCTTTAATGTCTATGTTTTCAAAATGGTTTTCAATATTTATTTATAAGGACATTGATGTTTTAAAATTATACTTCCATTAAAATCTACAAGGTGGTATGGGACACTTTGATTCAAAAATCTCTTTTAAATGGTTTTTCAAAATGGATTGATTAATTCAATATCTTGGAATTACTTATTGTGATTGAAAATAAAAGTTTGTTATTGAAATGTTTATATTTTCCATATTTTATGTGTAATGATGGTACTTGGACATTTTACGGTTGGTTACGTGACAAACCATATGACTAGTGGTTCCGTGAATACCTGGAAGGGTGGTTACATTAGAACCTCCAACGCATTGGGTATGGAAGTCAGTCGTATGGCTATTCCATTAAGTATGTGTGGAAGTTGACCGTATGGTTATTCCATTTTAGTATGTTAATGTCCCAAGTGACCTTTATAAGTTATGTATTATTTATATGGGTTTTATGGTAATCTTTTGGTTACTAAAGGGTAAGTAATGATCTTTTATTCAGTGAAGATTTTTTTTACTACTTCATACAGGTGAAAAGTATTACTTTGATAATGAATACATGGTTTAATTGTTGTTTTGAAAAAACTAACAGTTTTCATTCTTTGTGTATCCCTTACTGAGCTATCTATGATCACCCCAAGTTTTTTTTTGAAATTTTTTTCACAGGACTTAATGTGTAATAGGGTCACGGATGGGATCAAGGGAAAGTCAGGCTATCTAAAACATGGAACTAGGCATGTTTCTTTTTCAGAGTTTTTATTCTATGGAAACTTAATAGAAGTGTCTACTTTTTAATCTTGTGAGATGTAATAGTTATGTCCTAATTCTCTAAAACTCTAAACCTGAAAAGACCCTCAATGTGAATTATTCATTTAATTCAATATTATTTACGTTTTAATGCTGGGTCCTTATAGTTGGTATCAGAGGTCAGTTTAGATTACTTTAGGTGTTAGGGTATTCTTTAGGCATAAGTGACATTACCATAATGGTTAGGATTTCAGAAAGAGTCATAGTTTTTAGATAAAGTGAATAAGTAAGTATATCTTCCTCATTAGTACATGATATTTTTGTGGATATACTCACACTGACATTTCTGTTTTTAGTGAATGGATGGATCTAGCAGGAACAAAAGTGACAATAGGTTTGAAGGAAATTGTGGTGGTTCTCTGATTAAGAAACTGTATGAAATGGGGGATTCAATGAGGAAACTTGTGGTTGTTCAAAACCAACTGCCAAGGAGTCATGATCAACCACTTGAACCTTGGTATGTTCTGTGATGCATCATGTACAAGATGACCAATCGATGTGGAAGTTAAGGTAATAATTATAAAAGTAACCATTAGGGTTAATATGATTCTTAATTTGAGGTAATTATATGTTATTATATGTTATGATGGAAAATGAAAGGCGTGAGATAAACATGAGGTTAAAATATGTTATTATTATTTTTTAAGATTTTATCTCATTTTGGGGAATGTTTTAAGAATTATATAGTTTTTGAAAAAGGACAACACATAGACCATGTGACAACCCGTCGCGTCAGAAAAAGCAGCGGGAATCGAACCCACAACCAAAGTGCGACTGGTATTTATCACCTTCTAGTGGACTACGCGAAGACCCTGTTTATTTTCACTAATTATTTTTAGTTAGATGATTTTAGGAATCAAGAGTAAGTTTATTTTGGGTTATCTATCGAAATGATTAACCTATCATGGAGGATATGTGATTAGGTTAATTACTTTTCAATATGAGAATTTAAGAGCAAATGGTGTTATTTGGAGATAAAAGTTAATTTGTACCTTGGAAGACTATGTGATTAAATCCTTCAAATATTAGGTGTTCAATCTTAGTTTGGTTTACTTTGAAGAATTTTATGGACAACTGTTTATCAAATGGTCTTCGTTGAACTATGGGTTTTTTTGGACAAATTATGGAGATTAAGAATAGATTTTCTTTTTATAAAGTATTATACATTTGAGGATTATCTGACCTCATTCTAAAAATTTTGGTTTTGGATTTTGTCTAAAGACATGGGAAATAAATAGTTCTCTTTTGTGGATTAGGTGATTCTAAAAAAGTTTATTATAGTACTCTTAATGCAAACAATCTTCCTAAATACTCGTCTTTTGGAGAGAATATGAGTTTGATTAAGGAATCTAGTAAAAATTGAAAGTCTAAGTGAAAAATAAGTATGTTTCATTATGATTTAGTTAAGCTAAAAAATAATTTCCTCAATGAAGAGTATCATAATACAAAAATCTTGTCTTATAACGTTTCCTACTGGGGAATCGAATACCGATTAACCCATCACATGTTTGTGATTTTCTTATGGTTAACTTTCTCCAAGACATGTTTACTATCACTCTCCATCAGAACATGACCCTATGTTTTCTCCTCCATGTCCATGTTTTCCTACATGGAATCCTAGTATGGGTTACCTCGGGTGACCTCTATACTTCTCTTTCTTTCTTTTAAAGTGAATTTACTGACTCTTGTTCCGATGTGGGACATTCAATGATGTTTCAGAGCCCAATTTTAAAATTGCGAGGACGCAATTCCCAAAGAGGGGAAAGGATGTAACATCCAAGGTAAATAAAGAATATGACATTTTTATATTAATCCCTTTATGTGAATAAAATGTTAACATTAATTTAAAGGGAATGCTATTCTTGATGGCTTACCCAATACACAACAATCAGTTCCTTTGAAATCTTACGTTGCACTCTAATAATAACATAAAATTATTTTAAATGTTAGTTAACACACAGCCGTTGAATTGGCGGGAATGAATATAAATAACTAAAATCTGATTATATATTTTTGTTAAATGTTTTTACATTTATCCAATTAAGTAAAAAGGCATAAAATACTAAAAGAATTCAATTTTAGGCATATATACTCTAATTTTCACTAAGGGTCCACATATCAACTTTTGATGGAGAACCGTCATTAAATATAATTTGGTCACTATTATACATTACATTGGACCAAATAAAACTCTTCAATAGAATTGGGACATCAAAATTTACTTTGTGTAAATTTTTGGTATTTTTCCGATAAAGATCATTTTTAATGAATAGTGGAAAATGTTGTATTTAAATTCAAAACCACTTTTTAATCTAAATTATTTATATGATTATATTATCTTTTGAATTGAGTTTAAAGTAAAATTAGATTATATTTTTACCATTTAATCAAATAGTGGTCGTTGGAATTAATTTCACATTGAAATAGGACGAAAACTAGTGTTAATCTTTTGATATATATTGTTTCATAAAAACCCGCTATTTGTTTTGACAGCAGGAATTAATTATTAAATTAATTAATGCAACTTATATGTTTTGAATTTTTTAAAATAGACATCATATTTGAATTCGGAATATCAAATATATCTTAGGGTGAAGTTATGGTATTTTTCTGCAAAACATCAATTTCTGATGAATAGTGAAACTACTAAGTGGTACTTAAAAAGCTGATTTTTTTCATTTAAATGAAAATTTACCACCTTTGTGTTTTGAATTTCAAAAATCCGACATACATGGTTGTCATAAAAAAGTAAAATGTGGTTCAATGGGATTAAAATAATTTTTTGGTGAATAGTAACTTTTAAGTTTTTAATCGCGATTAGAGGTAATTAGTATAATTTAAGGTAAAAATAATGTTTTAATAATATGAAATGCACTTGACACATGTCATACCCTCATTTTATCTTCCATGGCCGACCATGACAATCCATGGGTCAACTTGGGGACCCCATGGATGTAGAGACTCGAAGCTAGACGTATATGGACATTACATTACTTTTAAGGAATACTTAGTACATAACAAAAACACACACACAAGGATTGTAATAGTTTAGTGTCTTTGGAAACTCCGATTATAATCTTCTAATCCTGGTGAAAGATCGTTAACATCTCCCATAAAGATCTTCCCTTTTTTTATACCTAAAACATTTCTTTATATCCTGGGGAAAAGTAAACATAAAAGGGTGAGCTCAAATGCTCAGTAAGGGTAAACAAATGAAATATCAATCACATTATATTTATAAGAACATAACATTTTGGAAATTTTAACATGCAAAAGAGAGCATAATTTCATAACATGGGATAAATCATAGTAGTGAAATGAAATCCCAATAATTATAACATAAAACATGAAACATTGTGGCATAGACACATAATCATAGAGAATCATTTCTTGTTAGTCAAGACTCATTGCCAAGACTATCTTAGTGGACAAAGTCCCTTTCTGAACCGAGTCACCCTCGTTTCAGTCCTATTTCACTGAACTGGTATAACCTACCATTCCAGCCATGTCTATCTCATGAGATATAAAATCTTTACCCAATGCATTGGAGGGAGATATAGGGTCCACCCATCTCATAATCATACCATTCATATGTGTGCCACATAATCATAAATCATACATCATAGCATAACCCATGAAATAAAATGGGATTCTTAAACATCAGGCCATCATAACATAATCCATAAACAATTGATATCATTTCATCATAAGAAAATTCAATCCATTTAAATCATAGAGAAATTTTACTTGAAACATACACATATGAAATAATGTCATCTTAGATGTAAAATAGTTTTGACAAAACACTTGAAATGAATTCTTGAGGAAAATATCCTTTCTTCTTTAAAATCATGTTCTTTTCACAAAATTCCATGCAATTTTAAAAGATAAGGGTTTTATTGAAAATAATCGTGCAATATTGTAGAGGAAGCCTCTTGAAAATGAGGCGTTATGAAACCGTAAAAATCCGTTCATGCTGTATAAGATAAAAATAACATTTTCCTCGTACTTTTGTCGGAAAAGTTAAAAAGTACCTTTTATGGTAACCAAGCGAAATATTCCATTCATACAATGTGGTAAAAAATAAATAAAGGGTAAAAATGACTTTAAACATCCATGGGAGAATGGTAAACATTTTATGAAATCATTTTTAGGAATCATGGTCATGGATGATAAACGTAACCCCAGCAAATACTTACGTATAAGCAATCTCGGATAAAAATGAGATTGAAAATTTATCCCTTACCTTAGGTTCGATTTACTTCGTAAGTGTCCGAACCTCCTGTATAATGATTTAAATAATGTCATTTACTTATTACATAATCATATTCATTATTATGATATCATATATGGTTCACTTATGACTTTATATTACCCGTTCTTTTGTAAATTTAATGTTAAAGAGCATTTTGGGTAAAATTGTTTCATTTATCTTAGGTGTTTGGACTTTTTGTTATTGACATTATTATTACTTATATCATGATTTACTTACTTCCAGAATATAAAATATGATTTATATATCATATATATTCAGTATATATATATATATATATAATAGATAGATAAATGAAATGAAACACACTGTTCATGGAGACGGTAGTCCGTACGTACGCAAGAACGATGTTTTACATTCCTTATTGTCTTGAATGGATGTAAGTAGATGAAATATATATATACATATATCCAGTAGATTTACCATGTCATATATTTCATGATTACTTATTATATATACTTTATAATCATTCATGAATGGTTAAAGTGGAGAATGAATCTCATCGCGTCGTGGAGACGGTAGTCCGTACGTACGCACGAGCGATGATATCATTCTCATGATCATGGGACTGTATTGGAGTTTATGTATAATATTTCAGAATCAATATAACTTTATAATAGTCATATATAGTCATTATGTAGACCATTATACCCATCCAAGTAAGGTGGTGGTGGAAAATAGATTACACCACGGCGTGGAGATTGTATTCCGTACGTACACACGTGCGATGATTTCATTTTCCATAGGATGGATAGATGGTGAAATAGGGTTGTTTCATACTTATAATAACATATCAGTATATGAGTGATACTGATGTTATTACTTCATTATGAAACAACTAAAGAAGAAGAAGTGGAAGAAGAAATAAAGATGAAAGAATCGGTAACAGACATTACCTCTTCTTTGAAGTGCTTCTTTGAGACCTTCTTTTAGGGCACTAAAATTGGTCATTTAGGAAGACCAGAACCTCTAGGATGTTTCTAGGGATGTGGAGAAGAGAATTTGGCAGGGTTTGGCCGAGCTTGAAGGCTCAAAGTTGTGTGAGGAAGAGAGGGAGGAGGTGCCTTTTTATAAGGGAAGAGAGGGGCTTCTTTGGAATAACTAAACATATTATTTTATTATAAAGTCAAGTTCGGTTTTAAATAGCTCCAAATTGATTTATTTCAAGGCTAATGCGGGGATGGGTCGAAATCCTCTAATCAAATAGAATTTAGACAAGTTTAGGTTCCTATTTTAACCTTATCATTTAGATTTAACATTAAGTTAAATAATTTTACTTTTACCGTGTCTTCTTGTGTTCTTACACTATAAGGTTAATAAACGTACTATAAGATGCCAAAATAACCCCAAATTGTTTAATATTAATATATATAACCTTATCTAAGTCAGTTTGCCGAACCTTAGATTTTTATAATTACATAACAATTAATAATATAATATTTGTTTTAAAAACTATTTTATGTCAATTTTGACACTATTTAGTAATTGATTTTTGTGAAAATCCTAACAGAATGATAAGTTCTAAAAATGTAAATTAAATAAATAATAACATGTCATATTAACTTATAAAATTAGTGGAATTAATAAAAAGTCTCAAATTATATTTATTTTAGTATTTATAACATCAATTATGTCAATGTTTCATTAATAAGATAATTACTACATCATCGTTGTGTCATAAAAAATTAAATCATTTAATGTCTAAAAATTAAAAATAAAATATGATTATGTAGGAAATCTTTTTATCTTTCTAATGAATATTTATAGTCGAATTTATCTTATGTATATCCCTATATTAAAAATGTTTTATTAAATAAACTTTGATTTTAACTCTTTTAACTCTTCTTTGAATTAAATAATAATAAATGTCCTAATCTAATCCATGTGGGCATAAATAGTCATATTTTATTCCTAAGCTTTATTTGGTAAAATTACATTTATCCAATAGAATTTGGACATGTGTTAGGGTAATAATAATATCATTTTTACCCTTAATAACCCTATTTACTTTTAAACGTGGTAAATAAAAGTAAAAAGTTACTATTCACCAAAAATTATTTTCACCTCATTGAACCACATTTTACATACTGACATCAACCGTGTCTCTCGGATTTTTGAAATTCCACTCACAGAAGCGGTAAAATTAAGTTTTATGAACAATTCAGTTTTTTTAACTACCACTTAGTGGTTTCACTATTCAACAAAAATTGAAAGTTATCAGAAAAATTCCAAAAATTAGGCCTAAGCTATATTTGATATTATGAACTCAAAAATCATTTATATTTTACCAAATTCAAAACATATCAGTTGCATTAAATAATTTAAAAATTAATTCCCGTCGTCAAAACAAAAGGCGTGTTTTTAAGAGATAATAACTATCAAAAGATTGACACTTGTTTATAACTGGTTTAAATGTGAAATTACATCCAATGACCAACATTGTATTAAATTGTAAAAATATATTCTAAATATACTTTAAAACCACTCAAATTAATAATTTATCACTATTAATTATTTCGATAGAAAAAGTTGTTTTTAATTAAAATTTAGTAATTTTCACTATTCATCAAAATATGAAAGTTATCAGAAAATCACCAAAATTTCACCCTAAGATAATTTCGATATTCCGAATCCATAAATGAAGTCCATTTTGAAAAATAAAATTTACAAAATTTAAAAAAGTTGTTATTACAATTCATAACAACTAGTTTTAATAATATCTCAATAGCATATCGTTGTTTAGCGAAACATGGTGTTGCGTACAACACACACTATCGTGGAAGGTCGCGATTGCGTGTAATTCAAGCCAGGTCAGAGATGTGTGTTGTGAAAGATCCTTTTGGTGTAGCGTATAACACAAGACATTAATGAAATTAAAAACAATATTTTTCATAAAATCTCGGGGTGTTACATTCTACCCCCCTTAAAATGAATTTCGCCCTCGAAATTCGTTGGGGTTATAAATGGTTTACTATCCGAAAGTTTATTTAATCGAAACCCACATCATAAAATGGAATACCAAAACCAATAATTAAAAACAAAAGTATGAAACGTAACAGTTACCCAAATAAACTAATCACTAGGTTTCCACATAGGTGAAAATATGGATATGGAAGAGAAATCTAACCATCATGTTCTGATGGAGAGTGGTAGAGAACATGTCTATGGAAAATCTAGCAATCACAAATCCATAAATTTGTGACAATCTAAGGTACCATCTGATTAATCAGATTTAAGAGCACTAGGACAACATTTTTGGTTTTCAAGATCGTTTCCCTAAAGTTGAAGAATTTGATTTAGAATAAATACTTACTTTATTTTGGTACAATCTCACTGTTGTTCGTGCCTTGAACAATTTCCACTTCATATCTTAAATAAATGAAGTTGAATTTGTTATTCGTGAAGTGTTAGTATGAAAGGTCATTCCATCTCTCTCAAACAAAAGGTTAGCAAAAGTTATTAAATATACATAAGTCATTATTTAGTGAGATTAATCATATATGGTTCCTAAAATGGACTTATACTTCATATATCATACCGCTTAATAAAATAAAACTAGTTTCTACTAAACAGGGAATTCCTGTAGGCCAGTGGTAGGTGATAAAGGCCAGTCACAATTCGGTTGTGGGTTCGATTCGCATGGCCTTGTCCGACGCGATGGGCTGTCGCCCGTCCTACAGGCTGTCCTTTTTCTAAAACTATATTACTATAACAACCCATCAATAATATCGAAAAACTTCTATCCTTAAACAATACTATCTTATATCCAACATAATCCATTCCAATCTTTAGACTTATCCATAATACTGCAGTCCACTCTCATAATATAGTGAAAACAATTACCAGAGATTTAATACCATCGTTGATCCCCATATATCATATGATATGTCTTGTTGGTCACATTCCAATCATGTGAATACCTTAATCATGTACTCTCTTGAAAAATGAATACCAATTAAACCTTAGTGAAAACAGGAATGCTGTCAAAAGTTAACTCTTTCCACATACCAAAATCCAAAAATTCTATATACTCAAACCATGATATCACTTAGTCCTGATATCAATCATGAGCTCATGAATACTGTCAAACATTTCATTTTCTCTTTATCACTTCATTATGCGCATATCATCCACTTTCCAAAAAATATCTGAATTACCTTTCATTATTACTCATTCCCTTCATCATAAACATTCAAAACTTAAGGAAAGACAACAGTGTAACAATCCTTAAATGTATTTTTATTCTATAGTACAACATTACACTTGATAAACATGTAATCATTCCACTACCTTCTTAAACCATTGACAGTGCTTCAAAAATTCATTCATCTCACATATCATTTGTAGTCTCTTCATCATCATTAACAAAAATACTACCCATACGACCATACCGATTCTCTTCATGAGACATTCCCTTAGGGCATTGGTTTGCATAATGCTCGTACCTTCCGCATTTAAAATATTTAACCATTGTTGATGTCGTAGCAATACCATTATCCTCATCCATGGTGTTAACTAAAATTTTTCCATTGCACTTAATGGCTTGGTTTCCTTCTTTTCCACACCCAAAGCATCTTCCAGTTCCGTTGAAACATTCTCCTTGATGCCTCTTCCCACATTATTTACATAGGGTAAATTGAACTTTCTTTCCTCTATGATCATCATGAAACTCCATCGTTCTCTTATTAGCCGAGTCAGGAAACTTACCAAATTTTACTTTATTGATCATATTATGAGATTGCTGATTTTGCATAATAATGATGTTTGGACTTCCAAATCCCATTTCATTTTATTGATTATGAAGAATATCATCCCATTGTCCATCATATCCTCCATTATCTTGAATCATCTTGTTTCCAGCCATTTTCTAAAACCCAAAAAGAATAGTGTGAGATGCAAAAATCATAATAAAGGGGGAGTAACATCAATATCTAACATCTTAGGTTAAATTCTATGATTGTTACCATAGTGCTAGGACTATATCCTATATGCATACCTATCCATAGGGACATCCCTAGACATACCTTAGAAATATCTCTCTTGATCTCACTAACGTTTTCGCGTCCCAGTTTCCAAAGGTTGACTAAACCTTTCCTTTGATACCAACTGTAGAGACCCGAAGCTAGACGTACATGGACATTACATTACTTTTGAGTAATACTTAGTACATAACAAAAACACACACACAAGGATCATAATAGTTTAGTGTCTTTGGAAACTCGGAGTATAATCTTCTAATCCTGGTGAAAGATATTCAACATCTCCCATAATGATCTTCCCTTTTTTATACCTAAAACCTTTCTTTATATCCTAGGGAAATGTAAACATAAAAGGGTGAGCTCAAATGCTCAGTAAGGGTAAACAAAAGAAATATCAATCACATCATATTCATAAGAACATAACATTTTGGAAATCTTAACCTGCAAAAGAGAGCATAATTTCATAACATGGGATAAATCATAGTAGTGAAATGAAATCCCAATAATCATAACTTAATACATGAAACATTGTGTCATACACAAATAATCATAGAGAATCATTTCTTGTTAGTCAAGACTCATTGCCAAGACTATCTTATTGGACAAAGTCCCTTTCTGAACCGAGTCACCCTCGTTTTAGTCCTGCTTCACTGAACCGGTATAACCTACCATTCCAGCCATGTCTATCTCATGTGATATAAAATCTTTACCCAATGCATTGGAGGGAGATATAGGTCCCACCCATATCATAATGATACCATTCATATGTGTGCCACAAAATCATAAATCATACATCATAGCATAACCCATGAAATAAAGTGGGATTCTTAAACAACATGCCATCATAACATAGTCCATAAACAATTGATATCATTTCATCATAAGAAAATTCAATCCATTTAAATCATAGAGAAATTTTACTTGAAACATACACATATGAAATAATTTCATCTTAGATGTAAAATAGTTTTGACAAAACACTTGAAATGAATTCTTGAGGAAAATATCCTTTCTTCTTTAAAATCATGTTCTTTTCACAAAATTCCATGCAATTTTAAAAGATAAGGGTTTTATTGAAAATAATCATGCAATCTTGTAGAGGAAGATTCTTGAAAATGAGGCGTTATAAAACCGTAAAAATCCGCTCACGCCGTATAAGTTAAAAATAACATTCTCCTCGTACTTTTGTCGGAAAAGTCAAAAAGTACCTTATATGGTAACCAAACGAAAGATTCCATTCATACAATGTGGTAAAAAGTAAATAAAGGGTAAAAATGACTTTAATCATCCATGGAATAATGGTAAACATTTTATGAAATCGTTTTTAGGAATCATGGTCATGGATGATAAACGTAACCCCAGTAAATACTTATGTATAAGCAATCTCGGATAAAAATGAGAATGAAAATTTATCCCTTACCTTAGGTCCGATTTGCTTCGTAAGAGTCCGAACCTCCTATATAATGATTAAAATAATGTCATTTAATTATTACAGAATCATATTCATTGTTATGATATCATATATGGTTCACTCATGACTTTATATTACCTGTTCTTTTGTAAATTCCATGTTAAAGAGCGTTTTGGGTAAAATTGTTTCATTTATCGTAGGTGTTTGGACTTGTTGTTCTTGACATTATTATTACTTATATCATGATTTACTTACTTCCAGAATATAAAATATGATTTATATATCATATACATTCAGTATATATATATATAATAGATAGATAAATGAAATGAAACACACCGTTCATGGAGACAGTAGTCCGTACGTACGCATGAACGCTGTTTTCCTTTCCTTATTGTCTTGAATGGAAGTAAGTAGATGAAAAATATATATATATATATATATATATCCAGTAGATTTACCATGTCATATATTTCATGATTACTTATTATATATACTTTATAATCATTCATGAATGGTTAAAGTGGAGAATGAATCTCATCGCGTCGTGGAGACGGTAGTCCGTACGTACGCACGAGCGATGATATCGTTCTCATGATCATGGGACTGTATTAGAGTGTATGTATAATATTTCAGAATCAATATCACTTTATAAAAGTCATATATAGTCATTATTTACACCATTATACCCATCCATGTAAGGTGGTGGTGGAAAATAGATTACACCACGTCGTGGAGACGGTATTCCGTATGTACACACGCGCGGTGATTTCTTTTTTCTTAGGATGGATAGATTGTGAAATAGGGTTGTTTCATACTTATAATATCATATCATTTGTATGAGTGATACTGATGTTATTACTTCATAATGAAACAACTAAAGAATAAGAAGTGGAAGAAGAAATAAAGATGAAAGAATCGGTAACGGACATTACCTCTTCTTTGAAGTGCTTCTTTGAGACCTTCTTTTAGGGCACTAAAATTGGTCTTTGAGGAATACCAAAACCTCTAGGATGTTTCTAGGGAAGTTTAGAAGAGAATTTGTCAGGGGTTGGCCGAGCTTGAAGGCTCAATGTTGTGTGAGGAAGAGAGGGAGGAGGTGCCCTTTTATAAGGGAGGAGAGGGGCTCCTTTGGAATAACTAAAAATATTATATTATTAGAAAGTCAAGTTCGGTTATAAATAGTTCCAAATTTATTTATTTCGAGGCTAAGGTGGGGATGGGTCGAAATCCTCTCATCCAATAGAATTTAGACAAGTTTAGGTTCCTATTTTTACCTTATCATTTAGATTTAACATTAAGTTAAATAATTTTAATTTTACCGTGTCTTCTTGTGTTCTTACACTATAAGGTTAATAAACATACTATAAGAATCCAAACAAACCCCAAATTGTTTATTATTAATATATATAACCTTATCTAAGTCATTTTGCCGAACCTTAGATTTTTAGGAATAACATAACAATTAATAATATAATATTTGTTTTAAAAACTATTTTATGTCAATTGTGACACTATTTAGTAATTGATTTTTTGTGAAAATCCTAACAGAATGATAAGTTAGAAAAAAGTTACTTAAATCAATAATAACATGTCATATTAACCTATAAAATTATTGGAATTCATAAAAAGTCTCAAATTATATTTATTTGAGTATTTATAACATCAATTATGTCAATATTTCATTAATAAGATAATTACTGCATCATCGTTGTGTCATAAATAAATTAAATTATTTAATGTCTAAAAATTACAAATAAAATACCATTATGTAGGAAATCTTTTTAGCTTTATAATTTATATTTATAGTCGAATTTATCTTATGTATTACCCTATATTAAAAATGTTTTATTAAATAAAATTTTATTTTAACTCTTTTAACTCTTCTTTGAATTAAATAATAATAAATGTCATAATCTAATCCAAGTGGGCCTAAATGGTCATATTTTATTCCTAAGATTGTTTTTTGTCGAATTAAACATATCCAATTGAATTTGGACATGTGTTAGGGTAATAATAATATCATTTTTACCCTTAATTACCCTATTTACTTTTAATCGTGGTAAATAAAAGTAAAAAATTACTATTCACCAAAAAATATTTTTATCTCCTTGAACAAAATTTTACATACTGAAATCAACCGTGTCTCTCGGATTTTTGAAATTTCACTCACAGAAGCGGTAAAATTAAGATTTATGAACAATTCAGTTTTTTTAACTACCACATAGTGGTTTCACTATTCATCAAAAATTGAATGTTTTCAAAAAAATATCAAAAATTAGGCCTAAGCTATATTTGATATTATGAACTCAAAAATTATTTCTATTTTACCAAATTCGAAACATATCAGTTGAATTAATTAATTTACAAATTTATTCCAGTCGTCAAATCAAAAGGCGTGTTTTTAAGAGATAATAACTATCAAAAGATTGACAGTTGTTTATAACTGGTTTAAATGTGAAATTACATCCAATGACCAAAATTGTATTAAATTGTAAAAATATATTCTAAATATACTTTAAAACCACTCAAATTAATAAGTTATTACTATTAATTATTTCGATTGAAAACGTTGTTTTTAATTAAAATTTAGTAATTTTCACTATTCATCAAAATATGAAAGTTATCCGAAAATCACCAAATTTTCACCCTAAGCTAATTTCGATATTCCAAATCCATAAATGAAGTCCATTTTGAAAAATAAAATTTAAAAAATTTAAAAAAGTGGTTATTACTATTCATAACGGCTAGTTTTAATAATATCTTAATAGCATATGGTTGTTTAGCGAAACTTGGTGTTGCGTACAACACAAAATATCGTGGAAGGTCGCAATTGCGTGCAATTCAAGCCAGGTCAGAGATGTGTGTTGTGAATGCTCCTTTTGGTGTAGCGTATAACACAAGATATTAATGAAATTAAAAAGAATATTTTTCATAAAATCCCGGGGTGTTACAATGGAGCCACTTTGTTTGGAAAATGACATAAATACCTTTTTATTTAAAGTTAAAATTAAAATGTCACAAACAGGAGTTGTTTTACTAAAACAATTTTTACATGGGGTTATACAAGTCATATTTTTGACTATAAATATTCATTGGATATATAAAAAGATTTCCTACATCATAGTAGTTTTTTTATAATTTTTAGACATTAACTAAATTAAATTATTTATGACACCATGATGATGCATCGATTACCTCATTATTTAATGATTTAAATAAAATTTAATGATAATGTAAAATATAAGACCTATACATTTCCAAAACCTATTGGATGAGTTCTTTTAGAACCCTTATCACCTTATCCTAGAAACACATCAATGTGGGACCATTAAAATCCGAAACTCAGTCTAAAATAAAGTAACATTTCCTTACTTTCCAAAAGTGCCCCTCCTCTCCTCCTAAAAAAAGCCCCCACCTCTACCTCCTTACCCACACCTCTCAAGCCTTTGTCTCGGCCAAACCCTACCAATTTGGTCTCTCAACAGCCCTCTCTTACTCCTAGAATCCTTACTTTGGGCAGAAGTCTTCCCAAGGAATCCTTTGAGCTCAAATCAAAAAGAGTTAACCGATTTAAAGGTAGTGTCTTCTCTTGTGTTCTTTTGTTTCATTTTTCTTCTCCGACACCCTAAAATCTTTTCATTAATTTATTTTGAAACAAAAACAGTATCCCAAATATACTAGGATGTTTCTATATGAAGGAATCGAGCTACACTGACACACACCTTCATCTAAAGGTTAAAGAACATACTGTTTCTGTGGATGGTGAATTTATGTCTCACGAAATGATGATTGTTCAACACGCATATAACACCTTAAAATGAGGCCATTAAGATGAAAATATATTTATATATGATATATAAAATGTTTATGTTTTACTTAAGATTCTGTATTTTTCATTTGTGTCATAACTTTATGGTTTCGATTGTGGGTAAACACGATAATTTCATTTTAGGAAGTGCGCACTACCGCCCCCTCAAAGTGATTTTATTCGTTAATGCCATACGTGGGACGTATAAAGGATGGATTTAAAGTTATTATAAATTATTTTATACTGGAATTATAATAATCCTTTATATCATTATTATTTTCATTCCATTAAATTATGAGATAGAAATGAAAGTAGCGTTCATGCGTACGTACGGCTTACCGTCTCCATGAACGGTGCATTTCATTGCTTACCTCTAAATGATTATGTAATATTATAAATACATGTATATTCTGGATATATATGATATATATGATATCCAAATCATTAATATCATTCTGGATATAATTAACCTTTGACCACACGAACAACATCTAATTGTAAGAAGTCCACTTTCGACTTAGGAACCATGTATCGACAAAACAAACATTATTAACTTAAATGATTACATAATGTATATAACATGGTAATAAGTGATATAAAAGTAATAATGAACTTGAAAAGAGTTCTTAAGAAAGTATAAATTAACTCAAGTTTATTATTCAGGATGTTAAAGAAAGATCGAGTCAAGTCGGACCCGAGGTAAGGGATCCAACCTCTCTCTTTCTTTTTAAGTACTCTCCTTTATGCCATTTCATTTATGCTCGTATTTCAAATGTTTGGGGATGTTATTTTATATTCCTCATTCTGTAGTTATTATGTTCATATAATTATATTCCCTATTTGATCTCATCAATCCATTTTTGGAAGATTTAAGTGGCGCTGTTAGGCTGCCGAGTTTTCATAAGGGATTTTTCATCTCACTTTTATTATCGTGACATTTATGCTACGTTTTCCACTATTTCCTTTGAGTGGTGTATGTAATGACAATTATTATAAACTTTGTTTAGTATAATTTCATTTATGGGTATTGACATCTTCATTTTATGACCCTTACTTCATAGGGTGTATGTTTCGAATGATACCCAACTCGGTAAAGGGACCTTTCACCCTCCCCTTTTTAAAAGACTTCATTTGTAATGCCTTTTAATTTACATATAATTATGTTGGGATATGTTCTTATATATCCTTATTGATGTAATGTTTATGTCCAAGTCATGAGATACCATTCATTCTCTCATCGACTAATTTTCTGAATTTTGATGTGACACCGTTAGGCTGTCAACTTTTTACAAGGGAACATCTTAACCCAATTTAGATTTCTTTGGGTTCAACTTGTACATCATGAACATGTAATCCTATGAATATGTGTGAATTACCTGTGATTTTTTCACACTTAATATCCATTTATATTGGGTGTATTTGTATTTCCCACACATAATTATGTGATAGACTTATCCTTAATTTAAGGATACCATCTTTATAATTGATTTCATCTCAATTTACATTTCCATTGAGAATTCATTGTTTTTATGCACCAATTCACTCTTATATGGTGTGTATAATCTCCTATAACATATTATATCATGAATCCCTTTATTCGTATGATATTATAATGCTCGGATTAAATGTTATTCCACAATTATTTGTATTCAAGAGTCTCTCATTTTGTTAAAAACTCTTTATCAAAAATATCATTTTAAATGTTTTAAAGATTCATTATTCTAAATCTTTATCTTTAATATCCATGATTTAAAAATGGTTTTCAGTATTTATTTATATAGACATTATGGTTTTAATAATATAATTCCATTAAAAGCTACAATGTGGTATGGGATACTTTGATTCAAAAATCTCTTTTAAATGGTTTTTGAAAATGGATTGATTAATTCAATATCATGGAATTACTTATTGTAATTTAAAATGAAATGTTGTTATTCAATTGTATATATTTTCAATATTTTATGTGTAATGATAGTACATGGACATTTTACGGGTGGTTCCGTGAATGCCAGGATGAGTGGTTACGTTATAACCTCCAATGCATTGGGTATGGAAGTCAGTCGTATGGCTATTCCATTAAGTATGTGTGGATGTCGACCGTATGGTTATTCCATTTATGTATGTTTATTTCCCAAGTTACCTTTATATGTTATGTTTTCTTTATGTGGGTTTTATGGTAATATTTTGGTTACAAAAGGGTAAGTAATGATCTTTTATTTAGTGAAGAGTTTTTTTTACTACTTCATAAAGGTGAAAAGTATTACTTTGATAAGGTATACATGGTTTACTTGTTGTTCTGAAAAAACTAACAGTTTTCATTATTTATGTATCCCTTACTGAGCTATTTATTCTCATGCCAAGTTTTTTTGAAATGTTTTCTACATGACTTAATGTGGAATAGGGTCATGGATGGGATCAAGGGAAAGTCATGCTATCTAAAACATGGAAGTAGACATGTTTCTTTTTAAGAGTTTTTATTCTATGGAAACTTAGTAGAAGTGTCTACTTTGTAATATTTTTAGATGAAATAGTTATGTCCTAATTATCTAAAACTCTAAACCTGAAAATATTCTCAATGTGAATTATTCATTTAATTCAATATTATGTAAGGTTTAAGGCTGGGGCCTTATACAGTGAATGGTGAAATATATAAAAATATCATAAAATTTTAATGTATATATTATCAATAAAATATTTTAATATGTCCTATATAATTTATTAAGATGTGTATGGCGATATAGAAGGATCAATACATCATCACATATGGAAAATGAGTAAGGCCGTTGATTCTTTTAGTTGAAAGGAACTTGTATGAAAATAAATGACGTGGAAGAAAAATATCCAATATTTATGGATTTTAAATGTACATATCAATAAATCAGAATGGAAGGGGAAAAATATTAACTTCATCAAATATGTATTCAAATATCCCAATATGTAAAGATTAATGAGACACAAAATAATGATTTTGAGACATAGAAATATGTCATAAATTTCTATTAGTGTAACCTTTATTATGATCAAATGATTAGGATCATGAATGTTGTATATTTTCTATATATATAACATATTTTATGAATGATATCTTATATTATTCTTGTAGTTCTTCATGATCAATTAATATATGAAGTAAAGAACAATGTATATATATTTGATTGAGTTTTTCTAATTTGAGTACATGAAAATAGATATTGAATGTTTTTATCTCAGTGCTTGGTATGTCTAGAAATTATGAATTATAGAAAAAAACTATAATTGTATTTCACAACCATTACCCATAAAATAATGTAAATTATAAAAAATGGATTGTTTCGTGAGACTTCGGAAAAACAATAATGGTCGCAATCATATGTGGGTTTCAGTTCATCACCTTTCAAAATCATCATGATCCTTCTATATTGGAAAATATATATATATTGAATATATTTCAATGATATTAATTGTGAATGTTTTAAATATTTATTTATAAATACATTCTCTTGTATATAATTAGAATCCATAGTTTTCCTCGATGTTCTGTTGAACTATTGAATATGATTTGGATATAGAGTTGTTATTCAACATTGTATATCATACTAATATGGTTGGATACTCTTATAAATCAATTAAAATCCTAGAGGATATTGAAATTTCTTATTCTATAGGATTCGATGGTGGTTCTGTTAAAAAAATTCATTATTTGAGGTTTTAAATAATAATATCATTCAATAAATAATTGAAATTTCTCATTATGAATCGCTCTATGGAATCAAATATATAACTATACCATTAATTGATGATGATGAAGAAATTAATCTATTTGGACCTTATCTAAATTATTAAATGGTAGAACATGTTATATCTATTTATATACACATAAGGAAATCACAATGTTGAAAAAAAAATTACATGAAATTGCCAATGTCACCAAGAATTTAATGTTATTCAGAAGGTGTTATTCTGAATACTTTTGTGAAAGATGATTACTAGATTTAATAATAAATTAAATTGGATCCCTATGTATATTTTCCATTTTTATATTCTTTACTATGTATGGAAGGTATTGTATCACATTTCACTTATATTGATCCTCTCTAATGATCTCAATGTGTTCCATATATCCTTGTTATAGAAATATGTACCTAATCGACCAAATGTGATGAAATAAATGGTAATGGCCTTATAGAAGGATCTCTATTATGTATAAAAACTACTGTAGATTCTTGATTATTGATAAAAATATCTACAAAACATGACCACTCACCTAGAAAATGTTCTGTGGTTAAACCACAAATTCGAAGAAGCTATATGGGATACTTGGTATATGATGAGGCACAAATATCTTCATTTTATTGAATAACAGTGAGGAAATTTTGAGGTATAAATTCATTTTAAGGGGGATATAATTTAACACCACAAAGATGTTATGAAATATTTTTTAAAAAATTAATTTTATATTCATGATTTCTTGTATTACACACAACAATTTGTTTTAATGAGCATTAATATACAATAAGTATTATTACTTAAACATGATCATTGCAACCAAGATGTTAAAATCAATATATTGGATAGTAATAACCATGTTTTGAAAACATATCCTAATTATATTCGATAAAAATTATAATTAAAATAAGAACTAAAATTTGGGTAAAGTCATTATATACATAAAAAATACACTTCATCTAAAAAATGATTTTAATTTATTTTTTTCAACAAATAATACAATTAATTTTTTTAATTTTTTAAAGTATATTTGGGAAAAAAAATTCATTTTTATAAAAAAAATATGATAATTATCCTAGATTAATGTTTTGGTAATTTGTTGAAAAGATTAATTTACTGATGAAAAATAAAAAATATAAATTTTTATTAAATACTATATTTATTATTAAATAATTTAAAATATCAATTTATTTAAATTTTTCAAATTCAATTAATTTAATTATATTATGATAAATCCAATCTAGTTAATTGGAATCAATTTCAGGTTGACTTTATATATGAAAATATTTTATTGTGGAAATAAGATTTTCTTTTGAAAACAGTTTTTCATTGCATCACATTATTTTATATAAAATTGATTTTATCCACATATATGAATAAAATATGGAAAATTAGAGTCCATTTTTGAATAAATTTAATTTATATTATTTTATAATTTCATATTAATTTTTTTGATAATTAATAATAAAAATTCCATAAAATTAATTATCGTGGTAATGGTTAAAATATGTCTTCCCGAGGTTAAACCAAAATATTAGGGTAATATTGAAAAAAAAAATCTTTATCCTATTGACAAGATATATTTTAACTTTTTATAGTCCTGAATTATAATATATGGTAATTAGAAATTTTTTTCCTGAAATTGTCTATAACAACCCATTATTTAAATACATATGTATAACATCATAAATGGATGAACATTTATTAAAAAAACACTATATGACCATATAGGTTTAGTGTATTTAAATAAGGGAAAATTAAAATAATAGGTTCAGAATTCATGTACGTTTTCTCCCTCTTATACTTTTATTAGTAAAACCGTTTTTAAAATATCTTTCTTGATACCATTCTAAATTAAAATAGGAAAAGAAACAAAAGAACGTGTGAGGTAAGATAATCAATAACAGTAACAAAAGGAAATTTCAATCATATCATTGTCATAACACGTGAGAATATAACATTATAAAATCAAATCATGCATATGAAAGATCATGATATCATGTCCTTTGATAAATCATAAAAGATCATAAAAAAGAAATGACCATATTCGAAAAAGTCATTACATATGAAATGTAATTTTTAGAATACAAATAATAATATAAAATCCTTCTACATTATTTACAAATAATTTAGATGATCATAAGAGTCTAAAAATTATATTATTAAACTTTTTTCACTCTTTATTCCATCACGATAGTGCTGAATTGGTTTTACAACTCATTCCATTCATGTCTAACTGAACCGAGATCATTTTAAATTAGATATATTTATATCTAATGAGATGAAAATATATACAGAATTCATTGGATGGAGGCATAGTTCCCACACATGTCACACTAAAATAATTCTTAACTATTAAAGAAAAACAAAAATCATTCATCATAGATAAACCTTGGAAATAAAATGCTTTTCAAAAACATCACTCCATCATTACCTAAACCATGTAAAACTTATTTATTTTATAAATATATTTACATAATAAATATAATAAATGCATCAAAATAATTAGTGTCTTTTACTAAAAAAATAATCCTTTTATATAAGTTCATGTTGAATGGAAAATAATTTTTATATGACACTTGAAGGTAGTTCTTAAAAAAAATCATAGCTTCTTCCAAAAAAATCATTTCTCAAAATGAAATACAATTTTAAAATAAAATAAGTTATTTGATAATAACCATTAAATATTGTAATATAATGTTTGTTGAAATACAGTTTAATGGAAATGTAAATTTCTATTTATTCTATATACAATAAAAAAACATTCTTCTAATAATTTTTTTTCAAATAAGTCATCAAGAACCTTATATCAAAAATTACAAAAGATACCATTCATAACATTTAATAAAATTTACCAATGGGTAAAGTTTTATTTATAAAACATTATATGACTATAAATAAATTTTTTTATTATAAATATTTAGTATACATAGACATGTGTGATAAATATATTCCCGTAAATACTTTCTAATATTAAATATCAGATAATAATGATGTTGCGAAATTATCCCTAATATTAGGTGTGATATCCATTGTATGTATCTAGAAATCATGTGCAATTACTTAAATAATGTTATTGTATTGTTTTAGAATCATATTCATTTTTTATCATAGCATATATGATCATATTATCATCCATTTGATAATTACATTTCATTATTACTTGTTATTGGGGAATCGACTACATCATTATTATATGCATGTTTTTTATCATATCATTATGTTATCCCTATTATGATATAGTAATTCAACATAAAGAACTTTATTAATATAATATATATATCATATTTATTAAGTATATAAATTTGTATAACCGTCTTTTAATGGATACCATGTAGATTGAATCATATCACATTTTGGAGAAGGTTGACCATACATACCATTGAGCGATGATATCATTTCCATAAATGTGAAATGTTATGGAAGTGTATGGTAAATATTTTTTTCAAAAATATATATCATGCATTTATAATTAATTAATGTAATTTTTTATATTGTAATACCAATTCATGTATGTTGGTGGTGAAACAAATTCCCACATGACAAGGAGAAAATAATCCGTACATACTCAAGCATTGTGATTTCAGTTTTTGTATGATCGATAGAAAGATGAATATGATTATTTCATAATTAAAAAAACATCATTGTATATAATTAATATTTTATAAATTAATTTAAATTTTAAAAAGTCATGATGTGTATGTATAATATGTAATGAGTTTTAAATCGGTATAACAGATTACTTAGTCTTCGATGAGGTCCCTCTAGAAATCCTCTTGAGTCACCACATTTGGTATTTTGAGAATACCATAACCTCTATAATATAACGAGGGATGTTGATAATGGAAATTGCAAGATTACAGCTTGGATTGAAGTCTCAAATTGATGATAATATCTGATGGGGGACGATCTCTATTTTAAATGATGTGTAGGGCACTTTTTGAATTTCAAAAAATGTTATTTTGAAATATAATAAAATACCAATTAAATAATACAAATTTTTTCCTCGTATATATAATGATATGATATATGGAATTAATTTCATTAAAAAAGAAAATTTATAAAATTTTTATGTCAATTTAGGCACTATCTTTTTAATTAACACTTAATTATTCTTTTTATTTTGTACAGAGGCATCAAATATTTAAATTTGAAGGGTTTATGTATTTACTTATTTAATGTAAATTAGGTCGTAGGTGAATAATTTAAAACATTTTATACCATATAAGAATAAATATATATTTCTAAAAGTGTTTTAATTTTATTTAATTATTTAATAATAACTTATTTTTAAAAATAATCAATATTTTCACGTTTGTCACTATTAAATTCATTTACTATAAAAAATATAAATAATACAAGTTAACTTTGAAAAAATAATTTATTATATTTATATGAGACGAAGGACCTATATTAAATTCATTGGATATATGAATTATCCAAAAATATATTTATTCTAATATTAATAATAACATTGTTTTGTTCACTCCATTAATTAAATAATTACAACATTTGTTATGTGTAATTATTTAACATGATTATTTATTAAATAAAAAATAAATATAAAGTACCATTACTATGAAAAATATCCTATATTTCATAATAATACATATAATAGAAAATATCTTCAAGAAAATGAAGTATTAAAAATGTTATATTTATTAAAACAGGAAGGTAAAAACACTAATATCACTTTAAAAAAATATTATAAATTCGTATTCATATACATATGTGTCCAAATGGACAATAACACAACCCATGGATGATTATAGTCAATATATTATCAAAAAAATAATATGTTTTCACATTATTTTCTCTTTGAAATCTGTAAATCATTTTAATAAAAAATATATTATTTATTTTCATTATTTAAATAACAGATATATCATAAATGTATAATCCTTTAGGGTAATTAATTATTAAAAAAATGAAAATTTTATTTTCATGATAAGTAAAAAATATTTAATTTTAAATGAGATTTTTCTCTAAAATTAAACATCGATATAACATTATATTAAAAATGACATATTTATCAAAATATTAGTAAGACATATTTATCTTTTCATGAAATAAAATAAATTTATAAATTAAATACCATCAAAGGGGCTTAAAAATAATATAATATAGACCCATGTAAGATTTATGTAGAAAAAAACGTCAAATAATATTAGTGAAAGTGTTAGGGTAATTTTATAATATTATATTTACACTCAATTACCTGATCTATTATTTTATCGTACTAAAATAATTACAGATGTTTCAATTCATAATGACAAAAAATAAAATAAATATATATTATTAATTTGTATATATTGAATAAAAATATTAATTTTTTTAAAAAAAAATTCATAACTAAAAAAAATTATAAATTAATTTAATATTAATCTTTTCGTTTGAATGAGAAAACTTGTTTTAAAAGTTAAACCATTGCAATAGATTGACATGTTTTTACATGAAAATTAATGTAATGACTATTTTCAATAACCTACATTATATTAATTGATAAAACATAATATATATATATAGTAAATTATTCAATAATATAATTTAACACTATTAATTATTTCAATGAAAACTTTTGCTTTCAATTAAAATTTAATGTTTATTTTGTATTCCTGAAAACATGAAGGATAAGATAAAAATATCAATAATTATCCCAAATAAAATATTTTTACCACTATCCTAAATAATATGTTTATGTTTTCATATAAATATTTTTAATGTTTCACAGTTATAATTGGAAATTGTTTCTCCATTTGAGGGTGGTAAAATTACCCTTTTGAAAAATATAAGATTTATATATAAAATAACAGTTATTCGCATCATATGAAAAAAATTAAATTTGTTGAATATGAATAATATTGAATAAATTTCATATGTATTCCAGTAACTTAATTTAATAAATTTCATTAACATAATTTATTAATACAAAAATAAATAAATTTCTGTCACATTTAAATTATTTCAATTTCTCATAAATAATTGGTACACAAATAATTTCATTTACATTTTAATATGATAGTTATATTTGTTCCTAGTAAGACACCTACTAGGTAATAGTGTTCATTTTATACTAATGGTGTCGTGTAGTTTCTTTGAACATACAATTGTGTGTGATTCAAGATATTGTAGAATTAAAATTTTTTAATGATAAAATTTCATTAAAAAATTCGGGTTTTATATTCTACTCACATTAATATAAATTTATCCTTTGAAATTCCTCACATGTATAGAAACATATTAAGATAAAACTTCGTCATAACATCCATGTGTCCCCATGTAGTTTCCTCAAATTGGTGGATCCTCCACACAACATTAGCCAAGTGAGTGGTCTATTTTCATAGAAATGTGTCTCCATGATCCCGAACCACTATTTATAGTCCGTCTTATGCAATATCATGCTACAATGGAATGAATTATCTAATTAGTACATGTGAATGATCAGGTATATATATTATAATGATTGATACATGGAGCACGTCATGAACAAGAGAGATATTCGCTGAACGTTCCCATTTATATACTACCATCCTATCATGATCATAAATTACAATAGTAAAAATATACCTAAAACAAGATATCCCTTCCTTCCAAATATCAGTACTCTCATCTTGGGAGATCTTCTTGGAACGAAATTTTCATTCAATTCAAATTCGATGTCTTTTCATTAGTTTTCTCCAATATTTTTGGTCGACATGAAGATGCTCTTATGTGTTTTTGAGTAGATCTGACTATATATGACATTTAATCAGCATGATCAATTCTAACTATATTTTTTATCATTAAATTCATCCCATATTGTTGGTGTTCAGAACTTTCTTCCATATAAGAATTCATAAGGATCCACCTAAAATCTAGAGTGAATGTTATTGTTTTCTGAATTTTATACCAAAAGTTAGTTGTTGATCCTATCAACATTTTAAATTCATATTAAATTCTAACAACATTCCTTCAAGAGTAAAAGTTTTCCTCTATTCCTAACCATATGTCTATGGATAATACAATGTTATATGACATATCTATGTATCTAGGTCATACTGATGACTTCAACAGAACATCGAGGTAAACCTCAGATCGTAATTAGATATAATGTACTGTTGTAATCCACGGAATCCAATCACATTATTTAATTATATTATGGGAAGATGATCAAAAGATAATTGCTCTCTTATATAAAGTTTGTGTACTGGCTTCTTATATAAATACACTAAAAACCTATAAAATTATGGAATTTATATTTTTTGGATGTCACACAACAAATTTCATAGTGATGATACCCCATATCAATTTTGTCATGAGTAATTGTTGTAAATTATCTTTTGACATCTGCCTCTCAGCCATAACGTACTAAAAAACTATGCAACATATGACATAATTATAAAGATCTATTTTCAAGCCATCCCACCAGAAATAATATTTTAGGTCCCTATTTATCTTTGTGATTCCATGATAAATAGTGAATAATGAACTACGATCATCTTCAAACAAATCTATTAGTAGTTTAATGGGATGAATTCAAACATTACTAATGAACCTATTCATTCAATATCAATAATTGATGAATTCATAAAAAAATTTCACCTTCTTATGTATCTCTAAATCTTTCTTATGTTACACATTAATCATCAATTGTATAGATTCTTTAAAATTATATTTTGAAATATAATATGTCTCACCCTCTAAATTTCATGATCCATTCATAACAAATCCCTAAATATTGGATATTTTTATCCCAATCAGGGATAATCTATCATGATATATTTGAATCAATGCATCTTCTATTTTTTTTCACTTTAACAGGGTCAAAATGTATTGAGAATTCCTAAACATTAGTCACCTGCAACCATATTCTTTGGTTCATATCTAACTCCATTTGTTTGAAAAATATACATTAATATTTAATAATCATTATATATATCTCACATTTCACCAAAACAATAATTCATCCAAATATTTAATTTAATTATTACATGAACATACCCTACATGATATGTATGGTAAATTTTCCAAAGGATTTTAAATATTTATAACTCATAAGGTATAACCATATAGTTTTTACCAGAACACTTCCATGCCCTATCGTGGATGCATAATTGTATATTAAGAAAATTTCTCCACTTCAAGGTAGTTTGATCACTGGTGCACTGGATAAATTTATTTTTTTCACTTTGATATTTTCATTGCATTCCCCAATCCACATGAACATAAATCTTTTCCATGTAAACTTTTTTAGTGGATTAGATATCCATGAAAAATATTTCATGAAAAGTGATAATATCTATTCAAACAGAGAAAAACATAGATCTCATTTATCATTGTATGTCTTTTCCAATGTTCAAATAACTTGTTTTTTTGGTCCTATAGATATCCCCTTTATTGATAATATGTGACCCCAAAAACGAAATCATTCTGAAGCCAAAATTATCACATCATAAAATTTTCTAAAAGAATCTCCATAATATGGTCATCAATAAAATTCTAATGTTGTCTTCATGTTATTACTTTCTATTTAAATATAGAATAATACCATCAATAACGACTACCGTGAACTGACAAGATTTTATCTAAATACTATATTAATTAGATGAATGATGATAGGTGGGGAATTTGTAAGACCCAAAATAATCATTATAAATTCATAGTATCCACACCTTTTATTGAATTTCATCCTTAGTTTATCCTCTTTCATGACACATAATTGGTGATATCATGAATGGAGATAATCCATGTAAATGATTATAGCTCTGCATATTTTGTCTAAAATTCATCAATGATGGAAAGAAGATTGTTTTTTCTTGATAGTGATTTTTTTACGTTCATGATAATCATTGAGTATTCTCATGGATCAATCATTGTTATTAACCAATAGAGAATGTGTATTGAATGCTGATGCATAAGGGAATATGAATACCTTTATAGGATAATGTTGGATTATCATCATTAATTCCTATAATTCAATAGGATAAATTATATATGTTGTCTATGAAATAGGAATAACACTCTAAACAAGTTTATTAAAAACTTAAATACTTGATTTGATGGAAGATCTATAAAATCTTATTGAATGGAAAAAAACTCCAATAAAATACGTGGAATGTTATTGATGAGTTTCTCCACATCAATTTTAGATATAAGACATTCATTTCTGGAAATCCAGTCTCATAAGATCGAATAATTTTCCACTATAAGGTTGTATTCATCCTAGAATCGATAGATGATCATATATTAAACCAGAATATGAAATGTTACTTAATATCCCAAGAAATTAATATGAGATCCATATAGTGAATTCCAATCCAGTGTATGATTCATGTCAAATTCTAGTACAAGATCAAAATATTTGAGGTACAACATTCACAAAATAATCAACTGCAAAATAATTAAAAACATTGGATGATACCATTGTTTCATTAGTAGATTTCATGGATAACTCATCATATAATTATTGACATATTATTTTGATACCTATATAAAATTATATAGAAATAAAATATTGGTTTCATCCAGAATCAAATAGATAACTTCCAACATTAGAGTGGATTTGATTAGCCACTAAATGAGGCTAATATTCATTGGTAATATATATAATATTCATGTTATTTATTAGTCATAAACACCATTTTAGTGCATTTTACACTTTGAACATCATTTAACATTATAATTGTAATACCTTCTTAAAATGCACTATTATGTGGTACATTTTTGAACATCATTTGAAGTACCAAATGATTCATATGATTATACATATTTTAATTTGATAATTGATCTACACTCCAATATGAACATGTTTCATTCAGGGATCAATGGAGAATTCATGGAGGATGATGGAGATATTTGGCAATGAAAGGAAGCAATTCTGGAGAAGGCAGATTGGACATCATCCCACTGATGAGACTGTGGGGCCCAACATATAGGCCCAATTAATCCCAAATTTCGTGTAATGATAGAATACATGTATAGGAACAAATTACTCGTCAGGAATTAATGTTGATTCGGCCTCCATGGTGGTCATTTAGGCGGCCCAAGTTAGAAATAAAATTCTGGCCCAGATTCTGCGGCCCAGAACAACATCCCACTAATTTGACCATATCCCGGCATAAACAACTCCACATGGGCCCATATTTTACAGGCGGTTAGAAGACATCGGGAGATCCATTTTCTTCTTCTATGGACCACTCTTATTAGGCTTTCTAGAAGGACTTCCAGACGCGTCTGTTCGGTGGATGAAAACTGGCTGCCACCTCAGGTCAAACGTGGAAAAGTCCAAATTCCATAAGATTTCCACCACCTATAGCCTACCAAAATTAATTAAGATGCTTTGTACTGTGGGTGGCTCGACCCAAGGCTCCCAAAATGCCTATTTAAGGCAGTGGTTGTGAAGGATTTTAGAATCTTGGATGCTTTGTTCAATTATAATGTTATGCTTCATTTTTGTTGCCTCAATTTTGTCTTTCACAGGTAAGTTGTTCAATTCACGTTAGTTTCATAATAAAATTTCTTCTTCTAATCTTATTCTGTTGTTCTTAACATCCCTTTGATACCGTTGGATCAAGGTGTGAATTTATTCACACCAACCCTTGTGAAATTATTCACACAACGGTGGAGTGATCATTTTATTTTTGTTGTTTTCTTTAATTCTCCATTTCCTCCCTCATGAGTCTACTTTCCGCTTCCATTGAAACCATGGGATCAATGGAGGGCTAAACCACTTATGGGTTGATCCAAGGGAGTAGCAAGGGGTTGGATTGGATGTTATTTATCACCTAATTAATGTATAATCACTTCTTTAATTGGGATTTTTATTTGATGATTTTTAAACTCCATCGTCCTTGTGGAATTTAAGGCCACACACTTCAAGTACTAATACGATCCTTTACCTTGAAGTGCTTGAAACATTGAACCTTCAAGTGTATAGGTGATTAGTATTAAGGTTGGTAGGCATTAAACCAGTAAGTGATGATGTTGTTTTATCTCCTTAAATGAACCCATCTCAAATTGAAGAATTTGAAATCATTAAAAAGAAAATACGTCCAATCCACCCCGAGTGATAACCTAGGATCAACTCATTCTTTTAATTTTAATTCACTTAAGTATCATAGAGTTCACTTAAACCCATCTAAAATCAACCCAAAGTTGGCCACTTCATAGCCAAAAATCCATCCCTTAGGTCGTGTATCTTAGGTATCTTCTTAGGTCTCTGTGGAATCGACAACCCAAGCTACACTACAAGGACCGTTATACCCTTCTTCTCTTGGGTAAATTTGGGCGTGAACCAAATTTTGGCGTCGTTTCCGGGGACCAAGTAAGTACCATAGATCAAAAAAAAACCTTCTTTCCTCACCTCCATTCTTCTACTCTCACCCAAGATCTCTTATCTTCTCCCTTTCTCGTTTTTTAGGCGCATGTCCGCCTACACCCGTGATTTATTGAATAGATTAGTTAGGGTGGAAAGTCCTAGGATAGGGGAGTCAAGTGAACCTAAGGGATTGTTTAAATCAGATTCAAATATTCTTGAAACCCCAAAGTCAGAACTTGAAACAAGTCCAATAGAGGTTCATCCACAAAATCAAATTGTAAACCCTGGGGGGAATCCAATTGGAAACCAAAACCAAGAAGCTCCAAACTTAGGGAATGTAGTTGATCAAACCATAAATGACTACCTCACTCCAGCTTGGACCAATACCCCCTCATGCATTAGACACAATTCCATAGGAGACACCAACTACATATTCAAACCCCATGTCCTAAACCACCTTACAACCTTTCATGGGATGGAGTCAGAAATGCCATACCTTCATGTCAAAGAGTTCAACGACATTGTTGAAACCATGTGTCCCCCACATCAACTAGAATCTGCTAAGATGAGGCTCTTTCCGTTTTCATTAAAGGATCGAGCTAAAAATTGGCTAAACAACTTGAGACCTGCATCAATCAACTCTTGGGACCAACTGCAAAGAGAATTCTACAAAAAATACTTCCCTCATCACAAAAAAATTGCACTTAAAAAGAGCATCCAATTTTTTTTTGAAAAAGAGGGAGAGTCATTTTATGAAACATGGGAGAGGTTCAAAGACACCCTAAACATGGTTCCACACTATGGGTTTTCCATACCTGAACAAGTGAGAATTTTCTATGAAGGGTTGGGTCCGGGTAATAAACAATTCATTGACATGATGTGTAATGGAACTTTTAAAAACAAGGCCCCAAATGATGCTTACGAGTATCTGGAAAGTCTGGCTGAACAAAAACAAACATGGAGAACTTCACCTTATTCTGAAAAGCCACAACGAACCACTGGAATTCATACACTTAGAGAAGAGGAAATCCTTAGGGATAAACTCGCAGCACTCTCTAGGAAGGTTGAAGAGATAGTCCTTCGGAAAGTCCATGAAATCCAAAATGTAGACCTTATTTGCACAATTTGTGACAAACATGACCATAAAACAAACAACTTCCCAACCATTCCATCCATCAAGGATGTTCTTCTATGAGGACCCCCAGCGGAAGTCAATGCCCTAATCTTTCAAAAGCCCCAATAACAAATCACCTTCAATCCAAGGTACAATGACCACCCAGGCTTCCGATGGAAGGATAACCAACAACATAGCCAACCACAAGGACAAAATCCTTACCCCCATCAGAAATACCAAACCCATAACCAGTTCCAAACCCTACCTATCCAATACCAACAGCCACCGGTCCATTTTCAACAAACCATCCCACCTCCAAAATATCCCCTTGGGATAAACCAACCTACTCAAGCACCAACCCAAACTGTTCCACAAAGCCTACTAGAACAACTGTGCAAACAAATGGAGAGGATGAACTCAGAAGTATCTTCCCTAAAACAAGAACTTCAAACCATCAAAACTGGAAAGGAACCCATGCCTACGCAGGCGGTGCCATCCTCAACTTCAAGGGGAGAGTCATGTTGTGCTCAAACAACTCATGAACAACTAAAGGCTGTGACTGTTTTAAGAAGTGGGAAATCAATTGAGAAACCTGAACAACTAATTCAGAACCCACCTGAAGATTCAAACATGGATGAAAATTTAAATGAACCACAAGATCAAACTGAGGAAACTGATAAAATTTTCAAAGAAACAACTCTTCAACAAACAACCCCACAACCTGCACCATTTCCCCAACGCATGAAGGGGAAATCCATGCCTGAACTGAGTGAATCATTGAGGGAAATATTTTCACAAGTCAAGTTGAACATACCCCTTCTCGATGCCATCCAAACTATACCTGCCTACTCAATGTACCTTAAGAACTTGTGCACTTTTAAAAGAAAATTTTCACATAAAAACCAAGTCCTTTTGGATGATAATGTGTGTACCACCATTCAAGGGACCATTCCTCCTAAGTTGAAAGACCCAGGTTTCCCTTACATCAATGTTGAACTAGGAGAAAGCAAAGTTTTCATGGCCTTGTGTGACCTAGGTGCTAGTTTCAATCTCATCTCATATGCTGTGTACTGCCAGTTAGGCCTAGAAGAACTCCAACCCACATCTGTCACACTTCAGCTTGCTGATCGTAGCATTAGGGTTCCAAAGGGGATTTTAAAGGACGTTATGGTAAAGGTTGAAAACATCATCTACCCTGCTGATTTCATTGTCCTTGACAACCATCCAAATTTAGGAAATAAGGAACAAACCCCAATCATCCTTGGTCGTCCTTTCCTTGCAACAATCAACTCTGTTATCCGAGTCCGAAATGGGAACATGACCATCACCTTTGGGAACATGAGTCTAGACTTGAACATCTATAATGAAAGCTCACAAATAGGGGATGACGAGGACATTCATGAAGTAAACATGATAGGAAGCATTGATAATGAATCCATGGAACATCAAGGTATATTTGATGAATGTTTAAGTCAGAATGAGATTGATTTCCTTTGTTCATATGAAGGACGTTTATCTCCTTGGCTTGAATCATTTTCAAATTGCTCTTATGATGAATTCTTAGGTCCAACAATCAGTGAAACATTTCAAGAAACCAATTTCATAGAGACACCTCTAAATTCCATCCCTAAATCTGATCAATCCAATCTAGTAGCTGAAAATTCTACATGTGAGGAATCAATCCTATCTGAACCTCTAAAAAAAGAAATTGATCTTGATCCAATTTCCCAAACTTCTGCTGAAATTCTGAACCAACCTGATCTTGAATTGAAGGAACTTCCTGCTGCACTAAAGTATGCCTTCTTAGGGGAAAATAAAACACATCCTATTGTCATTTCTTCTTCTCTTGAAGCCAATAATGAGAGGATGCTTCTAGATGTCCTTAGAAAGCATAATAAACCCATTGGTTGGAACCTTTCTGATATTCCTGGGATTAGCCCACTTATCGGGACTCATAGGATTGTTCTGGAATCTGATTCAAAGCCATGTCGTCAACCTCAACGACGACTCAATCCTAATCTCATGGAGGTAGTAAGGAAGGAACTTCTGAAATTGTTGAAAGCTGGTATCATATATCCCAGAGCTGAGAGTGAATGTGTGAGCCCAATCCAAGTGGTTCCAAAAAAGGCTGGAATCACAGTGATAACCAATGAGGATGGAGAGATTCTTCCAACAAGGGTGAGTAGTGGATGGAGGGTCTGCATTGACTATAGGAAACTAAACTCATTCACCAAGAAGGACCATTTCCCCCTACCATTCATTGACCAAGTCATTGAGAGAGTGGAAGGTCATTCCTTCTACTATTTCTTAGATGGGTACTCGGGGTACAATCAAATTGAGGTCTCCCTAGAGGATCAAGGGAATACTACATTCACATGTCCTTTCGGTACCTTTGCCTTCAAACGCATGCCCTTAGGGTTATGTAATGCCCCTGGAACCTTCCAGCGGTGCATGATGGGAATCTTCTCAGACATGCTAGGGGATTTTCTTGAGGTCTTCATGGATGACTTCTCTGTGTTTGGGGATACTTTTGAGGGATGTATGCAGATTGTGGAGAGAGTCTTGTCAAGATGTGAAGAAAAAATCTGGTCCTAAACTGGGAAAAATTCCATTTCATGGTTAAAGAGGGACTTGTTCTAGGCCATCTGGTCTCGATTAGGGGGATTGAAGTTGATAAAGAAAAGGTTGACATCATTCGTCACCTTCCATCACCCAAAACTGTCAAGGAAGTGAGGTCTTTCTTAGGACATGCTGGTTTCTATAGAAGATTCATCAAGGACTATAGTTCAATATCTTGTCCCCTTTGTGCTCTCTTAGTAAAGGATGCTCCATTTGTTTGGACAGAAAGATGTGAGGGTTCATTCTCAACCCTCAAATCCTCTCTCACCTCTCCTCCCATTATGAAATCTCCAAATTGGAACCTTCCTTTTGAACTTATGTGTGATGCCAGTGACTTTGCTATTGGAGATGTGTTAGGACAACGTTGTGATAAAACTCCTTATGTCATTGCTTATGCAATAAAATCCTTAAATGATGCCCAAATCAACTACACCACCACTGAAAAAGAGTTACTTTCTATTGTGTTTTCCTTAGAGAAGTTTAGGTCCTACCACTTAGGATCACCCATCACTGTGTTCACTGACCATTCTGCACTAAAATACCTCTTCCAAAAAAAAGATGTTAAGGCTAGACTGATTAGGTGGGTCATTCTCTTACAAGAATTTGACCTCACAATCAATGATAAAAAGGGAGTTGAAAATGTTTTAGTTGATCACATCTCTAGGATGGATTTCAAAGACAACTCAAATCACCTTTCTATGTCTGATTCGTTTCCTGATGAACACCTATACTCTGTGAGTGACAGCCCTTGGTATGCTGACATAGCAAATTTCATAGTGACAGGAGTCATTCCAAAATTCTTAGGGACTCAAGTTCGAAGGAATTTACTTTCTGATGTTAGACACTATGTGTTTGATGATCCATACCTCTATAATTTCTACCCTAACCAAGTCATTAGGAGGTGTGTTCCAGAATCTGAACAAGAGTCTATCCTTAAATTCTGTCACAGTGAGGCATGTGGAGGTCACTTTTCCTCTAAGAAAACATCTTCTAAAATTCTTCAATGTGGTATTTTCTGGCCCACCCTCTCAAGGGACTCCTACACATTTTGTCAAAGCTGTCCTAGGTGTCAACAAGTAGGGTCCATCACAAAAAGGAATCAAATGCCACTCACTCTCATCTTAGTGGTTGAAATATTTGACTGTTGGGGAATTGATTTCATGGGTCCCTTCCCAAACTCTCGGGGATACCTCTACATACTCTTAGCTGTTGATTATGTCTCAAAATGGGTTGAGGCCATTCCCACTAAGTCCAATGATCATCAAGTTGTGATTCGATTTCTAAAAGGGAACATATTTTCAAGATTTGGAATTCCTAGGGCTATAATCAGTGACAGAGGAACCCATTTCTGCAACCGCCCATTCTCTTCACTCATGTCTAAGTATGGTATTTCTCATAAAGTGTCCACTGCATACCATCCTCAAACCAATGGTCAAGCTGAGTTAGCGAATAGGGAGATTAAGAAAATTCTTGAAAAAACTGTCAACCCCTCTAGGAAAGATTGGTCTGAGAAACTCTTAGATTCTCTTTGGGCCTATAGAACTGCATATAAATCCATTTTAGGAATGTCCCCATATAGGTTGGTTTATGGTAAAGCATTCCATTTTCCAGTGGAGATTGAACATAAGGCCTTTTGGGCAATTAAGAAAATGGATTATGATCTCTCATTGGCCGGAACAAAAAGGAAATTAGATCTCAATGAATTGGAGGAACTAAGGATGGAGGCTTATGAAAATTCAAGGATCAATAAAGATAGAGTTCAAGCCTACCAATCTAGGAATATCAAGGTCAAACATTTTGAACCGGGAAAACTTGTGCTCTTGTATAGTTCAAAACATCATTTACATCCGGGAAAGTTAACGTCTAGATGGTCAGGACCATTCATAGTGAATCATGTATTCCCCCATGGGGCAGTAGAGATTTAAGATCCCACAAGTGGTCACATTTTCAAGGTCAATGGTCAAAGGTTAAAAACATTCTATGAATAGTTCAATAAACACGAAATAGATGTTGAGTTAATTGATCCAATCTATGAACCAGGAAAAAATTGATAAATTTGGGATCTATGTCGGGCTAACGACGTTAAACAAAGCGCTGCACGGGAGGAAACCCGTGGTTTTTATGTTTCTAATCTTTCTGAATCATCTTTATTTTTCAATTAATATTACTTAATCATTTTTATATTTAAAAATAACAAAATAGACTTTTGACCTGTTCTTCTATTATGAGTATGGATGGGTACGAAAGAGGAGCACCATATTCATCTGTGTCACGTGGTGTGATCCTTGAGTAATACCTTACCCAGAAATTTAAAAAAGAAGACAATGTATCATCCGTTTATTTTGTTTTTATTATTCAATAGGTTAAGAAAAAAAATAAAAATATAATAATACAAAAAAAAAATTATTCCACGCCATAGGCCGTGGGGCAAACCCCGTCACAACCAGCGAAGCCGCGGGGACTCGAACCCGGGACCGAAGGGAGACAGGGGCGCGCGCTTACCACAGACCTGCGGCTTCTTGTGCTACCTTATTCTATAATTTTTATATATATTCGTATATTTTACTTCTTTTATTATATAAATATATATATATTGTTTGTTTTTGTTTGTTTTGTTTTTTTTTTGTTTTTTTTCCTTTTTCCACTAGGGAACTTTGTAAGCGACATGGATATCAAAGGAATAAATTCGAGCGGCAAAAAAAATCAAACTTCAACCACCAGGTGACTTCATTCCATAATCCTCATTTTCAATTTCCTTTTTAAATTTTTATTCCCTAACTCTACTCCTAATTTTTCATTTCTTCAAACACTGGGGACAGTGTTGTTTTAAGTTGGGGGGGATATAAAATAAAAAAAATGCTTTTATGTCAAAAACGAAAATTGAATGATTTGAAAAAAAAATTAAATAAAAAGAAAAATTCCTTTAACTTTGAACATGGTAATACACATTGCAAACTTTGAAACTGAATATCAAATAATTTAGCATGCCCTGATTCTGATTTTAATCCATGTATAATTTCATGAGCATAGATTTTGGAAAGTGTGGCTGTCTAATGTGATATTTCATCGTTTATATTTTCATCCAAATAAAAAAATTGCCACAATGCACGTCCTCTAGACTGTGGGGTACTATTTTGAATTTTTGGGGTCCCATAATAAATAGCATAGGATGGTTTTATTTTCATGAATAATATGAGTATTCAAAAAAAAATTTAAAAATAAAAAACAAAAAATAAAAATAAAAATTTGCGTATAGAGCAATGGATTGATAAAATGCAAGGCTTTCGGCACTTGGGGATCGTGACCCCAGAGTTTTCTAGCCCTGAGTTTTTCAATATATCTCTATTTATGGTAATATGACTTTGTTTTTGATTAAGTTAACTCGAGACGATGCCCGAGTATGTGGGTTTCACTTGGTTCCCTATGGCCTTTGAGTCTAGGAGTCATCGGCAAAGTCTTGCTATATGGGATAATTTGATTAATTGCAATCTCAATTACTATAGCAAAATTGCAAAAAAAATCAAAGAAAAGACGGATGAATAATACTCATATTAGGATTAAATGTGATTCCACCTAGCGCTTCCATGATTTTCCCCTTGAATGAAAATGAACCCCCATATCTATTGTGATTCACAACACATCATTACACCTAATTGAGTTGGATGAAGAATGATGATGGATTTGATCAAAGGAATGGGCTTGGGATTGGGATCTGCTTACGAAACTATCTCGTATTAAAATATTTTTATGGGTTTCATGATTGTTTGGTATAAGGTTTTTTGGTGATCATTGTGTATTAAAATGTTTTTGTAAAAGGAAATTCGAATTTCATTTTTGATGAGATATATTTTGCTCGGGACTAGAAAAAATCAAGTTGGGGGGTGTGATTAGCCACTAAATGTGGCTAATATTCATTGGTAATATATATAATATTCATGTTCTTTATTATTCATAAACACCATTTTAGTTCATTTTACACTTTGAACATCATTTAACATTATGATTGTAATACCTTCTTAAAATGCACTATTATGTGGTACATTTTTTAACATCCTTTAAAGTACCAAATGATTCATCTGATTATAAATATTTTAATTTTATAATTTATCTACACTCCAATATGAACATATTTCATTCAGGGATCAATGGAGAATTCATGGAGGATGATGGAGATATTTGGCAATGAAAGAAAGCAATTCTGGAGAAGGCAGATTGGACATCATCCCACTGATGAGCCTGTGGGTCCCAACATACAGGCCCAATTAATCCCACATTTCGTGGGATGCTAGAATACATGTATCGGAACAAATCACTCTTCAGGAGCTAATTCTGATTCGGCCTCCATGGTGGTCATTTAGGCGGCCCAATTTAGAGATACAATTCTGGACCAGATTCTGCGGCCCAGAAAAACATCCCACTAATGTGATCATATCTAGGAATAAACAACTCCTAATGGTCCCATATTTTATATTCGGTTAGAATATATCCGGATCTCCATTTTCTTCTTCTATGACCCACTCTGATTCGACCTTCTAGAAGGTCTTCCAGACGCGTCTGTTCGGTGGATGAAAACTGGCTGCCACCTCGTGTCAAACGTGGAAAAGTCCAAATTCCACAAGATTTCCACCACCTATAGCCTACCAAAATTAATTAAGATGCTTTTTACTGTTGGTGGCTCAACCCAAGGCTACCAAAATGCCTATTTAAGGAAGTTTTGGTGAAGGATTTTAGAAACTTGGATGCTTTGTTCAATTGTAATGTTATGCTGCATTTTTGTTGCCTCAATTTTGTCTTTCACATGTAAGTTGTTCAATTCACTTTAGTTTCTTAATAAAAGATCTTCGTCTACTATTATTCTGTTGGTCTTAATATCACTTTGATACCGTTGGATCAAGGTGTGAATTTATTCACACCAACCCTTGTGAAATTATTCCCACAACGGTGGAGTGATCATTTTATTTTTGTTGTTTTCTTTACTTCTCCATTTCCTCCCTCATGAGTCTACTTTCCGCTTCCATTGAAACCATGGGATCAATGGAGGGATAACCCACTTATGGGTTGATCCAAGGGAGTATCAAGGGGCTGTATTGGATGTTATTTATCACCTAATTAATGTATAATCACTTCTTTAATTGGGATTTTTATTGGATAATTTTTAAACTCCATCGTCCTTGTTGAATTTAAGGCGACACACTTCAAGTACTAATACGATCCTTTACCTTGAAGTGCTTGAATCATTGAACCTTCAAGTGTATAGGTGATTTGTATTAAAGGGTGTAGGAATTAAACCAGTACGTTATGATGTTGTTTTATCTCCTTAAATGAACCCATCTCAAATTGAAGAATTTGAAATCATTAAAAAGAAAATACGTCCAATCCACCTCGAGTGATAACCTAGGATCAACTCATTATTTTAATTTGAATTCACTTAAGTATATTAGATTTAACTTAAACCCATCTAAAATAATCCCAAAGTTGGCCACTTCATAGCCAAAAATCCATCCCTTTGGTTGTGTATCTTAGGTATCTTCTTAGGTCTCTGTGGAATCGACAACCCAAGCTACACTAAAAGGACCGTTCTACCCTTCTTTTCTTGGGTAAATTTGGGCATGAACCAGGATTGTATGTTTACCTTTCACCACTTCATTATGATATTCCACATCACTGATAGTGATCACATTTGAAATTTCTTTTCCATTGGCCTTATGATTTTTTTTACCTTGACCATCACCGATAAAACTTGGATTAGGTCATTGATTAGAATAATTCCCCATTTCATATCACTATTAGCATTGAAGTGTGGTAGGTTCATTATGTGTTTCCTTTTTTCAATTAGTATAATTAGATATATATTACAAAACACTTTGGTATTCAACTACCTAATGGAATTCTCTACAAAATATGAAACATTTTCTAATCCCATTAAGACAATTTCATATATGTTTCGCTTCATACATTTGAGCATAAGGGAAAACACATATTCCTTCCATTGTGGACATTATATTTTCCCTTGAAATCCATTTTAACTTCTTATCAAACCCATTATACTAATGGGTTACTCCAATCACCATCTCAACCATTAGAGAACATACAATTATTTCTTCATATCTATTGATGTACCTCATGGATAATTCAAATTTGAAACTTGGTTTTTAAAAACTAAATAATTCATCATTTTCACTCTTTGGTTGGACAATAGTTTCCTAACCATAGCTTGAATGTGTGGTATTTTTTCATCATAGGTACCAACAAATTCATTATCCTTTTTCCTAATCACAAGTAACTCATTCATATTTTATCCAAAAATAAAAGTAAATTACTTATTGAAAAATAAGTTCTTGAACAATTCTCATTCTGTAATGTCAATTACATCTCTTTTCCTTGTATTCTTGATAATATTACACCATTGACCATATTTACCATCTAAATGATTGAATCATAAGATAAATTTATTATGCTCTGAATATTAGAAAATTAAAAATATATTTTTAGTGGGACTAATACATTTATCAATAATTTTTGGGTTAGGAGACACACAAAATGGTGTTGAATCCTGCCTCATGAAGGGTGTAATAGTATGTATTTCCTTTATTTTCTTGTTTGTATTCCCTTTATGATTCATAGCCTCCAAAAGTTTTTAGAGCATAAATATATTAATTTTTATTCTATCTCCCCATAGCATACAGTCAATCTGGAGGAAAATCATTTTATTTCTCATCTTATTCACCAGTAAGTCGGTTCCATCAAGTTACAACCATTTAGTAATACCAAGATTTCTAATTAGAGAATAACTAATCATTGTGGGATAAACACATAATCATGAAAAAAGTTTATTTTAGGATACTAGGTTTTTTATAATGTTATTCATCATAATTTCTGAATCACTAGGAATATAACCTATACATATACTTATTATTAAGGTTTTTTCTAAGGTTTTTTCATCCTAGTTTACAATGATTAACTACGACATTTCATTAATAGAAACTATAACAACCTATACATTACATAGATATATATTACATAAAATTTGAAGAATATTCATTATAGAATTAAAAAAACCATTCCTGGACTGTATAGGTTTAATGAATTTAGAAACTAGGGGATATAAAAAACTAGTTCAAAAGATATCTACATTTTATCCCTATAATTCAACCATATTTATACCCATTTTTGAAAAAACATATTTAAAACTGATCTTCATAACACCGAGAAAAGAATCATAAAAAAGGGTGAATTCAAATGCTTAGTATAGGGAATCAAGTGAGATATTAGTCATATCATAATCATAACACATAAGAACATTACACATGAAAATCATATCCATATTATGAAAGATTATAATATCATGTGAGATGATTATTCATAAAAGATCATCAATAATAAATTAACATATTAAAAAGTCATAAAATTATAAATATAATTTGTGTCATACTCATAAGAAGAGAAAATAATTTAATTTTAGTCAAGGATCATTTGAAAAAATGTTATAACGAGATAATTGTTTACTGAAATGAGTTCACATCTCATTAAATCCCTATATTACAAAACTAGGTTTTAATTTTATTCATGTCCTTCAATAATTAACCAATATCATTTCCCATTCTAGACCTGTCTCCCTCGTGAGATATAAATATTTTACCCACATCATTGGAAGGATATGTATGACCAACACATATAATAGTGAAATGATTATTAGGTGTTCCCTGAAAACCTAAATCACTCATCATGGAATAACCAATAGAATAAATTGGGTTCATAATACATCCTTACATCATAAAATAATCTTTGAAAAATGGATTTCATAAATTTCATCCCAGAATAATCTAAATCAAACCACATGAATAATGGATATTTTATAGTAAAATCAATAACCTATTACAAACTTCTAACGTATATGGAAAATGATTTTCATTGAACACATGAAATTAATTCTTGAGGAAAGTATCATTTCTCATACTCAAAACACTTTCTTTTCTAAAAAATCCAAATAATTTTAAAATAAAACTATTTATGTACAAAAAATATGAAATATTTTAAAGTAAAATTCATCTAAATAAGGAAATATGAAAATATAAATATATTTTCAGGAAATATATATTAAAATAAAACTCTCTTCTCATACAATTGTCGTGTAAGTCAAATTTTACCTTCTATTGAATATTTAAAAAGATTCCATTAATACAATTTAATATAATTCATCAATTTAGAAATAAATATTTAAATAATTATATATGAATAGAATAATTTTTTTTTGAAGAAATATTTACGAAACATGGGCATGAATAATCAATAGTCCCTAGAAAAGAATTACATATAATAAATCTCAGATAATAATGAGATAACAAATTTATCCCATACATTAGGTCTGTTATCCTTTGTCTGTTTTAGAACCTCGTGTATAATGATTTAAATAATTAAATTAAATTATTTCATAATCGTATACATTTTACTAACATCATATATGATTATATTATTATCCATTTTATCAATAAAATTTCATTATTATTAGTTATTCAGGTAATAACTGCTTCTATTTCATTTCGACATTTTTTCGAATAATTTTATGTTTCCCTTCAAAAGATATAGTTATATCTTTTTAGTTATTATATTTGAATAATTTATTTCATATTAACTGATTTTATTTATTTTTATAATCATGATTTAATTTATATCTAGTATAATTGTTCACATCTCATCTTGGAGATGATATGTAGTACGTAGGCACAACCAATGGTATCATTACTATTTTGTAAAATTGTATAAAAGATGATGGTATATATATATATTTTTAGAATCTATATAATGTAATAATAATTATATATTGTTATTTTTTCAATAATAATACCCATCAGGGTATGGTGGTGGTGAAAATAGATTACACCATGATTTGAAGATGGAAAGTCGTACATAAGCACATGTAGTGACATCATTTTTCATAGTATGGATAAAAGGTTGAATATTTTTATTATGTAATAATAATAATATATAATTATATACTTTATTTATGATATATTACAGTAGAATGTAAAAAATTCATGAAGAATAAGTTGAAGAAGAAATATTTCTGAATGAATTGGTAGAGGAGAATACCCGTTTTTCGACGAGGTCCCGCTAGATATCCTCTTAATGCATTAGAGTATATATTTGGTGATAACCAAAACCTCTATATTGTGGATAGAAAAGTTGAGAATATAAATGGGTAGATTATTACTAACAATGAATGCTCAATTGAGAGTTTATAAATGAGGGAGTATGTGTCCTTTTAAAAATATGTTTTGGGGCAATGGTGGAATATCCCAAAATATTAATATAAAATAAAATGATAACACATAAAAACCCCTGAACATATCATTTTTAGTGTATTATAAGAGATATATTTGTAATTTAATTACTAAATAAAATATATATAGGGTTGTCTATCAATATAAACATTGTAAATTTAATTAACACCCAGTTATTCAATTTAATTGTAACTATGGTAAAAAATATTTCTTAATTAAAAGGATGTAATATTTTTGGATTTGATTTCAATTAGACCATAAGTGTAAAATTTAGAACATCTTAGACGAAATAATAATTAATATATGATTTTTGAAATGTTTTATGATTTCATATAATTTAATAATACATTTTTTCATTCACAAAAAACAGTGATAGTTTTGACAATATTGAATTCATTTGTTATTAAAAATAAATTGATAAATAATTGAATTTGAAAAAAAAATTAATTATATTCATATGAGGTCAAGGTCATGTTTAAAATTATCAAGAGATAAAAATTATTCAAAATTATTGTTATTTTAATATTTCTAATAAATTTTATTTGTTATCTCCAATAATAAAATAATTTTGAACAATAGTTTTTTTAATTATATATTAGACATATTTGTTAAATGAAACTTATAAATATAAATCTATGCTGATTATGTGGCCTGTTTATTTCATAATAATACTTATAATTGAACATATCATTTAGAAAATTGTACATTAAATTTTCTATATTTGTTGAGACCTGAATGTGATAACTATAACATCAGTGTAAGTAAAATATTATTACTATCATAATAATTTCCATATGGATCCAAATGATCACTATCTATACCATTGGGTGAATATGGTTGCAATATACTCAAGCAACAATATTTTTCAATGTTCTTTGATATTTTAATTATTATTATAATTTAAATAAAAATGATTTTATAGAATTTTTATCAATTAAAGAATTTAGGTATCATCAATGTATAAGACATTAACATTTTTATTTAATTTAAAAAAAATTAAAAATTTATTACCATGATAAATAAAAACATTTTATATTTAAAAATAGAATTTATAGTTTAATTTATCTTTTATAAAACCTTATATTAAAAATGATATATTTTTCAAATATTTGTGTAAGGAAAATTTAACATTTTATTAAATAAAATCAGTTAAATGTACTAATCGCATCCAATTGACATAAAAAGGATACGATATCTTCCCAAATATGATTTAGGATAAAATTAACTCAATAAATGATTTTAGTAAAATTGTGAGGGTAATTTTATATTATTATTTTTAACACTAATTACCAGATTTATCATTTTATCGTATTGATAAAACATTACTTATGATGTTATTCTTATTAATAAGTTTTAAAAGAATTCTATTTATATAATTTGGATAAAATGATTCAAAAAATTGAAACTATTTTTAAAAATTCATAAAACCTTATTTTTTGTGATTAATTTAAATTTAATCTCATTATCAAAATTAGAAAAAGGGTTTTAAAAGAGGAAATATTGCAAAAGAATGAAATGTATTTACCTTTAAATTCAATGTTAAATTAATACAGGTGGTCCATATTATATTAAATGATAAATATATTATCTATTTATTATATCAAACCATTAAAAAATATTATTTAACTATATTTTTTTCCAATGTGAGAAGGGTTTTTATAATACAATCTCCAATCATTAATAACTATAATCTATATCTGAATAAATAAATATATTTTATTATGCTATTTTAACTTATAATTATTAAAATTGGTCCATTCATTTTGAAATAAGTATTTACTAAGGAATAAAAAATAATTATTTGAGTTAAACTGAGATTATTTCACTCTTTGATCGAAAATCCTTTCTCTTCCTTTTCCATGTATTCGAAAAATTTAATAAATAATGTTTTTACCATTTTTAAATTTTGTAATGATTTTTTTAGAAATGATTGGATTTTCAATTTTCTTTAATGTATTAATCAAATTTTATTTTAAATATTCTCTTTTAAATTCTTTCCAGATTAGTAAAAGTAATTTTAATTTTAACAAGTATAACATGAACAATATTTACAACATACATGGTGATTTAATGAATTAAATAACAATTTTTTCAATTTCATGGTTACATTAAAATAAAAAACATTCTTTGATATTTGAAAGATTTAAAAATATTTAAGAACATATTATAAAATGTAATGGATATTTTCTTTATGAAATTTTAATAGTATTTTAATGGTATTTCTATTCATGATGAATATATCTTTTAGTGTTTCATATGTTTTACTAGGGTTATAATAAAATGTTACCATCCTTATTCTTTCTCTATATGTTTTTTGATGTGATTATTATATAATTAGGAATCTAGTTTATCATTTGTGGGTTATGCAATGATAAAATCGTGAATTATTTTCAAAACACAAGACATTTCCATGGGTTAAGATTGTGATTTTTGTTTTCAGGAAAGTATAAGAATGATTTTAGATTATTTAAAATTTGGGTCGATTAAATAACTCTGATGAATTTGGTAATGATAGATAACTCATGTGAAAATTATGGTATTCATGAACCTACATTCATGTTCACAATATTGTGTGTGGAGATGATTACAAATTCATATGGTCATTAATTGACATTATTTCTACTTCATATGGTTATTAATGGAACTAATTTCATGTCCATATGGATTTTGGTAGACCGGTTTTCAAGATTAGAATTATATATTAGGACATTTTTTGATATCGAGATGTGTGTGTGAGGGACAAATTTTGGTTTATTAACATAATTTGAAAACTTGTTTATATTTAAAAATTCTCACAATGTTTTAAGATTAAATTTTTCCCAAATCCGTATTGCTGTGTTATGATATCATGGATTACATTAGTTTATTTCCTTTATGATTCATGTATTATTAAATTATAAGAATAATTTCAATATTTTCGAATTGAATCTATATTATGTTGGGTATGGTTTTCAAATATAATCTCATCTTCTAAAACCCACATATTAATGATTTGTTTATGATATCATTTATATCTCCCTTTCATACCATTATTGATAATCTAAAATCACATTTTCTTATGTTTCCTTTACCTTGATCGTAAATTTTTTTATGCAGGATATGTATATAAATATTGCTAAAAGGGGAGATTTTAGTCTAAGATATTAAATATGTTTCCAGATAAGAAAATATTGTGTATCTATTATCAAAATATTATAAAACAGTATATTACTTGGGAATATATTGGTGAAATATATTTAATATTATTCTATATATGTGGAATATTTATATATTGGAAACCTAGGTTTTTATATATGGAGTCTTCATTACTAGTTCAATATGAAATAATTATTTATAGAAATTATCCTTCCTAAAAATTTGATTTTATATAATGGAATTTATGTAAATATTCTCAGATAAGATACTTAAATATTTGATCAAACCTATCACCGCCCTAACTTCATTGATCTATCAATAATCCCATAGTTAACTAAAATTTTCATCATGATCATTAGACATCATTGATCAGAGTGATTAATAATTTACAGAATGTTTAAATCACAACACCATTTTTCAATCTATGAATCCATAATTTTAAAACATGTCATTCATGGTATGAATATATAAACATACTTCATAAATGTTTATAATTATCATTTGAATTAACCTAATAATATCCCTAAAGAGTGACTGACCTGGTGTGAAACAAGACCACTTTTTGAAACACAATTTGAAAATTGAGTCAACTATTAATGTTAAATTTCTTGGTTATAACCCCTAGGTACCACTATTCTATATCCACATGCACATTTACTATATATACTAGGAAATTTTTATAAGAAAAATCCATTTTTTTTACAATAATAACCAAGGTATCCTATAATTAGTATTATCTAAAGAGTTCTCACTAAAGTTTTGTCATCCTAATTTCTAATGGATATATAATCCTTGACCTGATACGAAATATAGTGACCCAAAATTTTCATAAATAGATATGTATCACATATTAATAAATGAATATTCAGTACATATTAAAATGACCACTTCTAGAATAATGTAGGTCTAGACCCTTGAAAAAATATATATATGTGTAATTGGTTTATAGGTGAACTAAATCATCAATAAATAGTTTTCTCATAACAAGAATCCTTCTTATTTATATCATATAAAATACCTATATTCATAACCTTGCTAACAAAATAATAAGAAATGATTGTGATCAAATGTTCAGTATGGAAAACAATTGATATATCAATATAACATGAGTATTAGGGTATGAGAACATTTGAATAACATTTTAAAACTATACACATCACATCATAGATCATAAAATCAAGTCATAAAATTAATATTTAAATTTCATAAAATATTAATGATAATATAATCAAATAACATAATCCATTAGAGAATAAACTTTTCATAAGATATAGACTTGTGGCCAATACATAAGCATAAAAAACATATATCATAGATACACACCAAATAATTTATTACATAATAGGTTAGGGATAACCACATTTGTACTTTATTTAAGAATTAGATAAGGTGAAATTTTCCATACTTTGAGATTTGGATAGCCTTTAGTGTAAATTATTTTGAACATGGTATAACGTTCCACACAATCCCTTTTTTTTTGTCTTGGGATAACCACATTTTTACCCTTTATGTTAATATAACATTAGTCATTACCCAATTAATTTTAGGTATTTATTTTTTCAGTTTGACTCATAATATAATGAAAATAATACATATATGTACTATAAGATTAAAAAAAATTAATTATAGAAAAATCAATTATAGAAAATGGGTTTCATTTACATTTCCTTATTGTGTAACCAATTGAAATGAAACAGGTTTCATAAAAACAACTAGTTTAAAATAAATGGGGTTCACAAATATCTTTTCCTGATAATAAAATCCCATATTGCTAAAAGATATTGATGGTATCATTAGAATATATCCAAAATATATAATTTGTATAATCCATGGTTTTTCATTGATGAACATATATACCATTAGATAATAATCAAAAAAAATTAATGAGGAAAATAACCTTTCCACTATGAAAATAAATATTACAAAATAAATAAATTACCAAATATTAGTGAAAAACGATCTGTGAAAATATCATAGAAATCATGTAATGGATGATTCAATATAATTATTTTTCATGATAGTGATAAATTCCATTCAAGTCATATATGTTAAAACAATGATTCTTTGATCATTTTTATAAAACGTTATATGTGACACATTTGGAAAACGGTAATAATTTATATAATAAATAATTTTATATTAGAAGGAAAAATTGAAAGTATTTTTAGAAAATGTGGACAGTGAAGAAAACATAATTTTTACAGAAGATAAAAATAAAGATGATATTTATTAAAACATTATTTTTGTATATTGAGTACATAAATAAATTTAAATAAAATTAATAAAATTAATTGTATGATATAAAATGATTATAATAATATTCATTAGTTTCATGTGATTTGTATCAATAAATATCTTCATAATAAGACTAATCATAAACCATCCTGATAAACAATTGAATTGTTACATTAATCTCTTAACACTTTTGGATGCTTATGGATCGTAACTTCGATGAAAGAAATAACATTTTATTGATATGTATATCTGAAAATTTTCATGATAATTATCAAAAAATATATTCATGGATATTATATACATATTAAAATATTATAAATTACTGAATATGTAATTTTTCTCACTGAAATAAATGTGAGATGAAAATCTCATACCTCATCTTTGACATCAATTAAACATGATTGATACTAATTTTTAAGAAATATATATTTATTATAAGTCTATTAAAAGAACATAATTATATATATATCATTCAATTTTCTATTTACTTATATCCATTAACAGCCATTTTATTAATAATTTGTTTTAAAAACTAGTGTTTCAGGTGATAAATAAATCATTTTTCAGTTATGTTTTTGTTTAGTATTTTTGGTATTTATAATTTAATTATTGTACAATCATATCCAAAATGTTAATAATTATATAAATAACATATATTTTAATCATAAAAATATATATAGTAATCCATTAATGTTATATATAGTAAAATAAATTATATCATTCATGGAAAAGGTAGGTCGTACATACCAATAAACGATGATTTTGTTTTTAAAAAATTGGAATGAAATAATGATATATATAAAATGTAATTTATATAATTCTATCCATATAATATATATCATATATATTCATAAAATATATCCTTATTATGATCCATTCCAAAATAACATGAAAAATGTGTTTGTATAATTCGTGTTTGTGGTAGTCCTCACGTACGCATGAAGTACATTATCATTTTTGAAAGGATTGAATTGTAAGAAGATGAATATGATATTATAATAATAGAATAATATTTATCAGATAATGATAAAAAATATATATATATATATATATTAGATCTACCACTATATATATCTTTTGAATGTGGTGATGAAAAACTAATTAAATTAGTTAACTAGAACGTAGTATATCATACACATTATCGATGGTTTCATATCTAATTTGATGAAAATGGATAGTGATGAAGTATATGAAAACATATAATAATATATAAGTATACTAGATTTATATATATATATATGATATTATATCATAATAATTGAATAATATTGAAAGGTTATAAAAGAAAAAAATAAAATAATAACGCTTAATTATGAACAATCCATCTTGGTTTGGAAAAACTCATACGGTTAGTAAAATGTGTATAATAAAATGGGATAAATAAGTAAAATATGGAATATTGTGAATGGTGATTGAATTAATGAATAATTTTTTGTGGTATTTTTTGAAGAAATGTATCCTGATTTGTTGATAACAGAGGATAGGAAGTGTCCTTTCCTAGGTGTGGAAGGGAATCCACTCGGATTCTTCCCAAATAAAATATAATAGTAAAGGATTACTTTGTAAAATGATTCCAAATGTATATATATTTTAAATTTATTGATTATAATGTTGAGATATGTAATTAAAATATTATTTTGAAGTTCTTAATTGAAAAACATACCCTTCTATTTAGTTTTCCCCCGATAAACTCATTCTATCCACACGCATGGTAATTATTTTTAACTATTTCTTACAATTTAGTTTGATATAAAAATAAATTGAACTTGTTAAATAATATTAATTATAATAATTAAAATCTTCTTAATTATTTTTTCATATTTTATTATCATTATTTTTGGAAATTAATTTAAACATAAACAAACAAATGCGATGAATTAGATGATTTCCAAAAAATATTTAATAAGTATGAAAAGTATTCATCATAAAATTTGATATTTAATTGATTATAATGAATTAATTTTTATTAATAATAAAATTATTTAACAAATTTGACCTTTAATCCCATTTTACATCAAAATTAAACATTTTAACTTCATTAGAGGAAAAGTAACCATTCAATATAATTCAAAATGATGATTTTTCGTCAAAAAAATCATATTTTTATAAATTCACATAAACATCACACCTTGAAAATGATGAAATATTTATTTCTAATTTACTTTTTTTTAATAATTAATTTATTATAATTAGATGATATTAATATTGAAAAAATAATTGCTCAGAACATCACTAAATGTTTTTAGAAAAAATATATTTTTTAAGATTAAAACATGATTTATTTTTATATCATTATTTGTAAAATATTATGTAAATTATAAACCATTTTATTGGGTATATAATTCAAAAATACCCTTAATATAATTCACATATAGATATTAATTCAATTTAATAATATAAAAAACATACAGCATGTATAAAAATCCCTTTCAACAAAACATTTCACTTACATTCAGATTATATTTATTTTTGTTTATAATAAATTGAATGATAATGAATTTATTTTATAAATGGTTAAACTAAATAATTTTCATAATTTATTTATTAATATTTATACATTCTAATGTTACAGCTATGTTATAATGGTAAACTATATTATAGTTTGATAAAACTTAATTTTGTATTTAATGCATGATATCAAAGAAATTAAATTTATTTGAAAAAATATGTTCCATAAAATATCAGAGTTTTAAAAATTACATACACATTTTAATTCATATCATCATTTCTTACAATGAATGTATAGATAATTTAGATTCCCCAATAGTCTATGGAAGATAGGTGGTACTGAAATATATTTCAATGTTGACATCCCTTTGAATACACTTCAATAATTTCAATGTAATCTAAGAATCATGATCATATACACTTGATATATGTTCTCCATGTAACCTTACAATTTCATTTATATATATATATATTTGTAAATAAAATATAAAATCCTATTTTACTATTATACTACTAAAATATTTGTATATATACAGGTTTCCTGACCTCCTTGGGATGTTGTATTTCAAAATTTAACTATTATCATATATAGCATATGGATACCTAGTCCACAATATTTTTCATCATACCATCCAAATAATTTTTTTCTTAAATCCCTAGACATATTTTTACTACTATGTTGTATATATAAATTGGATCTGGATTATTTCCCTAATAGTTTCTTCTATAAATCTAGTATGATAGAAAACATAACGTCTTCCAAAACATTTACACTTTGTCTCTATAGATTAATTATATATATTTAAAATAATTAACTAATTTAAAATTACATAAAATCTTCTCATTATACAAGTTGTATTTATAAATTATTTCAAGAAAGGGTGGTTAAAAAATATCTTAGAATGACAAAGGTCATTGTATATGGGCAGTTAACGAGGTCTGGGAATGTGGCGTGTGACTATAATTCACTCTATATACGCATTCAAACATGACATTATTCACTTTTCCCCCATATATTGAAAAAGTTTAATTATGGATCATAGCCTCGATCATTTCCTTGATGGTTGGTGTATATTATTTCCAACTTATATGAGTATGTTTGCTTCAACATGACTTTATGGATAGTAGTTGGAATCCCTCTATAAAGGCATGAAGTAGGATATTATTTCATTCATCATTCCATATGTAGATTCCTTGGTATTTATGTGACCAAATTTTTTAGGCATCAATCCTATACATAGAATGTTATCCATATGGAGTTGTTTGTATTATCCCATGGCCCATGTTTTTATCCTCATCTATGTTATCTTATAGTGTTTATCTTTAGATATATCTGCTCAACTCTCTCATGATAGTTCCCCTTGAACAATACATCTTGGATAAACATCATCAGTGCTACTAGATTAAAATTTAGGTTTTCATGTATTATTTCATTTTGGAATCATCAGAGTAAATTGAAAGCATTATTATGTGGTATTTGTGATTTACCTCTAGACAGCATGTCTTAGAATGAGTATATCTAGATATTAATGTTATATTTCATGTAGAAAAATACTATCTAGAGTGAATGTAATTTTTTTTTATTTTTTCGAATTATATGTATCCTACTATGTATTATTATAATCACACATACACAGTCATTTCCAGCACTTGTTGTGACTTGCGCAGATGAGTGACCTTTTGACAGAGCCCTAGGTGGACCGGGACCAGATTGTTCATTTTGAGATCAGGAATGATGAGGGGTTATTATGGATATAGAATGAAGTCATAGTACCTCATCATATAGGTTTACTTGAGTTTACTAACTTATTATTTAGTGGGATTTAATTCTGAAACATTATAATTTATGCCACATTAATTTCCTATTGTACTCCTATTGGGATATAGTTGTATGCATTAATTTGGTTCATATTTATTTGTAAATTTCAGAATACTTTTTACTTGTACATGTTTTCATACATAAGATAACATTTTAAATTCCTCCCATGTTAATGATATGCATAATCAGTGCTAGTCACCAGCCTCATGCCTATTAGAGGCAGGTTTGGGGAGTTGGGGAATGTTCCCCACTAGGATGGGTCCTAACATACCTATATAATCTCTACCATACCAATGATATTGATTATTCTTGTATACATATCCTCAATGTATATCTTAGGGTTTTGGCCCTGCATATATGTTTTCTCAATATAGTTTCCATGGTTGGTGTTAAACTTCCTATGATAAAAAATGTATCACCCTAAACCAGAACCCCAAACCTAGTTTGTTATTTTATTACATTGACATGATTACAAGGAATAAAATCATCAATGAACAATTAGTTTTTTAGTTTCGGAAAGACAAACTACATACATGATAGCAAAAATACATTGGAAAATAGAAAATAAAAACACGACACATAATGAACGGATATAAATTTCATCCTTGTATACATAATAAATTATTTAATCATAATGGGTAGGGGAATGGAAATATAAAAATGGTAACCCCCAATTCTCAGTATGTGTATATTAATAGGAAGAAATAATGAATCAATAAAAATAAATTTATATAAAAGTGAAAAAAATCTCAAATATTTTCATTAAAAACACAAATAAGGATATATCAATATTTCATTTTACGAAATGGAAACATATGTAATCAAAATAAATAAAAATATTATAAATGTTTTTTCGTAGATATGTCGATGAAATTTCCCATGGATGAATAAAAAATTAATATAAATTGGGAAAATTTGTAATAATGGGAAAGCATGTTTCCTTTATACATGGAATATTTACCATCAAGTCCAGACATAAGATGGTTTTCAACATAATGGTTTGAATACCATTATCTTTGGATAAATGATTCATCTCGTGAGGCTAATTATTTAGAGATGTGACATTTTAAAGATTCTAATGTGACTCACTCAACATTGAAACATTTAAATAACAAACCATATAATGTAATAACATTAAATTAATCATAAAATATCCTGTTTGTAATAATATTCATTATAAAACATATTAAGGTCATTAAATAGGACACATAAAAGTGAATTGGTGTATAATAACAAATAAGTATCAATGTAATTAAAATTGAGATGAAATCCCTTACCTTAACGTTCATTTATTGTTGTGATGTATGTATCCTATTAAATAGTGGATTAAAAATAATAATAATTTATACCATAAAAATAAACATATAAATTATAGAAAATATTAACATTATAATATAATTAACTGCCTTTTTGTTGAAAATCAATCATTATATTAAATATTATGTGTATTACTTTCCACGTTTTCTAAATTATATTTTTACTTATTATTTTCTAATCATATTATTAAATTCTAGATTTAATAATATCTAGATAGTAACCCATGAGGTGAATATCACATTTAATCATCAAAAATATATTTTTAATATTATATAATGTTTTTTTATAATAAATTAAATTGACCATTAATGGAGATGCTATGTCGTATGTATGCATGAACATTACTTTCATTTCATGTTTGTATTAAGAGAATGAAAATTAAAAGATTTGTATATAAATGTATATTAAAATTAAAATACTCTAAATATGTAATATTTTTAATATATTTGTCTTAAAATAATGCTTAATTAATTTCATATATAGTGTGAATGAATCACATATTTGTGATGGGGTGGTAGTCCACACCTGCTGAAACGATGTTGTAATATAAAAAATGTAATATATTAAATGTAGGTTTTATAAGAGGATTAAAGATGTATAAATACATAATTAATGTCATATATATCCAATATTAACAGAGTGTCCATCATAATATCCACAATGAGAGGCAGCAAATTAAATATGAACAATCGGTGTATGGTGAGGTGGTAGTTTGATGTACATGGAAACACTATGTTTGATATCCATTTGATGAATGTGTTTGTAAATTTAGGTAAAAATAATCCCATTAAAATATTATTGTTAATTTTGGATGATTTCATTGAACATAAACAAGAACTAAGGATATTCGTGCAAGTGGATATCGGAAATGAAAATAAAAAACACGAGGAAGTTTATTAGATCTTAATCGGGTAAGCAGTTTTACCAAAAGGCATCCATGGATTTAATCCATTAAAAATAGAGAACAGAATGAGTAAGAGTGGGATTATGGGATGATATTGGGGTAGATGGGTTATGAATATATGTGGTTTGAGATGTGTGAGAAATTTGGATAGATGGTGGACTTTTATAGGGATGGAAAATGACTCACTTTGATTTTTTTTAAACTAGTTAGGTGTACCAACATTATAACGTAAAAAATTTTACAAAAAACAAATAAAACTGAATAATGGAATTTTGTTGGTCTAAATATATTTTTTAAATGGATTTTGGACAAATTTTGAGGTCATTTGGGCCCCTAAGATAAAGGTTTAGTCTTTTGTTAAGATTAGTTTCACTTTAATAATTTAAATTTATTTTAACTTCCTTCAATAGTATTTTTGTTCACAAAAAAGTTATCCATATTAGAGATTATAAATTTTTACTATTAAAAATATTTAATCCTCTTAATAAATCCAATCACTTATGTGGTTGAAATTATTTATATTTTTATCCTACAGATGGGATTATAAAGATGGGTTTTAATGTAAAAACATCCAAAAACATGCTATGCATTTATATTGAATTTCAAAGTGTAATTGATCCCAATGGAATAAATTCGATTAATAGATAAAAATATGGTATATTTAAAATTTGAAACCAATATATAACTATATTTTTATATATAAATAAATTTCATAAAATTTAGTTTTGAAATAAAATTCAGTATTTTTCACTTATGATTAAAAAACAAATATTCAGTGAAATGTTATTTTATAATTGACTATGAAAAATGTGACGAGATAATGTCATGTTTAAATCAGGAGTTTTGTGTATTATGAAGGTATCATAAAAATATAATGGAAACTGTGGTAATGTCTTTAGATTCAACATTTATAGGGTCCATGTTTTTTTCTAAACATCAATCCCCTACTAGATACCCAATTAGATGGAATTTATTAATCTGAGAATTAATTGTAAAATTCATGATACCCTTTTTTTAGGATCCCGATAAACTTGTACCACTATATAACATATTCTTCTTCCATGGAGGATTATATGAGGTGATTTTTCCTCTCTAAACCCCATAAAAATAATATTTTATCTAGTATAACGATGTTTGATCTCTAATTGGTAGGTTTCCTCTTCTCGTTCACTTTCTCTCATTTTCTCTTCTTTTCTCCCTCGGATATTGTATATCTATGAATTTTTTGAGGGAATAATATTCATTATTTTATAATTTGATTCCTTTTTGGAAACATAGATCATTAGTTAATAGATTATTCATTGGAGGATACAATTTTGGGCTTGATGTTATGATATCATGTGATCCTGAAGTAAGTGGCACTGTAATAATTCCCAATTTTTATTATCATTGTATTTATTGATTTAAACTCATAGATTCAAATTCAATTGAATAATATAGGTGATGTTTCATTCAATTAGAAAATTAAAATCCAAATTAAATTAAATTATTGTTTTGGTATTTTTATTTCGAATGAATTTTGGAAAACCCCCCAATTCTATTGAATTGGGGTATGTTTTTGGAATTGATAGAATATTAGGAAATTTAAATTATGAAATAGGATGGAATTTCATGATATTTATTTGTTGAAGCTAATTTTGAAACATGATATTTTAAATTAATTTGATGAAATTTATTTCAAATTGGTATTTGAGAAAATGGCATAAAATTATTTTGATATAACCCCGTTGCTTTTATCTTAAAAACGCATGATTCGATAAAAATATTATTTCAATTATAAAATTAAAAATAGTAATATTTCAAATAATAGAATGGGTTGAAATTTCTTTTGAGATGTCTTAAAATTATTTGTATATTTAATATTTGTATAAATTCAAACTAAATACTATATAATTAGTGATGTTCTGGGATTGTACAATTTGAAGACTAACAATTGAATCAAAACTAAGTGCAGTAGTTAATATCCTCGATGGGTGGTCTATGGTTCCTAATTAGTTAGTATAAAATTTCTATATCAATACACATATTTTAATGATTCAAAATCATGTGTGTCAGGATGTCATTGCCTAGAGCTATTGTATATTTTTTATGAAGACCATGATTATTATTGTTTGAATTTGATAGATATGTCATTACCTACAATAAATTTTTTAAATTTTTTTCGTTGGTTATTTATACAGATTTATATAAAATATTTATTTAAGACATTTGGTTAATGTATACCCATAATATAAAATTTAAATTAAGCTATTTTTAATTTTTTCATGAAATTGAATTCATTTTTATTTATTAACTGAATGATTAATTTGGATAATTATGACTTGGAATCTTATAATGGAATCCATAGTGAGAGCATATTGAAATGTTTTCTCAGAACTGACCTATTCATTCAGTTCTTTGTAGATTATCTTCTTATAGTTTTGAGTTAGTGTAAAGAATAACATAGAGTAAGTATTAGATATTGATATTTGTCTTGGAGAGTTTCATCCATTGGGACATTGGTTTTTATCCAAATTTTCTGGTACTTGTGGTTGCAAATTGGGTTATTCATGTACATCTGATATCTAGTACACTTCTCCTTGTGGAATTTTCTTGTATTCATGTTTGATTTTTAATCATTACTCTAAATATTTTGAGGAAATTTCATTTACAATTTTGTTTTATAATATTTCAGGTTCTAGTCACCAACCTGGGGGGATGGGGAACTCCCATTAGTCTATTTCATAGCCTACAAAATTATTTTTTTAAAAGCATATTCATTCTATTTTATGAAATTGTTAAATTATATTGAGTTTTTTTTATGATTCCTTAATTTCATTACTAAATTATCAAATATTTTTTGGACATAATTGTTATTTATGATTGAGTGCTTTTCTATCTCTCACAACAATGATCGTCAAGTTACTAGGGGCGGTTTAAAATATATTTCATACGAATTAGTTCTCGTAATTTCCTTGATTATGATTTTTATATATTGATATACAAATCATTTATTACTATCTATTAGGATTCAGTTTCATTATTTCACAGGTTAATTGTATATCTTATGTTTTCAATGATGTCTTTTGATGTTATGTAGAATCATGCCTATAAGAAGTCGTGTGAATTAGTTCCAAGATCATGTTTCTGATGAACCATAGTGAAAAAATCATCCCTTAGACCTATGTCGGTTTGAGGTTATTATACATAGTTTTGATGCACTATGATATGTAGTTACAGTAGTTCCCATTAATCCCCCAACTAAGGCACCTCAAAGGGATTTTTTACAGTTCCGTTCTCAGGAGTTCATTCATAGAATTAACCAATATTCTAATGATAAAATGATCGTCAATAGGATGAGGAATGGATTACTAGGATGAAGTTTTTTTTGTGTTTCTAAAAAAATGATGAAATCAAGGTGAAGGGTACAACCTTTATTCTGGAGTGACCAATTAGAAAATGACGGGACACAATGGTGATAAATAAAATTAATTTCATATTACAGTGGAATAAATTAAAATATCCTTTCACCGATTAATTATATCCACATTCAATGTTGTTATCCACGTCTATTAGGATTTCCCAACATGAGTAGGCTTAAATGTCCCTAATGGAGTATGAATACTATTATTCTATCATAATGATGTTTTCACTAGATATATTATCGAATTAGAATTTAATGTTGTGATGGTCTTAGTTAGGACTATCATCTGAGAACTATTATCAGGTTTTCATTTTGAATCTACATTCATATTCTAACGTACTATATAAAGATTTGATGTCCTAAAAGGACCTAATTGGAAGGTAAAGGTTTTAGGGGGTTTTTTTTTTCTCTTAGTGGCATTGTGATTCCATTTAGATAATAAAGGATGTGTTATGATTCTCATGGTGTTTCTCTATTTCATGGTTTTTAGACCTCTGTAGTGCGGTGTAGAGGCCGTTTTATTTGCGTCAATTTACAATTCATAGGTATTCTAAACATTTTTTATCTAAGGGACCCAAGTTATGTTCCTCCTATGGATGATCAAGTCACCTATTTAAGTGGTTACATTTCTTCTATTCTAATTTTAGTGGAATAGTTTCATCATAACATATTAATCCTATGGTCGAGTCAAATGATACACGAACATAGAGGTTCAAGCTCTATTAATCTAGAATGAATATTTGTAACTCACTGGATGCATCTACAGTGGAAACAGTAATGGGTCATGTTCCCATGAGTGGTTCAATTACTCTAGCTTTGTCTTTTGTGACCACTTTATTTGATACTAGTATGTCTCATTCATTTATTTCAATCATTATTATTAATAATCTAAATCATTCTACATTGTTTTTGTCTTATGATATGAATATTAATAATCCCCTTGGACCAAAGTGAGTCAATGGCCTACATATCACCACTGGTGTTTTCTCTCTACCTGATAAAGAGATTAATTGGAGATCTCATGTCCTTGAAATGATGGTTGGTGATATCAATATGGTTTAAGTGATAGATGATTTGTTTTTCTTAGGATTTAGTAATCACGATTTATATGTGGATTCCTTGGTTGGAGCACCTATGACTTAATCCTTGGAAAATGATGATTTTCTATAACATAACCACAAGAACAATGATTCACTATGGTCAATCAATGTTCATACATGTATTTTTTGGCTTGTATAAATGTTTCAACTCTAATATGTGTTAATTACTACTGAGAAATAGTTACATAGACTCGTGTTTAATTATGCTGAGGTTTCTAGGTCTTTTGGTCGAGATTGAATGTTATATTGAAAGGGATAAAAATTCAAGTGGGTTGGATCTAGGTTACTCGCTTATTCATGCTAAATCCCAAATGGTTATGTGGTCAAATACTGGATGACTAGGGAATGTAATCGGAAGACAGTTATGGTCTTCAATGGATGTGGTTTGGAAAAATTCATGATTCCTTAGTAGATGTCATTGTTGTTCAATTTCTGATGTATCAGCTATCTAAGAAATGAATATTCGAGGATGGTCAGTCGAAGGTAGATTTACTATTATCCTTATTTTTTAATGAATACATTAGGTGAAGGACAATTTTATGGAAACTCATTAGAAATAAGAAAATGCAGTTTATATAGGAAAATTACATTTAATGAAATATTAATTGAATTGGATAAAGGTGCTAGTGGGAAATCAACTATATAATTGTTGTGAAAATTTCATAAGAAGTATCTTTATAATTCTTAGAGAAATTATTTATAATATAATTCCATAATTGTATATAACATGGTTCATAATTTTCCCCCTTTATGTGATAAGATTCTTGGTGGGGAGAACCTCGACTAGATGTTTAACAAGATGATTATGTGATAGTTTTTCTAGCTATGTGGGTTCGAGATAGATCCATTTCAGTAATTAATTTGGAAGATAATAAATGGATCATGTTTTAATGTAATATACGTGGTATTATTAAATTCACCATAAAGGTTTTTTTCTCATTTGGAAAAATAGTGAGACCATTTGAATAAGACTTCAAGACCCTTGTAGGTCTGGTGACATTATTTTAGTTTCTGATGCTTCTTAAGGTTGATAAGTGTATTACTATTGGTCTATCTAGATAGAAATAATACACTGATCAATTTTGATGACCTATAGAGTTCGTGGATGGATCATTTTTTTATTTGGTTACTTCCATGTAGAAGACATATACGTCTATAGAAGAAATGGAAGACATCACCTCATTATGTGGTGTTATTTTAGATAATGGAGAGAGTCATGCCCGTATCCTATCTGGTTATATTACGTCAGAGGTATCCTTATATTCATAATTTCTTTCAGGATTCAAAGAATCACTAATATCATGAAAATCCACTACATTAAATTTATCTTGAGGAAGTTGAGTTAATTTTTGAATCTTCCTTTTTTGAGTATCAAGTATGCATCATTGACCCAGTCACAATGGTCCGTAAAGGCCAGTCTATCCCTCTAGTATGTATTTTTTGGAAGAAGGGATGCACGTGTGATGAGAATTAGTAGTGGTTTTCGAACATAAAATCATAGAGTCCAGAGCTTTTCTCAAACATTGTTTCACAACCATTGGAAGGTGAAATTAGAGATGATATTTTTACGGGGGACGACTGTGGGAACCCTATTTTTTACTAAGTTATATAAGCCATACATTTAGGTATAATTATTTAGTTTGGACCTAATATGGATTCGTAATGTGTGAAAAAAGTTGTTGTGGGTGTAATGGGAATGTTCGGTTCCCAAATTGAGTTTTTTGGGGGAAATATTCCGAATTTTTTTTATAGAATACCATGAGGGGTGGCTTCATAGTTAGGTCAAACTGTGTGAGTGGTATGACATTTTAGATAGAGCCTTACCGCATTTTTGGTTCAATGATTATTAGATCGTGTATAAAAACCATTTGACTTACCCTTTTTGGAGGCCCACATGTATGGTTGGTTCACGTTTTCCAAAAAGGTGTCGCCAAACCTTGGATAACCTAAATTTAGTGTAAATTTACTATTTTAATAGTAATGGTATAATTAATCCTCATCCTTACCACGAATCTAGTTTCGAAAATAATTATCCACCATTTCTTCCCCATTTGGATATTTTTGTTTTCCGGATCTATCTATTAAAATATCTCTATCATCTTGGATCTGATCGAGCTTCCATGTGTTATGTTGGAAGAAAAATGATTAATACTCGACTCTATTTAATAATTTAGAATAATCTTTTTCTCTCAACCTATTTATTGAGGTGTGACTATTTTTACAATTTTCTAATATATACTCATATAAAAGACAAATCAATGTAAAATTCTAGTGGAGTAAATTAATATGATCCTACGGTGGGTGGTATATATTGCATCCCTCATGTTCTTTTATTTTGGAATTGTTTTATGGGGACCAACGATTTCATCAGGTTCCTTTTATTGAATTTATATTCCATTATTATAATCATTATTATCATATGGTAATGATCATTTAAAATATGAGAATAGGTTTATGTGGTTATGAACCTAACTCCATCCATCCCTTGTATGCCCTTTTTCTATAGTTTTTGTTTTAGTGTTTTGTCACATTTCAGCCACAGTTAAGGAGTTACATGAAATGTCCATACTGAGGGTAATATTTTCTATATTAAATGGAATGATTTATCTTGTGAAATTAATGATGAAATATAACATGTATACTCACCAATGGAACCACCTAAAGTAAGTGTCTCAATTTGTTAAATTAATTTGTAATGAGTATTGTAAAGTACACTATTTATATGAATCCAACTTACTAGATGTAAATGAATGGTTAGTTTCATGTCTGTAGAACCCCATCCATATTTATGGATGGTATAAGAGTGAAATATTACTATTAAAATGTTCTTAAATGGATTAAATTAATGGTTTCACTCTACTTGTTCGTATCACACTAATGAAAGGAAATACAAGAACCGAATGGAATTATAGATTAAGTGAGATTTTATTTAAAGGGTGAATACTCTATTGGACTTCTCATAGTAATGTAATCATATTAATTTAAAGATATAAAATATTATATGTTAATATTATGATATAGTTGTATCATGACATTAGATCTCCTTAGATTCTATAAGGAATGCATCAAACCCTCTTGAACCCTATTTTGATTAATGGATATTGCTTGAATAGGTTGTCACACACATTTAACCTGATATTTTTCAAAAATTGGTTGTCTGGTATGACACTATAGTATCCCTCGTGTATTATTATAGGATTCCATGAATAAAATCTTTAGATCCAACATTGTCAGGTACGTTCCATGGTTAAATCCCATATAACCCATTAAATTTTTAGCCTCATTTTACCATAAAGGAACCTCGTGGACATGATGTGTGTTTTAGTTTATGATTACATGGACTATCCTCCATTTATTTCACACATAACCCTTATCTATACTACAATCATTAATAATTTGGAGACCCTTGTGGTCTAGGATTCCTTGTTTATTACCTTGGAACTTCATTATTTGATATCATTACACGTTTCCTTGCTTCATCCTGGAACTTTTACTATTTGTTAACATGTGACTTATTTATAATCAAGTAAAAATAAATTAATGAAATGGTAACATTTTTAGACACTAAACAAGTGCTGATGCAAGTAAATGGGTATATAGTTACATTGTACTACTTTAAATTATATATACAAGTATTCACATTGTTACATTTGCATTACATGGGATAGATGATATAAACATTATTCATAGTGGCCCACAAATATTAATCCCACACCCTCTCTTCGTTCCATTTGGTACCAAAGGAAGAATAAATGATTGAATTTGTTGATAAAGGGAGGCATATGGATTCGAACGCCCGAGTTATTAATGTTTATGATGGAGCATAATAGCATATGACTGAGTTGGAGATCAGGATTCATTGGATAGTATTTTGATTTATTTTATAAATTTTTGGAACATATTATGCCTCCATTCTTGTATCCATTATTTCCATATTTCTATATATATGAAATATCACAATTAGTGGTAGTTTGTTATGGCTTTTGTTTCTTTTGTTGTTATTGATGTCAATATTATTGTTCTACCATATCTGTACGTATATTTGATCACCAATTTACATATATTTATATTTATAAAGTGTGATATAGTCTACAATTTATGGAATAATAATGTATTGGGCTTATCCATGGCCATCATTTCTAGTAAGAATCCTCTATAATTTTTAGGAAATTCTTTTGAGGCCATGTGACCCACTAGGTTTTGGGAACATATTATGTGGATTTAGGGCCCATTATGTAAGAAGGATGCCTTATTTATTAAGTTATTTTTATTATATGATTAACCATACTAATAATATGAGCTCTCCTAATTCCTATTTTTTCCCCATGATATGAAGATGCATTTTTTTATTATTATTGATGGAAACTCTAAATGAAATAATTGAATTCTAAAAAAACATTTATTTCATTATTTTTTGAAATAAAATATAATAGGATTTTCAAGTATGTATGAAATTTACCATGACTACTAATCTATTTTAATTTTCTGGATTTCATTCCATGTAACATGTTGAAATGTAAAAATGTAGGAAATGTATAGAGGAAACTAAGGTTGGGTTGATAAACTTTTTAGAAACCATTCAGGATTAATAAAAAGAGGATTAAAATGAATACCAATATCAAACTTCAACAATAACAAATATGATAAGAAGATATTAAATGGGGGAAATTCTTGAAAAATAAATAAATTACTATTACAAAAATGGAAAATACTTTTCTCTTGATGCATGATGTTAATGTTTACTATGATTAAAGAGAAATATGTCAATTAGGCTTGGATGAGGAAGGCCTAATGACGATCATATAAAAATAAAATCAATCCAAAGACTCCCTAACTGAAGAATGATATTTTATTAGTGATGAGGATATACTTAGTGATGATGATGCACTAAAAGAGTTACAATTAATTTCGAATCTTTTCATATGATTGATTAAATATTTATAGCTTCATATAGAATATAAATAATTAAATATAAGAAATATTCAGTTAGTAATTATCTTTAGAATAATAATATAAACACATAAATAAGATACAACTTGAATTCGTAAAAAAATATCATATATTTCAATGAAATATTTTAATATAGTTAAAATATTATTTATATTTATATAGTGAATATAATTGAAAATAATTAGTAAGTAAAATATATTTATTAAACATTAGTTGATGTTGAAAATTCCTTGAGGATAATTCACCATGTGTTTTGAAATTTTATCAATGAAGTTAGTGAATGATATAATGTGGTAGCAATGGTTGGTATTGATAACATTAGTCTCTAATATTTTCCTTTTATTATACAAACAAAAATTTGGGATGACTAAACATATATTAAAAATCTTGAAAAAATGATAAATAGAATATGTAATTTTTTTAATTACAAAAAAATATAAAATAATTTTTTTTAAAAAAATATATAAAGGGTATGAAAATTTCAATATTAGTGATCTGTGGGGTGATGAGAACACTAAGAAAAATGTGAAATGAAAATTAAATGTTGCTACCCCTCAACCAATCAATAAGTTACTATACTAAATGCGTGCCACCTAACCTTATGTGTGTCTCCCCATATGTAACTATTTGTCAAATAATAGTGATGGTCTATGAAGTGATAGTGGATGGAATATAACATATAGTGATAGGTAATATTAATGTCAATATTGTAACACCCCAGGTAAATAAAGAATATGACATTTCATATTTATCCATATTTGTGAATGAAATATTTAAATGACTTTAAATGGGACGCTATGCTCGATGGCGTACCCAACACGCAACAACGAGTTTCTTGGAAATCTTATGTTGCACTCTAATAATAAAATAATATTATTTTAAATGGTAGTTAACATGTAGCCATTGTATTGGAAGGAATGGATATAAATAACTAAAATATGATTATATATGTTTTTAAATGTTTTTACATTTTTCCAATAAAAGATAAAGGCTTAAAATACAAAATGAATTCAATTTTAGGCGTATATGCCCTAGTTTTCACTAAAAATTCACTTATCGCCTTTTGATGGCGTACTGTCATTAAATATAGTTTTTATCACTCTTATACATTATTTTGGACCAAATAAAACTCTTCTTTAGAATCAGGAAATTAAATTTTACTTTGTGTAAATTTTTGGTATTTTTCTGATAAAGTTCATTTTTTAATGAATAGTGTAAAATGTTGTATTTTAATTCAAAACCTCTTTTTAATATAATTTATTTATATGATTAGATTATCTTTTGAATTGGTTTTAATGTGAAATTAGAATATATTTTTACCATTAAATCCAATAGTGGTCGTTGGATTTAATTTCACTTTGAAATCGGACTTAAACTAGTATCAATCTTTTGATACTTATTGTTTCATAAAAACACGCTATTTTCTTTGACAGCGGGAATTAATTATTAAATTAATTAATGTGACTTATATGTGTTGAATTTTGTAAAATAGACTTCATTTTTGAATTCGGAATATCAATTATTGCTTAGGGTGAATTTTTGGTAATTTTCTGAAAAACTTCAATTTTTGATGAATAGTGAAACCACTAAGTGGTACATATAAAGACTGATTTTCCGTTTAAATGAAATTTTTCCATCATTGTGTTTTGAATTTTAAAAATCCGACATACATGGTTGTCATTAAGAAGTAAAATGTGGTTCAATTTGATAAAAATAATTTTTTGGTGAATAGTAACTTATTAAGTTCTTAATCGCGATTAGTGGTAATTAGGGTAGTTTAAGGTATAAATAATGCTTTAATAATATGAAATGACCTAGAAACATGTCCCAACCATATTGGTTGTGTCATGGCCGACCAAGACAAGCCATGGGTCAACTTGGGGACCCCATGGAGACACTTTGGTTGGGAAATGACATAAATAACTTTTTATTTAATGTAAAAGTAAAAATGACAGAAACATAATATGTTTTAAAAAAACAATTTTTATATGGGGTTATAAAGATCAGATTTTTGATTATAAATAGTCATTGGAAATATAAAAAGATTTCCTACATCATAGTAGTTTTTTTATAATTTTTAGACATTAAATAAATTAAATTATTTATGACATAATAATGATGTAGCGATGACATCATTATTTGAAGATTTAAATAAAATGGAAAGATAATGTAAAATATATGAACTACACATGTCCAAAACCAATTGTATGAGTGGATTTCGAACCCTTGTCACCTTATCCACGAATTATATCAATGTGGGACCTTTTAAAACCGAAACACATTTTCAAATAAAGTAATAATTCTTTACTTTCCAAAAGTGCCCCTCCTCTCCTCTTATAAAAGGCCCCCACCTCTACCTCATTTCACACACTCCTCAAGCCTTTGTCTCGGCCAACCCCTTCCCATTTACTCCCTCCACATCCCTCTCCTCATCATAGAGGATTCCCTTTGGGCCGAATCCTTTCAATGGAAGCCTTTAGGCTCAAATCCAAAAGAGTTACACTTTTAAAGGTAATTCATTCTCTCATGTTCATTTGTTTTATTTTTCTTCTCCAACCCCCTAAAATATTCTTATTTATTTCTTTTGTAACAACACCAGTATCTTCAATATACTAGGATGTTTTTATAAGATTTATTTGAGATACACTCTCACACAACTACATCAAATGGTTAAATAACATACGGTTTCCGTGGATGGAGAAATCGTGCCTCCCGAAACGATGATTGTTCAATACTCATTTAACACCTTCAAAGGTGGCCATTATGATGTCACTATTTTTATAAATGATATATAATATTTTTATGTTTTACTTATGCTTCTTTATTTTTCATTTTTGTCTTACCTTTATGGCTTCCATTATGGGTATACGCGATATCTTCATTTTAGGAAGTGCGGACTACCGCCCCCTCAAAGTGATGTGATTCGTTAATGTCATACGTGGGACATATAAAGGATGGATTTAATGTTATTATATATGATGTTATGATGGAATTATTATTTACCTCTATATAATTATTATTTCTTTCCATTAAAGTATGACATAGAAATGAAAGTAGCGTTCATGCGTACGTACGGCTTACCGTCTCGATGAACGGTGCATTTCATTTCTTATCCCCAAATGTAATGTACTATTATAAGTACATATATATAATGTATATATATGATGTATGATACATCTAAATGATTAATATAATTCTGGAATTAAAATATACATAACTCTCATATAGTTTTAATTCCATTAATACGACATAGAAATGAAAGTAGCGTTCATGCGTACGTACGGCTTCCCATCTCCATGAACGGTGCATTTCATTTCATTCCTCTAAATGGTTATGTGATTTTATAAATAAATGTATATTCTGGATATATATGATATATATGATATCCAAATCAGGAATGACAATTTTGGATATGAAGAACCTTTGACCACACGAACAACATGTAATTGTATGAAGTCCACTTTCGACTTAAGAACCAAATATCGACAAAACCAACATGATTAACTTAAATGATTAAATAATGTTTATAACATGGTAATAAGTGATATAAAAGGAATAATTAACTTTAAAAAGGTTCTTAAAGAAGTATAAATTAACTCATGTTTATTATTCAGGAGATTATAGAACGATCGAGTCAAGTCGGACCCGAGGTAAGGGATCCTACTTCTCTCTTTCTTTTTAAGTACTCTCCTTTATGTAACTTCTTTTATGCTCCTCTTTGTAATGTTGGGGGATGTTATTTTATATTACTATTCCTGTAAATTTTATTTTAATGTGATGAGATACCCTATTTGATCTCATCAATCCATATTCGGAAGTTTTGAGTGGCGTCGTTAGGCTGCCGAATTTTCGTAAGGGATTTTTCATCTCACTTTTATTCCCGTGAGATTTATGCTACATTTGCCAAAAACTCCGTTGAGTGGTGTATGTACTTCCCATTATTCTACTCTTTGTGTAATATAATTTCGTTTATTAGTATTTACATCAATTATCTATTGTCCTTCTTTCATGGGGTGTATGTTTTGAAAGATACCCAAGTCGGTAAGGGAACCTTTCACCCTCCTCTTTTTTAAAAGACTTCTTTTGTTTGGTATTTTAATTTACATATTGTTATGTTGGGATATGTTCTCATATATCCTTATTGATGTAAATTTTATGTCCAAGTGATGAGATACACTTTTTATCTCTCATCAACTCATTTTTATGTGATGTCGTTAGGCTGTCAAGGAAACTTTTTACCCAATTTCAATTTCTTTGGGTTCAACATGTAGTCATTGAATATGTCATCCATTGAATATGTGTGAATGACCTTTTATTGTTTTACACTTAATATCCACTTATATTGGGTGTATTTATATTTGTCACACATATTTTTGAGATTGATTTGTCCTTAATTTAAGGATACCTTCTTTATAAGGGATTTCATCACATTTGACATTTCTATTGAGGGTTCATTGTTGTTATGAACCAATTCACTCTTATATGGTGTATATAATGTCCTTTGGAAAATTATATCATGAATCCATTTATTCTCATGATATTATAAAGTTCTGAATAAATGTTACTCCGCAATTATTGTATTCTAGTGTCTCTAATTTTGGTAAAACCCCTTTAACCAAAATATCGTTTTAAATGTTTTAATTATTTGTTCTTATCAATATCCATGTTTGCAAAATGGTTTTAAGGATTTATTTATATGGATATTAATGGTTTAAAATTTTAAGCTTCAAGGTGGTATGGGACACTTTGATTCAAAAATCTCTTTATTAAATGTTTTAAATGGTTCTGAAAATGGTTTTGATAAAGGATTCTATTATGATATATTGTGATGTGGAAATGTTATCATTCCTTTATATTGGTTTTATGTTTTATGATTTTATATTGGTACTTTGACATTTTAACGGGTGGTTACATTATAAACCATATGACGGGTGGTACCGTGAATACCAGGACGGGTGGTTACGTTATAACCTCCAATGCATTGGGTATGGAAGTCGGCCGTATGGCTATTCCATTAAGTATGTATGGAAATTGGCCGTATGGCTATTCCATTAAGTGATATGTGTGGAAGTCGACCGTATGTTTATTCCACTTAAGTATGTTTATGTCCCAAGTTACCTTTATATATGTTATGTGTTCTTTATATGGGTTTTATGGTAATCCGTTGGTTACAAAAGGTAAGTAATGATACTTTTTTTTTCTGTGAAATGTTTTTACTACTTCATGAAGGTGAAAAGTATTACATTGATAATGTATTCATGGTTTACTTGTTGTTTTAAAAAACTAACAGTTTTCATTCTTTGTGTATCCCTTACTGAGCTTCTTATGCTCATCCCAAGTTTTTGAAATGTTTTTCATTGGACATAGCGTGGAATAGGGTGAAGGATGGGATCAAGGGAACGTCATGCTACCTAAAACATGGAACTATACATATTTCTTTAAAAGAGTTTTTATTTTATGTAAATTTAGTAGAAGAGACTACTTTGTAATCTTTTGAGATGTAATAGTTATGTCCTAATTCTCTAAAACTCTAAACCTGAAAAGATCCTCAATGTGAATTACTCATTTAATTCAATATTAAGTAAGGTTTAAGGCTGGGGCCTTATAGTTGGTATCAAAGGTCAGTTTAGATAACTTTAGAGGTTAGGGTATTCTTTAAGCATAAGTGACATTACCATAATGGTTAGGATTTCAGAAAGAGTCCTAGTTTTAGATAAAGTGAATGAGTAAGTGTATCTTAGTGTTTACCTTCCTCATTAGTACATGATGGTTTTGTTGATATACTCACACTGACATTTCTATTTTTAGTGAATGGATGGATCTAGTAGGCACCAAAGAGACAAAAGGTTTGAAGGAAACTGTGGTGGTTCTCTGATTAAGATACTAGATAAAATGGAGGATTCAATGAGGAAACTCGTGGTTGTTCTAAACCAAATATCAAGGAGTCACGATCAACCACTTCATCCTTGGTGAGTTCTCTAATGCATCATGTACGAGATGGCCAACCCGATGTGGAAATTTAGGTAATAATTATTAAGGTAACCATTAGGGTTTATATGATACTTAATTTTTAGGTAATTATGGTTTACTCTATGATATGATGGAAAATGAAAGGAATGAGATAAACTTGAGGTTAAAATTTGTTATGATTATTCTTGAAGATTTTATCTCATTTTGGGGAATGTTTTAAGAATTATATTGTTTTGGAAAAAGGACAACACGTAGACCGTGTGACATCCTGTCGCGTCAGACAAAGCTGCGGGAATCGAACCCACAACCAATGTGCGACTGGTATTTATCACCTACCACTGGACTACGTGAAGTCCCTGGTTAGTTTGACGGATTCATTCTAGTTAAATGATTTTATGAATTAAGAGTAAGATGATTTTGGGTTATTTATGAAAATGATTAACCTATCATGGATGATATGTGATTAGGTTAATTACTTTTCAAAACGAGACTTTAGGAGCAACTGATATTGTTTGGAGATAAATGTTTCGATTTATCTTGGAAGACTATGCGACTAAATCCTTCAAAGATTTGGGTTTCAATCTTATATTGGTTTACTTTGAAGAATTTTATGGACAAATTGATTATAGAATGGGTCTCGTTGAACTTTGGGTTTTGTTGGACAAATTTTGGAGATTAAGAATACATTTTCTTTTTATAAAGGGTTATCCTTTTCTGGATTATCTGATCTTGTACTAGCCTTTTTGGTTTTGGTTTTGGTTAATGTCTAAAGACATGAGAAGTATATAGTTCTATTTTGTGGATTAGGTGATTCTCTAGAAGTTGATTATAGTACTCTTAATGTGAACAAGTCTTCCTAAATACTCGTCTTTTGGAAAAAATATGAGTTTGTGTAAGGAATCTAATAAAAGTTGAAAGTCAATATGATAAGTGATAATGTTTCCTTATGAATAAATTCCTCAATAAAAAGTAACTTAAAACAAAAATGTTGTCTATTAACTTTTCCTACTGGGGAATCGAATACCGTTTAACCCATCACAAGTTTGTGATTTTCTCGTGGTTAACTTTCTCCTAAACATGTTTTCTATCACTCTCCATCAGAACATGACCCTTTGTTTTTTCCTCCATGTCCATATTTTCATACTTGGAATTATAGTATGGGTTAACTCGGGTGACCTTTTTACTTATCTCTCATTATTTTAAAGTGTTTGTTTTACCGACTTTTGTTCCGATGTGGGACTTTCAAGGATGTTTCCAAGCACAATTTTAAAATTGCGTGGACGCAATTCCCAAAAGGGGGGAAGGATGTAACACCCCAGGTAAATAAAGAATATGACATTTCATATTTATCCATATTTGTGAATAAAATATTTAAATGACTTTAAATGGACGCTATGCTCGATGGCGTACCCAACACGCAACAACGAGTTTCTTGGAAATCTTACGTTGCACTCTAATAATAAAATAATATTATTTTAAATGGTAGTTAACATGTAGCCGTTGTATTGGAGGGAATGGATATAAATAACTAAAATATGATTATATATGTTTTTAAATGTTTTTACATTTATCCAATAAAAGATAAAGGCTTAAAATACAGAAAGAATTCAATTTTAGGCGTATATGCCCTAGTTTTCACTAAAGGTTCACTTATCGCCTTTTGATGGCGTACAGTCATTAAATATAGTTTTGATCACTCTTATACATTCTTTTAGACCAAATAAAACTCTTCTTTAGAATCGGGACATTAAATTTTAGTTTTTGTAAATTTTTGGTATTTTTCTGATAAAGTTCATTTTTTAATGAAAAGTGTAAAATGTTGTATTTTAATTCAAAACCTCTTTTTAATATAATTTATTTATATGATTAGATTATCTTTTGAATTTGTTTTAATTTAAAATTAGAATATATATTTACTATTTAATCCAATAGTGGTCGTTGGAATTAATTTCACTTTGAAATCGGACTTAAACTAGTATCAATCTTTTGATACTTATTGTTTCATAAAAACACGCTATTTGCTCTGACAGCGGGAATTAATTATTAAATTAATTAATGTGAATTATATGTGTTGAATTTTGTAAAATAGAATTCATTTTTGAATTCGTAATATCAAATATAGCTTAGGGTGAATTTTTTGTAATTTTCTGAAAAACTTCAATTTTTGATGAATAGTGAAACCACTAAGTGGTACTTATAAAGACTGATTTTCCGTTTAAATGAAATTTTGCCATCATTGTGTTTTGAATTTCACAAATCCAACATACATGGTTGTCATTATGAAGTAAAATGTGGTTCAATGGGATAAAAATAATTATTTGGTGAATAGTAACTTATTAAGTTCTTAATCACGATTAGTGGTAATTAGGGTAGTTTAAGGTATAAATAATGCTTTAATAATATGAAATGACCAAGAAACATGTCCCAACCTTATTGGTTGTGTCATGGCCGACCAATAAAATCCATGGGTCAACTTGGGGACCCCATGGAGACAATTTGGTTGGGAAATGACATAAATAACTTTTTATTTAATGTAAAAGTAAAAATGACACAAACATAATATGTTTTACGAAAACAATATTTGTATGGGGTTATAAAGATCAGATTTTTTATTATAAATAGTCATTGGGAAGATAAAACGATTTCCTACATCATATTAGTTTTTTTTATAATTTTTAGACATTAAAAAATTAAATTATTTATGACATAATAATGATGTAGCGATGACATCATTATTTGACGATTTAAATAAAATGTAAAGATAATGTAAAATCTATGAACTACACATGTCCAAAACCAATTGGATGTGTGTATTTCGAACACTTGTCACCTTATCCACGAATTATATCAATTTTGGGCCTTTTAAAACCGAAACACATTTTCAAATAAAGTAATAATTCTTTACTTTCCAAAAGTGCCCCTCCTCTCCTATTATAAAATCCCCCCACCTCTACCTCATTTCACACACTCCTCAAGCCTTTGGCTCGGCCAAACCCTGCCCATTTACTCCCTCCACATCCCTATCCTCATCATAGAGGATTCCCTTTGGGCCGAATCCTTTCAAAGGAAGCCTTTAGGCTCAAATCAAAAGGAGTTACACTTTTAAAGGTAATTCATTCTCTCATGTTCATTTGTTTTATTTTGCTTCTCCAACCCCCTAAACTATTTTTATTTATTTCTTTTGTAACAACACCAGTATCTTCAATATACTAGTATGTTGTTATAATATTTATTCGAGATACAATCTCACACAACTACATCAAATGGTTAAATAACATACGGTTTCCGTGGATGGCGAAATCGTGCCTCCCGAAACGATGATTGTTCAATACTCATTTAACACCTTCAATGGTGGCCATTATGATGTCACTATTTTTATATATGATATATAATATGTTTATGTTTTAATTATGCTTATTTGTTTTTCATTTTTGTCTTACCTTTATGGCTTCCATTATGGGTATACACGATATCTTCATTTTAGAAAGTGCGGACTACCGCCCCCTCAAAGTGATGTGATTCGTTAATGCCATACATGGGACGTATAAATGATGGATTTAATGTTATTATATATGATGTTATACTGGAATTATTATTTAACTCTATATCATTATTATTTCTTTCCATTAAAGTATGAGATATAAATGAAAGTAGCGTTCATGCGTACGTACGGCTTACCATCTCCATGAACGGTGCATTTCATTTCTTATCCCCACATGTAATGTACTATTATAAGTACATATATATAATGGATATATATGATGTATGATAAATCTAAATGATTAATATAATTCTGGAATTAAAATATACATACCTCTCATATAGTTTTAATTCCATTAATACGACATAGAAATGAAAGTAGCGTTCATGCGTACGTACGGCTTACCGTCTCCATGAATGGTGCATTTCATTTCTTTCCTCTAAATGATTATGTGATTTTATAAATACATGTATATGCTGGATATATATGATATATATGATATCCAAATCAGGAATGTCAATTTTGGATATGAAGAACCTTTGACCACACGAACAACATGTAATTGTAAGAAGTCCAATTTCGACTTAAGAACCAAATATCGACAAAACAAACATGATTAACATAAATGATTAAATAATGTTTATAACATGGTAATAAGTGATATAAAAGGAATAATGAACTTTAAAAAGGTTCTTAAGTAAGTATAAATTAACTCAAGTTTATTATTCAGGAGATTAAAGAACGATCGAGTCAAGTCGGACCCGAGGTAAGGGATCCTACTTCTCTCTTTCTTTTTAAGTACTCTCCTTTATGTCACTTCTTTTAAGCTCATCTTTGTAATGTTGGGGGATGTTATTTTATATTCCTCTTGCTGTAAATTTTATTTTAATGTGATGAGATACCCTATTTGATCTCATCAATCCATATTCGGAAGTTTTGTGTGGCGCCGTTAGGCTGCCGAATTTTCGTAAGGGATTTTTCATCTCACTTTTATTCCCGTGAGATTTATGCTACATTTGCGACAAATTCCTTAGACTGGTGTATGTACTGCCCATTATTCTACTCTTTGTGTAATATAATTTTGTTTATGAGTATTTACATCAATGATCTATTGTCCTTCTTTCATGGGGTGTATGTTTTGAAAGATACCCAAGTCGGTAAGGGAACCTTTCACCCTCCTCTTTTTTAAAAGACTTCTTTTGTTTGGTCTTTTAATTTACATATTGTTATGTTGGGATATGTTCTCATATATCCTTATTGATGTAAATTTTATTTCCAAGTGATTAGATACACTTTTTATCTCTCATCAACTCATTTTGATGTGATGCCGTTAGGCTGTCAAGGGAACTTTTTAACCCAATTTCAATTTCTTTGGGTTCAACATGTAGTCATTGAATATGTCATCCATTGAATATGTGTGAATGACCTTTTATTGTTTTACACTTAATATCAACTTATATTGGGTGTATTTATATCTGTCACACATATTTTGGAGATTGATTTGTCCTTAATTTAAGGATACCTTCTTTATAAGGGATTTCATCACATTTGACATTTCTATTGAGGGTTCATTGTTGTTATGCACCAATTCACTCTTATATGGTGTATATACTATCCTTTGGAGAATTATATCATGAATTCATTTATCCTCATGATATTATAAAGTTCTGAATAAATGTTACTCCTCAATTATTGTATTCAAGTGTCTCTAATTTTGGTAAAACCCCTTTAACCAAAATATCGTTTTAATTGTTTTAATTATTTGTTCTTATTAATATCCATGTTTTCAAAATGGGATTAAGGATTTATTTATATGGATATTAATGGTTTAAAATTGTAAGCTTCAAGGTGTTATGTGACACTTTGATTCAAAAATATCTTTATTAAATGTTTTAAATGGTTTTGATAAAGGATTCTATTATGATATATTGTGATGAGGAAATGTTATCATTCCTGTATATTGGTTTTATGTTTTATGATTTTATATTGGTACTTGGACATTTTAACGGGTGGTTACGTTATAAACCATATGACGGGTGGTGCCGTGAATACCAGGACGGGTGGTTAAGTTATAACCTCCAATGCATTGGGTATGGAAGTCGGCCGTATGGCTATTCCATTAAGCATGAATGGAAATTGGCCGTATGGGTATTCCATTAAGTGATATGTGTGGAAGTCGACCGTATGGTTATTCCACTTATGTATTTTTATGTCCCAAGTTACCTTTATATATGTTATGTGTTCTTTATATGGGTTTTATGGTAATCCTATGGTTACAAAAGGTAAGTAATGATACTTTTTTTTTCAGTGAAAAGTTTTTACTACTTCATGAAGGTGAAAAGTATTACATTGATAAAGTATTCATGGTTTACTTGTTGTTTTGAAAAACTAACAGTTTTCATTCTTTCTGTATCCCTTAATGAGCTTCTTATGCTCATTCCAAGTTTTTGAAATGTTTTTCACAGGACATAGCGTGGAATGTGGTCAAGGATGGGATCAAGGGAACGTCATGCTACCTAAAACATGGAACTATACATATTTCTTTTAAAGAGTTTTTATTTTATGGAAATATAGTAGAAGCAACTACTTTGTCATCTTTTGAGATGTAATAGTTATGTCCTAATTCTCTAAAACTCTAAACCTGAAAAGATCCTCAATGTGAATTACTCATTTAATTCAATATTAAGTAAGGTTTAAGGCTAGGGCCTTATAAATATAGTTGATGAAATAGAAATAATAATGTAATAATTAGAAAACATTATCACATGTACAAATTAATAATTAATAACAATTCTTTTAGAGTCATTCAAAATAATTGAGATCACTTGTTGTATGATCATACTCATACAAGGGAATGAATAGTTAAATACCTTATTGATACTAAGGAATCCCTCAACCAATCTAAAAAATTGTTTCATACAACGTATGAACTATCTAAACCTCCACTAATAACTAATTTCAAGACATAAAACCATTTATTTTTTATTGTACAATGATCTATAAGGTCAATATGCATCCCAGAGGTCCCATAATGGCTTTAAGTATGAATATTGTATCACACCACTAATAGTGTCAGTAAGATGTATCAATAATCCTAAAATTGTGTTTAAAAATGTAAATAAAATCCAACCAAATCCAAAAACCCACTCCTCAAATTATGAAAAATAAAAATTGATATTTTATCCTCCTCAACTAATGTAAAAATGGAATGGTACATACATAGTTCATCATATCAAAATAAACCTTATCCTTTCAAAAAATCATATATCACACAATTTCGCCCACCAATCATAACCAGATAGTGATACCAGATATATTGATGCCCCAAATTTACATCCGAAATTAATATCAAAAGAACTATTGACATCCATATACATTTCCCCTAATTTATCAATAGACAAACATCTATATACAGGAAGAAAGTCAACTTTATTATGTCATATCCCATCAACCACACATAGATGGTGAGCCTCATTTCCCAACTATTGTGTCAATTAATTTCAATTATATCCAACTATGGTTATCACCTCTAATGAATTTATTTCTATCACCATCCCATTTTATCATAATATATTTGGGTAAATACCTAAAATTAGTGGTAAAAACAACTTCATGGTCTATATAATATTAAAACCTTACCCACACAATCCCATCATCTACCCATTTTGAATAGAATCACTAATAACCAAAGACATGACTCTGGAAAGCATATGTACATACCTTTAAAACACATCATTAACCCATGGTAATGGACTACACCATATTCTTTATTCTATAAAACTAAATCACTAAAATTATTGAGGTCAATAGAACCCAAACAAATACCTGACCTGACAAATATATTTCCATAGAACTATGTTAGTTCTCATATCTTGAAAAAAATTATATAACTATCATAATCAAACCCAACCAACCATGGTTACAAATATATCACCAACCATATCATATTATTCCCAACCATGCCATTTTACACATGGGACTTCCCATTAGTATCTATAACGAATAATAACTCTTTGAACGACATAACATAAATTACCCAAACCACCCCACTCATGCGTATTTAAAATGTGCCCCATAATATACATATAATTTAGTGATAATATTAGAACAAACAACCTAGTGTTAATAGGACACAAATAACTAAAAATCATTAGATGTTTTGGATTTAATAAAAAATTTCCCTAAATATAACAAAAATAACTAAAATTAATTTCATTATATGTTGGAAAAAAAGAAGTTGAAATAATAATAAACAGTAGATACATTTTTTTATTTTCATTACCTATAACTATATCATACTTTAGATATAAAATTATATCAAAAAAATGGATGAAATATTATAGAAAGAACAAATATAAAAGAAAAAGGCCTCTTCGAATGAATTTTGTAGGTCTGGCCATGGTGATCCTTAATTTCCATTATAATTTGTCTATTTAACCATTTATTTATTATTTTGAAATTTATTGAAATAGTTTTCATACTTTAAAATTTTGGATAAACACCTGAATCATACTCACCAACATTACTAAGACACCTTGCGAGCGAATTGTACAAGATCACATTCTTATTATAAAGGTTTACTAGATAGAAACCCTATTAGAAAACCTAAATATATGAAACATTTTCTATCCATCCTTAATATGTAGTTTTATTAATGTCCCAAAATTACAAGTGATCATCCTTACTAGACAACCATACTATCTAGTAACATTAATAGCCAACTATAGTAGCCAACAACATTACTAGAAATAAACCTTTCTATCCCAATCATAAATGATCATATCATTACTAGTCTATATTACATGAAATAATAATTAAAAGACAATAACCATTCCAGAAAAAAACCATACTAACAAATATTTACTAGAAATAAACATTACTATACAACAACATTGCTAACAAATATTATTATAATAGAATTTAGAGTCCATAAGAATACAAGAAAAACTTATAATACATCAACCTTAATTACCAGAAACCTCTCAATACAACATTCATATTAGCCACACCTATTATACAGTTACCACACACCACACACATAGTTATTTTTATGAAAATTGTTATTGAAAATTTAAACATTCAATCCTTATAAAAATCCAAATGATAAATTATTGGCTTATTTTGATAATTCCCACAACATTATTATGTCCCAACACACATAGAAAATACAAGAGTCAATCTGAATCACTATTGTAGATATTTAAGACCCGAAAACCTCCCCAATATATTGAAATTCATCCATGGGAAATCCCAAAAACTTATCAAATAACTCTTACAAACACATAAGAATCAGAATCTATGAAAACTCATAACACCGAGAAAATTTCAAATGCACTGTTCCCATGCCACAAGCTAATACTACCTCTTCTACGTAAAAAACAAACCAATCAATTCATTGGACACTACCCCACATATGAATAACCTACCTGATCACATCATGACCAAATTATTCAAAACAATGATTTCATCACAACCATCTATCCCATACATGATGTTTATCTTCATAACCATTGGTCATTATCCATTATTATCTTGCATAATTTAAAAGCCGACCACTAATCCTAAATCATACTTAATGTCTACATTATCCAACATCATACTCAGATCCCACATTATATCATATTGTAAATCAATCCCACTTTCTTAATCGATTCAATCGTATACCACATTTAACATTCATTATACATGATTCTCAAATGTAAAAAACCACCTAGTTATGTAACTTATTATATATATCCCTCTAACATATGTTTCTATCATTTTAAACTGAAATATATATCTATAAACTCATAGTGGTCCTCCAAATCTCATCATATATAAGGATTACTATGAATACATATTCTCGACCACATGAATTTTACCCAAAGATCAAATGAATGATTCATGTTCTCCCTATATAACTTCATTTCTCCCCACATACTATCACTCTTATTGGGTATCTCTCTCACAAACATGGCCAATGAATTTAGGCATATCACATTTAGTAGCTTCATCTTAATCCTCTGATCCTACCACGAATCACACCGTCTCACCAGGTCCACCCCCATCTTCTTATGAGGTCCCTCTATAAAACCACTATAAATGTGTCACTATGATACATCCATAAATGGTCAATCACATGATAATCGAACATATCTTGTCAAACCACACTATAAAATCAAATACAAAACTATTTTTTGTTCCATCATTTCACCAATACTATGAATTATTTGATATGTATTCTCATAATCATACATTGAGAAACTCAGAGCTCCACCTCTTTCCCCACTTTACAAAAATGGATGAAATTTTATTTTCACAACTACAAATTGTTTCTTTGTAATAATTTCCTAATTCACTACATCCAAGAATTATTTCATCATTAATGTGTGTACCTACACTATGAAATGTCATTTCAACATAGAATTAATTCATTGAACCATATAAATATCATCTCCTGCCATCATTGGGGAAATTTTTATAGATCTATAAACCTCCCGTTGTAATTTATAACTATGTTTTCACCCTATTAAATATATATAAAATTATTCATGAAATTTGACATCATTGAAACCATGAATAAGTAAAAAACAAACAAGTCCTGCATTTCATTTTATGATAAACCCTCATATCATTCACCCTATACCAATATTTCACACAAACATTTGTACAATCATCTAAGAATACATATGAACAAATTCTCCAATTTTCTTAAGGGTATCCAAATACAATCAAAATAAATCTTCATACACTCTATCATATAATCATAGGTCTCTAGTTCACCATCCCCTTAGAACAAATTTGGATTCATCAATTAGAACTCTCATATCAAATACATCATAGAATGAAATGATATTTTTGCTTCATGGTCATTATTATGAATAATATATACCAATATCACATTGAGATTCTCATTTAACATCATTCCCAACTTCTATACCTATAATGGTCCTCCATAGAACCTATGAACATATATGTGTATATCATAAACACCCTTTCTGTCAAAAGCATCATCCTATCCATGCCCTAGTGGAACCGCCTCTCTCTCCTCCTGATGCACCAATTGGGTTTTTTTAGTGTGCTGTCGTAATGATAATCAAACACCATAATTAACCAATATATAAAAATATAAATATCAAAAATAGTAAAATTTATAATATATTTAACAAACCCCAATACATTGAACAATACAACCACAACCAAATAACAAATCATCTAGACTTGTTGCCCCCTCAATACCATATTAGGTTCCATAACCACATACATCATACCCATACAGGAACCACAAAACCAACACATTTGGAATCAAATTCATGGGCTGGATTTTTATAATTCTAGTAATATTTTATATAATAAATCATTTTGTATGTTGTTCTTGACATAGTAAATAGGTAATTCCAATTTCACAAAAAAAATACCATTAACTTTCATATTATAGTTATGTATAATTTCTCTATGAAACTATAGAGTAATAAAATTCTCATATGGTTGAAACATTAATCTGATAATCCATTTTAATTATTCAAGGTTCCAAAAAATAGTCGAATTATATTCTTGGATCATGTATTACCAACATACATTATATGATTCTTGGGTACACCGTCATTCAAATTTGACCCAATAGTTAAAAAAATAACAATAACATCAAACTAAAATAAACCCAAATCATGTAACTAAAATATAATTATAGAAACAAGAAAACCAGTCCATGTTCCTTTTGTAACATGGAATTATACTCATACAAGTGTTATATAGACACATAACATGAAATCTATCCTAGTAGCTAACACATTCCTATAATAGAGATCTACCACAAACCAAATATCAAAACTACATTAGATTAATAAATACATAAAAACACTCAATGATAACATATTGGAACCACCCTACTCTGATAATGCCTTATAATACCTATGATCTAGCACCACTTCGTAATTCCCCACCACACTACATAACTCAATTGATTCAGGAACTAATGGTGGGATTAATAACCATAGGATTTCCTTCATATATGGAAATATTTTCTGGCCAGTAGTGATGATAGTTATGGTGATATTTGGGAGAAAATAACATCGAGTAATAGATAGAATAAATTTTATTTACAATAATCTATAACCATAAATAAACACATGTTCACATTAACCATTAATAACCCTTCCATAGAGTCATGAAAATTAACCAATAACACCACTTGGTAGACCACAACCATACAAAGTCCTAAATAAATAAAATGAAATATTATCATATCACTGAGGAACCATAAAACAAATCTATTGAATCATGTCCTCCAACCAATTCACCATATTTACCACCATTCATCAATATGTTCCTAACATCAGTCCTTTTCCCTTACATTTACCAAAAAATATAAATTTTACACATATCCTTGATGGATCGTATATGGTGTGGGTATGAAATCCAATATCCACCACCAATGGTGTTCCTATATTATTGTTGTCATATGATAGTTTATATAAAATCTTAAATACATGGAAATAAAACATATCACACAACCTGATCTCCTTATGCTAAAAATCGAAATATTAACCTTTACCATCTTTATACAATGCCAGAGCATAATGAAACATGCATGATTTATCATACTGGATGATCTATTTTCCATATAAATAAAAATTTATCACATTAAACGACATAAATAATATAAAAAATATAATATTCCATCAATCAATACACCCAAAATGAATGTCTATATGGTATCCCAAATGTACCAAAGTCATCTATATATGTTATCATTATTAGATCGATAGCTTGAAGACCCATGGAATGGAAATACCTGTAACAAAAATTCCCATCCCATCATCCCTATTCAGAATGAATTAATAACTACCAAAAAGTGTTCATAATTACCAATATTTGTGGAAATCTATAGGGATAATAACCTCTATACTAATTTTCCATGAAACCCTATGTTCCATTTAATATTCAAGACTACAATCCATAATGAGTGGTCATAACCACATCATGGGACATTACATGTGTATTAATTACACCAATCACCCCATCAGTATCCCATGATAGTGGTAACACCATTATTTTAGGCTACACCTAAAAAAACAAAAATCATAACCTATGAACTACATCTATTTTCCACATTAATGGTAAACACCAACATCTTTATGCAAATGAACCACAACACCTCACATATGGTGGTCAACATCAAAAACATACACATAATTCACATGCAAATTGTTTTTATATAAAAATCTAATTTCTAACATCCTGAAAAAAAAAATTATATAACCACTATCTACATGACCAAACAACATGGAAACCATATATCACATATTTCATACCATACAACATCCATCCACACTATTTCATAGAAAATAATACACTTCATTATATATTAGAAAAAAAACTATGTATTACCGAATAGATCACACTAATAATAACCCATTCATGATTAATTACCAATTATAACATAACACATTTATATTTTAAGAATAACATATTTACTACCTACCAAGATTTTCTAGGAATCTATTAAGTAATGAACTATATATAGGTTGTCTTTAATAGGAAAATATCTTAATATCTAAAAAATACCTGAAATTAGGGTTTTCAATGTGGTATGAATAGTTATTGAAAAATATAAATATTTTTCACGTTTAAATGATCAGACATACCCATATCTCCACCCTTATTAAAAAACCATGTTATTTCAACAAAAAATATAAGCGATAGCCCTATAAGATGAAGAGAAAACATGGGGACCAATTTTGATTAATTTAGCGAGTTATTAGTGTTAGGAACCTATGTTTTAAAAAATACTAGTATTTATAATTACTTATTTAATATTTCAAATTATCTAGAATTAATATTAATTGAGGCCAAAATAATTTGATACACCTATTCCTTACTCAGAGAAATTGTAAAAAAATCATACTATCCATATGTATTATAAAACAATCATATTTCCCTTTATTTAACATACACCAACAACACCATACAACAATTGTACAAAAAATAAATACTATAAATCAGACTTACAACCCCAAACTTTCTACCATTCATCTCTCTTATCCATCCTTACTTGCTATTAACGATGTTATGTAGTTCCAATACTAGACAACCTAACAAATCCAAAATCATATTATCCATCAACCATATTAGATAATCGTGCTACCTAGTATGTTTACATGTTTGAAACCTTAATAGATATAAATTAGAGTAGCTATAAAACAAAATAACTGACCTCACATTCTATAATCCTCACAATCAAAACCATATTAGATAAAAACATACTAAATAGAAATTGTATTACCTAGAAAACATATTTAAAAAACATTCTCAATAGACATATATAATTTCAAAAAAATTAAATATAATACTCCACACCCATCCCAATCTAAAATGTTTTTGATTAAGACATATTAACTTCAGTAGACACTTATATAAATAAAAAATAATACTTGAACACCCACAAATACATTTTTTTTAAATCGAAAAAATGAGCCACTACCGACTCTGATGGCTCATTCCTTAATATATATCAACACATCAATATCCTCTACAATTTCATAACATAATATTCCAATCCAATATAAATATTGATTCACTACTATATATACCTAGTACTAAACAAAAGCGATGGATAATGAATCTACATATATAAACATTTAGATGACGTTTTATGATTTGAATTGGAGAGAAACACAAAAATAAGGTTTTTTATAATCTGTATATTACCTTAAAATATTTCTCTTCTAAGGTTATTATTTTAATTTAAAGTCTTTGGAAGAAATTAATTTGTATACTCATAAAATTTTTCACTCCCCTAACTGAAGAGGGTATTTATGTCAAGGGGAGTCAACCCAATAGTTCTAGAATCCAACTAAGACAACATCAAACTGAAATTATACAAAACTCTACTATTTATGATTTTCTGGAGGAAAACATTTTATGGTTTGATCAATACAGTGAGGCCACAAATAGGTGTTTGAATATGCATCTAGAGTATCTGAAACTGAATTATATTTCAAAATCCACAATGATGTGAAATAATTAAGTGCATGCATTGTTGAATCGGGTTTATTATAAATCTCGAATAGATGAGATTCATTGCATACTCAACATTGTTTATTTAGAAAAAATGAATGGTACAATAAGAATAATTAAATATATCCAATTTTAAGATTTAGGTTCTAACCATTATTTAAATTAAGGATTAATCATCATTACTGATGTTGGATTCATTAATTTATATATAAACATATACCATGATGTTATCATTATCAATGGGTTGAATCAAAATATTTTGAATGTTTCTCGTGTTTATGAAAATTGAATTATGGGTATCCTATATATGTGTCATAAGGGAGATGGTGTATGTAATATTATTAAAGGTGGGATGACCTGAAAGGATAATTTGGCTCCAATTTCATGTGACATGTAAATGTAATTTATGATTTTAATAGAAGAAAATAAATTGTAACAAATTAAAATTTTCCAATTATGTTAAAATGAAATCATTACTATTATAAATTGTGATTTATTTTTTAACTTGTAAATATAAATCATGAAAGAATCAACAATTGTAAAACAATTCACAAATTAAAATGGTAAATATTTCCACAAGCTGATGGAGATGAAGAAAAATAAACATCTTGAGCTGGTGCACACTTATGTGTGAGGGAAAATGAATTGGATTCTAACAGATGAGGATACTTATCACTTGAATCATATTCATGATATCACTTATATGAATTATGTTTATTTTTTTGAGTAAGTCACAAGATCTTGAGAAGTTAATGTTTTTCAATAATCACTAAAAACACCATAGAATGTTTTATCCAAATATTTTGGTATAAGAATCAATCAGAATAATATAATGATTATATTGAAGAATATCTTGAGAATAATATTTTAAATAATTGGTATTTTTAACTATATATAGGAATAATAAATGTATGGTAGACATGGTATTAACCATGCCATCAGGGAATAATGCCTCTAAATACATTTCTAGACATCCAACTACTATGTTGGTCTATATTCTAAACAAGTTCATACTTCTATGTAAATATATTGACAAACTATATGAGTTTAGGCTTGTAAATAATCCATGATTTATAAAATTAATGGTATTTTATAGGAATTTATTTATTATTATTAAATGAATATATCTAGTGGTGTTCAATGAGTGAGAAAATTAAGGAATATTTCAGGGATACACACCATTTTAAAGGAGTCACCAATTATAAAATAATAATATGAGGAAAATAAATTGAATATTTAATGTCTTTTTTCTGTAAATATTAATTAATCATAGGCATAAATTTGTATTAATAATCAATTTGATTAAAATTTTAGTGAATATATTGAACACCATATATTTATTCTAGATACATGAGAAAAATTATAATAATATCATGATGATTCTAAGAAATATAATAATCAGAATGTCCAAATAAAATAAGGAATGATGTTCTTAAGACATGGAAAGAATATAGAGGTTGTGAACATTGTTGGAGATTAAAAAATATTTCAAACCATAAGATGGCTTATAAATTTCAATCAATACAATATTTCTCTTTAAAGTTCAACCAAGTGTGTATTGAATAATATTTTTAACATGATGATTGAATAGCTACAATGAAAGAATATATAATTCAAATCTATATGCAAAAATCATATTAATTGGTTCCACATCCTAAATGTTTGATTTTGTTCTTTAAATGGAGGTATTTATAGAATAAACTCTATAATAAATGATCAGTATCATAAAAAAATTATGATCTTATTTTATAGGTGTACTCTGGAATTGATGGTACTAATTTTGATGAGATTATATTCTATTCAAATGGATTGAATTCATTTTAAATATTACTTATGAAATGTGATTATATAAATTATAACATTCACCAAATTAACATTGAGCTAGAAATTATTAATTTTAAACTATTGTAAGTTATCCTATTCGGACAAATCTAATGGTTTATCCTTATTAGTGAATTTTTTAAACATTGAAAGATAAAAGTGGACATATATCAGATTAAAAATATATATGTTTGTGGTGTTTGATATTTTATTCTAGTATAATGTGCATTAAATTTTAGAAAGGGAAGGTAGATCTTAATCTATATGTCATATAATATTATAGAAATTATATAATAGAGAATGTGTATACAGATTACATATTGTTATCTAAAAAACATTGATTTAACAAATATGGAATATTCTACCATAATTATATGAAACTTGATGATGTCTCTAATAGGTTAAATATTATTTTTTATAGGTTTTCATATTATTAATATAACAAGGAATATATTCTTCTGAGAGGAAAAGTTTTATCAAAAGATATTTTTGAAATTTAAAATAGAATAATTGAGAGATATTTTTACTCATGAAGAACATCGAGGAAATTTTTTCCATTAAGGAATAAAGAAGGATTATGAATTAAATGGGGTTGTAGAGGTGCAGTGTCAACCTACATTTCATGATGGAAATTAGAGCCAACATTTCAATGTAGTTTACAATTAGTGCACAATTCCATGTTAATAAAAATGAGTCATATCATTAAATATTTAAATGGATTTTGTGTTATATAGACGTGAAAAATTATTTAGATTTTACGTATGGAAAGGAAAAAACATTTTTTACTTATGGCTATTTTAAAGTTTATTATTCTGGATATGTGGATTTTCATGAGTCTAATTTTTAGGTTTTTTATTTGTTATAAGAATATGAATTTAATGGTACTATAAGAAAAAAAAATTCTATCACATTGAGCATAATTGAATTTGAAAATATTGTACCAAATAATTCCAGGATGAAAATGATGTGAATAAATTCCTTTATAAATGACACAATGGTCGATGAATCATAACCATTGATGATTGAGTTTGATAATCAATGTGAAATCATATTTTCAATTATTAGTTATAAAATTTAATTTCATAGAATATTGATATTAAGTAGAACTTCATCAAAAAAGGTGGACTATGGTGATTTTTTAATTTTCTATATTCAATAATGGAGAAATTATTATATATCTTATCAAATACCATATCGAAGGTTTTCTTCAATCACAAGTGATTTTTTTGGGAATGCGTTCTATCCCAAAATCCTTAAGTGTTTTGTTTTTGTTTTTTATTAGATTTAGTGCCCCTAATAGAATAATTTTGTGATTTAAATTTCAAGAATATTAAAAAAATATCATATCACATGATGATTTTCATTATATGTTACATTAATGGGATAATTTTTTTTAGGGTATCTTTTTCATTGAAAGGTTATAATTTTCCCCTTGTATAATGAGAATATATAAACAATTTTAGAATATTTTAATACATATATCGTATTTTATAGATAATGTTTTTTATGGGACAATGATGAAATGTGTATTTCTTATGTTGGGGTCTCATAAGACATCGAGACTTATTCTCATGAAGTTCACACATGGTGAACTCTATTAAAGAAGGTTATAAAGACAAAACTTCTAATAGAAAATCCATAAGTAAATATATCATTCAATATTTAATCTATTAATATGTTTTCTATTCAATAGAATATGAATAATTAATTAATTTTTTCATGAATTATTTACTTTTGTATGGATGAAAACAATGATGAGATATGAATTTGGAAATGTAGAATATGTTGGTTTTGTCATAATAGATAAGACTCTAGTTGAATTCAAGAAATTATTTTTCCCTACAATGTTAATAGAAGAAGATAAATATGGATCATTGATTGACATTACACAGTTTTATTAAATCTATTGTAATTCTATTATATTAATGAGTTCATTTTAGAAATTAAAATAAATTTAAATCAATCAAATAGAGTGTTGACATAAATATACAACTTTTTTATGAGATATCAAGACATAGGGAAAATATTATTTATAGAATATAACATTTTTGCAACATTGTGTTATTTCTCAATGTTTTAAACAACATGTTGAAATATGTTAATATTAGAATAATGTAAACATTACTTAATTCCACTAATAAATATGTATAAATGGTCACACACTATGTTCATTCAAGATCTCATTATATTCTAATGAATTCAATATTTAGAATATATATTATTATCATCATTTATAATAATAATTTTTCATGTTCTTTTGATACTAGAATTTAAATTAAGAGGTATTCCAGTTTACAATATTTGAGTTGAATTTGACCACATTTTTATTATTCATGAGTAAATAAATAATGAAATATTTATTCACTAGTTTAGTGAATAAATTAATATAAATATTTTTAGTTATATGAATATTTAAATAATTTTTTATTCATTATTTTAGTGAATATAATATTTATATTTTAATCAAAAGAATAATATTTATTTTAATTGGTATTTTATTATTAACGGTTCAATAAATATCATGATGTATTTTTGTTTCATGTTAACATCCATTTCATGACCCCCTCCCCCAATGTGTACACCTCCTGGGATAGAAATGTGAGATGGGAGATAATGACCCCTCGAGTCCCGCCACTAGTAGGCCTAGGGTTGGCGTCAAGTACTGAGGGTATAGAGAACACACAATTGGGAAGCATTTACCTTCTAAGAGAACACATGACGAAGAGAGAGATATGATAGACACCAACCAACTACAAATCAACAGTCAGATAATAGAAATCCAATGTACAAATATGTAATGTCTTGAAAAAAAAACTACAACAGAAAGGGGAAAAACTGCAAGTACCCAAAAAAAAAAGTAAAAGAGCATCAACCAGAAGCCCGAATAGCTCCTTCCACCGCAAGCAAGTAGTAACAAGCCTGATATCCAACCTACTCCAAGTGACATGAAAAGCAGTTTATATATATATATGGTGACTATAACAGTATACTCATTAGGATCCTCCATGAAGCCTCTCATGCAAAAGTAAAGAAAGCATGCTAAAGCATAGTGAACAACAAATGAAACTAACTCATCACATAATCAAGAATATTATGTTCCCAGCCTCACCATGGATACTCTAACAAGGTTATGCATACAAGTGTATATAACATAACAAAGAATATAACAGGTACCCCTCTACTACTTCACCACTGGTTTTTCTCTTTTCTCCAAAGTCGCATGTCCTAAAAATCTCTCTCCAAAAAGGGTTTCCCACGGACAACTGAGTGAAGCATCACAACATGCACCTCGTGAAAAAAACCACTATGTCCAAATAAGCTGCGTAACGATGTAGTTTCTGGGAGCCAATATAGCTCGGATAATGAGTATCACACATCATGTATTTTACCTCATGCCATTACAACCCATACACCGAGTAAGGGTCCTCAATCCATCATAGCCAATACATGTTACACCTGTACTGGTCCATAGAAAACTATATATAGTATATATGTGTTTGAATAACCACAAGCCATTATAGCCCTCTACACACATATATGGGGAAAACTATCCAATGTGTCTTCCAGCACAAGTAACTAAAAAGAGAAGAGAGTGGTGCGAAATGCGGTAGTTAGCCATCCATACTCCCACTAGAATGTTGGAGAAAAAACATCCCTAGGGCTTAGAATCCTCAGGGTGTCAGTTTTCCATACTGACACGATGGAGTAGCATACAAAACCACAAAAGTAAAGGATGTACAATTTCTTACAACCACACAATGGGCTTAACCTAGTCTTATACTCAACTGCAGATAACGTCTCTCAGACTTTGGGATGATACTTATAAGACTGTTATCCAATAATCCCATAAAAATTTAAAGACCATTAATAAATTACATCATTCCCTTTTTATCAGTTTTATTTTAATTCCATTAATTCATTAAACAATAGTTAGCTAATAGTAATTCGACATTTAATTTCATTAACATCACACCTTATGTACATTGTTCCTTCAAATCACAACCTCATCATTGCGCCCCAGCAATCTCCAAACCACATGGGTTAACATCATTTATTCAATTATTTATTTATATCATTAAATTCCAATATTCCAAGGCATTCTAGAAAAACAATCTATGCTTCTAAACACAAGGGTATCAACACAGTGAATAGATGAACTACCTATTGAGTCTTTGCTACATTTAGAATGATTGTAGACCCATCCTCCCATCATGAGCTAAACATGGAAAGTGCGTGGCAATCCCCAAGCGTCTACACCCCTTTTGGATGAATGGTAAGCCAGAATAGCTGCATTGAGAAGTGGGGAAAGTAATGCTGATAAAAATCATGAAAAATCAGTAGAAAACTAAACATTCACATCCAACCCATTTTATCATCAATAGTGTCATCTTTAACACCCACAAGCATAAACCGATGAATCTTTCAACCCAAGGGGACAACTGCTACAACAAATAGTTGGCCTCCATGCCCCCATATATCACAATAGTCATCTGGGCTCACATCACAACAAAACTAGCAGGAAAAAAACAAGCATATCGGTTGGGATCTGGGCCCTTGAAAAAAAATAGGGTAACACAGAACCCTTCAAAGAATTAAAAAAAACACTTCTTTAATCCATCTTGAATTAATAGATTTATTTTTCATTGGTTTCATATTTGGGAAACCTAAACAGTAAGCTATCAAAAATAAATTCATCATTCTTACATCACCCATTTTAATAATATAAAAAATACTGCAATAAGAACTAGATTCATTTTCATCCCTCTTTATCTTTAGACAAGCAATTATAAATTAATTCTAGTTTACGTTCTTTTCCCATTTCCATCAAGAATGTAGATCATAAAAAATCTAGCATATATATCACACTATCTAGAAAAAACATGAAGAAATATTATACTATTGATATCAATTTATTTATCCTATACTAATATTTATTATGTCAATTCCATTATAATCCAGTGGCTAAAAAATGCTAACTCTGCAGCTGCACATAAAAATAAAAGAGAATCAACGAATCCCCAATCGATAAAAGGTTCATAAGGATATTTATAAGAGAATGATCCACACAACGGATCACGATGGAATCCCCCTGTGAAAACTGCATCCACCTGAGAATGTCACTACACGATCGCACCAACTGAATCCCAAGAAACTCCATTACTAGCATAGAGATCACATACCATAATATGGAAAGGAGAAACATGAGAATGTGAACCCAAATAAAAGTTAAAGCATACCTTATATCGAATATTTAAGGATACTGCATGGTTGCACCCAAACAGGGGGTGCACATGCAACAAGAAGAATGTCAAGGGAAACCAATCCACTAAAAATATATTAATATCACTATTCCTATAGGAAGGAAGGAATGGATTAGGCGTCTCACACTAGAGAACAAGGATAAAAAACAAGGAAGGAAGTTATATTGTCCCTATAGAAGATTTAATGAAGAAGCAGTTTAAGATTCCTGGATTTTCCATTCAAATCGAATTGCATTAAACCATACAGTTTTACCATGTAAATGCATCTTGGGCCATTAGAAAATTAATATAGGATTTATGGGATTTTATTTGGTCTTAAATCCATTAAAACAAGGCCATAAATGAATTTTACCTCAATGAAAACATTAAATTGGAAAAACTAGAAAAATATAGAAATTTGAAAAAGGAAATATGAAACAGTTCAAGAAACACTATTCTCGAGTTGTAACATAGTGTCTGACTCACCATTGTTGTCTCACCATCTTTATCTCACCATTTTTGTCTCTCCATTTCATTCTCACCATTTTTGACTCACTGTTTCTATCTCACTATTTCTATCTCACCGTTACTATCCCACAGTTTCTGTCTCACCATTTTGGTGACGCTGTTTCTGTCTTAGTGTTTTGAATAACCATTTATGTATCTCTGTTTCTGTCTCACCATTTTTTCCCACCATTTCTATGACAAAACTATTGAATCAACATTTTTGTCTAACCGTTTCTATCTCACCATTTCTTTATCACTGTTTCTCACCCACCATTTCTGCCTCACCATTTCTGTCTCACTATTTATATCTCACCGTATCTAACTCACTATTTCGGTCTCACCGTTTTTTTCATAACATTTATGTCTCACCATTTATGACTCACTGTTTTTGTGACACCGTTTCTATGTCAATGTTCCTAACTCACTGAGACATTGTTCATAAACCTGGAAACACTATTCACAAAACTGTAAATTTGGAAATGTGTTGGGGATGAGTCCCCTTGGCCTCCCAGAACACCTCAAACACAATATTTTAGTACAGGGATAGACAAGAGAGGTCTGGGCCACTACATTAGATACCTCTCAAAACCTTCTCATCCTCGAGAATCTAAAACCAACCCAAAAAGAAACTGAAAAAGGGTCCAAACAATCACTCCTTAAGATACCTCTAAAATGAGAGAAATCCATAAGTAGAAACAAAAGAAATTCATCTTATATAAATTAAAAGACTACAACCACAATGGTGAACCATTAAATGAAAAGAGTTTAAACATCAACCAACTATTCTTAATGAACACATATCAATGACTTCTGTTCCCAGGTACTCTACTCCATGCCACCGTGTTGCCACAAGACACGAGCCAAGGGAATAGAACGCACGCAAAACCCCTTCTCCTTGCTATCTTGGATCTCCACAGGTTGCTTCTCGAATTTTCCATCATCATCAACAACAATCTCTCCCCGAAAAATAACATCAGAGTAATCATGAAGATAACGACGGAGAAATGACACTTGAAAACATTGTGTATTTGGATCATCTATGAGGGAAGTGCTACTCGATATGCCACAACCCCAACATGAGATAACACCTTCAATGGCCATATAAACGAGGGAGAAACCATACCCCCATGACGAAACCATCACTGTCCACAACAGGGAGTCACCTTCCAAAACATGTTATCCCGAACATAAAACTATAAGGGTAACCTCCATTGATTAGCATATGAATTTTGATGATCCTCCACTGTCATCATCCTCTCACGAATCACGCGAACCGTCTCTGTTGTATTCTTCACTAGTTGTAGTCAATGAATTGCTAACTCTCAGACCCCAGTCTACCACAATGGAGAACGACACGACCTTCCATACATGGCTTCAAATGGCATCGTACCGATGGTTGAGTGGAAACTATTATTGTATGGAAACTCCACAAAGGGTAAATTACTCATCCACGAACCACCAAAATCAAGAACACAAGAGCGTAACATGTCTTCAGGAGTCTGGATGGTTTGTTATGTCTAAGAATCCATTTGAGGATGAAAAGCAGTGATAATGCATACCTAAGAACCGAAGGCATGCTTGAGATCTCTCCAAAACCTATAAGTAATGTGAATATGTTAATCAGAAATGACAATCCATGGGACTCCATGAAGTCTCACCACCTTCTCCAGATACTGCCTAGACAAAACATTCACTAAGCTTGACTCCTTGATCGCAATTAATTGAGACGATTTTGTAAAATGATCCACTAAAACCCATGTAGGATCATGTCCACCTAGTTATCGAGGAAAATCAGTAACAAGGACCATTGATATGTCCTCCCACTTCTACTGAGGAATATCTAATGGCTAGAAAAAAACCACCAAGGACGTGGTTCCCAACCTTGACCTTCGAGCAGACTAAACCTCGAGACACAAACTCTACAACCATACGCCTCAACCCAGGCCAACAAAAGTAACTCCTCAATGATATATAGATATTTTTCACAATAGGACTCACTACGGAAGGAAAAATATAGAACTCTATGAGAACATTATCGCACATCATCAATGGAACAAAAAGCCTTTCGGGATAAAACACTCGGTGTTGATCATCCTCAGTCCAACCATCAGGGGCCTCTCCACAAACAACTCTTTCTCTCCAGACCTCCACCTCATGATCCCCCAACAGGGTCACTTCCACGTGCTTCAATAGAGACGACTACACCATCATCAGGACAAGAAAACCACTACCCTAAAATTCTCCCATATCATGATGTAATCCTGAAAGTCCTTCCATTACTCTCCAAGAATCACTAGATTGATGCACAGCATCACTATGTGACTTTTGACTCAGCGCATCAACTACAACATTCACCTTCCTTAGTTTATAATATATTTTGATGTCATATTCCTATAAGAACTCCATCCACAGACACTGTCGTATATTCAAGTCACTAAAGGAGATATCATACCTCAGGCTCTTATGTTCTGTGAAAACCACCAAGCGCTCACCAATGAGTTAATGTCTCCACAACACCATAGAAAACACCACGGTTGAAAACTCAAGATCATGGATGGCATAGATACGTTCATGAGGACACAACTGCCGATACCCATAAAAAACAACTACTCTTTTCTTCATGCGAACAAAGCATAAACCCAGATGGGAAGCATAATAGAAAACATAAAAATAAACTCCCCCTACTGGGAGACAAATAACTGGAGCAATTACTAACTTCTCCATTAGTTACTCGAATACTGCCAGACAGTGATCATTATATATGAACTCCTGATCCTTCCTGTTCAGTGCTATCAGAGGAGTCACAAATTGAGAGAAATGGGCTACGAACCTACTTTAGTAGCCTATGAGAACAAGGAAACTTCGCACCTCGAACACAATCTTGGGGGATCCCCAAGACACAACAGCTTCTATCTACGATGTTTCCATAGCTAGACCCCACTGGGACACAACTTTCTCCATGATACAGACATCTCAATCCAAAAACACATACATTGACAACCTCCCAAATAGCTGATAATGACTAAGAACTACCAAAATGGCGTGTAGATTATATGCATGCTCCTCCTCGAATGTGGAGTACAGAAGGATTTCGTCGATGAAAAACCACCACAAAAATGCCCAGGAACTTACCGAACAAAACATTTATCAATCCCATGATCACAACTATATCATTCATCAAACTGAGTTACATTACGACAATCTCATAATTCCCATAAAAACAATGTAAATTAGTCTTCGGGATATCCTCATCCTTCATAAAAAATTGATGATATCATGACCAAAAATCGATCTTTGAGAACCAACATTCACCCTTCAGTTGGTCAAATAATTCATCAATATGTGGTAGAGGATTGTAATTCTTTAATGTCACTTTGTTTATGCGACAATGATCGCTAGACAACTGCAATCTGTTAGAATCCTTCCTCACGTACAAATCTGGTGCACCCCATGGTGACACACTCGACCAATATAAACTGCAATATAATAGACCATTAAGGTATATACACAACTCTTGAAACTCAAGAAATGGAAATACTATATGGGTATATAGAGATATGAGATTCTCCTGGTAGTAGGTAAATCCGAAACTCTATCTCTCATCGAGGGGGTAATGTTACATCCTCTTAAATAAAGACATCAGGGTACTCTTCTACGACCTCAAGAAAAACCAACTTCTAAACCTTTGAAGAACTCATCATCATCTCATCCATCATGGATGATAAGGATAGAACATGCTTATGACCCATCTGAGGGTCTTGCTCACCAACGAACACTACCAGCTCTACATCCACATCGAAGAACACAAAATGCCACCTGATGCATTCCACGATATCCACCACTGAATACAACCAATCCATGATGAGGATGAAGTCATATAATTGTATCCGTAAAAATAAGAAATATCCCCATGGGTGGTGCTAACCCAACACATGGTCAGAGTTTCTACATTCTTCGAACAAGTCAGCTCGACCTTCAACTAGCACAGTAAATGCCAATGTCACTTGAAGCCACTCTACCTCAAGTCCCAAATCCTGGACAAGGGTAGGTTATATTAAAGAGTGTTTTTCTCCTGAATCAAAAAAGGCATACAAGAAGGTAGAAAACAACCAAAGTTTACCTCGAATGACATCTGGCTTTCCTGTGTTGGCAATGATAATGCATGAAGCTAACCATGACATCTTCCACAAACTCTTTAATTGTGATGACAACCACCACCATGACTGAGCTATGCTCTCTTATGATGGGGACCATCATAGGGTTGTCCTCTTTCTACCCCCATCAACCCTCTGTCACTGTAATGCTGGGGAAACCTAATGATGTTGCCATGGCTGGAACTACCTCAGCGGAGGAATATGGAGCAGAAATTCTAGTACACAATGACTGCTCTGAAAGGTCGGTCACTCTCAAAACTGATGACCTCAACCACTACAATAAAAATAATAACATGATCCCTTTTCTTAGTCCTCTCGATGTCCTCTTCTCTTTCTCAGACCTCATTATATGTCTTCAGCATAAATGGTGCGACCTGGCGCCTGATCTCTGGATTCAATGTATACTAGAAATGCCTCTCCCTAGCCTCCTCATCCCGCAACAGGTCCATAGAATATTTTAAAAGGTTCCTAAACGGATTCCAAACACTAACACACTATAGCTCCCCTATCGAAGGTTAAAAAGCTCAAGGCCACAAGATGCCTTCATGGTCGATGAAAGAATCTCGACTCTAATCTTGTCTTGGAACTCAGCCCATGAGATCGTTGACTCCCTGTGATCCTCATGGAACATGAACCACCACTTCCTCACTACTCCACACAAAATTGTCACATATATGGACACCCAGTGATCCTTCCATGCAATGATCGAACTGAATCCTATCTCGACTTCCTCAAACTAGTCTTCTATGACTACATATAAAACGATGCCCTCCTACTTCTACAGAATCTTGCGCTGAAACTCTCAGAGTGTACTCCTCCAATTGTCATCATCATCAACCTCTATATAGATTTGATATGATGGAATCTCTAGTAGGACATCTTCAATGTGATCTTGACATGGACGTCAACATAAATCCATACATATAAAATAAAAAATAGTTAGAGCTTCTAACCATGGAATATGGGAGGCTCATCATTAAATAGTTATTTAATTGTTTTACTTTATTTATTGTAGGTTATCCTATCCCAAGGACCACCCATTCAAACATAGGAATAAGTGGAATTATGCATGATCCTTTCCAAGGTCTCTAACCTGCAACTAGTATCACCTTGTCAAGTAGCCATTGTAAACATAATGATACATACATCAGAACATGTGGGGCCCTTATCGCCTATGTCTCAGCTAGTCTCTAGTATTTACATTAGTTTCTAAACATGAATGACATTGTTTCCCTACCAACCCATGAATCCTCACTGGTTCCTAACTCCAATCTACATCCTATCTCTCATCCTGACCTCTGATACCACTCCATCATGATCCCCTCCCACAATGTGTACCCCTCCTAAGCTGACAATGTTAGAAGGGAGATAATGAACCCCGCAAGTCCCACCTCTAGTAGGCCCCGGGTTGGAAACTAGCATCGAGGGTATTGGGAGCACACAAATGGAAGGAATTAACCTCTAAGAGAACATATGTAGAAGAGAAAGATAATATAGACACCGACTAACTCAAACTAAACCAATAAGATAAAATAAATACCAAGTACATGTATAAAATTTCACAAAAAACTACTAAAACTAAAAGGGGAAAAACTACACGTACCCAAAAGAATATAAAACTGTAGCAATGACAAGCCCAAAAAACTCCTACCATTGCAAGATGGTAGTAAACAACCTGATCTCCAACCTACTCCAAGTGACCTGAAAAACAGTTTATATATACATAGGATATGTATAACAATATACTTAGTAGGATCCTCTCTAATTTTTCCCATGGAAGTGTAATGAAAGCATGCTAAAGCATATTGAACCACAAGTGAAACCAACTCATCACCTAAACATGTATCCTATGTTCCGAACCTCACCATGGATACTCTCACCATGTAACACATAGATCATTATATAAAATAATAAAAAATATCAAGGGCACCCGATACAACATCCCCTCTCGTTTGTTGCTTTTCCCTAACATTGAATGTCCTATATATCTCTCTCCAAAAAGGCTTGCCCGCAAACACCTGGGTGAAACACCACAACATGCACCTCATGCAAAAAAACCTCAACGTCCATGTAAGGAATATATATAGGTAGTTTCTGGGAGCCACCAAAACTCACATAATGTATAACATAGATCAGTTATTAAACCTCAAGCCATTACAGCCCATACACCAAGTTAGGATCCTCTAACCATCACATCCTATACATGTTACCAATATAGCATAACTTAGAAAACTATATCCATAACATACGAGTGTGAATAACCATAAAATAATATATCCCCTACAAATATATATGGGGAAAACTAACCAATGTTCCTTCCATCACATGTAACTACCAAGAGAAGAGATCATGGCAAAAGGGGGTAGTTAGCCATCTATCCTCCCACTAGAATGTGGGGGGAAACACCCCCCCCCCCTTGGGGATCAGAATCCTCGAGGTGCCAGTTTCCCATACTAAAAGGGTGGAGTAGCATATAGAAACACAAAAGGTATAGAATATTCTATAGCTCATAACCACACTATGGGCATATCCTCGTCTTAGTCTCAATAGCAGCTAATGACTCTCGGACTCTGAGATTCCACTTCTAAGACTATGTATCCTATATGGACACAACCATTTAATGTTCATTAATACGTTACTTCATTCCCTTTTTATTAGTTTCCCATTAATTAAATAAATTATTTAAGCATTAATGAAAAAATAACTACTCCAAATTAAATTTCATTAGCCTCACACCCAAAGTACATTGTTCCTTCAAATAACAACCTCAAAATTGTTCCCCAGCATGCTCCAAACCCCATGGGATAACATAATTTACACATTTATTTTTTTACTAAATTAGATTTCAGTATTCCCATGCATTCTAGAAAAACAATCTATGCTTTTGAATACAAATGGGTCAATAGGGTGAGTAGATGAACATTCCGTCGAGTTTTTCTTCCTATAGTAAGTGCGTAGACCCATCGTCCCTTGAGAAGATACACATGAAAAGAACCTAGAATACCCCACACATATTCACTTCTTTCGGTAGCAGGGTTACCATGTCTAGATGCTTTGAGAAATGGGGAATGTAATGCAGATAAACAACAATGAAGAATCAGCAGAAAACCAATCATTTACATCCAACCCATTTCATCATCCCTCGTGTCATCCTTGACACCCACATTCATAAACTAATGCATCTATCCACTCTAGGCTTCAACTGATACAATAAAAAGTAGGCCTCCATGCCCGCACATATCACAACTACAATCCATTATCACATCACTACACAAGCAGCATGAAAAAAACACTCATATCGGTTGGGCTCTTGGCCCTTGAACAAAAAAGAGGGTAACTCAAAACTGATCAATGAATAATAAAAAAATAAGTTCAATATTACATCTAGAATTAACCAATTTATTATTCATAGGTTCTATATTCATTTAACCTAAACAGTAAGCTATCACAAATAAATTAAACATTCGTTATTCCTGAATTTGACTAACATCAGAAAATACAACAATAAGAACTATATTCATTCACATGCATCTTTATCTTTAGCCAAACAATTATCAATTAATTATGGATTACGTTCTATACCAATTTCCATAAAAAACAAACAGCTAAATAATGCAAACAGAGATATCATACTATCTAGAAAATAAAAGAGGCAATACAATAAGATTTATATCAATTTATTTATCCATTTAAAATATTTATTATGCCAATTCCATCGTGATATAGTGGATAAACCATGGAGACTCTACAGTTGTACATAAAAATAAATGATAAGAAACAAATACCCTACATAAAAGAGGTTCTTAATGATATTTATATGAGATAGATCAATACTACGGATCATGATCGCCTCCTACTGTGACAACTGCAGCCACCTAAGGATGTCGTGACATGACAACACCAACCAAAACCCAAAAAAACCCATTAGAAGCATGGATATCACATGCCATAATATGTCATGAAGAAATAAAAGAAGGTAAAACCAAGATAACAATGATAAATGACACCTTATATCAATGATTTATAGATACTACTTGGTTGATCCATAATAGGGGGTGCACGTGCAGCAAGGAGAACGACGATGGAAACCAATCCACCTGGGAAAATTTAATCTCACGATTCCTATAGGAAAGCAGGGAATGTTTGAGCATCTCACACCAGAGAACAAGGAGAAAGATCAAGGGAGGAATATATATTACCCCTTTATAATATTTAAGGGACCAGGAGATTATGATACAGTGGATTTTCCAATAAAATTAGATCGCATTAAACCACACGGTTTGACCATGTAAAAATATCCCGGTCCAAAAGAATGTTAATATAAGAGTTATGTGATTTGATAAGGAATTAAATCCCTTTAAACAAGGCCATAAAATCATTTTACCTCAATTAAAACGTTAAATTGATGAAACGGGAAAAATATTGAAATTTGGAAAATGAAATCTGAAACAGTTCTGAAAACACTGTTTATGAGGTGTGACACCATGTCTGACTCACCATTTCTGTCTCTCTATTTTTGACTCACTGTTTCTGACTCACCAATTTTGACTCACCACTTCTATATCACCATTTCTGTCTTGATGTATCTATGACACTGTTTCTGTTTCACCCTTTTTGACTCACCATTTCTGTCTCTCCATTTCTGCCTCATCGTTTCTGTCTCACTGTTTCTGTATCACAGTTTCTATGACGGCATTTCATACTCACAGTTTCTGTCTCACAGTTTCTGTCTTACCATTTCAGTGACACTGTTTATGACTCACCATTACTCTCTCAGTGTTTCTTTTTCACCGTTTCTTTCTCACCGTTTCTAACTCACCATTTCTTGTCTCACCATTTATATCTCACCGTTTTTGTGACACCATTTTTTTCTCACCATTTTAGAACCACTATGACACTATTCATAAAACTGGAAACACATTTCACAGAATGGGAAATTTGGAAAAGTGTTGGGGATGAGTCACCTTGACCTCCAAGAAAACCTCAAACACCAAATTTTAGAAAAGTGATGGACAAGAGAGGTCTTGGACATAACAAGCCTAAGAAAATGATATATTTTATTTAAAACCATATATATATATATATTTTAAAAATGGTATTTATATAAATTATTAGCATTAGATATAAAAATATTAGAATTATTATAATATACCTATATATTTTAATTGAATTAATTTTTTATAATGGGCCATTCTGTAATTAATAAATTTGAACCCTAATTATAAATTTTAAATAATAAAATTTTTATACATAGAGACAATTTTTTACCTAAATGATTAACTCTATAAAATTATCTAATAACCTATAAGGAATATCTTCTAACCTCCCATTAAAAATTTTAGAGAGACCATGATAACCCCTGGTTATGATCAACAATCAATGATTTAAAGCACATGTATCTACCCTGCCAACACCCCTATATTCACGATAATTGTCTTGTAATTTGCGGAACATGTTGGGATACACCTAGAGGAATAGTCACATGTATTTTTCACCATAATGTAAGAAGGAAAATAGAACAAAATTGATCGATATCAATTCATTTTTTAGGGTTATCATATGTTTAAATTAATTATAATTTTTCTGTGGAATAAATTATTTATGTGATTTTATTGTTTTTTCTCATGTTATTTGGAAAAAACCATTGAAGCCAATAAAATTAAAACTGCGTGCCCACAGAAAACTTCATCTATGCCTTTTTCCTTCAATTTTTATAAATATATTCACATTATAATTTTTTATTATTTATAATTTATTTTGATGAATTTGACGTATTATTTCAATATTCACTTACATATTTTAATTCTAGATCTACATATTGATATAATTTTTTATAATTATTTTTCATGAATTGAGCATGATGCGTAGAGAATACTTGAATCTCTCATTTAGTGCTTCTAAGGATTTTTAAATATCATATATATATATATATATATATATAGAATGTTATAGTAAATTTTACATTGTATACAATTGTTCATCCTCACCAAGAGAAAAAAGAAGAAATAACATCTTGCCTTTTGAATTAGAAAGTAAAATCACTGTATATCATGTATTGACATCTTGCATGAAATTAAATTTAATAGGGATTACGTTGAGTGTAACCAGTATTGAATCCATTTAAACCCACATATTTTTTACCCAACGTAAATCATGGAAATATATGTTGTACATTACAATGAATCATTCCCTATTATATATTTAATACTAGTTTAGTGATACTTCTATGCATAGATTACATTGAATGTATCTAGGTATAAACATTTTAATACTTGTGACAACCATTTAAAGGTACACACTATGTTTCAGATGTGTCTATAGGTCAACGCATAATATAATTTTCTTTGTGATGTAAACTATAATGTCTTTAGTTAGTTCTACATGTTTTATGAGAGGTGTTATTATAGACATTTTAGAATAATATCCTAGAATTTAATGACTTATAATAAGGGTTGAATTATTTTTCACTTTTATGAATTTTTATCTTTTTAATTGATCCACTTTAACATGATATGTATGTCAATACACTTAGGGATATCTCATTATCACAAATTTTATTGTAAAATAATAATAGATAGCACAATCATATTTTTTTACAAGGATCAGAACCACTACTAACTCCTTGATATTTTAGATAGACCCACATACATAGATTCTCTAGTATAATTTTATTATCAACTAAAATGGATAATTTAGAGTAACAATGTATCTTAACTCAACTGTAAAAATATAATAAAAATAATACTAATTTGTATAGTGTTAGTAGAGTCATCGCTAGCCATTACACTATTGATACACACAATAGGATATTTATACTACTTAACGTAGTGGTAAAATAGTCCACATTATCGTTCACTCACTTTAATTACATTAGTGGATCTTTATACTTCTTCTCATAACCTTCTATTTCACAATGTAGATCCTATAGTAGAAACTACATTTTATTATTCAATGTGATCTTCCCCTATGAGAAATATAGATCTTCTCTGATCATATAAACATTATGTACCTCTTCACATGAGAAATAATTGCTTCTGGCCTTGATGGGATATTTTTAATCACATCTGTATAATTATTTTCCTTAGATAAAAAATACTTGAGAAAATATCATTTGTTTGGTCTAAAAAAGTATCAGCCATACAAGGATGTATGCAGTAGATGTACATAATTTCATCATGTATTATCTAATTTGATAATGTTCTTGCAATTCTCAAATAATTATCTTCTTGTATTCTCATTATTATATTTTAGTTATTTTCTCTAAATTACCTCAATTTTACATCATTTGTGAATTTCTTACATTTATCATAAAAATCATAGTATGGATAATCTTGTAATTTTTTGATGTTAACATTATTAATTATACAAAATCTAGGGTCCCTTAATCATTATCCAAAAGATTTTATTCTTAAATTTCTTTCCTCACACAAATCATTGTATTACATGCACAAAATCAAATGGGTTTTAATGTCATTGTTTTTATTCAAAAAATATATATCACACTAGATCATCAATAATGGGATTTTTTGAACTCTAGATATAAGAGTAAGCATCGATTCTCTTCCTCATGTTAACCATGTAGTTTTGTGCATACTTGTGATAATTTTTGGAAGTTTTAATCATTAAAATGTGGATTTTATTGTAAAATTATGTGTTAATTAATGAATATATTTCTACTAAATCATTAAAATCATCACATAATTTCATCTACATAATGTAGTAGAAACACTACTAGGATGAATTCTTATTCATGGGCCAATAGTACTTTATGGTGCACTGTTTCACTCTAGGAAATGGTAGACATGAAGAATGAATGTATAAATTATCATTAATGGTCCAATGGTGTTTATAGATAAGAATTCATCCCCTATACTATGAAAATAAAATTGAGTTAAAATTTCTATGAAATATAACGCAAAATGTTTTTTAGAATATCTAAATATCCATCATTTAAAAATTATTTAAATTATGGTTTCCATCTGAACATATTTATGATACTGATAAACATGGAGTCTTTATTATTTTACAAAGACTCGTTGAAGGACTGATGGTCTTCATTATCATTAAATTATCATTTTTATAATATCAAACTCATTTTTTAATTATATATTCAAGATCATACTTATATATTTGTATATCAACCATGGACAACAACATTTTTATTGCACTATTGATCGCATTAGAATCATAAAAATGATGCTTGAATATTAAAATCATTTTTATGTTGAGATCATATCATAACCTAGGGCTCAAATAAAACAAGGATGATGGATTCATGATATGCTGGTCTTCTATAATTTTAAAATCCCTTAATCATTAGGTGGTTACTGACAAATTTTTACAATGATCAGATGGATCACATCTATATGATCAGATGCCTAAACATATAAGTGAAAAATTTTAAAATGATTGAATATAACCTAGAATCTATTCATCCCACACCGGGTAGTGATTTTTTAATCACTTCCATATATTACATTCTATTCTTTATATTTGGTAGAAGGATGTAAAAGAGGTTATATTGTCAGTACCAGGCCTCACACAATGCACAAAAACCACCATACCTCAATGCACGATGTTTACACAACCTTCATGCACAAACACATATGAAATTGTGAACCTCCAAGTACACACATCATGAATATAAAGGTCCTCACTCATCCATCCAAGTGAAATGGTAACTATTTTTCTCAATTGTGGTTGAGTTTTCAAACATAATAAGGATGATTGATATGGCCCATTTAGATTGTATTGTTATCCCATTACATTTTATGAGGGCCAACAGAAAATACATAGGTTGTATAATAAGTATAGAATATAATATCAATAAATTAATCACCATAAAATTAAATACCACTTAAATGTATCCACTTCTCAATAAGATATCATGAATAATATTATTATTCTTGATCTTTATTAAATTCATCTTCATCGAAATTTATTAATATGTTATGGACTATGTTATCACAGTACACTCTTTAAGAACATATTCTATAAATAATGAAATGAACATAAATTATTACAATTTTATATCGGTAATATCCATTCTATATGATTCTTCACTTTAGATCCTCTTATAATCACCAATTCATATTTGACCTCTATTAAAAATTTCACAATTTAATTCCTATGGGTCCAAAAATCATTCCCATTGGATTTTTCACCCCCATATTTAATTCAAGATGACCATATTATTTCTATTCATTTTTTCTTCTCAAATTATTGAAACTAAATATAAATATTTAATTTTGTGTTTTCTCTTATCATAAATTTTTACAAAACATGTTAAACTCCTTATAAGATATTTACATGAAAAATTATGAGAGAGGTGTGATATCTGATGGTTTTCATTGAAAATATCCTTTAGTTAATCAACTCTATGTCTATATAGGATAACCAATTTTTTAAAACAATAGTCAGAAAAACATGGATTTCAATTAAGTCCATATATTACTATCCATTATTAATCACACTAAAAAATTTGAAATTCTAAATTTAGGGGTCACAAGTAATCATATTTGAAAATAAAATTCTAAATCAAACACAAACCTCAACAAAATAGCATGGAATGTTATGATTAAAACAATATTGATCAAACCTATTGGTTTAATAAAAACTCCCACTTAATAATCAATTATTTCAAAGAGGAGGAATGTGAGATATTTTTAATATCAGATTTCTATTTTACAAAGCTATATTTAAATTAGACATACATTGTGTAGTGATGATTTAACATATTATTCTCACAAATTCTACCCCTTAATTGAAACATTTATCTCCTTAAATTACAATCATGTTTGTCAAAATACACAAACACACACACAACATGGTCCATTCATATAAATGACCTAGAAATTTGAATGATTGGGCTTTATTACCGTAAAATTCACAGATCTAACAAAAACAACTAAACATAGAAAATCCATATTCATAAATACTTTTTTATAGACGCCTTTAGTTGTATTACTTCTTTAAATTGAGCCTCATTTTTATAAGGGGTTCATTTATTCATGACATATTTATATCTCTACTTGAGGTATAAGAGTATATCTCACTTCTATTATTATTTTAACTAGGAATATGTATGTTTATTAAACTCCACTATAACAAATAATTTTTTTCCATTGAGACTTATATGGTGTAGATCAAGATTTCCTATTTATACCATTTATTTCACAAAAAATTTAGGATGAACCTTTAAACCTAATTTACATGATGAAATATAATTAAAATATCTTTTATTTTAACCTCTAAATACATTTGATTCAATATTATTGTGTTCACTTATTATTTTCTTGAATTTTAATGTCATAGAAATTGTCCAATTTATTATGCCCAATCATCCAAAAACACCAATAAAATCCTATAAATCAAATTAAATTATTTTTTATGTAATTTTTTGGATTTTAAAGAGTTTAAAAGTTTGTATTTTTTTAGTGTGATCCCCAAAATTTTATTCCCTTCTTCTATAATATCAATTGATATGTATTTTTTAATCCACCCTTCAGAAATTATGTTTAACAGTTATTCACCATGCAAAAATTACAAGTGGTTTTTTAATACTGTACTAGCACTTAACACAACCTTAGTACATAATATTAGTTTTCATATATGGAATAAAATCTTCTTGGATTATTATTCTTTTTTCTTAAAGAATGATATCGTAATATTCATGGGGTCATGATCCAAAATACAAAACCGTGTGCAAAACAATTCTTATATTAATTTTGGATGATCCATTTTGTTGGGATTCATTATTCGTAAATCTCACCTAAAAATCTAAACACATCATGTTTAGTGATCTCTTATAACACTATACAATTCTCATCTTGTCTTACCAAAACTCTTTCACATTATTTAATTTTTATTTGTGTATTTTTTTTGATTTTTTATACCATGTTCAATATCCATTAATATACTTGTATTCTCTCCAATAAGGAATAATTATCATCTATAAAAACATTAGGAAATTTTTTATGTGTATGAAATTTTCTTTAAAAACAACATCATAAATATCTTTCCCACAAAAATTACTTGGTAAATATTTACTAACATTATCATATATTTCATTATGATGGTTTTTTTATCCTATTCATTCATAATGAGTAATAGGGTGTTTGATATAAAACTGTTTTCAGTTAATTCCTCTTACATAAAATCATTACCTTATTCCAACTGTAATTTCTCATCTTAATAACCCTTGATGCCTTAAACAATACCATTTACATCTGATTTGGTGATTTTATTAATATTTTCATTGAAGTAAAAAAATATCACTAATTGATAAATCATCATCGTAGATTGAACAATATTCTTCATATGAATGAAAAACTAGAGAATTATTCCTTTTTATTCCATTATTATTTCCATTATTTGGAGGTGTTTATCCATTTAAAATAAGATTTTTCTGTATATTACTTTATTATTATACATTCCTGTTATATTTTATCTTGGAATAAATTTTAAAATTATTTTCTTCAAGAGTAACATACTTTTTCCATACGAGGTATCTAACTCAACTAATGAAATTTTTACTACATAAAATAAATCTTCGATCATTATAGGGAACTTAATATGAATTAAAATTTATATACCCAAGAATATTTAACTTCAGAAATGGGAGGATGAATAAGTGGTTTACTTTTAGAAATTATTTTCTTTTGAATTAAAACTCTTGAAAATTTTATGGTTCTAAAAACACTCAGTAATATATTGTAGTATTCATAATATATTTAAATACCCTGAGAGATAACATAACATTTAATTTAAATGTTTCATTAAAATGGCATACTCCATTACATATTGTTTATACACCCCCAACAGTGATTATATGATATAATAGTTGTATAAAATACAATTGATGATAAATTTAAATGATGTACCTTTACTATAGAGTCTAAATAATAGCATTTTTAGACAAATCCACACAATTTTTCTAGAGTTTGCAGTAGCCATATCAGGTTCGAGCCATATATGAGTATCATTATACTAGTTCACAGAATGTTAGCAATGTCCTCACTAGCCATCACACCATTTAATCAGACAAGATGATCTTTACATTTCATTACACAATATTATACCTCTTAAATTTGATCCTATAGTAGAATTTTATATGTCTTCTTCACAATGATTATCATCCATGAGTATAATAAATCTACTCTAATCATATCTATTATCACGTACATGTTCACCAATGAATAAATGTTTGTGGAATTTCTCAATAATTTGGATTACTTATGTATGATAAATTTACTAAATTCAACAATGATTGAGTAGATATTCAGTCTTCTATATGTTGACGTCTTATAGTCAAATAAATGATTATAATATATGTACCAAATTTCATCAAATATTAATTTATTCATGAATAATACTTCACTACACAAATTTTTCTCTGCATCAATTCTCAATATTTTGTTTTATTGACATTCTTAATATAACTTTAATAGAAATTGATGCTTGATTTTCACGCTCTTTTCATTAAAACACTAATATACATAATATTTTTATTATTTAATTAACACTTTATCAATTATATTTTTCCAATTATACATGTATTGTTTGAAAAAATATTTTTATTCTTTTACAACCCTCCATAAATAATCCACTATGTCCCATAAAAATAAAAAATGGTTGGAAATATAAAATCTATTCTATGTGAAAATATATCATTAAATTTTTTTGGAATTAGGATTTTAGATTCTCTACGTAATATGATTCATTACTTCTCATATTTATGATATCCATGGGGTTTTTCTAAACTAGTGAGGATTCATGGAATATTTCTTCACAAAAATGAGGAGTATTATATAAATTAATGTTTATGGCATTTAAAATGATTCATGAAATATTGAAAACATTCATGGAATAATCTATAACCCATTTATATTATTAATGATAATGGGAATCCATCAACATCACACAAAATGTTTATTTTAAAAATTCTATTTCAATCTATAAAAAAGCTCCTCGAATAACGGAAATGCCTTTTCACCATCATTGTTTCATAAATATTTATAGATAGGTCTCCATCACATCTACTCTTATATTCAATATGATTGAAAAACATTGAGAAATATTCCATGTTGAATCCTTTTAATATCTTAGAGGAAATAACAGTTTTAATCTTATGATTTTTATTAGGGAAAAAAAAATTTATACTATTTTATTGGATGACACATCATTCACAGACAAATGGACATGCTTATTATCACATGATACTCATTTAAATATTTAAATAATCCATGAATTATATATGGATGATAATACTTATATATCTTGATATCATCCTTAGTGTGTAGAATTTTAATCACACTACTAATTGCATGACTGTCACAATAATCATAAATGAAGATTGATTTCATTTTTTATGTTGAGATGACATCCTAACCTGAAACATAGCTAAATCAAGGTTGATGGATTCATTAAATTATAAAATAGAATATTTAGAAAATCCTAAAACATTACATGGTTGATGACTATATCTCTTGATTATGAGACAACTCAAATCAGTTGGATAGGATGTCTAATCTTATATGATATTAATTTTTATATGGTTGAATAGTAATTTGCATCTGATCATCCAAAATCATAATAAACTTCTATTAAGAACATCCATATACTGAATTTCATTCTGTAGACTTTGTAGATGTTAGTATCCAGGGTTTTTCTCCCATAACAACACCACACACAGTGTAGATATATCATTCTGCCGCCCCACATGGTGGATCCAGATCCTCCAAGTGCACACTGATGTGTTCATTTTCCATGGTTTGTAAACCTTCCAACCTATGTAGGAACACAACCATTTTTCAATATGAGATTCTTAGACTAATTTTACCTTTTGTTGACCATTATCTCTCAAAAAAATTGATTTGTCCCTAATGGAATGTGTGGTTAGCCGATTTTTTTATAATTATCAATAAATGTAATTATATTATATACAATTAATATAATATATTCTAAATACATTTATCACAAACAAATAAAAACCCACATAATTGTCTTCCCAACTCAAAAAATGATGATGAAAATATTATCTTGTAGGTTTTTCATTAAATTATTATTCTATAAAATTCATCAAATTTTTATGAAAAATATTATTATACCAAACTCCTTTAGAACGTGTTCATTAATTTAAGAAAGGAAAATCAATATTAACAAATTTATTTGGAAAATATTCATTATCCATGATTATTTAATATATCTATTCATATAATCTCTAACACATATTAGGAATTTGTTGGAAAAAAAATGCAATTCATGTCCATTAGGTTAAATAGGTACCAATAGAACGATCCTCAGTTTTTCATGTGGTTTATCACAATATATTAAAAAATAAATAAACCATCGGTGTGTAGATAATATGACATGTTTTTTGGTTGTTTTTGATCCATAATATGTAAATTTTGAGTTATTTTCCACAATTCATGTTAATATAAATGCATAAAATGTGTTAGTTATATAAATTATACAACTATACAACATAAAATAATTTGCATACACATTGTGTACTTCAAATTCATTATTAGTTATATGAACTATGAATATTTATTGTTTTTTGATTGTCCATACACATCGTGAATACTACAATCCTTAATCCACATTACCATACATCATCTATATAAAAAAATGTGGTGTTGATATACATGTCATGTAAGTACAGAAGTCATGAAATGGACTATGAACATCATGACTAACATGAAATTTCAACTGAAAATACATTCCATATATGTTTTAGTCTTTGGATATTTATTTAATATAATCTGGATATTACATGTCTTTCAACCCAATGTGTACACCTTGAGTACATAATTATATTAAAATTTAATTTTAAATAATTGTAGTTTTTAAAAAATAAATTATTATGGAAATATTATTATATCTCGAGGAATATGTGGAAATAATATTTATTTAATGAATTAATAAATTTTTTATTACATCAATAATTATAATTAATTTTTCTTAAATATGATTAATTTAAATTAGTATTGTCAAGGATAATTCTATAGTACATGTATGTTGTGATTGATCATGATCATGATCGGCAAGTTTATGTTTCGAATTTATATATTTAATTAATTTATTTATTTTATGGTCTTAGGTGATATTTTTTTATTAAATTACATATAACTATCTTTAAATAATACATCCCTCATTTATTATGTTTAGACTTATGAGATCATGTTTTATTTATCCAACATCAAAACCATAATATCTTTCATTTGTGAGTGGTAAAACAGGTGATAATGAAAAGTTTTCCATGGAGAGGATTCTATTTAGAATGAATGTTGTACTGAATCCAACCAATAACATAGGAAAATTTAAGAATGTAACATCTTGAGAAATTAATGGTACTAATGACTAATTTCCCCTAGGGTTAAGGAGGGGTTATCAACACTCTATAAACCATTCGTGAGATAAAATCTCATGATCATCTCAAATAATTATTTTATATAGTTATTACATGTTTACTTTTTTTGTGATGTTTGGTTTATTATAATGATTAAATTTGTTCGCATAATGTAAATAAATTAAGGATCATTCTAAGATTAGATTAATTGAAATTATTATATGTGAATGATTTTATCCTGTATAATTACATAATAATATAAAATAAACATAATATTAATATGAATATAATGATTAAAATATAGTGTATTTATCCAAAAGTTAAAAAATATCTCAATAAAAATAATAAATTAGTATACATCATCCATCACTAGAGTTACAAATCAACCTTTGGTCGAAATATTTTCCTTTCCATCTTCATGATGAATTCAATTATCATGGAATTTTAATGATATCAATGGATAAACATAACTGAGTTTTCATCATGTATTGACTACCTTATATAGTATCATGATATATTAGAAGAAATAAATAAGCAAATTATAATTTTGGATTTTTGGATTACGGATTCCACTATTAATATTATTGAGTTGTGTGTTAATGTAGTTGTAAATATAATACTACCCAAATACCTTCTAATAATTAGATAAGGACTCCAAATTGGTTTTTTGATGTGTGATGTAGATACTTTCTCTAAGAATATCGATGAAATAATATATTCTAAAACCAATTGTTATGGATGTTATGATTTCATTAAATAATAGGGGATAAATTATTTATATAACTACATCCTTAGCAATAAACAACATAATTTACTGAAATAGTGTTTTATTTTTTATAGAAAAAAATGTTAAGAAAAAATAACAGCATATATTGAAAATTCATGGAAGAAAAAAAATTTTAACAGCCACAAAATTTCAAAAAAATTATATGAAAATATTAACTATATTAATATAAAAAAATTTGTCTTATATGTGGGAATCAACTATTCTAGATCCACCAACTCCATGAGTATGTGAAGGAGAAATGGAATACTATAGGTCGTATATAAAATATAATTTATATTTTTGATGCATCATGTTATCATCTTCTAATAATTACCATAAAATGAAATATATATAGAAGGATTAATAAACCATGCCAGCTCATATATTTTAACATTAAAATGTGAAATAGATGATAATAATAAATGTGATTTTGACTAGAATTTACTAGTGTAAATTTCAGGATGTGTACATCTCTATGATGTTGGTTAATGACTATGAATTATACCAACTTGTTTGTGATTTTTTATTCCATATAGAGAAAAACATTAAAATTAATCACATATTACATACAATATTATTCACATTTCCCTGTTAATTGTGAATTATGAAATGAATATTATATATAAACCATATAATAGTTTATTGAGTATGCTACTATAGGATAATCAAATTTTGTGGGAACACGGATCTATAAATCTTATAATGAATGAGGTGAAAGAAAAGGTTCCAAAGTGAAAAATATTTTTGTATTCATTGGATCCATTATAAATACATTCAAATAAATAAATGATTAAGAGGTAGAGTAATTACTGTGAGGATATCTACTTCACATATTTTAATAACGTTCATTGGAAGAGTAATATCAGTAAATTTAAGTAAGAGAACGTAGAGGATTATACATCATGTATATTGATCATTATAAGTAATTTTTTTTTCAAATTCAAGGGTATATATATTATAATATTAAATTATTTTTATAATAATATAAAAACCAATGATGTTTGTAAATATTTTATGAAGTAAGCTGAATTATCTATGTTGATATTGGAGGATGATTTATATTATAGTTATTATAAGTTCACAAAATTATATTTTTGAGTGGATTGATTCTTGTAAAACTGCTGTTTTGTATTGAGTGTAATGAGTACTTTTATATCAATATCCCACATATTTTAAATGGACATTCTTATGATATATTATACTTAATGAAATGTTCAATAACACAAGAATAAAATATTTCTAAAATCAGAAATCAATGATGCCTATTAAATATAAGACTAAAATAATATTAGGTAACAAAATGATAATTCTTGGTGAAGTATAAATTATTTTTATTTTTAATAATATCTTAATGTATTTAATATACTAGTAGGATATATATATATTAGGAATTTAATATAAATAATTATTTTGTATTATGAAAAATAAATCATCAATATTTTATGGTCATACATAAAAAATTATTGGTGAAATTGTTTAACAAGATAAATATCAATTGTTTTAAATAGATGATGGAAATAAATTCAAATATATCATGAGATTACAATAAATAATTATATGAATATAATTTGGATTAATGAATATTATTTTTAAAAGATATATGATCCTTTGAGAAATTAATTTGAAGAATATATTATCTAATTATGAATTATTTATTTAAATATAGTTCAGGGTTATTACTAAACACATGTTACTGTTTAAACATAATAGTTAATATGTTAGTAAAATTAATTTAAATCGTTAGTATTATTTATTTTATGTCTTATATAAATATTTACAAGAGATTTTTCATAATTTTAAGGCATAAAACACAACAATATTCAACTAGATAGAATAATTGATTTCATATAAACAATAATATGAAAGAAATAAATTATTTCTTTTCCCCATTTTCTATTATGATAACCATTTTTTGTAGTTAATTTTATTTAAAAACATACATGATGTAAATACTAAGTGTAGCTTAGTTAATTATCGTAAAATGAACTAAGGATATAATAATCACTGAGATGTAATGGTTTTAGGAAAGTATTGCATATATTTCTATAATATGATAGCACATATATTTAGAGATAGTGGGGGAAAGATAATCTTCAATGATATAAAGGAACCAGATGTACATGATTTTTTATAGGAACACTATACTCCACATCATAAAATAGTATGTGTTTTCCAATAGATAAATAGTTTGTCAAAAATATAAAACCAAAGAGGGAGTTTTACATTAACCATGTTAGATGATACATTGTTTAATATGAATAATAAATAATGTACCAAATTCTGAGATGCTAAGAATAAGAATTTCATGAAAATTTAGAAACATATACCTTGTACCAAAATCATGTTCTATATTTTGGTGTATTCTCGCACACATATTAATCTATTTTTGTGTATTCATGAATAAATACGACGTGGATGGTAAATTTGGTACCCATAAAGAACGATTGGTTATTAATGTTTTCAGGAAACAAAAAGGATAAGACATTGATGAATGAAATATGTCTATATGGAATATCTCTTATGATTGGCCACACAAAAAGAATTTCAATATGGTATAGATGTTCTAGTAATCCATTTATATGTATATAAAAAAATCATGATCATGTAATATTTATTTTGGGGAATCCATAAAATAGTTCAATATTATTACGCATGAATGGGAGACATGTTTCTAAAAATGGTTAGTGTGGGATTAATTACATACTAATTAAAATATCGTGATAACATTTTGAGAAAAAACATTTTGTATTAATGATAATTAATATTGTTATAAAACATAATTTTCTATGAATAAATTAGTAACCCATGTTATAGGGACCATGATTTATATTGTTTATCTATGAAGTTTCTTAGAACTATTTATATTAAATACATTGACAAATTATAGAAATATAATATATAGAGTAGATTAAGATAGGGATATTTCCTATATCAAAATGAATAGAATCTTTCCATAATGATGTGTTTAATCAAAAGATGATAGTTTTATGATGAATATAATGTCACTGGGTGAAGTATCTAAATCTATTAAATATTCCATGATATATATTTAAATTCAATATTGTATATACATTGATAATGGTGGGATAATGTTATTTATAACTACTATAACCATATTATGTAAAAATTGGAGCTATTTAACTATTTTTTAGATTGTATGATTGATGTGTTCTTAGTAATAAAAGAAATAGGATATCTAGATTTATGGGTATATAGAAGTGGTTTTAATTAATTCGTAATAATATCTAGTGTCGTATGGAGTTCAAGAAAATATGGAAATACACTAAATAATGATATTAGATAACAAATCTACATAGAATGTATACATTACAACATTTGATATACTTTAACATAATGATAAAGAAAAACCAATTCGTGTAATTTCATCAAGAAAGAAAAATATAGTCATAATATAAGTTCTTATAATATTGTAGAATTTATATTTTACAAAAATTCATGTCAAATATAGAATAAAATTGTTTAATTACATCTGATATCATCACTTGAGGGATTTTTTTGAGAGAGGTGAAGTCATGAAAAGAAAATTATCCACAATATAATGTGGAAGGATTAGATACTATATACATATCGTAGAATAATCATTTTATTAATGTGTTAAATAATGATTTAGTGTTATAATTCATCTCTTGTTAACGTTGGGAGGATGTTGGATCTATTTCTATATATCCAACTAAATATGTACGTTGGATTACAAAAATACCACTATATATATTATCACCTAATTATTTTTCTTATTCATGGAATTAATGTGATAATATCATTAGAGTATTCCATAAATTTAAATTAAATAGAAACTCCACATAATAATGAAATCTTATATATGTTATAATGATATTACAAAACATATGTATTATTTTCAAGGTAATTTCTATTTGATTGGATAAATATGGTTAGTGATTATCTTATGTAGGGGATCATTATATATTGATACATCTTTTCATGAAGTGTGACATAGGTGAATTACAATAAGGTATGTCATGGGGATAGTCCCATCAATATAAATTACACATGTAAATGTGTTCTTGGATATTCTTATCTATCCATGTGAGTATTAGTCCTTGTAAATGAGAATATTATTAATTTGTATCATGTGATGTGTACTTTAATATGTGGTTCATATCTGTAATTCCATTTATTATTGGTGAGGTCGAATACTTATAATGTGTCGTAAGTGATATAATACTAATTGAATATGTCTAGAAAATATTTTTTACTTTCTAATAAATGAATGAAAATATCTATATTGCATTGATTTAAATTGGTTTTTCTGGTTGAATAATTGGACATGGTATTTAATTGATGAGTTAAGTTGAAATTTAAAATAAAATAAAATCAATTGTATATGGTGATGAAACATGTATGAATAATACTTTATGAATATTCGGAAAAAGGGATTATATTTTATATTATCTTTTATATGATGGTTTTCTGTTTTTTAAGAATTAAATTATTCCTCTATGAGTGTTCAAATGAGTTTTTAGACCCTTATATTGTACTTTAGGTTTGTTTTCATAATTTTAATATTAAATATTCCTATAATGGCACACAATAAATTGATCAATAATATCATTGATGTATCATAAATTTAATAAAAAACTTACTATTACTATATTATTATTAAAAAAATTTACTCAATTATTAATGATTGATAAATTTAAATCACAATATATTCTTGTTTAAAATATGTGAGTTTAATTTTGTCTCTTTTATTTTATTTATAATATAAATAAATATTATCTATTTGGTTATTTAGTGAATATGTTTATATAAATACTTATTTATTTACATTAATATTAAAATAAATAATTATTCATGAGTTTAGTGAATATAAAATATATTTATTTATCAAATGTATAATATTTATTTAAGTAAATATTTCATTATTCTATTTTTTATAAATTATATAGAGTATGGATAGGTTGTGTTAATGGATTTGTGGAAATGATATATTTTACATAATCTCATTTAAAAAATATTTATCTATTTATTTAAAAGATGAGATATAAAATATTTCATATACTGAGATATATTATAATAATTAATATTATTATACATGGGGGATTAATTAGTATACATTTTGATAATGGGTTAAAACAATTTTACAAAATATTAACCCTATGTATAAATTCTTATTTATATCATTTTCCAACCTAAAGAGAGTTCATATTCATAATAGAGAAACACTGATTAATTTTCTCAAGTCTTAGAGTAATTATCCTCTACCATCCCACTCATTAAAATAGAGTGTACAATATACCCCCGTTTTGTGATAAATAATAAATTATGTAATGAGATTGACTATAATATATTATCATATGAAGATTTAATATCTTTGAATAATGATTTTTCTAATATTTTTTGATTTTATTAAATGAGTCCTTACATGGAATATCCACTACAAAATTAACACAACAATAGAGTAATTGAGAATTTATTAAACATTATTTCAAATTTTTGTTAATTTTATCTACAAATTAATTATAAATTAAAATATAAAAATCCACATTAAATTATTCTATAGTTATATTCATCATGTTCTGTGGATGTATCCATTTAAGTCAATGAAAATTTTAAATTGATCAGCCGCCCATATATTATGTTGTTCCCACGAACATTTTTTTCACTATATTATTCATTTTCATTTTTTAAAAGAGGATAATAAAAAACATTATATATAAATATATGATGAAGATACTCCAAATTCATCATATATGCGATTATTAAGGAAAAATATGAGGTGTTTGTTGTAGAAGTTAAATAATGATGATGAAATATACACTGATTCATATATTTCTAAAAATAATATGGGGGATTGAAGGATTGTAAGGTGAATTTAATGTCATTGATTATTGTGTGGAATTGATAAGTGTTAATGTTTTGAGAATCCACTCATGATGTGAATTAATAAATTGGATGACTATGTTGATCATAATTGATACATAATGAGAATGGAATTTTTCTTACAAAAAGGAGTAGGAGTAATCACAAAATCATCATTATATACTTTAGCATGGTGTTTAAGAATCATTAACATTTAATTCATGTTATGACTAGACTCTTTTGTAAATTGAGTAAATGTATTTGAAGGTGATTTTAGGTTTTATTTATTAGTAACAAGCTCGTTGATGCATTTCATGCTAATTGAAGGCAACTGAATATGAAATTGAATAGAGTTTTATCTAGTGAATTGCATCATTATGTGAATGGAATTGTATCACGAAGATAAATATGACCTATATGAAGAGTTTAAATAGAATACAGGACCTTACGTCATAACTAGTATACTTTTACCATGAAAGATCTATGATGAAGGATCATTTCATCGTTGTTAAAAATATTGTGTAATGATGGTTTTTACTGAGGATTTATAGGGAACTATTTTTTTCATGAATTATAACCCATGAATAATTGTAATTGTAGTGGTTTGGTATCTAATTAGTCTCAATTCCAATGGAACCTATAAAACTATAATTCTTCTATTCATGTCACGTTATCTATGTAATGGAATTTATTTTCCTCCTTGTAAAGGATAATTATAGTGATCATTCCATATGTAATATGGAAACTCTAAAATATGATTTTTTAGATAAATGTAGATATTAAAAGATATATGTATAACACATTGTTTTAAAATTTCATGTGTAAATATTATTTTATGATCAAAAGGATCATTCCCCAAATCTACCAGGTTTGACCATCATTCCATGAGGATGTTTGTCACAACATATTGAATATTTCTTCTATAAATTGGCGGTTATCTCATCCAAACAATGGAAGATTGATTATGTTGAAACCCTAAGATATTGTACCAATAATTATAGTGTGACCCTTTTAGGTTTTAATTGATATTTGATGAGAATAATAAGGGTGAGCATGAGAACCCAATTCATATTTCACTTGAGGTCTTGTATGAGGTAATTAATTGAATTATCATTCTATATATGATGCATTAATTTTTAAATCTATCTCATTGTTAATTTATATATTATTGTTTATAATAAAATAGAAACATGGGTAGTTAAATTTCAACCATTTAACACTATAAAGTATCCACTTTATAATAGTAATTGGTGAACATTGTATTTTTCTTTCTATTTTTATGTTCATCCTCTCTCTTTATATCATCATTAAATCAAAATATTTGATACTAATATTAACTAAATATTAATGGGAAATATATATTTTAGAAGAGTTTATTTATTCAACCAATTATTACCACATGTAAGTTGTTTACACACTCCGAGGGCAGTAAAAAACAAACAATTGATGGAAAAAATCATTAGTTTGTGGTCAAAATCCATAAAATGAAAACTGTTAATGTTATTTATCATATTCTCTTTATCATTAAATAACATGGATCTAATATGATAATTATTTGTGATGAATATATCCTAATAATTGGGATATTCACATCAACCCATGGATACCCTAGGGTAAAAGAGTTATTTGGATTCCTCTTAGTGATCTTCATAAACTATACTGATTATGAATAAGGATCTCAGGTACATCAGAGAAATAATTTATTCTGCATTTTTTTATTCCATTCAAAGGAATGGTATGATACTATGTAAAAAATTGTTTTTTTGTTTCTTCCACTATATTTGAAAATGTTTTTCCCCATGAAAACACATCCCTTACACATAAAAATTTAATCATACATATTTTCTTACCCAAATCCCAAAATAACATGGAATACATTGGATACACCGTGGATTCCCTTTCTATTTTAGAGAGGAATTTTGTAAAAACTATCCACTACCATGTTGAACACCATATCATGATAAACATTTAATTTTTACCTAAAATCAATCCAAAAACTATTCTCAAAACCGTATACTTATAAATTATCCACATTATATAAATATGTTACCAAATCATATCCCAAAATAAAAAATGCTACCTTTTGATATTTGACCACTGAATCCACATTGATGAAGTCCCTCCAAATCCATACCTATGACCATTATTCTAAACATGAAAACATTTTAGTGATCTATATTTAAAATATTACTAGAATAATGAAGACCATTATTTTGAGGTAAAACATTCTTCATATTTTATCCTAATATAACAGTGGAACAATAAAATAGTATATTTACAAATTCCATAGTATTATTTAAAAAACCCAAACCAAAAAAATATATGACTTCAATAGTGACATGTTTTGATGACTTATTTTAATTAAAATTAAAAACAACAAAACTAATTTTAATCAAACTATGTTAGGGTTTCGAACACAATTCTATGGTTCTTAACTGAAAATAAAATAAAATGCCTTGACCTGATTTTCCATGGCATGAGACCCTTCCCAAAACCTTTTTCTTTCAACTTTTAATTGAAAAAAACCTCTGAATTGAGCTACAACCAAAACTTTTTTCCTTTATATATATTATATTCATCCATTATAATCAATTTTCAATTATGTTCATCTTTCCCATACCCTAATAGAATTCCCAAATCTTGATATTCCTACCATTAAACCAAAAAATCACATATATCTACTTAATTTTATTTAAAAAACACTATACCAACCAATAACCCAATCCAAATCTAATAAAAAACAATAATAATTTTTAAAAACATACTTAATAATGTGTAATTTATATTGATATACAAATTATTCAAAAATATATTTCCAATTAAAAATCACTTTATTATAATAAACCATCATCAGAATAATAAAATAATCAATCCATAACCTAAGACCATCTACTTCCAAGACTAAAAAGCCACATCATTTTCTTATATTCATCAGATTTAAAATAATCAGGCACAACCGATTATACATGTTTTTAGTTTAAAGTGTCATCTAATTATTATAATTTGGACATATTGTCCAAAAAATAACTATAATGGTAATAATTTATATCACTCTATATTATCCTCAATGGGATTGGAGAGTTTTTATGGAATTTATTAAAAAAGATCCATATCGTTGATATTATTACAATTAAAAAAGAAATATTTGATGAAATTATTATTGATTTTTTGACTTCACATTAATTCCATTGAAAATTTGGTGAAATTATTCATGAGAAAGATGACTTATATAGAGAGTTCGAAAAAAACACATTAATTTTAGGATTCACATTAATATGTTTTCTAAATTATCAACACTTAATGATAATATCTCATATTTATCTACTTATAATGACTTTTACAAATGATATTTTATAACAAAGTATCCTCATTGTCACTTCAATCTATCGAATTTCATGTTATAACCTATTAATGTTCTAAAATTATGGATATTGAATAAATAAACTTTTATATAATGACTCGCAAAGGATAAATTATTGGGATAATCATCCAACACATTTTGATATTATTTATTATATTTATAATATTTCTTCCATTATTTTTTTCATTTTACTAGTCATGATCTTCTTAGGAATAAATCCCAAGAAGAAGGGAATAATGATGTGTGATCATTTTATCACACACATAGAAATCGTATTTGATATTTTTAACAGGAATAAAACTACACTTATTTAGGACTAATTTGGTTCACTAACCATATTATAAAACTAATGATGGAAATTGTTTCTAAATTTATAAAATTTGTATATTTTAATGGATCCAATGTAGGGAGAGATCCAAATCACGAGGAGAAATACCTAAAGAAGAATGATGGGACACCTTCTTAGTCACAAGGAATATTCATAACCATCCATAAATGAAATAACTATGAACATATCCTTCACTGGACAACATATCATCCAAGGTGTGTGTTTTATCAAAAAAATGAGTTTTTAATACATGATATATATTTTATATCTGAGGAGATATAGATATCATTTTGAAAAAAGATCACCCCATATTTACATAAAGTGAATTCAACAATATAAAATCCCTTAGAGGGTTATTCCATAGTAACGATGGATGAGCTATTTGGACATCTGCCTCCAAAGAAGAAATCATCAATTTCATTAACCCATATTGTTTAGGTATATCATCCTAGTGAGAAATCATTGGATCTTTCATTAACTAATAACAATTCTTCCATCATTTTTAAATGAAATACAATTAAATATTAAAGTAAAAATAAAAAATCTTGACTACAAAAATAAACAAAATATAAAATTAGAGTTGTAAAATGGGGATGAAGATAACACATAAAATAATGAGAATAAAAAATTGCAGCATGTACAGATCTGCAGTGGGTATTGAAATGTTTTGGGTTCTGATGATTCTAATTGAATGGTAGGCAAGGATACAGGTAAAGAGAGATCAGGTGATGTAGTAATGTGGTAGAAACCATAGGTGACACCTGCTTTCCTAAAATTTCATGAAATATTTGATGTATTGAAAAGTAACATGATGTATGGGAGGACATTAGGTGAATCCTTGAACCATAGAGATGCTATTTCTTTTAGTTTTAATCATTAAGGAGAAGTTTCAACTCGAGGTCTTTTATAAGGTAATGTCGATATTGTGGGTGTGCTTGCAGACCCTTCACTGCTTGAGGATTTTGAAGGTGGCATTGGGCTTAGTCGTACTTTGTATAAGGCGGTTTTACATCTTTTCCACTGGCATGTGGTCCTAGAAAATGATGAATCATTATAGGGTAATTATGTTCTTAAAATGGTATTTGAGTACTATTTTAATTTAGGGAATCAAGTAAATGGTGGTGCGAACATTATTTTTTAATTGTACATCCAACAAAATCCTCTTGTGGTTGATGGTGAACTTTCAATTGAGCATAAAACTTTTGAGTATTTTTAGCATGTGATTATTGAGAGTTAAGATTTATCTAACCAGCTAAATGTTATCACTACAACTGATAAGGTAAGTTATAGTCATGTTTAGGGGTAAAAGATTTAATCTATATCTTTAGTTGATATAAATAATAAACCTCTATGTATGCGTAGAGGTCATGGGTAGCCAAATGGATTGCCTAAGAACACACCTTGAAATAAGGACCATGTTTCTTAGTTTATAAAATATTATCAATGGGAGGAATAGTAAATGTTCTAGTTACTTACATATTTCAGGTGGGGGGGATGTCTCTAATTAAGATATAGAGAATGATAATAATTTTACAATTGCTTTGAGCTATTTCAAATGATCTTATAGATACATTATCATGAAAGGGATGGATAAGGTGAATAAAAATGAAGGCACCAACTCTGCTCCACCATTGAGAAGGCCGATGAAGGATAAAAACATCATAAAAAAGACAATGACTTCTAGGTCCACCTATATTTCTTCAAGGATGCCACATGCTGATCGAAAAAAAGGATAGATATAAATTATTCTTTCATTAAACAACTCACATCAGTGAAACTGATGATAATGGAGAGGTACTTCACTCTCTTCATGAAATAAAACACCTAGTTAGAATGTGAATCATATGATGGTGGTGAAACCTATGATTATGATAATGTTTATGAGTTTTATCATTTTGAGATGTAATTTATCTTTGGGTGTTGTTCTTGTAGTTATATTTCTATATATTGAACAGAAATTATATTTTATTAATATTTTTGGGTTACCAGACTTGCCTGGTCATGCACATTCTCTGGTAAATGTGAGAATATTGATATGTGAGATAACTTAATTTATAATGAAAATGATATTTTTTTAGTTTATAATTGTCTTAGATTCATAAATATTTCATATTTCATATGGGGTCACTATTATATTTATATTACATTTGAATCACTTGAAATACATCAATATATTTTCTATTAGTTTTATATTTTCATAAAATTCTTATATAATATAATTTGATTACATTCATAATTACATTGATGATGGAAATTTGAGGAAACAATGTATTTTTATTTTTATTGAATTAATATACCCAAAATAAATCAATGCATTGAGGAAATTCAGGTCTCAAACCCATAAAATATTATTATAATATTTATTAACAAAAATATTTATGTAAATTTTTTGAACATATTTTATTCTCTATTTTCTTTGTAAAGAATTGACAATAATATTTGAATTTTAGAGATGATGGGTTATTATATTAACTTATTAAATTTTTACATGAAATGATTTGTATAAATGAAATATTTCATATAAAATATAATTTATCATGATTTTAAAATATATAAAATCCTCAAATTAATATAAACTATTATATATGAAGATATTTTTAGAATATCATATATTTATTAAATTATTGAACTAATTATTACATGATTTTTAATTTTGAAATTGAATAATTTGGATTTCATTAATAAATTTTAAAATTAAATTTTTTTTATTTCATGGAATAGTTATGAGTTTTGGGTAAAACTAATATATTTTTTCTTTATTCTTATTAATTTTAGTTAACCGTATTAAACAATAAAAGGAGTATAGAATTAAAGAAATGGTTAAAAACTATCTTTTTCTTTGTTTAAAATATTGTATATAAAATGTACCATTATTTTATCTAAAAGTGAAAATTATTTAAAAAAAAAGGATTCATGGTGGGTATGTAGGTGACATGTTTGGATTATATTATAATATAATTTTAAAATATTTATGATAATTAAAAATTTCATCATAAAATTATTTTTTAACTATTAAAATTATTATTGGGAAGTGGTTTAACAATGAATAATTGTTGAGTGGGATAGTTGATCCTTGAATGAAAACTCATTAAAAATGTTCGAACATAAATGAAAAAATAGTAAAATGAAGAGTTTATGCCCAATTATATATTGTATGGAAAATAATAAATATTTAAATTCCAAAAAATATATGAAATTTTCAGTATCATGAATCATATTAAGGATGAAATATATATATATATGTATCATAATAAAAATGTTATCAATTATAGAATGTTTATTGAATTAAAAGAATATAAATATATGGACTTGAAAAAAACAATTGTACACATATGTTTATTTTCATAATAGTGTAAAATATTACACTAAAAATTGTGTCATACATGAGAATATAAATCTGTTGTTTTTTCATGAGGACCGAAAAATATAATATATTAGAGAATTTGATATATAATTTTAGTAAAAATGATTGTAATTTTACTTATAAAAAATATCAATAGTTCTACTTTTTTCTATTAATGATTTAATGGATTATTGAGGTGATCAGTGAGAAGAAATTTTATAACGATGTGAAAATAAATCATATATTGTATAATTTGATACCTAAATATAGTTTATATTCTTTGTGTAGAATATTATTTGTCCGAATATATATATATATATATATAACCCAATTTTTATATTTTTAATGATATAATGGTAGTTTTTTTAAAATGATGATGTGGATATGATTGAATCAATTTAAATTAATAATGAAAAAACAAATTTTGATTGACTACATTTCATGTCTTGGTATTTTAATTGTCTAAATGTTGAAAGACATAGTCACTAAAAAAATAGTATTATTCATGAATTGTTAAAACCCGTATTGTATTGAATTTTATAGAACTATTCCGTGGTCATAGATGTGTATTCCATTATACTAACGTCACAGTGTGGATATAGACGAAGATAAAGTCACCCTACATTAAACCACAAAATGGTATGAAATTTTTATGGTGATAATGATAATATTTTCGAGCTACAAAGAACTAAATTGTTGTTTCATTTCTTGGTGAGTAGATATGAGTTCAAGTAGAGGATAGTTTTTCATTTCAATATGGCCATCGTAGACAATTAATCATTTTTGTAACAATAAATAATCACTTTTACATGTATACTAAGAACATTCCATTTTATGTTTATTTTAATAAAAAAATGTGCCATCAAAAAATTTGAAAGATAAATAATATTATATAATGATGTATTTTTTTTTATTAAATTTCACATTTTATCTTATGAGAATTTTTCAAATGAATTTGTATGAAAATTTATCACTTATTTATTTTTTTTTGGAATTTAATCAAATAATTCTTTCCAATCTCAGTTTTTCTAGATGATTCAATAAAAATTTGATGAATAAAATTAAATAATTTATGGCTATGAAACTGGATAGGTATTTTATGTAGAGATGAAGAATATGTACATGATTTAATGATAAAAATAATTTATAAAACATTGTTTCAACTGAGTATTTACTCAATTTTTACATCAAATTTTATTGTTTAGTAATTAATTGATAAATGGAGTTGTTGAGGGAGGAAACCCATAATGTGGGACTAAATCCAATAATGATAATTTGGATATTTATTTTACAAAAATGGGTTTTTATATAATACTATTTTGTTTTTTTACATTGATTAATAAAATTGCATTAAATAAGATAATATAAATATCTATAACTATAATGATCTTAATTACCATTGATTACCGTGAAAAAACATTATCAATTGTAATTTATATGTGAATTAGATTGTGATTTTCAAGAATATCATCATTTAAATTGATATATCACTTATTGTTTTCAATAATAATTTTAAATCCAATTTATTATTTTTAGGGGAACTCCAAAACAAAATTCATTCAGGACTAAGATTAATGTTATAATTAGTTAAATACGAACTATATAATTATTAGTGTTTTCATGGGAGTTTATTATTACTTATGTTTCACTATAATTTATTATCAGTATTTCTTATAATAAATGAACTACATTTTTGAACATTCAAAAAATTCAAAAGAAAGAAAAATCTATGTGGAAGTGCAATTCCTATCTTGTATGATGAGAAACCGCTACTAGAAATCTATAGTCTCTCATTCGTTTAGTATTTGTATATCTCCTCAAAAAATTACTTTCTTGAAATAAATTTTATTATTTTATGTTTTACCAAAACCCAATTTAATATTTAGTTGAGTGGGAAAAATTTGAGAAACTTCCCATTTTGGTAACCTACTCCATCCCACCCTTTATAGAACTCTTAAAGATGCAAAATTTTGTTCATCACATTAATTTTTCACCTTCTTTTTTGAGGTTATACCAACCTAGAATTTTACCCACCCCTAACCCCACTAAAAAAATATCAATTTTAGGTAATTAAATTTTTTTACATCACATATAGGAATTGATAATATAAATCCAAAAATAACATAAATAACTTTTTAATATTCATACAGAATGACTGTTTTATCGTGAAATATATTACAGATAATTTCCAATTTTTAGGTCTCTATTTTTATTGTCAATGACGATTAAAAAATAAGTTTTTAATGCCTTATATAATGTATTTAATGGAATTATTTAATTTTTTACCAATTAATATTAAATCATAATGTTAATTTCCTTTTATTTTTCATAAAATACGAAAATATATTATTTATCATTCAATGAAACAAACTACATATTATATTTTTTGGTTAAACATGATGGTTTCACTATATCATAAACAAAGACATTGGTACCCATGATATTAGTCAATTTTAATTAGTAAATTCATTTTTTTGAAACCAATTATTTTTCATAGAAGTGTTATAACATTAAAAAAATTAGTATTATGGTTCCCATAAAGGAATTTTAATTTATTCAAATAATATTTAATGAAATGAACCATTTTCTATAGTTTATTATCCTTCTATTATTTTAAATTCAATATAAATTTCAAATCATGAATCATCAATTTTCCTCTCAAAAAACATATCTATAATTATAGTAACATTCATAAACTAATCATTGTATATGAATTTTTTATGAATATCATTTTAATATTGTGATTTAATTAAGTAAACTTTATCGATTAATATGTTTATCATAGTGATACATATTATAATATATAATCTTCTCACATATTAATTTTATTTTTATAATTTTATAATTGACAATTTTTTATAAAAATCATTAGAATATTCCTCTTCATCATCAAAGAAATTTATCCATGTATTTTGTCATGGAAAAAAATACTTGGTTTTAATATTCTAAATTATCCACATTAACATTATTTTATTTACATTATGTTAATTTTTTTTTGATGGAATTTTATTATTTTCATATTTTATTACATTTTTTCACTTAATTTATCTTCATCGCTTTGAGATCTGTAAAGACATAATCGTTTTTTATTCTTGACAATATTATTCAACACAAGGCCTTTAGTTTTTTCATAAGTAATTAATATTATATAATGATCATTACTATAATAATCTTCAAAATATTTATCTTCGAAGGATAAATTTTTTTCACAATTTTTTTACTATAATTATCATTAGTTTTTTTGGAAAAAAAATTTTCATTATGTTTATCAAATTATATATGAGTGGTACTAAGGATCATATTTGCCGAAGTAAATAACTCATCAAAATATTAATTATTTTAACTATAAATCTTCGAATTGGATTTGGAAATTTTTTAATCTAATTAATTAATCTACTTTACTCCATAATAAATTATATAAATATTTACACATCTCTATTTAGTTATTTCACATCCCTCAAACATCATGAAATTATTATCTGGAGATAATGAAATGATAATATTGATTTCCTACCCATACAACTCAATGTTCTACCTATCATTATATGACAATTTTGTACATCATTTGGATGGGTAAATATAGTTTAATATATATATTTTTAAGGTAATGGTTACAAGATATAATAGATAATGTGTCATGAAATCCTTTAATATATAAACTAATTGTTCATCCAATATAAGAATTATTTTTTTATAGATAATTCTGGTTCTCCATCATAAGAATTTATAGAGGATGGTCATAAATAGTATCTAATAAGTGTATCTATGATAAAATATCAATAAAATATCAAATTCATGATCAATGAAAACTGATAGGAGGCTCAATTAATGTTCAATATTAAATTAAATATAAATTTCCATTATTATTTGTTATAATGAAATAATTAATATCATTATCTCTCAAAAATGAAGAACTAAAATAACCAGATATTATAAATTATATTTCATAAATTGATCACCATTGAATTTCAGAGATAATCATTGGTTTATATATTATGATATCACACTTCACATTGTCTCTCTATTTTTATCAATATAAAATAAATAGAGAAATAGGATAGCCATTAACCCTTTTATAAATTTGTATCCTACAACCGTATTCTAAGAATATAAATATATGTATATGAAACTATGTCAAACTGAATATGATTTTATAATAATTTATCATAGTAGATAACAAAAATATATTATTATTATTAAATTTAATCATACCCCTCATGTCTTATATATCATTGATTGTTTTTCACTTTCAATATCATTAATAATGAATGGTTAATTTATTTTCTGATAATCATGGTCCATTCAATTGAAATTAACTCACAACTATATTCAATATGTATCATGATAAAATTTTCAATATTACACTCAATAAAATTCAAATTATTAATTATTGAATTAAATTATAAACATTATCCTAATCAGTGACCATATGTTATATATTTATTGTTATTCACAATTATATAAAATTTTAACTGTTTATCTAATGTTATATTAGTGTCCTCCAATGAAAACATAAGATCTATAATTTTTTTGGGGATATGTGTGAAATTAACTAAACCATTCATAAATTCCATCATAAATAATTTCATAATATAATTAAAATTAGGGGTCATAATTCATGAATGAACTTTTATTTTTTATTTAATGACTTAATTAACACACCCTTTAGAATAAAATATACAAAATTAAATATCTTTTTTATCAAAATAAATAATCTATTTAAATTTTTCAGATCAATCATATATTGTTTTGAATTTTTAAAATCAATATTATGTATCCATTAATATATTAATGTCACTCTTATATACCATTTTGACTACTGACTTAAATTTCATAGATAATGAATAAAATTAATTCAATTTTATAAAATTACATCTCACTACTATGCATCCATTCCATTTTATTAGTTTTTACTTTTGTAGAAAAAATGTACGCCAATATAGAAATTTAATTTTTTTAATATAACATTATTCCATAAATATTCAATTCTACCTCACATATTGTCAATTTTTCTTTTTTTATTTTCCAAAAACATGTTGGACATAATATAGTTGATATGAATGTTATATATCTTAACCACGTCATATCATAGTATATGAAATATATATGTTTTATATTACAAATAACATGATAATAAATCATATCAACTTCTTTTGTTTTTCACTATTATTGGCTATCATATAGTGATGTCATTTCTTGTAACATAGTATGGTAGTGCAACAGTAAACAAGTTAATTAAAATATTTATCATATATTGACAATTATTATTATTTGTGTCTCATTAAATTAAATTCATGAAAGAATTTATGGTAAATGGTTATAGAAGTTGTAACTGAATACATTCACTTTTACATTATAAAATGTTTCTATAAATGAATGTATAACTATTTTTTCTAAACAGATATAAAAATGCATTGTCACCATGAGATGTATTTGTTCGAATTGGCCTAGATTTTTGTTTTTTCACCATGATTGAGAGATCTCTCTTTTTTTCTTCATATACTATGTTTGTCAAAGATATGATGTGATGTATATAAGTATCCAACTAGAGTGTTGGGGATTCGTGTTATCTTATGGATACAACATTATTATAATGTGATACTCTAATCATAAGTACTATTAATACCAAAATATTGATTGATGGAATTCTAATGGGTTAAAGCTTATAGGAAAAAATATCAAAATTACATAGAAGTCCATAGAGTAAAAATATAAATAAATAACCTCATCATTGAATCATATGGTTAGTGTTCTATTTTATAAATTGGAATAAAATACAAGGAATAACATCATGATGTACTGAATATTTAATTTTTCTTGGTAAACTAGATAGATATTTTAAATTCAGAATTAAATTGAAAAAATAAAATACAAAATGTTATTTCATAAATAATCCCATATTTTCACATTGTATATACCAATATTTAAATCAAAAATCATCCTGTTATCCTAGGGAAAATAAAAAATAAATTTTTTTTATCCTTATTGATTAGTCAGGGTATATTTTCAATGTAATATATCATTAATATATAAGGAATAATATATAATGAAATCAAAATAAATCAATCATATTTCATTCAATCAATTACATGATAATAATATTTTTAAAATAAATAATGATGAAATAATTCAATATATATAATCACATGAGCTTGAAACATGACCACATGTATTCAAACTAATCTTAAATAATATGGAACAATAATTCTGAATATCATCATGAGGAAATGAATAATCCTTTACTACATAACTATACCATCAAGAACACATGCATATACCTATTAGAGAAATGTGTAAGGCCTCAACCATACCGCCAATATAGTTTGTCTCATGACACCTACTAATTTATCAGAGAGATATAGTCCGCCATGTCCATAAAATTCTAAGTAAAATTTATTCTTCATATGAAATGGTTGGATTATAATTAATTTAAACATTAATATGAAAAAAATATGTTAAGATATGTTAATAGTTACCCAAGTCAATAAACATAAACATAAACCATCTAGTGTAATATGGTAAATAGAACTAAAAATTATACATCCCTAGACAAACTAATCACAAACCATATTGAGAAAATAATAAGGATGATATCAAAAATATATATTATTGGTAGATTATAAGTGTACTAAATTATTGATATCATTGATTTATATAAACACCATAAAAAAGTAATTGAAATAATTTATATTGGATAATAGCATTTCACATTGAAAATATTCTTAAAACTAAAATATCCTAAAATATTTTGTAAATAATTATCTTTTAAAATAAATATGCAAAATAATAAATTAATTTATCAAAAATTTATTTGTGAGTGTAGAATTAATTTTATTCATTTCATCGATGGTCAAAAACTATTTCTTTCGCATCATTAAAAAATGCTAAACAAGTTTTGTTTGGAAAACGACATAGAGATTCCATTCAAAAAATTATAAAAATATATATACAGGTAAAAAATTATTTAATAAATTATTTATAGAATGTCAAAAAATATGATGGAAATATTTCCATAAAAAATGTTTTATCAAGAATAAGTATTTTCATCCTATGAGAGTAATAATGTCAAATATTATTGAATACATTTTATTGGTCATTTTATGTATCAGAAAAGGGTATAATGGTATTATAAAATTAAAATTTAATGAATAACCAGATGTGAATAAAATATATGATATTCTTGATAGATATATCATTCTATTACATTATTTTATATTTAATCATAATTAATCATGAATCTCAATGAGATTGAAAAATAACAACTACCACATAAGTAACTTTTGAAATGAGAGACCCATGAATAAATTTAATTGAAATGAAACATTTAATAGTAGTAATAGAAATTTATTCATGATATAACATATACAATTTTGAATAAGTAAAGTGTGAATAGGGAATATGTATCACGAATGTAAAAGTGATATGAGAAACCCTTACACTAGGTATGATATTATTTTTACATGTTCAAACCTCATTTATATTAAATATAGTTTTATCATAAATATATTAAATATACCATTATATATATATATGTTACTATATATTATATTTTATGACCTTTTGTGACAATTTTATTAGACATTCCTTCTTTGAATCACTTATTGGGTAAAAAAACACGGGTTTTCATGTATTCTTTGAGTAGGTATATTCAATAAATTCAATTTTATAATTATTAAATCATATAAATATGGTTACCCATAATATATATCACATATATGTTCATTACATATTATTTTATAGTAATTAATATAAGAAAAATATTGAAAATTCATTACACCGTTCGTGGAGATGATATGCCACACAAACACAAGAACATTGTTTCCATTTTCTCAGTATATGAAATAATAAGGAAATTAATATTAATTAAACTCTTAATATTAATTATTATGTTTTATATATCATTTATACTTTTTAAAATTAATTTATTTTTACTATCTATGTAAATTTATAAAGAAATACATTTTCCATCACAACAGGGAGGTAGTTGTCCTTACGTGTGCATGCATGGCATTATTATTTTCAAAAGTATTGGAAGATAAGATGTTATTTGTAATATTACCTTTACTAAAGTGTTTTAGGTCAATGATATACCAAATATTAATTAACATTACCCTCAATACCTTCCATTTACAATATAAGTGAATAATTGTCACGAACCAACCCGGGTTGACCCTGAACCGGTCACCCGAGTCGGCCCGCCACATGGCCCGAAGGGCGTTCCCGATCCCCACGGGCTGGAAACTAGTGCCGGGCATCAAAAGTAAACAGGTGGGAACGATTTGGCCCAAATAAAAAAAAATAAACTAAACAGCGGAAAATAAAACAGAACAACAAAATGAATAAAGAAAGAGCAACCAACACCACTACTAACCTGACCACGGTCCAAACTCCAGGTGACCCCATGGGTCACCCTCCAATACCACAACCAACATCGCTCAAGGCGAACAACTGAATCTGGAACCTGCAACAGAATTAAAAAAACAAGAAAACACTATAGGCGTGAGTATTAAAACTCAGTAGGTAGGCCCGACTATTTCTATTCCCAATGCACATACCAATAAATAAAGAATTTATCAATTCCAGGTTTGAACTAAATTATATAAAATATGATTTCCACACACATTCATTTCTAAAACAAGTAACAGTCCATTGCCCTTTTTAATTTAGAACAAGTTTAATGTTGAAAGAAACAGGTGCATTTCATTTTTAAAACATTTTATGAACAATTTAGAAATTCAAACTTCAGTTGTTAGTCAAAAAGGAAAATCACACACAACACACACTGAGGGCAATGGTAAAAGTGGCACACCAGGGGTCAGCAACCGAACTCAACCTCTCAATCGTCCGCCACACATAAATAAACACTAAAAGAAACATGGGTCGAACCTAGGAGATCGTGAACAATCCAGAACGTACTATACGTGTGACTCATCCTGAGGCATGCCATAACTCGATGACGTCATAACGCCCATAATACTACCCGGCATAGCCCTGAATGGCCTAACCGAGGGGCCCAATCCCCATAGCAGCAATAACTCAGTATTCCCCTGCTATGGGGCCACTAGCCAGTGCGTGGTCTAAACTAGTGCAGCAATCATTCTCAGAAAATTCACTCAATATGCCAGGTTCCCATGTCATCACAAACAATAAAAAGGGGGTGCGTCTACAATGTAAATTAATCAGTCACGATGCACCAACATCACATATAGCTCACGAAAACAACTCACACCAAAGATCACCCCCGAGTGGGTTTTCCAAAATAATCTATTTTTAATAAAGTGCCAAACGGGCCTTCGCCAATTTTAAAGTAAAACCTCATTTCTCAAAAAGTTCAAAACACCGGTTCAGAAGAAATTATTTATCTTTAAAACTAAACGCACGTTTGAAGTTCCGTGAATTATGTTTAAAGGCCAAACTGGCATTCTTTCAAAACTGTGTGTCCGCCCGTCAAGAAAATGTCACATGTGTTCGGTATAAAATAAACAGCTCTTTTCGCACTAAATAATAATTTAAAGTTTTATCATCTAATATTATTTCTAATTCATTAAAAATTAATAAAAAAAACAAGCAATTAATAAATTCTAAGTCTAAAGGTAAGTGCAATGGGGGACCTACCTCGTCTTGAAGTCCAAACGCACGGTGTGTCGCACCTCGCATGAACGCACAAACACACGCACGTTGACGACCACAGTATCGCGAGGTTATCACGCCAACGCGCTGCATCGAACGCACAACAATTAAAATCACATAACCACTGACTAATAAAATTCATTTAAAAACTAATATATATATATATATATATATCTATATATATATATATATACACACAAAAATATATAAAGGTTGATATAAAATAATTCGGGTAAGAAACGAGGCAAACCTCACCTAAAGTCGCAAACCGAACACGACGACGTAGAACACCCCGCGCAGGCGCATACGCGCTCGCAAGCCAAAGACCTCTGCATTGCGGAATTAATCCGCCAACGCGCTACAGAAAACAAACAATTAATCAACCAACCAAAAAATAATAATATAAATATATATATAATCACACGACACAAAACTCACCTCGGCGCAGAGATGCGCTCGACCCACGGGGTCGCGCGACAGTTAAAGGGGCGGCGCGCACCGGCAGGGAGACCGTCAGAGGTCGCGCGCTGATTATTGGGTGCGCTGCTGCCCGACGCAAGACGGTGGCGGCTGGCCGGGCCACTGAAAGGCGGTGCGCGACCTCCCAACGGTGTGGCGGAGCCGGTCGGAGCACCGGAAAGGACCGGGGAACGCCAGCAGGCGGTGCCGGAGCGAAGCAAGGGTGCCGGCGGAGATGGGGAACACCAGCAGGGTCGCCGGAAGGAGAGCCGGAGGGTGCGCCGGGGTGCCGGAGCGGCGGCGGAGGTTGCTGGCCCGAGCGGGGCTTACCGGAAGGGTTAGGAGGGGGCGTCGGAAGGGGGTCGAGGGCTGCTGGCCGGTAGAGGGGCTCGCCGGAGGTGCGGCAGCCGGAACGGGAGTCGGGCGGGGGGTGCGACGAGGTCGGGAGGTCGGAAAAAAAACTCGCCGGAGGTCGGGAGGCCGGCGGGAAAGCAGGGTCGGGGTTCGCGCGGGGCTGTTCGCCGGAGGAAGCCGGGACAGGGGGGGTCCGCCGGAAGGGAGGTCACTGGACGGAGGTGGGGTCGGGGAACGACGGCCGGAAAAAGGGGAGGAGTCAGAGGTGTGATGGCCGTTGTAGGAAGGGGCATCAAAGGGAGGCTCGTGGATGCGGCCGAGGGAAGCGGGGTGCGAGGCCGAGGGCGAGCAGGGGCACGGGGAGCGGTGGCTGAGCGCCAGCAAGGGAGAGGGAGGAGTTTCCGGCGACAGAGTGCTGGTCATGCGGGGGAGCCGGGACGTCGGGAAGCCGGGGAGGCTGGGTGTGGGTCACCGGCAGGGGGTGCGTAGGGCGGAGCAGCGACAGGAAGAAGAGGGGGTCGTGCAGGCAGCGCCGCCTGGGCGAGGGGGAACAGGGGAGTCGCCGGGGTGCTGCATGAGGGAGCGGCACCGAAGGGGGCCATGAATAGGAGGGGTACAGCGTCGGCGCTGGTGGTCGTGCAGATCTAGGGTGCCGGAGGTCCGGGATGGCGGGTCGGACATGAGGAGGGAGCCGCTGGGAGCCACTGTGGCTGGCGGAGGTAAAACAGGAGGCTGGATGGGCATCTTGGCTGCGGCGAGGGAGGGCCGGCAAGTGGCTGTGGGCTGCTAGGGGGGTTGCGATGGGGCGCCGCCGGACTGGGGAGGAGGCGCGGCTGGAGACACAGGGGGGGCGAGCGAGGGGCGAGCGCGGCGAGGCCGGAGGTCGCACATGGAGGCTGCCGGAGAGGGGGGGGGTCGGATGCAGACGGGGGAAGCGGAGAGCGGTGAAGCATAGGGGAGAAAATGGGGAGCTGGCTTGCGCAGGAGGAAGGGGAAAGAAGTGAGAGAGGAGATAGGGGGGAGGGGGCGCCGCACAGCAAAGGACGGGGTTAGGGTTAGATTAGGGTTATAATATATATATATATATATATATATGTATATGATAAAAATAATAATAATAATAACACTAATAAAAAAATAATAGTAATAATAATAATAATAATAATAAACATCATAATAAAAATATTATTATCGCAACTATAATAATAATAACAATAAAGCCATAGATGATATCAATAAAATAAAAAGGGTAAAAAAATCAATAAAACAACAATTAAACGATACTCGGGCCGACTGCGCGGTGACCGCCAACCATGCGGTGACCGCGCACAGGTCTGAAACCCAAAAGGCATAAAACGACAAAAAGGTTTAATCCAGGCTCATCTCGGATCGTGGCACGAACACCCGGAATCCAGCAAAAATAAAAAAATAAAGGCAAATAAATATAAGCGGGTGTGACAATTCTCCCCACCACAGACACTTTCTGCCCCCAGAAAGTCACCATGCCAAAAGTCGGTCAAGATTCAGGTCTATGCCCAAACAGAACTAAAGGAACCGAAGAAAACTAAGAATCTCGGGGAGGACCTTACTCTACACAGGTCACACCCGACCGATTCAAGAGAAAACTGAGGTCCGAGGTTGAGGGGAGAACACAAAGGGGTTCTCCCCACCACAAGAACTTAACTAGTGCAGAAAAGTTGACCATCTAAATGGAAAATCCTAGGAAAAGGGGGAATCGATTTGGGAACTCCCAACAGGCTTAAACCAACTCTTATAGCACGAGTGAAACAGCACCTCCGCCAGAACTTGGAACTCTCAACTCAGACCAAAGAAAGCCCGAAGACGATAGAAAAAAATCTCCAAGTAGAACTTAATCCAAGCAGTAAACCCAAGCATAACAGCAAGCCTGGACTCCACCGCAGGCACTTATATCTCCAAACGAACATCGCCAAACCATGGTTAACCCACGCAAGGTCCAAACATACCTCTAAGAAAAACGCACGATCCTAAACACCAAAATCCTACAAACGAGACTGTTTGGATTTCAAACGAATACGTTCATCCCAAGCTCACGACGACACAATGAACCGACAACAACGCCCAAACTTTTACAGTGAAAGAACGGGAACGGAAGGACATTAAATGTTTTGTTGGAAACACTAAACACCCAAACCTGAACTGAGGCTTCACACCCCCGTCAACTCCTGACTGCGCGCGAGCTTCACCCCAAGTCCTGTGGTTGGGGCTCTGATGGTTGAAGCATCTCCTGCCTCACAGCCAGACACTACAATCTTCTAGTCACAGTGTCTTCCTCAGGCAACGCTTCCTGCAAAGCTTCTCTAGATGATCTAGAAACCTACAATGATGGCATTTCTTGGGGGTGTGACAGAGCGGCTTATATTCCCTAACCGTCCATACTGACGGTACACCATTAGACGATTCGGCGCACTAGAAGTTAGAACCACTGCAGAGGACTCTTTAGGAATAGGTCCCTCTGGCACACCCTGCTCGCCAGATGGGGAACCTTGACGAGTAACTTGATACGCTGGATTGCCAACCATCTCCACTCCGAAGACCAACTCCTCTAAGAACACCTCATCCACCAGCTTCTCGAAAGTGATGCTCCCAAAAAGGGAGGACTCACTCCTTGATCTATGGAAGAAGACCCCTGATGAAAGGATGAGTCTTCACCCAGTCCTGCAACACTACCCCTGAAAAAAGAGACACATGATCCCTGAAATGGTCGACATACGCTTTTACTGTCCACTAGCCATGTTGAGCACGCACGAGCTCTTCTATTTCCTTCATCCTCACCTCCACAAGTATAAACCATTGAATGAAGACGACATTAAAGAAATGCCACATCATCCCAAATTGCAGAAACGGCGGGCATACAACTCCTACTCATCCAGCGCTGGACCTTCAAACAGACCCAAAACAATACGCACTCAGATCGCTTCGGGAGTTCCCAATACCCTGAAGACACACTCGACTTCACTAAGCCACTACACTGTATCTAACAGACTCCATTCATCATGAAGGACAGAAAACATCCGAGAAATACCAAAAACTGGGCAGGACTCATCAAAACACTGGGGATCTTTCTGGGCAGGATTTCTGAACAAGATATATAACACCAAGACAAAACCAATATCAATCGAAGAAACATCAAAGAAAGTGGCTTCATCCAAAACAACCAGCTCAAAAGAAACAAACAACTGCAAACATAACCCAAAAATCCCTGTCCAAAATTCCTGTTTCATTTTTGATTCCAAAACCACCTCTTTTTAAATTCTCATTTCAAAACCAGTTTCCAAATACCAAATCCCTTTCAAACCAAAATCACTTTCCAAAACCATTTCCCTCTTTAAAATCCAATTAAGAAAAACATGGTCAAGCCTTTAATTTCAAATAAACACCCAGGTAATCTCATGACCTGTTGCACATGTCATTATCTACATTCCATTCATACACGCACCAGCACACAATTGTATGCATTCTCTCACATGTGCAACCGTTCATAAGGGGTACCTGCGGTTTCACCCCAAACCATTCTCGACCAATTTCAAAGCAAACATCAGTTTTCCAAACCAAATGCTTTTAGTTTTTAAAACCCATTTCATAAACTTAAAGTCCTTTAAAAGAAATCAGTCTCATTTTCAAAACCCCCTTTTTTTCCATTTCCAAAAGTGCACCAACACCAACCAGAACAAAAACAACACTTAAATTGCATCAAACACCGCAGTGAGGGACTAGTAGTCACGCATAACCTGGTGACATGGTAGTGGGCCATGTCCCAAGTAGGCGTCGAACGCTAGGAGGAATTCAAACCATGTACCCAGAATCCACATGGGTCACTACTCCATGTGAAATCACGATGTAACATCGGCTTACCTCTGTTGTCATCCCTTAATCCAAAACAATCCAAAACGAAACAAGGACTCGATTCCCGGACTATCCCTGGCGACTCGAGGTGCGGAACGGGCGAGGGGTCATGACGTCCTTCCCGTACCTACCTCTCGAGTCCCGACACACCTAATCTCCATCTACCGGACATCCCAAATAACAAGGACCACCTCTGATACCATTTTGTCACGAACCAAACCGGGTTGACCCTGAACCAGTCACCCGAGTCGGCCCGCCACATGGCCCGAAGGGCGTTCCCGATCCCCACGGGCTGGCAACTAGTGCCGGGCATCAAAAGTAAACAGGTGGGAACGATTTGGCCCAAATAAAAAAAATAAACTAAACAGCGGAAAATAAAACAGAACAACAAAATGAATAAAGAAAGAGCAACCAACACCACTACTAACCTGACCACGGTCCAAACTCCAGGTGACCCCATGGGTCACCCTCCAATACCACAACCAACATCGCTCAAGGCGAACAACTGAATCTGGAACCTGCAACAGAACTAAAAAAAAACAAGAAAACACTATAGGCGTGAGTATTAAAACTCAGTAGGTAGGCCCGACTATTTCTATTCCCAATGCACATACCAATAAATAAAGAATTTATCAATTCCAGGTTTGAACTAAATTATATAAAATATGATTTCCACACACATTCATTTCTAAAACAAGTAACAGTCCATTGCCCTTTTTAATTTAGAACAAGTTTAATGTTGAAAGAAACAGGTGCATTGCATTTTTAAAACATTTTATGAACAATTTAGAAATTCAAACTTCAGTTGTTAGTCAAAAAGGAAAATCACACACAACACACACTAAGGGCAATGGTAAAAGTGGAACACCAGGGGTCAGCAACCGAACTCAACCTCTCAATCGTCCGCCACACATAAATAAACACTAAAAGAAACATGGGTCGAACCTAGGAGATCGTGAACAATCCAGAACGTACTATACGTGTGACTCATCCTGAGGCATGCCATAACTCGATGACGTCATAACGCCCATAATACTACCCGGCATAGCCCTGCATGGCCTAACCAAGGGGCCCAATCCCTATAGCAGCAATAACTCAGTATTCCCCTGCTATGGGGCCACTAGCCAGTGCGTGGTCTAAACTAGTGCAGCAATCGTTCTCAGAAAATTCACTCAATATGCCAGGTTCCCATGTCATCACAAACAATAAAAAGGGGGTGCGTCTACAATGTAAATTAATCAGTCACGATGCACCAACATCACATATAGCTCACGAAAACAACTCACACCAAAGATCACCCCCGAGTGGGTTTTCCAAAATAATCTATTTTTATTAAAGTGCCAAACGGGCCTTCGCCAATTTTAAAGTAAAACCTCATTTCTCAAAAAGTTCAAAACACCGGTTCAGAAGAAATTATTTATCTTTAAAACTAAACGCACGTTTGAAGTTCCGTGAATTATGTTTAAAGGCCAAACTGGCATTCTTTCAAAACTGTGTGTCCGCCCGTCAAGAAAATGTCACATGTGTTCGGTATAAAATAAACAGCTCTTTTCGCACTAAATAATAATTTAAAGTTTTATCATCTAATATTATTTCTAATTCATTAAAAATTTATAAAAAAAACAAGCAATTAATAAATTCTAAGTCTAAAGGTAAGTGCAATGGGGGACCTACCTCGTCTTGAAGTCCAAACGCACGGTGTGTCGCACCTCGCATGAACGCACAAACACACGCACGTTGACGACCACAGTATCGCGAGGTTATCACGCCAACGCGCTGCATCAAACGCACAATAATTAAAATCACATAACCACTGACTAATAAAATTCATTTAAAAACTAATATATATATATATATATATACACACAAAAATATATAAACGTTGATATAAAATAATTCGGGTAAGAAACGAGGCAAACCTCACCTAAAGTCGCAAACCGAACACGACGACGTAGAACACCCCGCGCAGGCGCATACGCGCTCGCAAGCCAAAGACCTCCGCATTGCGGAATTAATCCGCCAACGCGCTGCAGAAAACAAACAATTAATCAACCAACCAAAAAAAAATATAAATATATATATAATCACACGACACAAAACTCACCTCAGCGTAGAGACGCGCTCGACCCACGGGGTCACGCGACAGTTAAAGGGGCGGCGCGCACCGGCAGGGAGACCGTCAGAGGTCGCGCGCTGATTATTGGGTGCGCTGCTGCCCGACGCAAGACGGTGGTGGCTGGCCGGGCCACTGAAAGTCGGTGCGCGACCTCCCAACGGTGTGGCGGAGCCGGTCGGAGCGCCGGAAAGGATCGGGGAACGCCAGCAGGCGGTGCCGGAGCGAAGCAAGGGTGCCGGTGGAGATGGGGAACACCAGCAGGGTCGCCGGAAGGAGAGCCGGAGGGTGCGCCGGGGTGCCGGAGCGGCGGCGGAGGTTGCTGGCCCGAGCGGGGCTCACCGGAAGGGTTAGGAGGGGGCGTCGGAAGGGGGTCGAGGGCTTCTGGCCGGTAGAGGGGCTCGCCGGAGGTGCGGCAGCCGGAACGGGAGTTGGGCGGGGGGTGCGACGAGGTCGGGAGGTCGAAAAAAAAACTCGGCTGAGGTCGGGAGGCCGGCGGGAAAGCAGGGTCGGGGTTCGCGCGGGGCTGTTCGCCGGAGGAAGCCGGGACAGGGGGGGTCCGCCGGAAGGGAGGTCACCGGACGGAGGTGGGGTCGGGGAACGACGGCCGGAAAAAGGGGAGGAGTCAGAGGTGTGCTGGCCGTTGTAGGAAGGGGCATCAAAGGGAGGCTTGTGGATGCGGCCGAGGGCAGCGGGGTGCGAGGCCGAGGGCGAGCAGGGGCACGGGGAGCGGTGGCTGAGCGCCAGCAAGGGAGAGGGAGGAGTTTCCGGCGACAGAGTGCTGGTCATGCGGGGGAGCCGGGACGTCGGGAAGCCTGGGAGGCTGGGTGTGGGTCACCGGCAGGGGGTGCGTAGGGCGGAGCAGCGACAGGAAGAAGAGGGGGTCGTGCAGGCAGCGCCGCCTGGGCGAGGGGGAACAGGGGAGTCGCCGGGGTGCTGCATGAGGGAGCGGCACCGAAGGGGGCCATGAATAGGAGGGGTACAGCGTTGGCGCTGGTGGTCGTGCAGATCTGGGGTGCCGGATGTCCGGGATGGCGGGTCGGACATGAGGAGGGAGCCGCTGGGAGCCACTGTGGCTGGCGGAGGTAAAACAGGAGGCTAAATGGGCATCTTGGCTGCGGCGAGGGAGGGCCGGCAAGTGGCTGTGGGCTGCTAGGGGGGTTGCGATGGGGCGCCGCCGGACTGGGGAGGAGGCGCGGCTGGAGACACAGGGGGGGCGAGCGAGGGGCGAGCGCGGCGAGGCCGGAGGTCGCACATGGAGGCTGCCGGAGAGGGGGGGGGGTCGGATGCGGACGGGGGAAGCAGAGAGCGGTGAAGCATAGGGGAGAAAACGGGGAGCTGGCTTGCGCAGGAGGAAGGGGAAAGAAGTGAGAGAGGAGATAGGGGGGAGGGGGCGCCGCACAACAAAGGACGGGGTTAGGGTTAGATTAGGGTTATAATATATATATATATATATATATATATATGTATATGATAAAAATAATAATAATACTAACACTAATAAAAAAAATAATAGTAATAATAATAATAATAATAATAAACATCATAATAATAATATTAGTATCGCAACTATAATAATAATAACAATAAAGCCATAGATGATATCAATAAAATAAAAAGGGTAAAAAAAATCAATAAAACAACAATTAAACGATACTCGGGCCGACTGCGCGGTGACCGCCAACCATGCGGCGACCGCGCACAGGTCTGAAACCCAAAAGGCATAAAACGACAAAAAGGTTTAATCCGGGCTCATCTCGGATCGGGGCACGAACACCCGGAATCCAGCAAAAATAAAAAAATAAAGGCAAATAAATATAAGCGGGTGTGACAATAATGGCTCACATAACTTTAATAGGCGGTAGTCTTCCGTACACATGAGAGACATTAGGGTATCCCCAATGAATTCTAATTTAAGATGGTATATTTGATATAATAATTTAATATGAATTATAATTCAATAAATATCATATAGATAATTTAAATACATCATTATAAAAATCATTTAATGTTAGTGATGGAAAATTAATTACCTTTGTTTCTGAGGTAGTAGTTCGCCTTACACAAAACTAAGAGGTTTAATACCGAGTAGATGTATATATAGATGAAAATTGGTTCCTTAATTAACATAGTCGAGTTTATGTATTTATTAGATAATTTTTTAATATATTATTATTATTTAATAATATCATAAGGGGGTTTAAGATGAAATTAATCAAATAGGCTTGTTTAAGAATTTTTCCTACTCTTAAGAGAGCTACTTTATGTTCATACCAAATGCCTTATTAAGAGGGATTAATAATATAAATAATTCCTCTAAGATGTGTGTAAGGAATTAATAAATATATTTGGTAATCTATTTTCTAATCCAATTTATTTTTAATTGTTTATATGGGAAGAAATTGGGTTTCCTTTTATAAGTTTGGGAGTAGACACACTCAGAATTCATGAAAAGAAAAATTGATAACCAAATCTTCTCCTTCCACAAGGCTAAATATTTGGTAAATATAGAAAAAATGAAGAATAAATGACAAAATATTACCATTACATATTAGTTATAAAATTTCTTTCTCATATTATACCATTATATTTTTAATTTATTCCTCATTAAACGATTTTTACATTAAATGTGTTAAATAATTTTTAAGGTTTTTAAATTTATAAATGACTGAAAATGAAGGTGATATAATAATAAAATATAAATTTTTATGATTTAAATTATTTAATACATTTTTTCAATTAAATTAAACGAATTAAACAAATCAATTAAATATTAAACCTCATAACCAGTTAATAAACGGTGTTTCCAAAGATTGTTTTTTCAAATATTATAATTCAATATGAAATTAATTATAAAAAACTATATTAGATGAATATTAATATAATTGAACATATTTTTTGTAAATTTTTTTTGAAAATTTTATTTAACTTTTTAATAAATTTAAATGAGAAGGTAGTTTTCAATATAAAATATTATTCTTTTACTATTCATTAGGAACATTATCTTATCAGATATTTCTAAAACATACACCCAATTTGTTTTTAAGATGTATACTTAAAAAATTAATTTTATATTTCTAAATAAATTTTTTAGATAAATTAAAATTAATTTTATATTTTGTGCACATAGTGAAACTAAACCACCTTTTTAAAAAATATATTTTTTCAAAAACCAGTTTTTTCGTATTCAATCATTCTTATTTTATTTCTAATTAGCAGATAACCAATTTATTTATTTTTGAAGTGTGTAAATCATATATTTTATAATGGATCTTTACTCTTATTTAATCATATCAACAAAACGTTTTGATTATAATGGTCGTGTTTAAATAATAATGTGTTAAAAGAATGTGTTGTTTATTTAAAAGAGGTGTTGTGTGAATCAAAATAAATCAAAGAGATTCCATTTAGTTTAAATTAAATATATTTTAACATATCAATTTGATACATTATCTTATATTTTATTCTTATCATATACGCTATCAAACATGTTGTTCTTATTTTAAAAACATAGTGTGTTACACTCTACCCACCATAAAAAAATGAGTCATCAAGAATTTTATCATCCTCTCAAATATATTCTTCAATAAATTTAAAATTACCATTCTTGTAAACCCATATATTAATTTTTTTGAAAAAACATCAGCCGGGTGTGACATAATTGTATGTTAAACGTTAATCAAGAATAACACATTACTAGGATTCTATGTAAGAGAAAATTGTTAAGAAGTCAAGATACAAACATCAAATAAAATCAAATATAATTATATAGAATGATAAAGAAAGTTCATTATAATAAATTTAATTATAAATTTAATATTCGTGACCTAAAAACCATAAATATGGGATGATTTAAAATGTAGTTGTCAGATTCAATGAGTATAAAATGGATACAATAGGTGGTGAATTATAGTAAAAATTTATTAAACTAAAGTCAAACCCAAAACATATTTTTTTATAAATTTTGGACTCATCAATCATCTGGGGATCTATGTATAAGTAACAGACTCAGAAATTGAGTGATAAATAAGGTTTATTATTTTGTATCAAAGAATATCTAATAAAGTAGTTAATAAAATGATTCATAAAAAAATCCATCAAAGGAAAATTTCTTAGTGGAATATTAAAATTACAAAAAAATGATATATTAATGCTTATAATAATGTAATAATGATTTAAATGACATCTAAATGATATTATATTATTTAACCTTTTGAGTTAAGGAATTCATAAATATTAACATGAGATATCCAAATATTTTAACATAATTGTATGGCATGCCATCATTTTACATGAAACCCCTCTATTTGATAATTAATATAACCTCTTTCTTATAAAACCCTAAATCCATTGATATAATGTTCGATGTATTATTTTTCATCTAATATTTTGAAACACCCTAATCATCCGGATTTGTTTCACCTATCTTAATATTCATATAATCCCTCAATATAATACTTTCTATGAATTAGTGAATATATAAGAAAAAAATTAATATGAATTTTATAATTCCTCACGTGGAAACATTAGAAAAACAACCCTATAAAAATATAAAAAACATTTGAATGATATAATCATACTGATAAATATATCATAAGTGTTCATTTTATAATTCTTCTTCTCCAAACTCCTTGAATACTATCGTATATATAAGCATCCTTAGAATGGTCATATATTATATGATTCTATTACTTAGTTGAAGAGTCCTTGAATTCTCATTACTATAAATGTTAGAAAAAAATTCAATATGATTGTTCGTTGATAATATCATGCAATGTTGTAATGATTTATTCCAAAAAGTAGTAATAAATCTATCTATGGTTATAATATTTTTATTTCAATGGAATAATAAACCACAATAATAGAATAAACATGTCGTATTTCTTGACTATAACATTTCACAAGGATCGAATAAAAACCTCACACTATTAGAATAAATAAATTAACATAATATAGTAGATATTTTCAAACTGATAGAATAAATAAGTCACACTGATTGATTAAATATAGTCATACTGATAGACTAGATATTGTCACTCTAGTTGGATAAATAATGTCCTAATGATTGATTAGATATTTCCATATATATAGACATCATATTTTCACAATAATATAATAAATAAATTCATTATTTTTTATTATATATATTAATATGGATATAATTTTTATTTTCACACTTAGGGAAAAATAAATTCATATCTATTTATTAGATATTTTTATATCTATAGACTACATATCTTCAATCTAATAGAGTCATTATTGTAAATCTAATGGAACGTACTTTAGTTGATTTGAGGTATTATACTTTTATGAATCTAACAAGTTAGACTTCAATCAGTCTAATGCATCATACTTATATATAAATGTTATAATTTTATAGTTAATAATTATTTAAACATTTGGTAAAACAAGACGTTTAAATCAAAAACATTAAAAAAAATTATAAATATAATGATGGTATATAATTTTTATAAAAATGCATTTTGATTTTTGAAACTAACTTTTTCAAATGGTAGAAGGTATATTTTTGACTCATAAATCACCCCCGTTTGGAAAAGAAAGAAACCCACCAGTTAAGGAAATAAAATATCTAATTTTTTAAAACACTATTTATCCCTTAAGTCATTTGGAAACATATATATTATCAACTCCATTCCTTATGGATTCATTATTATTAATCATTATATATTTATAATAATGAGATGATATATCTTGTTAAAACAATTCTCTTTCTAAATTAAATATACTCCCAAATAAAATATATAAATAGGTTTCCCTTAATCACTTCTCTAAATAGTTATCCCTCAATTACATCCCTCCAAACATCTCACCCTTTATTACTTTCGTAATAAATATATAGGTATAACGTATCAAAAAGTGTTAGTAATAACTGTTATATGAAACAATAATTGATTGATAAACATTCAATCAACATATTATATAGAGAAAACATTCATCTAAATAATTTGGAAAAGTTTCAATAAAATATATAAATAAAATAAAATTCACATTAATTCATCCAAAAATACTGTTTGAATATTCCAACATAATTTAAGTGGTAAAAAATGAAATTATTCTTTATTATGTTGTTTCCTCTTGATAAATTTCATCTTCTTCAATTCCTCCTGATCATTTCTACTTCTATTTCATTATTCTTGATATTTTCCAACCATTGTTCATAGACATTGAATCTCCATGCTTCTTGTTTTATCATATATACTTATCCTCTCAATGACATGCTATCAGAACATTCACCTTTCAAATCATTAACAACTTATTCTAAAAAGAAATTATTTTTCTTCAACTCCAAAATGCCTTTATTTTTAGACTTTTATAAGGTTTTCAAATGATCATTTATATCAAAATTTTCATCAACATATGATATATTTTTAAAAGAATTTATTATTTACAATGTAGAATTATTAAGAATATAAATTTATTCAACAGAAAAATAATAATCTCTTTAAGTATCATTCCGCTATATGAAAATTTGTTTGACCAAACATTTTATGATATCGAATCTTATTTACAATCATTGAATCATGTTTCATTATGTATATCTATATCATCCATCTAATTTAATGATTTTTATTTATCTAATACTTTAAATATCTTCTTAATATTGTTGAAACATGATTCAATATTTGTATGAAATGGTATGGCTTCAATAAATTTCTTGAATGACACATTGTAATATATAAACCTTGATAATATTCTCTAATCAAAATGAGTTAATTGGGAATTTTTTTATTTTAACAATACATGAGACATAATCCTACTTAATGTTGATTCTATACCATCCCCATTCATTTTCGATTTATCTATAGTATTACAATCCTCTAAATATTTGATAAAATATATATATTTATCAAACTATGCTCATTCAGATAATTTTCTCTGTATCTTATTATCATCTACTTCTTTTTGAAAACTATATTTTTTATCAGAAATTTCAAAATCAATATATTTTTCTGACTAATTTATAAAGGAATATATTTCAATAAAACTCTTTATCTTCTCCATATTAATCTACATATTCATATTTTTATTTAGATTTATCTGAAGAACATTGTTCTTAGTTTCCATGTTTTAATTGTCTCACCAATTTATACTGACTTCTAAAATAAAATTATCCATAATAATTTTCTAATATCGTATTCTCAAAAACAATTCTTAAAACATTATTTTCAATTTCAAATAATTTCCACATCATTTTGAAATCTTGATATGAACATGAGTTGTTCTAAACACATCATATACTGAATCACTCTATGGAATACCAACTGAAATAGGCAAATAAGTTTCAATTAGATGATAACTTTGTTGAACTACTAAAAATTTTGATATTGAAAGAACCATATTTTCATCAGAATGTTTTGTAGTAATATCCTCATCTCTAGACATGGAAACTTAGATTTGTCATAATGATATCATTTCCTCCTGATGTTTTTTCATTTTTTCCAATTCATTCCATTGGCTTTCAATTCATATTCAACACTATTTTTTATTTATATGACCTCTAAATTTTCTAAGATGAACTATGTCTCTCATACATTATTTTCATACTCATTATTCATAATTTCATTATAAGATCCATCATTAATTATTTTATATCTATTTTTTATAAGGATATGGAAAAACATTTTATTTATCTTCAACACACACATTATGTTTTTTAGAATCTACTTCAAACATGCATATATATAATTTTTCTACAAATATCATGGGATTTTGATCAAAACAAGTATCATCAAAATTGTATCTCGTACCTAATAAAATTTACCATATCTAACATATAAAATTTATGAATTTTAATTTTCATTACATCCATTAATTTCACTAATAACTTATTAAGGAAATTGGGAAACTGATGAATCTATAATTTCATCAAACTCGTAATTATCGCCTTTACTGAAAAATATCATTTTTTCAAATTAATTTACCACATATTAAAAATTAAATAATCAACAATGATGTTTTGTACTTTTAGGGTGTCTTAATAACACTTCCTCAGTATCAAATAATTTCTCATCAATAAGGAGACAACTCTTCCATCCAATTAAAGATGAAATTCTTTCATTACATTATTAATAAAAGGTAGAAATTACGAATTACCCATTTATTTATCTAAAGTATCCAACTTCTATTGAATATCTTATATAATAAAATATTCTTCTTCTCTTAAAGGGACTTCAACCAAGTCAAAAAATAATTAAATAAAAAAATTATATACACTGAAAATATATTAAAAGTGATGACTTTCAAATAATCTTCATTACAATATTCAACATATGAATAAAATTTCATAATAATTATTAGATTATGAAAAACAGAAAATTCATTTCACACACATATATATTAACATTCCTGAAAACTAATTATCTATTTACAAAATTAATATAAATTGTCATACGACATAGTTTTGATTAACTATTCCTTAAAAAAAATTTGATTTGAAATTTCTTTTATATTTTACATATTTTTAACTAAACTAACTATTGATACATGATCAGATGAAGTAATTTCATATCATTTGAATAGAAATATATCCCATTAACTAAAAATGTGAGAGTATATGATAGTCACCATTTTGATATCTAATTTGGGATCTGGTTACACACATGGCATGGGGTGATGGTTTAAATTCTCTATATATGATCGAACATATCATTTCTCTCTTCGATCCAACAATTGATAAATTATCCATAAAAAATTGAAATATAATTTTGTACTCTTAAGGTTTTCATTAACACTTATCAACTATGTGATCCTCTAAAAGATAAACATTATAAGACTATTTTAATGTCTTTAAATTTTATAATATATAATACATTGAATGGAAATAAAAAAATTGTTAAAGATGAAATATAAATTACTGAAAATTACATATAACCTTTTGGATTTATTATTTGAATTTATATTAAAATCACATTCTGGTAAAAAATTTACTTATTCTTTTATGGAATCAAAACTACTTTTAAAATTATATTTTTTAAAAAACAAAACGATTTGAAATAATAATATGTAGATATTTTATAAATGTTTTAAAAAAATATTAATTTTTTTGAATGAAAATTTTTATCGAAGAAAATTTAAAAAATAGTAATTCTGAAAATATATTGAAAACAACATCAAAAATATTGAATATAATAATTTTTAGAAAAATAAAAATGGTATGAGAAAAGTTAATGTTTTTATATAACTATTGAATATGTAATTCCAATTTTCAAAATATCTCATTAATGTAAGGACATTTGTTAAAATTATGTATATATGAATGATAATTTGATATTTAATATTCATATGTTTAATTTATTCAAATTGTTATGAATTTTGAGGTTTGGTAAAAATATCAGCTAGTTGTTATTATATTCCAAAGTATTGTAAAAGGTTATATTTGTTTTTTGAGTGATCCCAATTATTTTTTTATTATTTATATGTACTTTTCTCATGTGTGATATTATATTTTTTTACGTTAATTAATGGAACATGTGTTATCACACTGAATTAGGGATTTCCTAAAATTCATGTCAATGCTGGTGTGTGTGTGTTACATACACAACCCATAGGTTCAAGAACATCCAAGTGCCACATATATTCCATCATTAATGAAATGTAATATTTAGTTTTGTTTTTTATAATTCCATGATAGTAAATATCCTCCATAAAAAAGAAATTTTTCATATTTACTTTTCATGTGAATTCAACAAGATTCAAATTCATCATATGAAAACCCTTTTAAATGAAAATAATTTCTAGAAGGTCCAAAAAAACTAAATCCATAGTTCCATTAATATAGTGAAAATTTAATTTTACATATTTAAGACAATAATACTTTTTATTTTCCTAAAATCATTTACATAACAATATTGATAAAATTTAATACAGATGACTAGCTATAAAGAAATGTAATCTTTTAATCATTTCTATAAATATTTTTTGATCAACTGGTTTCCTAGTCTCATTAATATCAAAAAAAATTTAAATTATTATATAAGACAAAATACATATACTATTTTTATATTATAATATCTTAAAAATAGTTTTCAATAAAATTTGATGATATATAATAGTTCCTTCTAGTTTTTTGGAAATTTGAAAAAAATGAAAATATTTTAGTTATACTATCATTATCACATAAAACTATGACGTTATAATATCGATAAAATAATCTATTAAATATTTTTAGTTGAACTAAATATAGTGGCGTTAAAATAAATTTGAACAATTATTACTAGGGGATGGTTCTAAATAATATTTATCCCAAATATATATGTTATGAAATGAAAATTTGATATTCATTTGAAATAGTTTATGATTTATGAATGAAGCAAAGGAAATATGTTTTTGAAAAAACCTATGTCTATATAATCGAGCATAGGTTTCATCAATATCTATTTTTGGATATTTATTATATCCCTTAGAAAAATGAAAATCTTTATATCTAAATAATATTGCATTGTCATCACATTTGTTCCAAATTCCCATTTAACTCAAATTTATGAACTATATTTAGGTCATTCAAAAAATTCAATATTGATTCCTTTTAACATCATTGTGTTTATCTTTCATTGATTTTATATAATATTTATTAGTTAAATCCTCATTGCGAGTTTACAGTTTGAAATGAGATAAAAATTAAAAATGTTAATTTTTATTTCTCAATGAACTTTTAATTATAAATGTTTGTTCTACATCACAAGTGATGTTATCACAATGATTTTTCCCTTGAAGAAACTGATTTATTGAATTTAAAAAACAATTTTAATCAAAAAAATATTGAAATTATTCATTAGTTTTAACTTCTAAAATATATTCTTATATTTTTCTACCATGAGTTGAACATTCTAACATAGTTAGAAAATCATTATTTGAAATAACATATGAATATGTGGCCTGCGGTTATTTGAAAATAAATGGATTTGTATCATCAAACATAACATGTATTTCTCCTTCAATAGTACTTTTTTTTATTAAAAACACTATATTCATAAGTAATTGTTGAATAAAAAATAAATATGCCTTCATTGTATTTTACATAAAATTTAGGTAATTTTTCATTATTATTCCATAATGAATAATTTTTGTCAAAAAATATTAATGTAATTTTTATCTGATTTCAATTCGGTCTAAAACACAAAACTATATTTATAAAAAAAATATTATTAAAACTGAATTTATAGTGTAAAATGTAGTATTCACAAATTCATTCAAAAAAATAGAAACTCTGTATTCACTCGACATTATTCAAGTAATCTATTGATGAAATTTATATATTCTTTGGACTACACCATTTTTTGGTATTATTGGTTATGAATTGTTATATAGAATACATTTTTTACAAAAACACATTTCAAATTTATAGTTTTAAAATTTCACACCATGATCACTTTGATTAGTTATCATAGATAGGGTCTTCAAATAATTAATATAAGATAAAAAATTTAAAAAAATTATTCTTACATTTTTTCTAGAAAATATTCCACAATATATTTACTCTAATCATCCAAAAACATTTATTATATTATTCACAAGTACTACTAGTTGGTGTATGACGAAATAAGTCATTGTTCTCATCAAAAGAATTAGAATTCGATATATCATGAATTTAATTAAATATTCAATTATGATTATTTCCAAATTGAAAAAGATCATGGAATTTTGAAGTATCACACCTATGTTCTATTAAATTGTAAAAATTACATTATTAGACAACATAGAAAATTATCAAACATTACATTGTCCTAATATTATTTTAGATAATGAATATTGGTAATCTATTTCTTAATGGAAAGGTACATCTCGGCTCCTAAGGTATTATATATTTAGTGTAAAAACATTCTCAAGTCGATTGGCAGAAACAATAAATTGTTCATTAAAAATATCAATAGTAAATTTTCAATTCATGAGGTCCACAATATATCATTTATAACATAATTGTATTATGATAATAAGGTGAGGTTGAAATCTAAAAAAAGAAAACATTTCAAATTTTTGATTTTCTAATTTGAACAAAGCTTATGATTCAAATAATTTATCTTTGAACATTATATCTATATTTGACTTTTCATACTTTGAACTTTATAATAATCATAATGATGTACTTCTTATAGTAAAATTTCTAAATCAACCAGTATCCATGTAAAAAAATATTATTGTTGTTCATACATTCCTTATTTTCCTAAAAATAATAACATTAACATTATAGAAACTAAAACATCAGGGGCTTGGAGTTTTTAAAAATTAAAAATATTACAATCCAATTTATTTGAACTATTAAAATTTGATAAAATGTTAATTCATTCAAATAAATCTTTAGTAAATCGGAAATTTAGAATTTTATCCAATAATATTTTATTCTTCAAGTTACCACCAATTTTATAATTAGTGAAAAAATGTAACTCTTTTTAGAAAAATGTGATTATTATTAATAATGGTTTTATATTTATATGATTCATAGCATATAAAAATATTTAACATTTATATTCATTGTTCATATTATAAAAATTTTCCTTATCAATGTCAAAATTTTATAGAATATTTTTATAACAAAAAAATTTATAGGTTCGTTTTAGAACTAAATATTTTTCATCGGTAATAGTTGTATTATAATAGTGTTTTATATATCATTTAGTAAACATGTTTTTTGGAATTATTATGTTTATGTCATTTTTATTGACCATATTTCGAATAATTAGATTAATCTCAATCATTAGAATGATTAAATATCAGTAATGAAGGTATAAACATTAAAAATTTATTTCACAAGGTTTTTTTTGATAAATATCATGTATTTCATATTTTTTAAAAATTTTAGTATATTTAGCTTCAGTTATAACATTATATGTTATTCAAAAATAAATAAATCCCTTATTAATTTTCATTTCTTCATCTATGTTAAATTATCCCTCATTCTACATAGTGGTTCCAATCAAATAATCAAGATGCAGTTGATTTACACAAAATTTATCATCTAGATTACATCCTTTTGGATTCCTATAAATCGTGTATTATTTCATTAATTTTATCAATTTTTATCTCAGCAGTAATTAATTTTCTCCATGATAATATAAACTGTTTAAAATAGTCAAGAACATTTGTTTCATTTTTGAAATAATTTCTCCATGTATAAAAGAAAATTATTGACAATATGATTGTGGAATTGATCCTCTTGTCATAATGGCTTTATGTATTTTAAAATGTTTAACCTATAAGTTCTTCCAAATAATAATTACATATTCGCTTGATGATAAATGAATTTAAAAACTTCTAGACATATAACATAATGAATATTTCCTTTCCTTATTATTCAAATGATATTCTAATTTCTACGGGTTAGTAAAAAATAAAATTCTTCTCAGGAATATTATAATTAATATTTAACATAAAATATTTATCAAAATATGTTTTTATAAAAAAATTCATTTTAACCCACAAATATTAGTAATCATTGCCCTCTAAAATTGGCGGCCTACTAGAATTCAGATTCTCAAGAGCCCCAAAATTTAATCTTTTTATCTTATGAAAATAAATACTCTTTTTGCGATACATTTTATTTTAATAATATCTTTTAAAAATATATTTATAAAACATGGTTATAAACATTAGAACCATGTTGTGTAAAAAAAATTAAAAACATTGAACGTAAACTATTATAACATGCTCTGATACTAATTATTGTATGGTAAGAGTATATTATGGCTACAAAAGGATGGTGAATTGTAGTCTAAAAAATTTAAATGAACATAAAACCAAAAACATATTTTGTAATGATTATTAAATTAAAAATCACTTTTTTATAATAGAATATGTATAAGACATTGATATTGTTTGATAAATCATAGGTATTAATCATGCTCATAGATATTATGATAAAACTTATATTAGTATGAATAAAAAAACACATTTTATAATTTAAATTATATAGATTAATATAAAATTTCTTAAAAAATTAATATGAAACCATATAATATTATAAAAATGAATTAAAATATTTATAAAATAAATTATAAGCATTAACAACTGGATTTAAATAATTCATAAATCAAAACTTATGAATAACAGAGTCTTAATCCTAACTATAAGATTTTTAATTTATTTTCATTAATTCACTAAATATGATGATAAATATAAGCCATATCTTCAAAAAAACATGGAATACCTCAATATGATGAATTATTTAAACACTATTTTTGAATACATTAAAATACCTCAATCAGTCTGATCGATATCACATGTATTCTCATCATCAGAAACCTTAAATATAATCCTCTATTAGAATAATTGATTAAAAAACAAAAAAAAAATCTATGAATTTTACAATTAATCAATATACATCACTAGAACAATGAATCAATTAAATATTACAATTTGTGAGAGTGACATGTTAAGGTAGAGAAAAATATTATATGTTTTGATTTATAAATGCATAATCTCTTAACTCTTATAATGAATGCCAATTTAGAGATATCCATCTAAGAATCATTTTTTCTATGAATCTAAGAGTTAGTTGATATGACACACAAAGGATCATCACTAGAAATATAACAAAAATGTATCCATCTGTTGTCATTTAGATAGTACCACAACAATTCTATTACAACATATTCCAAAATGTATTAATATATATGCCTTTAATTATAAGAATCTTATTCTAATGGAATAAAAAGTATATCTAATGGAATAAACCATTAATACTAAGAGACTATAAATTTTCACAACAATTGTCCAAAAATCATCAAACAAAAAGACTAAATATAATCATAACTATAGTTTAGATATTGTCATGTGAATTGAATAAATAATCTCATAAAAATTGATTATATATTGTCATGTCAAAAGACTAGATTTTGGATCATAGAAAAACTAGATAATCTCAAACTGATAGATTATAAATATTCACATACATAGACTAGATATTTTCACACCTATAGGCTAAATAATTTCATACCAATTGATTACATGTATTCATATCGATATGATAGTTATTCTATCCTTAATATAATAAATAATTTTATAAAAATATAATTAAATATAGTCATAATTAAAGAAATGATATTGTCAATCTAATAGACTGGATAAGTTCAATCTAATGTTCTAAAGATCTGTCAATAAGAAAGATTGGGCTTCTATAACTCCAAAGAATTAGACATTATTAATTTTTAGGATAAAAATTATATATAATGTTTATATTCATTTAGTTAACAATTATTTCTTTGTTAATTAAATAAAATATTTCATAACATAACATTCTGAAACATGGGAAATATAATGTCATTGAAATACGTTTTTATAAATGTGTTTTGATTTTAAAAACCAATCATAAAAGGGTCAAATGAATAGTATTAACTAAAATAGAACATTATTCATTTGATATTAAGGCAGTATGATTAAATTTGTGTTATATATCATTTTGAAAAAAGTTGAAAAATTATTTTACTATCAATGAATAAATGTAAATAATCATATATGATATCCTCCTATTAAATAAAACTGTTTGATTATTTAGAAGGTCATAGATCAATTACTACTTATTCTCTTATTCTAAGAAATGAATATCGAAAATGAAATTTTCCTAGATGAAGCAATAAAATATATTTTTAATGAATCATATGACAAATAAAATAATGAAAAGGCATTCCTCATATATTTAGATTTCCTCAAAGGCAACATTCTCTTCCAAGAGTTATCAAATAATATATTAATTTATTATACCTCAGTAGTAACTCAAAAATATCAATGTTATCCATTTCATATATAGTTAACCTTAATAGTAATAAAGAATATTTCAACATAAATTCAATGAAAAAATATGTAAATCGAAGGACATTATTTTGCATACAATATATTTTTTACCTTAATGTCGTGTTTCAAATCTGGGAATACCATGATCACCATAAAAAATTAATGAAATAATTCAGGGTTATAACAGTTATTTTTCCTCATATTCCTTAAAAACAATTATTATTTTAAAATTTATTCAATAATTCAATAAATATATTAATCTCCTTCAAATATAATATAATCACACAAACCACTCAATAATTTCTAGGCCATTGATACCACCCTAGAAACATCAATTTATCCTTATTATCTCAACAATATGCATATATTAAGTGTTATCTTCCATTAATCATGTGTTTTCTAGGATGTTCAACTTTCCACTCAATCACTTTTTGTTGTCATCAGTACTATTCAAAATTTACCCTCAAAACATCAAAAAAAATTTCTTCAATATAATCCACATACATTTCCTAATTCTAATGACCATAATATAATTGATAAAATAATCTTATAACAAAATTCATGATTCCAAACACAAGACCATTAATATGTTAAATTTATATAGTAATAGAAGAATCTTGAACCTGAACTCTTAGATTTTTGTGGTATATTCCCGTGAATCACGGGGAATTATATTTCATAGTACCCCATTTATTAATAATTGAATAATTGTACATTGATATATTCTTTGTTTCCATTTTAATCACAAGTCGGGTGAACATTCTCTCTACACATATAAAGAACTCTCATTAACATTATGTAATTTTGAATGTCTTTCGTTCAACAATTATCACATGGATGAAAATCCTTCTTTCCAATATTCAAGTTATCTTTATTTTCTCTTCCATCCTCATATTCTCTTGAGTGCCTTTAAATACATAAGACATGGAGGATTATTTAAATATATTGATAGAAATTTATAATATGTATATGTATTATTGGAATGTTTTGAAGAATAATTCCCTATAAAGAATTGGATTTAACCCATTATCTAATTGAATTGCATACATAGTCCATATCATGTTTGTATAAACATGTAATGTTTTCTTCATATATAGAAAACTTTCATAATCTTTAATTACTAGTCTCTAAAAATTTCTCCTCGTATCCGTACATTTCTCGTTTGAAAATTACTTTTCCATGAGGAGTACATTATAATCAATCAATTTGATAGTTTTATTTTATTATTCAACCATAGTGTATTTAATTAATGTCAACATTTGATCCATATCTCTTGGGAGATGATAAAAGTACTTGACAAATATAACCTCTCATTACATCACAATGTGAGAAATATCATCTCAGAAAAAACATATATATTACATTGCTAAAAATTTATTTTCATTCCCATTAAATGATCGAGGTTGTTGATGGATTAACTTCTTATACATTGTTACACCACATGGTAGATCATCAGGATTCTCCCTTATACCAAGGATCTTGATCATAACCTAGTCTAGTTTACCTAATATGGTTATAATATGAATGTTTAAGGATGAAAATCCCCAACATTCATCATTATTTTTTCCTGGAGGGAAATCCCTATATGTGGAACATAAACTGATAATTTTACATTCTTATCAATATAATTAATTACTATAAAAAATTATACACAACATTATATAATAAGATTATGAAGCATAATATATAATCCAAAAACTATGGAATGTTTTTTGAGTGGTTTGTTGTGGAAAATTTAGTCAATAATCATGTCATTTTATTGATCATAATTCTAGTTCTAAGGGGCCAATGCGAGGGAAACACTAATAAGTTTTAAAAAATTCCGGCATTTCTAATATAATATTCATAAACATGGCATCCTCGTAATTTATTCACATCATAAAAATATTTTCAAATCATTCATAATTTCTTGTAATGAAAATTTGAATTAATATAATCATATCCCCTGAGTGATTCAAAACATGTTCATAGAAATTTCTATTTTTTTGTGTATCGAATAATGATGGTGTCATGCACAATGCACCCTTGGTAGGTTATTACCAGTAGGTACAATTTTTATAGATCAAAACCCACTATTCTTATCTATAGAGGGATTCATTTCTTGTAAAGACACATAATATCTACCTTTTAAAACATTATGATGTTATTATAACAGCCCATAAAATTTCAATCAGGTATGATTTAAACCTATTTTGTTATTAATTTTCGATTGGTTTTCGTATGAAGGAAATGAAATTGTGTTGATACCTATAATGGTGAAGTCATGAATATTTTGGAAATTTATTCAAAACAAGAAGTTTCTTCTACTCATTGGTCACTTACACACTATGTATGTTATGTACATTTCATCTAATAGGTGTTGGGGAAACACCATTAACAGAATTAAAAACTTGAATTTTCTATATGGAGTGTATCTAGAATATGCCATGAATGGAGAAAAATGTTTTTTCATGATAAAAATGAAATGTGTTTTCTACGTATATAGACCCCAATGATTACATGAAATTTAAATGAGTTAGACAACATGTATATGTAGTTTTTTTTGTTTTTAGGTAATATTATGAGTGATATTTTTCATTCAATTTATGTGAATCCCTCAACTCTTGATCTGAAGTCCTCGCTATGCGATTTTGGGAGATTCTTCTACATCTAAATGAAGTATTTAAGTGAATAATCATGGTTGTGGTTGGATTACTTATCTCTAAGGGAATTTTCTTTATTCTTGGGTTTTATTTTATACTACCTTTTGAAAATAGTTTTATTATTATATAGAGATTTCTATTTATTCATTCCATCTGCTTACGGTGTTATTTCTTATAGCAATGAACCACTTGTTTAGTAATCTATATTTCTAAAAGAAGCTAGGTTTATATATTGTTGATGTATGTGTTTATATATAATGGGTTAATTTTATAAATTAATTTTTTTATTTATATTCTAATTTCAGTTTTTAATTGATATAATGTGATAATTGGTTTAAAAAATATCATGGAATTTGTTTTAAATGTATATTTTTCATTGAAAATTGATTTTAATCACTAGGAAACGAGTTTTAAAACTCATAAGATTATTATATTTTATTGGAAAACCTTTTATATAAATTTTCACAAGATTTCTTATTTTATTTATAAGACATCATATTTCTATACTAGGATGCATCAGGATATAGACAAGTGTATCCATAGTGTTCCTTTATTAGATAAATTTTGTGGTATCGATGGGTATGACATGTTATCTTTGGGAACCGAGGATTGTTATTATATTATTTTAAGGGTCTAGTAAGTAGTTTCCAAAAGGATTATGTCCTTTATTAGGATCTTTTTTCATTATTAAATTCATGCCTATTAATATGTTGGTTTTTTATATATCATGGTTTGTTACTCATAAGTTTTTATATGAGGATGTTTCACAGAGAATTTCCTGATATGTTTCTTAGTGATATGTGTTCACTTGTGTACATCATGTTCTGAGGATATTCAATCCCTTTTCCTCACTATTACCAGAAATATTATTGGTTAAAGAGTATGAATGGATTTAATGAAATCCAATTGAAGAAAAAAATTTAATGATTTACAAATAGTTTGGATATATGGAAATACATTGTGATTATTTCTTAAAATAGAATTGATGCATTACTGATATTATTCCGAGTATACAGCCTATGATTATATCCTATTTTTTACACACTAAATATAATTTCAATCATTTTTTTCAATTATCATGTGTATCTTGGGTTTTCAATAATATTTTGGGTGTTTCAGTTTTAATTTTTTTTACGTATTCCAGATATAAATATTGAGTTATAGATGTTTTAGGTGGTATTTGTCCTTGTTCATTATTAGTGTGATGTTATAAGGAGGAAGTGAATTGGTGGAGTGTTTATGAAACCTCTAGTGTAACTTATATATGGAGTGTGATTAATTTATGGTTAATCCCATGGAATTATAAGAGTTTTGGGGTGAAAGTGGTACTTTTTGTGTAGTTTTCGATATTTCCCATGGTTATGGTAAATTATTAGTTCGACAAAGTTTTTATAGTTAAGAGGGGTCAAACTATTTTTCCCTTAGTTTAACAAATAATGAATCATATGTCTGTAACCCATGTAGTAATAGATAGTGAAAAATGGCATGATTTTCATATGGTTTGTTAAATGATGTGAGCTAACATTAAAACCCTCAAGGAGAAGGTATTTTTGGGGTTTTCCCCTTTTTAAATTTTGGTTTCTTCCTAATGAAATCCTACTCGATTTTCCCTAACAAGGAGACCAATGATGGAGAATTTTTTTCTCTTACAAGATCCTTTACGGTGTTTTTTATATGATTTCATATTGAATTTTCAACCAGATTGAAATGTTAGGGCTACCTTTTGTTCATTTATTTAATTTGTTCCATTTTACCTTTCTCATATAACCCTTGTGGACATGTTTGGATGATTTTAATAACTAGGGTACTGTTAAATTTGGTGTTTTCCTACTTATATTTCCTTATGGATGTTTTTTATTCCTAAGACCTTTATAGAGTAATTTTCAATGTGCTTGGTTGAAGCGCAAGCGATCTGAGATTGTGTCCCTAGCACATATCCTTCAAATTTTTTATTCATTGATTTATAAGATTTATCACCATCCATGGATGTTGACTATTCATTAATGATTCACTGAATAAATATTTTTTAATAAATGAGGTTTTGAAAAAAAAACATATGTTGTTGATTTGTTGAGTTGTGCACAACAAATGATTGAAAAATAGTCTTTTAGGATTTTGAATGTGGTTTGGAATTTATTTATTCAGGGTTTAGTTTTGAAAATGTATTTTTGACATTTAACATGGTGATTAGTGTTTTTAAAATGGATTTATAATTTTTTTTGAACATGAAAGTGATGTTTTTCATTATTTGAAATTGGTTTTGCATCTAATAGATATGGGTTGGTTTGTTTTTTTTGAAAAGGATGATTTTCAAAATTGTATGAATGTTCCTATTGGAACGTTTGATAAAATGCTTATAAAAACTATCAAATGATAATTATCATACCTTTTTTTATTGAATATTTTCATAGGCCCATGATGTGAGGCTCCCTAATGCTCGAATAGATGAAAGGCAATAAGTTGTTCCTTTGGGTAACTTGGGGGGTGAATTTTTAATGTGATTTTCTAATGTGTGATATATATGTTCTTGAAACAAGAATAATTGTTGGAATTGGTTAGCTAACTCAATTTTATATTCCTGACATGGTATCCTATAATAGCTAGTAAACTTTTGGTGAATGATTGATACACTATTTTAGATTACGCACTGTCTAGTGGCCCATTGTATAATCTATTCTCGACCCTAGGATTGTTCCCCATAGTATGGTTAGGTAGGGTATGGACCATGAATTTGGGAATTATTATTTTTATTAGGTATAGAAATCCTTTTAAACGAGGAACATGTATAATATGTTCTATTTTAATTATGAGCTCTTATATTCCCATAAGTTCATTAGAACATAGTTTTCTATGGGAGATGATTGAGATGCTTGTTTGTTGGTTACTCTTGTGTCCTTATTTTCATTTTCTTTTTATGTGGTATTTTTTTGATCTCTCATGTGTTTTTCAATTCCTTAAAAAGTAAAGAGATATTTTTATAGATTACACAAAAATTTATTATTAATGGTATTAAACTTTCTCCCACTTTTAATATGAAATATAATTATTCATCTTTAAAATTCCAAATGCTTTTCCCTTTGAAACTATTATGGATTTAATGGTAAAAGGGGAATTGTACAACGGTATTTTTATTAAATGTGTGTAAATGACTATTTTTATATATTATATATATAATTTCAAGTTGGTTTCTCTATTATTTAAATGTACTATGTAGGGAATATATTTTTCAGGAACACTTGCTGATTTTTAATACTCATTTCTATAATTCTTTGGTTTTTTTGTTTTTTTATGTTGCAGCTCAAATTTGATATCTATGGGACATTTTTTGTTATGAATTATAGTGTTAACCTTGGGGTCACATATGGATTTTTTAGTTGATAAGTTTAGTTTTTATTTTTTGAATATATTTTTTCTAGTTTCTTCAATTAATAGTTTATGTGTAAATGATGTTTATTATGGTAACCAAATTAATAATGGGAACAATTGTTTATTCCATCTATTTTCTTCTTTTATAATGAAATAAATCATTCCCGTGGTTACTCTATTGATTACATAGAACTAGTTTCATTCCACTGGGGATTGAGAACACCCATTGGTATTTCTCTTGGGTCAGGTCAGGATTCTGATTGGATGACATCGTAAGATCTTTGTAAAAAAAAATTATCAGAGAAGGTCATCTCAATAGAAGACCTTGACTACACAAAACCATATTTTATTTAGAGATATAATGGTAGATGGATTCGAAATGTCAGGACCTAAAGGTGAATACATGATCTAGATTTAGTCCAGAACATTCTATACTTATACTTGAGTTTCCATGGGAATTTGAGCCTTTATATGTGTCTTTGATTCTTGTGGATTGTTGGCTGATTATAAATTAATGGTGTGTTTGGAATGTTTTCTTTGTGATCATGTAGTCCCTTGAATTCCATGTGGAGAGAGGGATATAATCCAAAAGGACTACCCATCTGAGTGTCATTATTTGAATACAGAGGCTAACCATATTTCCATATCACCCATCGACACTATTTACCCCTTATGAGTTTTTTGGGTGTTCCTTAAATATTATTTTTTAATTTTTTTGTAATTTTGAATATATGAATTTAATGTTTAAATTATATTTTTTAAAGTGGAAAATGGATTTTTCATAATTTAAATTAATTAATACATTAGAAAAAGGGGTTTTGGAAATATTATTTTTGGGGTGAAATTGAAATGGATTAATGAGATTGGATTTTTATAATAAAAATATCAATTTTTTTGAAATATATTATTTGAAAAATTTAAATTTGTCATGAAGAGTGTTATTCAATTCAATCTAAACACGAGAAAATGTGTTTTAGATACATTAATCTTGATTAAATGATATATTTTTATTATTTTAAATTTATTTTTTGATAATAATTTGTTTAATTATGATTTATATTTTATATCAATTTATCTAGTGAATTTATTGTTATTAGGATATAAATTTTTAGTTTTTTGGAGTTTTCTCTTAGTTTGCGGTAGTCAGATGGTATGGGAATATCACACAGTATTCTACATGTAACTATATGAAAATTGATTTGCTTCTTGTTGAGGGTGAACGAACCATGCATTGGTTAGTAAAACCATGTTTACTGAGTGTGGGAAGATAATTTCCATAGAAAAATCCCTTCCTCACGACAGATGAATTTTTTTTAAACTATATAGCCAAATCATGTGAGTTCCCATACTGTCTAGTATGTGGTCTAGGGTTTAGTAAACTATGTAGCCTAGGCATTTATAGTTCCCAAGTGTCATAAAAATGTGAAAAACTAGTCTGAATAGAATCTATTGCATGTCAAAATGAATATTTTTATGGCCTATGGTATTTTTCTATTTTGGGAATGATGTTCCTTATATAGTGTTTTGAGATTGATAATTTTAGTGATGGATTAGTCTTTATTGAGTTATTTATTTTTTGTATTTCTTAGCATCTTACCCATAATGGATTTAGTGGATACTGAAGGTATATATTAGGTTGGTTCACTATTAAGAAATCATTATATTTTATCAATACATAGACTAACTTTGGGAATTTTGGATGTTTAATCAATTTATCGGTTATAGTCTAGATGATCCTATCAAAGTGGAATAGTGGATATGGAAGAATGAGAGAAACAATAGTTTCATTGAGTTTCATTCATTATTAATTTTTGAATTTTCTATAATTATGCTTGATGTTCAATCCCATAAATAGAAGATATAAATGTCTAAAAACATCATTAGGAAGATCTTATCTTGGAGATCTTCAGGGATTCATTCACCAAATAGAACTTTTCCGAGATAATGATTGTAAAGTAGTGTATGGTGATGAGATATCATCATAAGGATGTTAGATCGATGTTGGAGTTATATCATTACGTTGTTGATTTTGTTCCAAATTATACAGCGTATATTTCAAATGATCTTTTTACAGAACAAAATATTGATTATGTGATTCATCATGAATTGTAGTCAATGGTGCAAAAAAACAAGTTAACATCATTTTTTGATGTTTTGAGGAATTATATGCATGTTGATGTTGTGATACTATGAGTTATTATAATGGCTGAACATATTGGAGACTCTAGAAATTGTTATGGGAATTTTAGTAAAATGAATAGCAAGCTTCATGAAGCATGGGGTGCATGTAGTTAAATTAAAAGGCTTCCAGTTCATTCCTTAGTTGCTTCTAGGTATAGTAACCTAATGTGCAATTATTTTGGTAATAATGGTAATGATAATTCATCTTGTATATTTGCATTGATGAAATTCCATTATTGTGGGTGGCTATGACACCTTCAATTGTCTTTTCAGGATGTTTCTATGATGCATCGGGTAGAAAAATGTAACTATTCGAATGAAACTTTAGCCTTTTTGTAGGTGTAAGACACTATTTATCCTTAAATTACAGTCTTGATTATTTTAATGTTAATTTTTTATGGTTTTATATGTTGTTGTTTTGTGTTTTTTTAATCTAATTTATTATAAAAATGAATGTTATCATCCCCCTTGAGAAAATATATTTCATTGGATGTGTGTCTTTGAGAATTCATTATGTGAGTACTAATAAGTGGTTTTTAGAACTTGATTGTGAGGTAGTGGTTTCTTCAAACATCATGTGTCCATCCATTTTCTTATTATAAATCTTGCGAGCGGACAATAGTCCCAGTTGTGTGAGGTTTCTTTTTAAATCATTTTCTACAGTTTTGGAATAGAGAGAGGTTATGTTTCCATATTGCAGCTTTTTCCCCCATTATAGAGGGGGTTTGTAGATTTGTGTGGGGGAAAGATTATATGATGGATAATGATGGGTTTCTTGTGTTAGTTAGTTTATAAATGATGGGGAGACCCACTACAGATCATATTTTGATTTCAGCTAAGTTAAATCAAGGGATAGATATACTCTAATGGTGGGTAATCCTTTCAGGCATCCACATAATGATAATATTGTATAGACATGGGGGAATCTTGTCAAATGGTATATTTATTTTTTGTTGCGGGTTCCGATTCATTTCTTTAATGATAACATGGGGTTTTTGGATATTCTCAAAATTCTAATTTGAATGTGGTTTTAGAAGTCTCCATTTTATATTTCTATCATTTTTATATTTTGGTTTTGGTAAGTTGTTTTACTATTGGTTAATGTGTGTTTTTATTCATGGTGGTGTTCAATTAGTTCATTAATTTGAGAATTTGAACCAAGTAACTATGTAATGTTTTTTTGTTAACCGATCAACAAGACATTTTTTGGCTTTTTATGGGTATTAAGAGTAATGTTTATTATAATTTTCACAACATGATTTTTAATTTCGTTGTTTTTTTATTATATAAATTGTTTCCTGATTTTATCTCAAGTTCCTGGTGTTATAGATTTTTATTATTGTTTTTGAGGTGTTCTATAAATAAAATGTGAATCATATATGTTTTGGGTGGTATTTGGCATTGAAATTTTTTAATGTCAATGTATAGGGAGGAAATTGCTTGTTGGAGGGTTTTTGAAACCCCTGTTGTCACTTCTCTATGAGGTGTGACTGAGGGTTGGCTTATCAAGTTGTGTTAGAAGAGTTTTGGTCTGAATATAATAATATTTATTGGATTTGTTAATTTATTTCACGAGGAAAACAATTAGTTTTACAATGCAACAAATGTGTGAAGGGGTTATATGTTTTGGAAACATGTGTTAACAAACAATTACGCCCATCCACAAATAGACATTTGGAAATCGCCCAGTTTTTATAATGATTACTAATATCTATGAGATAATAATAAAACCCTTTCTGGGAAGGGTATTTTCTGGTTATCTCTTCTATTTATTTTTGGTTTTTTCTCTTGGAATACACACTCAATTTCCTCCAACCTAGATGCATCTCATAATGCAATTTGGCTTGTCTATGCTTATAAAATGTTATTTTTATGTGATTTCATTGTTATTCTCCACACAAAGTGTATAGTTAGAGATAAATTATCTTCCACCTTTTATTTTGTCTTATATTTTTACATTCTCTTCAAACCCTTGTGGCCTTATTTGTCTTACATTCGTACATATAACTGTTCAAAATTATGTTTATTCCTTCATTATGGTCCCTTTTGGATGTTTTTACATACCCAAACATTAATGGATTCAGTTTAGTTTGTAATATTTAATGTACTTGAAATTTTATGTAGCTTTCCACTGAACATATCCTTAAAAAGTTTTATTCGTTGATTTATTGATTTTTTTCACCATTATTGGATTGAATATAGTGATGTATTATTCTAAGAATATGGTTTACACTAGAAAAGAGGTTTTTTTTAATATATGGTATGGCATTATTGAGTTGTTTAGACCATGTGTCTGAAAAATTTCATGTTTTGATTTTTCTTGTGGTTTATTATATTTAAAAACATGTTTAAGTTTTTTAAATTTATTGGTGTCATTTTAAAAAATTTAATGTGTACCTCAAATGGATTTATAAATTCTTATGGACCTAAAGGAGCTGTGTGTTTGGTTCATTTATAATGGTTGGAATGTGATGGAAATGTATTGGATTATTTATGGAAAATGTAATTTTTAAAAGGGTGTTTTTGGATATATTGTATATTTTGTGAAAAATTTTTTAATAAAAAAATTATTTAGATATTTCTATTTCCATGGTCATGATTGAATTCTTATGGAGGCACACAATGACAAGCTCTATTATTCGAAAATTGTTTAAAGTAAAGAGGTTGTTCCTAAGGGTAATTTAGGGGTGTGAGTCATTATGTGAGTGGATTATGTAAAATATATATGTTCTTATGAATGGATGATTTGTGAAATTGGTTTTATCACCGCATTTTAAATTCATGAAATTGGAACATAGAATATACAAAACATTCTAGGATAATAATTTCTTCAATTGTACAGGTTTGAAATAGGCTAGTGGCCTTTCATACAGACTATTCCCTTCTATGAGATTGTGCCCCTCGGTTATGCCATGTTGTGTATGAACTGATCATTTTGGTGTTATGAATTAATCAAGAAATCAATTACATATGGAAGAGTAACTTTAATTTTATGTTTTGGAATATTCATTATCTCTTAGGTTATCTCTTGTTCATTGGTGGTTAGTTGTCTCTATCTGATGATTCAAATATTTTTTGGTTGGTTTCTCTTATGAAATTATTTATATTTCCATTATTCTATGATCATTGTTGGTGATCTCATGTGTGGTGCATTTATGTGAAATTTAATGTGTTGGATATCAAGGATTCACAAAAAGGGTTTTGGATAGGTTTTACACTCATTCTCTCATTTCAAATAATGTATCATTATTATGCTTAAAAAATAAAAATGGGTTTCCCTTGGAAAATATTGGGGATTAAATGGTAAGAATAGAAATGGATCCTTTGGGTTTTATATTATAAAATGTGCAATTTTTTTAAAAAATATTACACTTCTAACATGAAGTTGATGTTTTTTTTATTTAAATTAAATCCAATCCAAATAGATTATTTAGAAATATCGACTTTATATTAATACTTGGGCCTATAGTTATTTCTTATTTTTATTTTCTGTTTTTGGGTCCATCTATAATTTTATTACATTGGGTGATTATTTCATATTAATTAGAGAGTGTCCAATATGTTATTATGGAGATGTTTTGATTTTCATTTTTAATTTGGGATTTTTTGTATAATTTTTTCACGTTTTTTTATTTTCAGTTTTTTGTAAATGATATTCAGTGTGTAAATCATATTTATATTGGGATTATATATTTGTTTATAATATTTTCAATATTTATTATGGGTAAAATTTGTTCCATGGTTACTCGGTTGATGCCCTGGCACTGGTTTCCATCCCATAGGGATCAGGAACACCCTTTAGGCCTTCTCTCGGGTGGGGTCAAGTGTCAGATTGGATGGAATCCTAATAGTTTTTGGGATAATATTATGCTTTGGATTACACCATACATATGAATTTTTTAATATTGTAATGAATTAGTATATGATATATGAAAAGGAAAATTCATCTTGTAGTCTGTTGGCTTCTTTTGTTGATGTTTCTTTCAGTTCAAGTTAGTCATGACGTGACTATTGGTCACATTGGGATATGATATACTTTTTGGTTTAACATATCACGAATATATTATATGTTTTTCTAGTATCTTGTATATTTTCAATTTATACTTTGGTTTTATGTATTGTTTTATTATATTAATAATAGATTTTGGTATCATATTTTACTCATATCACGTCATCGGATAGTTGGGATGGTTTGTCTTGTGTTTTAGGGATATTTCATTACAATTTTTTATTAGAGAGGTTGTTTAGCATGATGTTTTTTATAATTAATGGAGTTCTAATTTCTTTCATGAGTTGCATTATGTTTTGATGTTTTGAATTCATATAGTAGCTGTGGGGAATTGGGTTTGGAAAAATTTATTTTGTGACTAAAACAATGTTAACATGGGTGGTGAGGGAATTTTTCTAGTATTGATAAATGGAGTTTAAGGTAATTATAATGAACTATATGATAATTATATGTAAATATAAATTTTCCATTTTGAGTATGGGTTTTTCAATGTTGGCTTAAATTCATAATTTTTTATAGCATTGTTTTTAATTCCAAATTATGGTCGTTTTATTTTGGAATTTTTATATGACTAATATGAATTTTGTATTTTGTGAGAAAATTCATCTTAAAAGAGACCTTTAAAATCTAGGAGAAGAGGCTTAGATATATGTTCCATACATGATTCCTCTTGTGGAAACTAAATTGGTATAACCAATTATACACATAGTTCAAACCTTGGGTCTTGTTGGATTTAAAAAACATAGATGCATACTAGATCATGGATCTGAATTTTCCAATTATCATATACATACCATTCATTGAGAAAAAGGACACCATTAATCTATATATTGTATTGATATGATATAATGGTGATTTAACTTCTTGAATACCATTAAATAATATAATATGGGTTGTTTCATGTATATAATCAGGGGGACAGGAAGAATGTGGTTGTATTACATTTTGCATGTTATATTGCATGATGATTGTATCTAGTTTTATTTAAGAAAAGATATTTAACCAGTAGTTATATCCTTAGATATTGTGTGCATGAAATACCGATTTTTTTAACCATATTGAAGGTGGAGCATAAAATTCTAGAGTATTCAACCTTTTTTTTATTTACTGCATCAAGCACCGTACATTGTAACTAATGAGTACATAAAAGATCAATGGTTTGTGTTAAGACTGAGGCATGATATTTTATTGATGTTTATATTAAACTGAATTCTAGACTGTGTGAAGGTATATAAAAATGAGGCTTTATCTAAGGTAGACCTAGTTCAGAAGTCGTGTTTGGGTGGAGCTTGAACTGGTTCAGCAGTAGGCCATGGTGTATCTTATGTCTAGAAAACAAAGCATAAGTGAAGTCAATTTTACTCAGGACAAGTCCTAGGGGAAATGAATGTGTAGTTTAAGGATGTATACTACCAGTGTGGTAGGAATGATCACACCAATAGATACACTATAAAGGCACCTAGAAATTTTCAACTACGTGGACAATTTAGTATTTTCAGTTACTTGAGGATAAAATGTATCGAGGTTAGAGGCTAAGATCCACTCTCACCAAGGGTTCATAAGTTCATGTTGATCCATCCTGGAGTTCTGGGTCTAATCCTCAGGCCATGAGATATGTTATTCTATTAGTGACTAAAATTCAATATGTGGTGAAGTTTTTATTTTTTGAATGCGAAGTAGGGATAGAGACTTTTAGAAGTACGACCTTTATTTCATCTTCAATGGTTCTATTTTTTATATGGGGGATACTCATTCTATTATATTGTAAATTATGTTCATATGATAGTATTTTATTAGAAATATATCATGTTTTTTTGGATCATTCTATGCCTCTTGAAAATTTGTCTAAAAAGGGTTTCAAATGTATATCTTATTGGGTGATGGTAGCCGACATTGAGTTGGACTTGGACTTCTTAATAAATGATCATGAAATCCTTGATTTCTATCATTTCTCACATCACATTAATATTAAATATTTATTTATGATTAATTGAATAATTTTTTCATGATAAATGATGTTATTATAATATATATTGAAATACATGGCGTGGTTTTTTGAGTTCTGCAAAAAAAATGTTTGAAAAATTTTCTAGTTGGATTTTGAAAGTGGATTCGGATTTTTAATATCATGGATTGTTTATAAAAATGTAATTGTGACATTTAACATAGATTTTGTAGTTTGCAAAAGGTATTTATCTATTTTTTTTATCATGAATTTGGTGTGTTTCATTCATTGAAAATGGGTTGGCTTGTGATGGAAACATGTTGGTAAAATTTTGAAAACATGTGATTTCTCATATTATATTTGTGGTCCTATAGGAACATTTGTTAAAATGGTTGTGGTGAAAACAATCCGTGGATAATTATTATTACTTTTTTTATTTAATTTTTTTGGTGGCCCATGACGTGAGGCTCCCTAGTGCTTGAATGGTGTAAAGGGATGATGTTGATCCTTTGGGTAACTCGGGGGGTGAAAGTTTTGTGTGATATTCTAATGTGTGATATATATGTTCTTGCGACACGATTTATGGTTGGAATTAGTTGGATAACCCCATTTAATATTCCTGAAAAGGTAACCAATAATAGAGAGTTAATTTTTGGTGAGCGATTGATACACTATTTTAGATTACGTACTGCTTAGTAGCCCTTTGTTTGGTCTTTTCACTACCCATGGATTGTTTTCCTTGGTTAGTTTAGGTAGGGTTTGAACCAATAATTTGGGAATTATGATTTCTTTAATGTAAGGAATGCCATCTGGATGAGGCAGATATATATTATGTTTTATTTTATTTATGAGCTCTTATATTACCCCAATTTCATTTTCACTTAGTTTTCTATGGTAGATGATTGAGATGCTAGTTTTTTGGATACTCTTTTGTCCTAATTGTCATTTTCTTGATATGTGATATTTTTTGTTATATCATGTGTTATTTCCTTAAAAAGTAAGGAGACGATTTTAAGGATTATAAAAAAATGTTTTTAGAATTGTCTTACACTCCCTCCATCTTTTCAAAATAAATATAATTATTCTTCAGTAAAATCACAAATGTAATTTCATTCAAAAATATTAAGGTTTTAATGGAAAAGGGGAAATGTACCACAAATTTTTAATTGGAAAATGAAAAAAATAATTATTTTTATTTATTTTATTAAAAATATATAGTTTTTTATTATTATTAAAATGTATTGTGTTGGGAATAGATTTTCCAGGCATGCCTATAGAGTTTTAATAATGAATTCTATAATCCATTTTTGTTTTTTGTTTCTGTGTATGTTGCATCTCAGATTTGATATCATTGGGACATAGTATATATGAATTAAAAAATTATCCTTGGGGCCACATAGATATTTTATTATTGTTAGGTTTAGTTTGGATTTTTTTGTATTTTGTTTTTATAGTTTATTGTATTATTATTTTATGTGTTAAAGTTGTTTGTTATGGTAATCAAATTCATAATGGGCACCATTTCTTATCCCATCCATTTGGTTTATTTATAATGGAATAAATAATTACCATGGTTACTTGTTCTATGTCCTAGAACTAGTTTCACTCCCATGGGGATTAAGAACACACATTTGGGCCTTCTCTTCCGTCAGGTCATGTTTTGGATTAGAATACATCGGAACATGGTTCCTAAAAAAATTGTATTAGAGAAGGCCATCCAATTAGAAGACCTTGATTACATAGAACTCTATTTTATTTGGGGATGTTAAGGTAGATGAATTTTTATTTTCAGGACGTAAGTGTACATGAATGATTGATATTTGGGGAAAAACTTTCTATACAAAGACTTCATTTTCCATGGTAATCTAGTTGTTATATGTCACTTTTTTTCTTGTGGATTGTTGGGAGATTAGACATTAATAGTGGGTCAAAAATGTGGTCTTTGTGATCATGTAGTGATTTGAATTCTATGTGGAGTGCGGTAAATAATCCATAAGGACTCCCCATGTGAGTGGCATTGTTGGAAAATGGTGGCCAACAATATTTCCAACTTCATAACACATAATTAGTTTAATTTTATTTTAAAATAATGACATTGATAGAATAGGAAAATGGGTTTTTAGGAAAAATTATCAAAAGATATCTATGTTTTTATATCCAATATAAATGTGAAATTACATCCCATTACAAACATTTTATTAAATGAAAAAAACACAATTCATTTTTTTTAAAACCAATAAAAATTATAACCTAACTACATTAATAAATTATATGAAAAGTAGTTTAAACCAAAATTTCAGTATAATTTTATGTTCAATGAAATATGAATTTTATCATAATAATTCCATAATTTTAACCAATTTATATTTTTATATTCCTATTTAAAAGAAAAATAATGATTTTTTTTCAAAAAATTATAATTGTGTAAGAAATTGAATAAAAATATGTTCTTGATCAAAATTTGGTTAAACATTTTTTTAAAAATGTTAGGTTGTTTATCATTAAAATTAGTCTAATTATAAATTTATTCCTCTAAAATATATTAGAGGAATGTAAAAAATGTTAATAAACATCTTGATACATTTTATATGTATTTTTTTCATTCCTGGTAATATAATATTTATAAGTTAACTATCATTTAAAATACTAAACAAATTAATGTATTATTTTTTTGGTTTATCTCATATATTTGTGCAACATACGATTTTGGAGAAACCCATTATTGAGGTTCATGTAATATTTCAGACAATGAATCTATATTAATGTATAATTAAAATCTAATTTATAAATATTAATATATATATATATATATATGAACATTTCATATTCTATAATTACTTGTGATGTTACACCATTACCCTCTTTTCGAAATTACATCCTCAATATTTTATTCAACTATCAAATAATTGGATTTAGTTCTCCCTAATAGGATTTTCAGATTTCCATGATGCATCTTCGACCATAATGTTTTTCTACAAAACCATTACCTGATATATCACATATTTCTGCACCACATACACTTTATGTTCAATAATATATACAAGATGTTCAATATATGAATGATTCTATTCCAATTGAACTATTTGTGAACAAACAACATGATATGGATCATTCGTATACTTTATTAACATTGAATCATGAAAAATATTATTTACCAAGGATTAATGTGTAGGTAAATCCACTCGATAAGAAAATGATCATTCTTTATCCATGATTTTATATGGTACAATGATCCATGGACTTATATTACCCTTACTACTAAAATGAATCACACATTTTCCATGTTGAATCATTTATAAATACATGATTTTCTACCTCAAAAGTATGATCCTTCCTCTGATAATATGCAAATATTTTCTTCTTACTCTATGTAATACTCATGTGTATCTGGGATAGTCAAACATTTTTCTTCCATCTCTATTTCCAATTTTAGTCCCATTAACATTCATTCCCCTACATCAGCCCTAAATGTTGGTGTTCGACAAAACATTCCATATATTGTCTCAAATGGTTCAATCTGTATTCTAGAAGTAAAAGTATAATTATATGAAAACTCATACAATGAAATATTTTGATCCCAATATCATGGGTAATCCATTGAACATGCATGAATTATATGTTCCAAGAATTAAATTGATCGTTCTGACTTTCCATCGGAATAATGACGAAAATTTGTTCTGAAATTCGATAATGTTACTAATAAATTCTGAAGTCCATTCAAAAAGTTTGAAGTGAACCTGAGATCATGATAAAATACAATGAGGATGGGAACCACATGTATCTTTGCTCTATCTTTATGATATACCAATTAATGTTGACATAGATATAATATATCTCGAATAGGATGAAAATCAAATGATTTAGTCAATCTATCAGTAATTTCCCATATTGCATTATTACTTTGTGATGTGTTTTGTAATACCCCCCAAAAAATATGTAAATATATTTAACCATTTCAAATATAGTATAGAAAATGCTGATGCATCACATTCATGAACTTCTAATCTGATTTAACTAATTGATAAGTCAAACAAATCACAGTAATGTTAGAAATATCTATGATCATTCCACACCACCTGTAAAACACTTTAAGATATTTTTACATCTTCAGGCCACCATGATTAACATAAAGTAGAGAAATATGGGATTAGTAGAACAAATAGTTCTTGAACTCTGAATCAAATGGCACATATAATCTATTCCAAAATCTGATAATAAAATCTCTAACAATGTTAAATTTGGGAAACATACTCTTTTGATCCAATTATATCATTTTCATCATTTCAATGTATTCCTTCGAAACATTATTAATTTTGTCTGATTGAGATGATTTCTATGATACCAAAAAAACTAGAGGAATTTATTTCACCAACAACTTCAATCCACATGTTCATCAAATATCTAATCAAGGGTATCGTTACAAATGTAACAATATTAATGTAGAATTACTTTTTTCGACTTAATTCACTAGCCACTTTGTTTGATTTTCAAGGATGACAATGATTCATGAATTGATATTCAATGATTAGTTCCAACCATCTTCTTTGTCTCATGATCAATTAATTATAAGTGATTATATGATTACATGTTTTTAGTTAGAATATACATTATATTTTTCTCCATACTGATTATACCTCCACATTTTTTAAGAAAAAAAATTTATATAATTCCAAATCATTTATAGGTTAATTTAACACAAGAATTTTCCACTAATGTAATGAAAAAGAAATTTAATTATCATCCTATATTAGGAGACAACTAACACCATTTAACAAAACATCACTATAGGTAACACATTCCCAATTTTATGAATGTAATGCTATTACTGGAGCATTCAACAATCATGTTTTCAATTCATGAAAAAAACATAAACACTTTCTTTTGTCTAGATGAAATCAACACCTTTTAGAACTAACATAGTAAATGTTCTAGATAACCAATAAAAATTCTCAACAAACCACTGATAATAAATTAATAAAATATGAAAATGATAAATCTCATTTATATTTTTTCATCTTGTCAATTCTTCAAAAACTTTTTTATGTGGGATCAACATTCTTTCCATCTTTATAAATAATGTGACCATGAAATGAAACTTTTTTAATGAAAACTAGAAAATTATAAATATTCAAAATATTTTATTATAATTTATCATTTTAAAAAACCCTTTTATGACATTCATAATCCTCTTTATTTTAATAATATTCCAAAATTTTATCAATAAACACAACAAAAAACCTATAAACGAACTCATAGAATATTCGATTTATAAAATCCATAAATATAGTGGGTGAATTATTTAATACAAAAGGATTATGTACACAATATTAATGGCCATATATAATATGAAGGAGGACTTCATAATTTATTCTTCCTTTACCTCTTATCTATGGTACCCTAATCAAAATTCCACACATGAAAAGTATTGTGCTCCCTTAAGGCGATGAAAAAAATAATCGATATTACGAAAATGGTATTTTCTGTTAATAGTGATGTAGTCAAGATACTATAATATACGAAAGGTCAAACTGAACCATATTTATTTTCAACAAGAATGATTGGATAACCCCATGGTGATGTGGTAGTTCAAATGAAAACATTAACCCATAAAACATGAAACTACTTCTTCTACCCTAAAAATTCAAATTGATCCATTTGATAAGGTGGTCCTGAAATTAGATTATCATTTGGAACTAATTATACAATTAATTCAACATCCACATCATGTATAATACTATCAAACTCATGATAATAAACATCAAGATATTCATTTACCACTAGAACATCATTATTCTAAATATTTTCTTTTTTTGCAACAATACGAGCAAGGAACATTAATTTGTATCTTTTAACAGTTTTTGAACTTCATGATATGCTACCAATGGAAACAGTTCATTATTTTACCCAAACTAAAACTCCTAATGAAAATAAACATTATTATCTCTATATTAATTATTATCACGGTAAATAGAAATCCAATACATAATAAGAATAACATCATCCACTACTAGAATAAAAATAATCATGGTTTTTATATAGGTAATTCCCATAAAAAATGAAAAAAAAATATTTTATAATTTTTTTTTGGACTCAAATATCCACCATCTGTTTTTTCATAAGTTCTTGATTCATATCATGATGTGTAATTCATTATTAACCAAAACAAAATCTCTACGAATTGAAAGAAGGTGTATACCTTGAATCAAACAACAGAAATGGAATAATATATATAAAAACAGCATACCAGAATACATGTCATTTTGTATCCCCACATCTACAGATTTTGATGCAATGAATTTCAACATGCCATTCTTCTTATAGTCTGGCTACTTCCCATCATTCATATTCTTCATCAGACACTTATATTCAAAATGACCCATTTCATTATATTTTATACATTTCACTCGTTGTATATATACTTTTTTGCCACAATTATCATTTGTAATATATATATATATGAGGCTTATTCCCCATTTACAACATAAAACCACTTACCATAATTCAAAAGAAATTTCCCAATGTTATTTTTAACAAAATTTTCACATGATCTAAACATAAATTTTTTACCATCACACTTTTTTTAGAAACTTTTTGTTTGGTCTTCCATCACGAATCATTATTATTCTTGTTGTAAAAGGACACATTATCACAAAAAAACTCCATTTCCTCCATCTATTAATATAAAACATGTTTTTCATAACCTATAAAATCATGAGAATCAAATTCCCTTCAACAATTTTTCTATAATATTAAATAAAAACAAATGATTTTACTATCAACATACTAAATGAATGTTCGATCATATATTCCCAATCTGGTGACTTTTTCGTCGAATTCGGCCACCGTGTTGTCCTCCTATATTAATTCAAACAATTTATTTTTCATCTTATGTCAAACTACCATTGGAAAATATTTGTCATGAAAGATGACTTTTAATTCATACCAATATAGAGCATCATTTTTCTCAACGTCTTTGATTTTCTTATCCAACGACCACAACATATTATCTTCCTCTTCAAAACGGTAAACAAGGATCCAAACCATTTGAATACATGAAGAAAAAATGACATTGAAATGTTTCTCTATTGAATAAAACGAATCTTCAGCTATAATATTGTCAGTTTATCCTCTAAATGATGGAGGACATTGACTCATGCAATTCTACACTACCAACATGATCATCAACAGTTTATTTAGCTGATCTCATGTATGGATAAATCCTCCATTTGTTGCCTACGTCAACTGTGCCATCACAACAACAAACTATTCAGTTTTGATTCCTCCCATCCAAGGTTTCTTAGTTGGAATATTGTTTTCCTCCGGATGACATTCTAGCACAACTACCCTATTTCTTCTCCAGAAAAATGTTAGAAACAAACATATCATAGATTATGAAACATGGTAATCATAAAATTAATTATCATTTCAATTTGACCATAAAGTAAAAATCATCACGATATATTCCATTAAAAATATCATAACGTTTAATGTTATCTATGAGGACCTATTATTCCAAATATACAGACCCAACCTTAAAAAATCATAATTTTTATTTTAATAAAGAATTTGTATTGAGGATATTTTTTGGTTTATAGTTTTATAGAATTATGAGATAGCTATTTCATAACAACTCAGTCTTATATAGTGTGGATTAAACTTTAATAGTATCCAATTATTCAAAAATAGAAATAATTAAAAAGTGAACATGATTCGTTATTTTCATAATAAAAATCTTATTAACATCATCCTTTCTCAAACCCATCCTTATACACTATAAAAACAATTAATAAACATGTGATGAGCAAAAAAAATATCACTAAAGGATATAAATTAAGGAATAACGATGTACATCCATGAATTTTTATACACCAATGGAATCATGAGAATCTTGAACATAATATAGCAATAATAAACCATAAAGGTAACATGACACATCCATATCGTGCATACATTACAACTTTCAGAATTATATAGGGAGTAACAATCATGATTACTTTTGGAATACCCATCACAAAAAATTTCCTAATTCACTTAGGATAAATGATATCATTTAGCTTCATCTCATTACCCAATGCATTAGAGAGATATAATGGGCTCACTCGACCTTATTTTATCATAGAGCCTCCAATATATATATATATATATATATATATATATCTGTATGTAATTCCCATGATTGAAAACATTATCATAACATGTTAACAATAATAATAAATAACATTTCCACACGATAATAATAAGATATAATTTTATGATATTGATATAATCAATGAAATATAAAAACCATTTTCAATACTAAAATTTCGAAACATATAATATGGTATTTACTTTTATTTTAAATAATTTACTACTTTTAGAGGATGGAAAATAAAAAAATAATATTCATGGCGGTGGAAAGGTCATTGTCACTAAATATGAAACAAAGTCATTAATTTTTTGATTTAATGCAATGCTTTAAATAAAGAATATTTTTTTGAAAATCGTTTATTAAAATTAAAATGGATGGAATATACACAATATAAAATAAGTTAGTTTATATTATCAAAATATGCCTCAAATGGAAGGGGATTGAGATAAAATCCCTTACCTTAAGTCTAAATCGTCATGTAAAATTGTTATGTTCATGAATAATAATCTTTTATTAATTTATTTTTGTTTTAGAACCTTTATAATTTTTATTAATTATTTTATAGAACGTATTATCATGTTTTATAAATTACAAAATATATTTATGTTAATATTGGATGTTTTGATGGTAATTGGCACTTGAGTAAAAACTTAAGTTGTTATGATCTAAATTGTCCATGTGGTCATAAATCGAAAATATTGAGAGTAGTATTCAAGAAATAATCACCAGTTTTACACATTAATCATTTTTTCTTAATCAAACTATTAATTATGGATATAAAAAATGATCAACGTTATATTCACAGAGCCATAGACAGTATGAATGAATTATTGAAATTTTCATTTTTCAGTGATCATCATGGATATAAATTTTTATTGATCTTTATATAATTATCATAATATTATTAACATAATAATAATAATTTATATATACATATATATACCATACAAGTGACGTGGTGAATAAAAATGATTCATATCACTTTGTGGTTGTGATAGTTCACACAAACGCACGAATGACATTTTCATTTACATGTTCATGGAATGTAAGAATTTAATTGATATATTATTATCATAGAATGATTAATATGTCATAAATATAAAATATTATCATTAATTACATTATTATAACCATTATTTAGAGACGATTGTGAGAAAACATGATATCGTTTCATATTTGTGGAAGATTACACGTATTCACGAATGATTAATTATATTCCCATGTGATGGAAGTGGATAGTGATTTAGGAGATAATATTATCATAATGACGTCTCAGTTTATTGATGATATAGGAGTAAAAATACCATCATGGTTGTATTATAATTTAAGTTAGTGTAAAAATAAATAAAATAGAAATATTTAAATAAAATGATACCTCTACTTTAGTTGATTACCTTTAAAGAACTACATAACACCTTTAATAAGGGTGTTCTGCTTAAAATAAAGTCTTACGAGCATGGTGAGGGACCTTTGTAAGATATTTTGTTAGATATTGGATGATCCAAACTATTGCTGAATTGTGAGCATCAGAGAAGGGTGGGTACCTTTTTATATGAGAAGGGGGGAACCCTTAGAATAAAATAAAATACTGTGTAAATTTAATCTAATTTTTCGAATCCAAATGACATAAACATGAGTTATGAGGATGAAAAGATTATTATTGTTGGAAATCCTCAAATCCCATAATTTTAAAACATATATTCATTTTATTTTAATCCTTATCATTTTGGTTTACCTGTTGATATTGTCTTTTTATGTCAATTGAAGTAACAACATTTAAAATTTTATGAGGATAATAAATTAACATATATGGAGTAAATTGACAATAATTGTACTCTATATTAACTTGTTGACGTTATCATAATCTTTTTCTAATTTTAAAGTATTTTTTTATTTTTTAATATTTTAACTAATTTATTTTTTTATAAAATATCAGTTATCTCAACTATTACACTATTCATTTCAATAGATTTAAATAAAATCTAAAAAGAAATATAACATTGAAAAAAATTAATACAGTTATAGTTTGTCATATTAATTAATAAAATTATTTTATAACATAAATTATGTAAAATAATATTTATTTTAAAATTTATAATATCACCTAATTGATTTTTTCATTAATAATGAAACCACTTCCTTATCATTGTTTAATAATTAAATTTAATTATTTAATGCGTAAAAGTAAATACAAATTCCATGATGATGTAGTTAAAATTTGTATCATCCTAATTATTATTTATATATAAAGATATCACTTAAATACCTAAATTTTAATATTTAATAATAATAAGAGTCTTGTATATGATAATTATTCATTTACTTTAAATTAAATGATATAAATGCAATAATGACACATTAGTGGATTCCCAAATCTAAATTTAAGTCCCATCTGTATTAATGGTCAGAAATATCTTATCCAATATTAATAGGACACGTGTTTGGATAGTTTTATATTATTATTATATTGATTTTACAATTGTATACCTGATTTCCCATTTAATCACAGAAAATTAAAATTAGTACTAATGTGACTATTTATAATGTGAAAAAAATATTAACATTTTTACATAACTTGGAATGTATGATTCAAAATATGAAATCCATTTTTTCAAATTCAAAAAAATTGTAGTAATTAATAAAAAAATTAATCCAGATGAAAGAAAAAATAAAATGGGTTTTTACCTAAACCCATCAAAGGATATTAGGCTTATTCCCCATTTACCACATAAATTCAATTACTATAATTCAAAAGGAATTTCCCAATGTTAATTTTAACACAATTTTCACAATATCTAAACATAAATTTTTTACCATCGCACTTTTTTTTAGAAAATTTTCTTTTGGTCTTCCATCATGAATCATTATTATTCTTGTGGTAAACGGACACATTATCACCGAAAAACTCCATTTCATCCATCTATTAATATAAAAAATGTTTTCATAACCTATAAACTCATGAGAATCCAATTACCTTCAATAATTTTTCTTTAATAATAAATAAAAACAAATGATTTTACTATCAACATACTAAATTAATTTCCAATAATAGATTCCCAATCAGGTGATTTTTTCTTCGAATTCGGCCACCGTGTTGTCCTCCTATATTAGTTCCAACCATTGATTTTCCATCCAATGTCAAAATACCTTTGGAAAATAATTTTCATGAAATATGCCTTTTAATTCATACCAATATAGAGCATTATTTTTCTCAACGTCTCTGATAGTCTTAACCAACGACCACAATAGATTATCTTTCTCTTCAAAATGGTAAACAACAATCCAAACCATTTGAATGCATGGACAAAACATGACATTGAAATGTTTCTCTTTTGAATAAAATAAATCTTCAGCTAAAACATTGTCAGTTGGTCCTCTAAATGATGGAGGACATTGAATAATGCAATTATCTACTACCAAAATCATCATCAAAGGTTTATTTGGATGATCTCATGTATGGATAAATCCTCCATTTATTTCCTAAGTCAAATGTGCCATCACAACAACAAACTATTCAGTTTTGATTCCTCCTATCCAAGGTTTCTTAGTTGGAATATTGTTTTCCTCCGGATGACATTCCAGCACGAATACACTATTTCCTCTAAAGAAAACAATTATAAACAAACATATCTTAGATTATGAAACATGGTAATCATAAAATTCATTATCATTTCAATTTGACCATAAAGTAAAAATCATCACTGTATATTCCATTAAAAATATCATAATAATGTAATGTTATCTATGAGGACCTATTACACCAAATATACAGACCCAACCAGAAAAAATTCATAATCTTTATTTTAATAAAGAATTCGTATTGAGGATATTTTCAGGCTTACAGTTATATAGAATTATGAGATAGCTATTTCATAAAAACTCATTCTTATATAGTGTGGATTCAACTTTAATAGTATCCAATTATTAAAAAATAAAAATAATTAAAAAGTGAGCATGATTAGTTTTTTCATAATAAAAATCTTATTAACATCATCCTTTATCAAACCCATCCTAATACACTATAAAAACAATTTAAAAACATGTGATGAGCAAAGAAATATCACTAAAGGATATACATTATGGAATAAAAATGTACATCGATGAATTTTTATACACCAATGAAATCATAAGAATCTTGAACATAATATAGAAATCATAAACCATAATGGTAACATAACACATCCATATCGTGCATACATTACAGCTTTCACAACTAAATAGGGAGTGACAATCATGATTACTTTTGGAATACCCATCACAAAATATTCTGTAATTCACTTAAGATAAATGAAATCATTTAGCATCATCTCATTACCCAGTGAATTAGAGAGATATCATGGGCTCACTCAACCTAATTTTATCATAGAGCCTCATATATATATATATATGTAATTCCCATGAATCAAAACATTATCATATAACATTAACAAGAATAATAAATAACATTTCCACACTATAATAATAAGATATAATTTTAAGATATTGATATAATCAATCAAATATCAAAACCATTTTCAATACTAAAATTTCATAATATATAATATGGTATTTAATTTTATTTTAAATAATGAACTACTTGTATAAGATGGAAAATAAAAAAATAATATTCATGGTGGTGGAAAGGTCATTATCACTAAATATGTTACAAAGTCATTAATTTTTTGAATTAATTGAATGATTCATATAAAGAATATTGTTTTTAAAATCATTTATTAAAATTAAAATGGCTGGAATATACACAATATAAAATAAGTTGGTTTATATTATCAAAATATGCCTCAAATGGAAGGGTATTGAGATAAAATCCCATACCTTTAGTCTGAATCGTCATGTAAAATTCTTATAATCATGAATAATAGTCTTTTATTAATTTATTTTTGTTTTAGACCCTTTTTAATTTTTATTTTTTCTTTTATATATCTTATTATCATGTTATAAAAATTAAAAAATATATTCATGTTAATATTGGATGTTTTGTGGATAATTGGTACTTGAGTTAAAACATAACTTGTTATGATTTAAATTGTCCATGTGGTCATAATTCGAAATTATTGAGAGTAGTATTCAAGAAATAATCATTAATTTTACACATTAATCATGTTTTCTTAATAAAACCATTAATTATGGATATAAAAAATGATTAACGTTATATTCACAGAGTAGTAGACAGTATGAATGAATTATTGACATTTTCATTTTTCATTGATCATCATGGATATAATTTTTTTTTCATCTTTATATAATTATCATGTTATTATTAACATAATAATAATAATTTAAATATACATATACATATATCATAAAAGTGATGTGGTTAATTAAAATGATTCATATCGCTTCGTGGATGTGATAGTTCACACAAACGCACGAATGACGTTTTCATTTACATTTCCATGGAATGTAATAATTTAATTGATATATTATTATCACAGAATGATTAATATGTCATAAATATAATATATTATCATTAATTACATTATTATAACCATTCTTTAGAGATGATTATGAAAAAACATGATATAGTTTCATATTTGTGGAAGATTACACGTATTCACGAATGATTAATTATATTCCCATGTGATGGAAGTGGATAGTGATTTAGGTGATAATTTTATCATATTGACATCTCAGTTTATTGATGATAATGAAGTAACAATATCATCATGGTTGTATTATACATGATGTAAGTGTAAAAATAAATAAAATAGAAATACTTAAATAAAATGATACCTTTGCTTTAGTTGATCACCTTTAAAGAACTACATAACACCTTTAAGAAGGGTGTTCTGCTTAAAATAAAGTCATACGAGCTTGGTGAGGGACCTTTGTAAGATATTTTGTTAGATATTGGATGATCCAAACTGTTTCTGAATTGTGAGCATCAGATAAGGGTGGGTTCCCTTTTATATGAGAAGGGGGGAACCCTTGGAATGAAATAAAATATTGTGTAAATTTAAACTAATTTTTCGAATCCTAATGACATAAACATGAGTTATGAGGATGAAAAGATTATTATTTGTCGTAAATACTCAAATCCAATAATTTTAAAACATATATTCATTTTATATTAATCCTTATCATTTTGGTTTACCTTTTGATATTGTCTTTTGATGTCAATTGAAGTATCAACATTTAAAAATTTATGATGATTTTAAATTAACATATAATGAGTAAATTGAAAATAATTGTACTTTAATTAACTGGCAGACGATATCATAATATTTTTCTAATTTTAAAATATTTTTTTATTTTTAAATATTTTAACAAATTAATTTTTTATAAAATATCAATTATCTCAACTTTTACACTATTCTTTTCACTGGATTTAAATAAAATCTAAAAATAAATATAACATTGAAAAAAAATTAATAGACTTATAGTTTGTCATATTAATTAATAAAATTATTTTATAACCTTAATTATGTCAAATAATATTTATATTAAAATTTATAATATCACCTAATTGGCTTTTTCATTAATAATGCAATCACTACCTCATCATTTTTTAATAATTAGATTTAATTGTTTAATGTTTAAAAGTAAAAAAAATTCCATGATGATGAAGTTAATATTTTTATCATACTCATTATTATGTATATATAACGATATCACTTAAATACCTACATTTTAATATTTCATAATAATAAGAGTCTTGTATATGATAATTATTCATTTACTTAAAATTAAATGTTATAAATGTAATAATCACACATTAGTGGATTCCCAAATCTAAATTTCAGTACCATGTGTCTTAATGGTCAGAAATATCATATCAAATATTATTAGGACACGTGTTAGGATAGTTTTATATTATTATTATATTGATTTTACCATTATTTACATGATTTCCCATTTAATCATGGAAAATGAAAATTAGTACTAATGTTAATATTTATAATGTGAAAAAATAAAATTAACATTTTTACAAAATTTGGAATTTTGATTCTAAATATGAAATCCATTTTTTCAAATTCAAAAAAAATGTAGTAATTACCAAAAAATTAATCCAGATGACTGAATAAAAAAAATTGGTTTTTACTTAAACCCATCAAAAGATAAACATGTTTGTATTTCCAATATAAATGTAAACTTACATCCAATTACAAAAAATTTATTAAATTATAGTAACATAATTCAATTATAGATTTAAAAAAATTAGAAATACATCCCAACAATATAAATAAATTAGATGAAAAATTTATTTTAACCAAAATTGCAATATTTTTCATTATTCATTATATTATTAATTTTATCAGAAAAATTTCGAAATTTCCTCCAACGTATATTTGTATATATTTATTCTAAATAATAAAATTATTTTTTTAATATAACATATATCAGAGTCAAAAAAATAGATATAATATAATTTCCCGACAAAAAATATTAAAACTACATTTTAAAATTAAAATAATTATTTTTTCTTAAAATTGTATTTATTATCATTTAGTGCCTTCAAAATAAATTATTAGAATGTAAAAAAATTTTATAAACATATTTGAACATAATATTGTAATTTTTGTTCATTCCCTCTAATACATGGATTAGGTATTACCTATCATTTAATATAATGTAATTAAAAATATATTATTTACTAGTATATCTCAGTCTTTTGTGCCACATAATATTTTGTAGAAACCCATTGTTGTTTGTAGAGTAAGATATCATAAGATGCATCCATTTTAACATAAAATTAATATATAAATCATAAACATTAATATATATATATATATATATGAAAATATCATATTATTAAATTACCGGGGAGGTTACATCCATCCCCAATTTGGGTAATTATTTCCTCGCAATTTTATTCACCTATAAAATTAGTGGGGTAATTTCTCCCTCTAGGCATTTTTAGGTTCCCATGTATCAACATAAACCATAATGTTTTTTCATAAAAACATAACCTAATAAATCATCTTATTTTGCAACACTTTCTATTTATGTTCACGAATCTAGACATTATATCCCTTATAAGAAATATTCTCTTCCAAGTGAACTACTTTTACATTAAAAAAATTAGATGGTTCAAATATATACTTTTATAACATTGAATCAAGAAAAATATTGTGTATCTTGGATAAATGTGGAGGTAAATCCACTCGATAAGATAGTGATCCATCTTTCCCTAGTATTTTATAGAGTATAATGAAACATGGACTTAGCTTTCCCATTCTTACCAAAATTCGTCACACATTTCCATTGTAAAACATTTAGAAAGATAAGATCACCTGACTAAAAAGAATGATCCTTCATCTGTGTTGTAATACTGATGCATTAAACAAGTTTTAAGGATCAGAAATCCTATTTAGTTTATAAACCATTTTATCTCTATGAAATATATATCAGAAAAAATGGTCAATAACTTAATAAAAGCTATCCAATTATCTAAAGTGTTATACACTCAGTTCGGTTACTATTAACTTTATCTTGATTCACATTATAATGATTTATCTGATAAATGATTAAGTTTAATTCAATTCATAAATAATAATTCTTATTTTTGAATACAGATAATTTCTGAATTCATGATACACCATGACATCCAGACACTGTGACATCCAAACACCATTACATCCAGACATCCAGACATCCAGACACCATGATATCCAAACACCATGACATCCAGACACTGTGACATCTAGACATTGTGACATCTATATACCGTGAAAAAGGTAGAGTGACTATAAGGCAACTTGTCCAATCCAGACACCATGGGAAAGATACAATCTTTCTGTGACATACTGTTACACTTTTTCCTAATATATTTTGACATATTTCAATTTAATCACTAACGGTCATATTTCAATATTTTAATGAACTATCATAATTAATGTTTCATTGTAGACGTATCATCGAACAGTAGGAGGTATGAGGTGCAGAATACATGAAACCTATCAGCCCCAACACATGCACTCCATGATAAAAGCGTAATGCGGCCCAAAAAAAGTAGGAAGTAGCATGATCGAAATAACAAGATGGTGGGCATGACGATGATTACAAATTTTTTTTATAGAATTGGCCCATGAAAATCGACTCTTATGAAGAACACACAAATTATACTGGAATCTCGAGAACATTGTCGCACTATAGAACTACATGAAGAACACAAGAATAATCAGTTTGACTTGCAACACTATTTTTTCCATACGCGGACTTCAGTTCTGCATCTGCATCATCATAGATTTTTAGAGATAGAATGACCAACACTCCGAGCACTTCTATACCCATCTCAATATTACAGATCTGTTGTGTATCCTTTCATTAATTTTTGATCAGAGTGTGTATATGTATAGAAACAATATCTGTAACCTGAATTAATTGTAAGGATACAATATATCCTCAGTAAAGCATTATTTTACTCTTGTGTATACTCATGGATATGTGTGGAAGAGGTTCTTGTGTGGCCTGGTCGTCTGTACCCACGAAGAACTATTTAATAGGTCCTTGTATGGTCTTGACAGTACTGTGTACATTTTTAAGCTCGTTAAAGGGTATGGATCATATTTATTTATATCAACTGTTTGGTGGTAGGTGATCACCAAGTGAAGTGGATTAGGACTCATCTTGAGTGGGAACCACTTGTTTCGTATCTTTTGTGTTGCTTAGTTTAGTAATTTTTGTTTTAGTACTTTACTGTATATTTTAGAAGTCTCTAAATTCACATTGTTAGTTAGTATTTGAATGAAGTTAATTTTTTTTTGACTTTGTAGAATGGATTAAAAAGTAATATAAATAACTGATATTAAGATTACTGAGAACTAATCAATGTTCGTAGAAGTTATTCAAATAGTCAAACACTTATAATAGTATATCCTTTATTAACTGGGATATATTTATTCTTTTGGGGAAACTTTTTAGAAATACTTTTTAATCAGAAAATTTTAGAGATACTCAATTCATCCCCCCCTTCTTGTGTAATATATTCTGACCAATATTTGGTATCATAGGGGGTTAATTAAGACTTGGCTTAACCTACTCGATCATTGATTGTAGTTTTAATTTAAAAGATCTGTAAATTTTTGTTAATTATATACTTCTAGATAATTCAAAATATTTATTATGGATAATAGATTGGAATGTGTTGCACACAACAGACCACCATTTATTAATGGAACCAACTATGCTCAATGGAAAATCAAAATGAAAATGAATTTAGAATGATTGTGTTTTGAGATTTGGTCTTCCATTATAGATGAATATAAGATTTCTATGACTGATAGTATCACATGGGATAAACCAATCATAACTACCTACAATAAAAATTCCATAGCTATAAATGCTTTCTACTGTTCTTTTGGAGATGACTAATTCTATAGAATTTTAGCTTGTCAAACTGAACATGAAATTTTTGATACCCTATCTGTCTCACATGAATGAGCATCTAGTGTAAAAGAATATAGACTTAATACATATTCCATTAAATATGATTACTTTAAAATGTATCCTAATGACCCTATCTATGACTTGTATCTTAGGTTCAATGAAATATTCAACACCATGATTTCTCTTGGAAGAGAAGTCATTTTCAAAGAAGAAATCATGAGATTTATTAGATGTTTGCCTCACCGATGGAGAGGAACCTCTGTCTCTATTAGGAAATCATGCGACATGAGAAAGCTACCTATAATATAACTCACTAAGAAAATGATGATGTATATAGAGGAAATGAATGTAAACATGGAATATGAGGATGAACCAATGAGGAATTCATTTTCATTCAATACCACTACCTCTAGGCACGAAGAAAAAGGTAAATTAGAAGCTTTTGTAGAAATTTCTAATAGTGAACAATCATCACCTCACAATGACGAGGAGATGGATCAATTAGCCAGAAGATTAATGAAATTTTATAAGAATACGAACTTTTCATATTTCCATACTTCAATAGCATATATGACCAAAAAAATTAGAAGTAGGGATGGAAATTAAGTGACAAGGCTTATGAGATTGTCTACTATCAATGTAAGCACAAATGACATATCAATGCAGAATATCCAAAACTCAACTACAAAAAGAGATATTAGGACAAGGACAAGAGGTATAAAAAGGCCATGAATGCAATATAGAGTGCTTCTGAGGATAGTTCACGTGACGTAGAAACATCACATGATAAACGGGAAAACAAATCCAATATGTGTTTTATGAAAAACACATATAAGGTAACACTTGACTCTCCTGTATGTAATTCTAACTATTCTATAAATGATAGTGAATCTGAAAATATGACTAATGTAGAAATGTTTGAATATTATAACATACTCAATGAAACAATAAAATAACTAAAAGATAGATATAAATCATTGAAGAAACAATATTCTCTTACTGTAATTTCTAAATTCGAATTCACCACTAAAAAAGATATAAATTCTAAACTGCATAAACAAAACAACGAATTAAAAATTCATAAGGAGCAATTGAATAATGACCTTGAAAATATTACCAAAGGGAATAATACACTTACTCAAATGATAGAGAAACAAATTCCCCCTAAATACAACAGTGGAATTGGTTATCGACCTGGAAAAAGAAATCCCGGTAGAAAAAATTTCGTATCATGATCTAGAACATATAGTTTTACACCCAGTTCTAGACACAAATCAACTAATTAAATTCACGATACATATTCTACTATTTCTATTTTTTCTACACCGAATTGAGTTTATATTTCAAATACATTACTTAATGATTATAGTAAACCTTTGAGCCAGATATGGGTTCATAATTAAGATATTACTAATATTACGGGACCCAAACATGAATGGATACCGAAATCTGTTTTACCTTAATATTTTTGTAGGAAAGCTTCCTAAAGAGTTCCTGTAAAAGTTTATGGTTCTTGGATATTGTATGGTCAAGAAACGTGAAAAGAGACTAATCATTGTTCAAGAATTTAATAAAAATATATGGTGGACATGTCACATCTCTGGAAAATTCCAAAGGAAAGATAATTGGCCTCGTCCAAATCGGTAACTCTAAATCAATTTTAATTTCTAAATTTCTGGTTTATTGATGTATTAAAATATAATATGCTTAGTATATCATGATTATGTGAGGATGGATTTCATGTAATATTTGAAATTGATACTGGAAATGTCTTTAATTATAAAGATGAATTAGTTTTTTCTACATTAAGAAATGAAAATGTTTACTCTATTAACATATATTACTTATTTTTTCAAAATGCATCTTGTTTATGTGTATATTACAATGAGTCTTGGATCTAGTATAAGATACTAGAACATTGTAATATTCATCCCCTTATAAAGCTAAATAGAAAATACATAGTTAAAGACATAGACAAACATGAGTTTCCAAATGAAAAAGTATGTAATCCCCGTCAAAAGCGAAAACAATACAAAATTTCCTTCAATAAAAATAAATAAGTGTTAACTTCTCAAAATCTATAACTAGTTCACATGGATTTATTTCAACCATCTAGAGTTTCTTGTATAAATGAGAAGCACTATGGTTATGTTCTAGTAGTTGAATTTTATAAATATCAATGTACCTTATTTCTGGAACACAAATGTGAAGCCTGCTCTTTTTTTAATAAATATGCCAAGTCTATGGATAATAAAAGTGCACATAGAATCAAATCCTTAAGAATTGATCATGGCTGTGAGTTTGAAATTCAATAGTTTGACTCCTTTTTCTCACAGAGTGGCTATAGTCACAATTTCTATACCCCTAGAACACCACAAAAAATTAGAGTTTTAGAAAGAATAAATAGAACCATGTAAGATATTTCAAGAACAATTCTTAGTTATTATGAGCTACCTATTTATTTTTGGGCTGAAGCTGTCAATAAAACATGAAAAATAATCAATTGAGTGTTTATCAGGCCCATTCTTAAGAGGAATCTTTAGGAGTTTTGGACCAATAAAATACCCTATGTTAACTACTTCAGTGTATTTGGTTGCACAGTCTATATTCTATATACTAAGTTGAATCTTAAAAAATTTGCATCCACGAGTGATGACAGTATCTTTTTAGGAAATTTTATATCTAGTAAAGCCTATAGATTGATCAATAAAAGAACTAAATGTGTGGAAGATTCTATCCATATATAATTTGATGAAACAAATCCACATGAGCCTAAAATAATTCTAGAGATCCTAGAGGATGATCAATCAAATATGAACATTAATCCAAAATAGTCAAACCATTCAGTGATAGAATCTATGAAAACATCAAATTCTAGAAATTCCATAAACTCATGATATAATGAATTTGAACATGTTGATGAACCTGAAATCACTATTCCCTAATTTTCTTGAACTGTTAAAACTCTTAAGAACCATCATTTAGATGGTGCTGTAGGAGACCTAGACAAAGTAACACAAAATAGATATTCTCTAGGAAATCAGGTTGAACATCAAGTCTTCATGTCACAACAGGAACTTAAAAACATTATTGATGCTCTCAATGATTAATTTTGGGTGATGGCTATTCAATAAGAACTTAATCAGTTTAAAAGGAACAGTGTTTGGAAACATGTTGAATGACCTAAAGAAACATTCACCATAGTCACTAAATGGGTGTTTATAAATAAGGTAGATGAATCTACTAACATAGTGAGAAACCATGATAGATTAGTTGCACAAATATATAGTTAAGAAAAATGAATTAAAAATTAGAAAACGTTTGCACCAGTAGCTAGACCTGAGGTCATCTGAATATTGCTTGCTTATGTTGGACATCTGAATTTCAAACAATATCAAATAGATCTTAATAGTGCATTCATAAATGGGTATATAGTTGGGGAAGTATTTGTATAAAAATCCCCTAGTTTTACAAACCCCAGTTTTCCAAATAATATTTTAAAATTATCAATAGATTTATATGGTTTAAAACAAGCTCCAAGAGCCTAGTATAATCAGTTTATTTCATTTCTTAATTCAAAAGGTTTTATGAAATCTTTAATTGATACTAACGTTTTTATAAAATGAGTTTTTAATGATGTTTTTGTTGTTCAAATCTTTATAGATACCTTTATCTTTGGAACCCTAAGAAATTTATTTTGTGTTTATTTTTCTAAAATGATGAAAAATAATTTTTAAATGAGTTTAATGGGTGAACTAAATTTCTTTCATGTATTTCAAATCATTCAAAAACATGATTGTATCATCTTCACTAAAAGTAAATATACTAGATATCATCTAAAACATTTTGGATTGGATGACAATAAAATTAGTAACACTCCCATGAGTACCCCATGTAAGTTGGATCTTGATAAAGATAGAAATTCAGATGATCAAACCAATTATAGGGGAATTATTGGATGTTTACTCTACTTAACTTCTAGTCAACCTCATATTATGCTTAGTCTGTGTATGTGTTATTGCTTTCTAGACAATTATATTTAATCTCATTTAAATGTTGTAAACATAATTTTTAAATACATCAAGAATACAATAAATATATGACTATTCTATACTAGAGGATAGTCTATTCAGATAGTTATTTATTCTGATTTCAACTTCAGTGGCAGTAAGTTAGAAAGAAAAATAACCTCTATAACATGACATTGTTTAGGAAAATCACTAGTATCCTGGTGTAGTAAGAAACATTATTCTGTTGCATTATCTACTGTAGAAGTTGAAGACATAGGTGCTATAAACTGTTGTGCACAAATATGTTAGATGGAACAAAAATTACTAGATTATGGATATCAATTCAGGCATGTACCTATAAATTGTGACAACCCATGTGCTATTAACATCTCGAAAAAATTTGTTTCACATTCTTGGAAAAATAATTTTGATGTAAGACATCAATTTTTGAGAGATCATTATCAAAAGGGTGATATAACATTGGAATTCATTGGTACTCGGTTTCATCATGCTGATATATCTACCAAAACAATACATTATTAAACAATAGACTACATTAATCATATATTAGACATGATAAATCATAAGTAAATGTAATACTATTTTATATCTTATTGTTTCTTGTTTACTATATGACATTAATGTTCATTTACTATCTCACCATAACACTCAGTCACTGTCTCACCGTAGCACTCAGTTTCTGTCTCACCGTACCATTCATTCTCTTTCTCAATGTAAAGACCCGATATGGCCTCACAGTAATGGTTTTTTTATTTTTAGTTATGAATCTAAAATTGAATATTTGTAATGATTCATTTCACCTCGTTATTTTCCCTGATTTTTTAATTTTGCGACATTTTCTATTCCTAAATGATAAAATAATTGAAGTATCACTTGTCCTTCACTCAACCATTCTTATATTCACTCAAATTTTAACCCTTTTTCTAACCTTACACATTTCTATCTCTCAATACTTCGATGAAGGCCTAGGATGAAACTCTTTTCACCATCAACTCCTGAGAAACATAGCTCAAAGAAGAAGAAAATCACACCCATGCTGGCACCTGAAGGTTCCATAAACCCAAATCTGGTAAACCGGGTTATAGTACCTGAGATCGAGGATGGACCCAAAAGACTTTTGTCAAGTAAGTCTCTAGTTCTGAATGTTTTAAAAGAGTAAGGCTGGTAAGAGTGGGTTTTGAAGGAAGATTGACATATCTACCCTAAGTTAGTGGTTATGTTTTATCAATATGTTCAATTCTCCTTTGATTATGATGTTGGATATGTTGTGAGAAGCTGGATCAATGGGATGAAATGATTATTCTCTTCATGGTTATGGTATGTATGCCTTCAGATAACTCATGAAGGAATCTTCGAATATTATCAGATAGGACCTACATATTCTAGAGAATATATTGTCTTAAAATATTAATTGAAATGAATGACCAAAAATGGAAACAAAAGAAGATCCATTACTTCTGAACTAGAAGAACAATCAAGGAATTAGTTTATGATTATAAAAAACGTGATTATCCCAAGAAAATGTGATTTAACTATATTGAAATATCGGGAAGTGTTTCTAATTCAACATTGAAAAATGGGCATAAGATCAACCTTTGTAACTATATCATACAACATATGTGTGAAATTATCCAAGAAACATCCAAGTCAACCTCCCTATTTTACTATCAGCTTATCTCAACAATGCATCATGAAAAAAGAATGGTTGGACCTAACGAGGATGTTATCCAAGATTGTGATTACTGAATTTTAAAAATCACTATCAAGAGGAGGAAGATAAATTAAAACCCTTGGAAAAATGCATGGGTGGAAGGAAATGATAGAATTTATGAAAAATTCAATCATGTGGAACATTCGTCAAGACCACGAGAGATTTCTGATCCTAGTCTGGAACCATATGAGGTTTTTTTATATTTTAAATAAGATGAAGAAGAGGCTGTTGGGACCCCCATGGGAACTGTTTCTATTGAGGAAGACAATAATTTTCTCCCTCGTTTTCTAAATGAAATGGAATTCCCTACTTCAACAGAAGTTGTCAATCTGGAAGATCAACCAGAGTCTGAAAATGAAAATGTTTTCAATGAAAATGAGATGAATCCTGTGGAAGGACCTATAGAAGAAGAATTACTTTTTATGCAAGAAGCCGGTCATGAAGAACTCCCAGTGGAAAAATCAGTTCCTAAAGTCTTCCTTCGGGTGAGGAAAGTATAGAGCTGTATTTTCAAATTGCTAGATGGGAAATGAGAGAGGAACTAGGAGATTAGTTTGTGGAATTAAATCAAGAATCTAAGCCTCTTAGTCCTGAGAATGATGAAAATATTGAGGAGGAGAAAACATCAAATCCTAAATGTACTAAAGTACCAACCCAAATTGTTTCAATCCCTGTAGACACTCAGTATAAGTTGCCCAGTTTCTATGATGTGGATGACTCTCATCATGGTTCAGTAAATGCCGATGACCTTTCTACTATGTTCCAACTGAAATCTGTCTCTAATCTTTCCCTTGAGAAGGTACCTGAGCCTGTATCAGTCCCCATTTCTTAACCATCATCATGTCAGCCATCCTCTATGAGTAATGATGATATAAATGATTTTGGTGCTACCCATTATTCTGGTGATGAAAAAGTACTAAAATCCCAACCTTCTCTTGTGACACATCTATGTGAGGAAGATGCCTCATTATTGTTAGAGAAGGTTATTTGGAAAATACAACCCAAAATGCTTCATGAGATTTAGGATGTCAGTGTTGAAAATAAACAACATAGTGATGAAGTGAGGACTCTAAGAGGTATGATTGAAGAAATATCAAGAGATATGTATTCGAGATCAGAGCATGAATCTCATCTGGTAGAACATGGTGTTCCTCAAACCACATCGAATGTTGTCTCTCGGATTCGACCTCATATACCTTCCTTACCTAAAATGTTTCCAGAAAAGAACAAACAGATTGTGAAGGAGATGAGAGAGATAGTTGTTAATCTTATCAAACTCACTAATGAGTATATGGGGTGTCTTTAAAAGGTGCTAAACCAATTGAAATCTATGACCACAACTATCAATTCTTCTAAGGATTTTGGGCAATCATCTCAACCTTCCCAAGACAGTGACATGCTCAGAACAGTGGTGAATGAAGAACTTCAGAATGTGCATAGTGGATTCAATAAGGATTCTCTACATGAAGTTATCAAGAACAGTGAAAACGTTCTTGATCTGGTCTAAATCCATTCAAAAATTTCCAATTATTCTCATAAATAAATTTCCAAAAGGTGGATTTATATTTCAAACAAATAATCTCAAAAACAGACATGACCAATCACATTAAATATCTTGTCACAAAATTTAGGATTACTCATGTTACTCATGATTTCAAGACCCATGTTCAAAAGCTCAAAAAGTTCACTCTTATGTTGGATAATTTTATTGAAAACAAGGATGACATTGAGAAAGCTATAAAGTATTTTGGATAGATCATTAAGTATTTTATCATGATTATGAGGCCCTATCTTCATGTACATAGTACAACCATAGTTCCTTATGTGGCTCCCCCTATAAGACCGGATCTTCCAACATTCACATATTCCCTATCCTCAACTTCTATCTCTGTCAGTCACGCATTGAGCCAGATTATGATTGTGATCCTTGATCCACAATTTCATTGGTCTTATACTACACCCACATTTCCTCCCTATGTTTATGAATGTCTTCCTTTACCTTCATATCAACCATCACAATCCCTTCTTCTACGGAAACTTCTGCTCATATGGCTTCCTCTTCTGCTGCTGGTGCTAAAGGCAAAGAGATGACCGGTCAGTGAACTAAGGACAATGTTTACTCTGTTTGGATAGGAATATTTTTTCATTTGTTTCACATTTTTTAATTCCTCCTTATTTATATAATACATTATGCACCTCTGATTGACTCTTTTTTCATTCTTTTTTTTCTAATTTATTATAATCCCAATAGGGGGAGAAATCTATGAGACATATTTATATGGGAGATTTAAATCCTTCTATATATGTTATATGCTCATTTGAACTATGTTGCTAGCCAAAATGTACATTCTAAATCCACATGGTTTGTGATCATAAAAAAGGAGGATATTGTTGGACTCATCTTGTATTAATCATGTTTTAATGATCACCACGCATATATATTTTATAAACATTGCTAAATCTATGTTATCTACCTCACATCAAATTTTAAGTTTCTTAGTAAAATCTATTCAAAGATCTTATGTGATATACAATCAGTTTGGTATCTATTACCTTTCCCTTGATTCACTTTATAATGATTTCTATGAAAAATGACTAAGTTTAATTCATTTTATAAATTCTACTGCTTATGTATGAATACAGATATTTTCCTAATTCATGAGACACCATGACATCCAAACACTGTGGCATCCCAATACTGTGAAAAAGACACAGTGACCATGAGCCACTGTGACCATGAGACACTGTGACAACGATGCATCATTACCAATCCAGACACCATGTGGAGGAGACACTATTTGAATGACATACTATGAAACCGTTTCATAATATATTTTTTCCTCTTTCAATTTAATCTACAACCATCTAATTTGAAGATTTTAATGCACTGAAATAATTAATGAATCTTTGTAGACATATCATCGGATAGTACAAGGTACGATATGCATAATACATGCAAACTATTGGCCCCAACACACACTCTCCAAGAAAAAAGAGTAATGCGACCAAGAAAAAGTAAGAAGTAGCATGATTCAAAGAACAAGTTTGTGGGCATGAGAATGATAACAGAATACATTTTGGAGTATTATCTCATGAAACTCGACTCTACTGAATAAAAAATGAATCATACGAGAATCCCAAGAACATCATTGCACTGTAAAACACCACGAAAAACGTAGGAAAAATATATCTGACTTACAACACTCTGTTTTCCATACGAGGAATTGAGTTTTTCATCTGCCTCATCTAAGAATTCCAGACCTCCAAAGACCAACACACAGATCTTTTCTAACTCAAACATTATTTTAGTCTTGTGTATACCCATAGATAATTGTGGAATATGTCCTTGTGTGGCCTGGATAGTACTGTGTACTGTTGTTAACCCCAATCCAGTGCGTAGATCAAGTTTATTTATATAAACTACTTGGTGGCAGGTGATCACAATGTGAATTAGATTAGGTCTCGACTTGAGACGGAACCACTTGTTTCATATCTATTATGCTGCTTAATTTAGTCTTCTCTGTTTTATTGCTTTACTATATAATTAAGAAATATTTAAATTCCCTTTGATAGTTACTCTTGGATAGATGTTAAAATTGTATTGCCTTCATATAATACCTTCAAAAGTAATATTAATAATTAATATCAAGATTACTAAGAACTAATCAATCTTCACTGAAGTTATTCAAACCGACAAACTCTTATAATAGTATAGAATTGATTAACTAAGATGTATTTAATCTTTTCGGGAAACATTTTAGAAATACCCTTTAATAATAAATTTTTATAGATACTCAATTAACCCCCCCTTCTTTAGTAATCTACTCTAACCAACAATTCGGTTATCAAAATATATTTTCATCCTACTATGATCTATTCTCGCATGTTACTGAATCAATTGTAAATTTTATCCCATCTCATATATAAATTCATGTCCTATCAACATAAATTCACCTTTTCTATCCCAAAAATCATGTGTTTGACACCACATTATATATAATTCCATGAATGGTTCAATCTGTATTCTAGAATGAAATTTTTTAATATAATAGAACATGACCAATAAAATAAGTTGGTCCCAAAATTAAGTGTAGTCCACTAAACTTGCATTAAGAATATCTTCCATGGTTTGAAAAGTTCATTATGGATTCCCATTTGATTGAGGATGAGAAGTTGTACAGAAATTAAATTTTGTTCCCAATGACATCTTAAGTCCTTTCAAGATGATAGAATTGATCATTGGATGTTGATAAAATACAATGGAGTTGGGAAACCCATGTAACTTGACTATATCATTTAAATACAATTGAGAAAGTTGATATAGATATCATTTATCTCGAATAGGAAGAAAATGATATGATTTATTCAATACATTATCAATAAGCCAAATAAAATTGTTACCTTGAGATTAATTTTTTAATTTCATGAAAAAATCCATTGATATGTTTTCCCATTTCCACTATGGTATAGTAAAATTATAAAGAAACACATCTGGTAACAACTGATCTACATTAACACGTAGAAAAGTCAAAGAATTCTCAATAATGTCCGAAATATCCCTTTTCATTCCATCCCACCTATAAAACACCATAATATATTTGTATGTCTTCAATCTTCCAAGAAGTACTGAAAATGGGGAACTATGTGCTTCACAGAATAAATCATTCTTTAAATTTGAATAACAAGGCATCTATAATCTCTTCCCAAATGTAAAAACAAAATTATTATCAATATTAAATATTGGAAGCATTCCCTTCTGATCCATTTCAACCTTTTTATGCAATTTTGTGTCTTCAGTCTACTCTCTCTTAATTCGGAATGATAGAGATGATTGTTCGGAAACCTGAAAAATATTATGGAATTTATACACCAACAACTTCCATTCCTATGGTATCCATATCTCTAATCATGGGTCATGTTCCAAATGTAACATGGTTAATGTATCATTACTTTTCCAATATAAATAATTAACCACATTGTATTATTTCATTGGATTGTAATTGGTAATGAAATAATAATCCTTGGTTAGTTCAAACGATCATCTCAGCCTCATGATTAATATGTTAAAAGTGAAAATATGGATCAAATTATTTTAGTTAGTATATATTTAACATTTTACCCCATACAGATTGTCATGACCCATCCCCCGGGGCCTGTCCGTGACTCCCTCAAGCCTACATCCTGAAGGATGGTGTTTGGTGACTAGTACCGAAGGCATCAACTAGAATATGGGGGGCATTTTCTTGTGTACCTATACACACACACACACACAACCATGTACCAAAATATATAATTGAAAAACAAGAAATCTACTAAACTACCACCTATTAAAGGTATAATTTATATGTAAAATGGGACAAAAGACAAACTTATCAAACGAAAAAAATGAATAACATGAAAGTAGAGATGATATGTAGAAACCCATCCACTGAAAAGCCCACCTAATGGGTAAGTTTAGAGTAGATTTTAAAAGATGTAGAATCATGTCCTACCTGCCAGATGTCACTTTGGACCACTAGGTCCTTGGCCCCCAAGTCCTCAGTCAATGTGAAGGTAGTTTTCTCAAGACAAAACACATGCGTGCAAAGCTCGTGCAGTAGTGAGAAACAAAATACTATTTAGGGATCCCAACCCACAAAAAAAATCCCAAAAGAAAACCAAAAATAACAATAAATAATGATATCTCACATAGGTATAATCTAATTTATAGAAGAAAGACTATAAGACATAACACTACAAACCTTGGACTACTGAGGTACTTATTACTGATGAGTATCATGGGACTGCTAGGTCCCATGGAGCAAAATCACACATAGTGCATCATTGTTGATCCACACTATGTCAATGGCAGCTGATCTACATTGGGTCACTCGGAGCTAAGCCATGTAGGGTCATTAGAATATGATCCATATACGGTCGCTGGTAGATGATCCACATAGGTACGGTGGTAGCCAATCCACATAGGGTCTCTTGGAGATGTTATAAAAATGGTTTCTTTTCTTATTGGTTGACAATGTATCTTGAACCCACCCATCAGCAGTCATTGGGTCTCATCCAACAAAATTATTTTCTCACATAACATATTTGATTCAAGAAGAATCTAATCCTCTTTCTATTCATCATATATCAACATCCAAAAAATAATACCTAAACTTTTCCAAATGAACCATCTGAACAACAGGTTTACATCACTGCAAATGGCCCTTCAATTGGACACCCATTCTAAATGATATTGTTTTTTTTAAAACGGGTTGTGTTGGTATGTGCATGGGACGAACCAGTCAGACCAACCAGAAAAGATCATTTCTCGGTGTCCACCGACCAAATCTAGGAAATCATACCCAAACCCGGGTTTCACATGGTCCGTGTAACATCCCGGGTCTAGTAGCCACTCAACGGGTGCCCCGAACCCGGTTGGTCACATGACCTCAAGAACATTTCCCCAAATGCTAGAGGCTTCCGACAAGCAGTGAGGGCCTAGGTTTTATAGTGGGAAAACAATGCCCTCATTTTTCAATGTGTAGCATAGTGGAAAAAATAAATAATATACAATGGCGGAAGAGGTAAACAATATACAACTTAAATATGGCAACCACGTCATTATATGGGTCTCATCTAGACGGTGTCTACAGAGATGTGTCCGAGGTGGAAGGTAATATCTGAGGTTCAAAGCACCTTTCCAGGTCCCTAGTAGAGTTGGAAAGGTTGCTCACCACATGGCCTTTCCACCTCAAATTCATAGTCTGCATGACTTCATCCACATATCTCAACTGTGTAGATGTGTGCATGACATATTTGTCATCATCGACCACGAAGAGCTGGACATTGATGAGGGTGAGACATTCATGGGGTTCCAGTAGAGGTTGGGGATCGACAGGATCGGGTCCTACGAGGACGATCGATTCCTCTTGTGCACTTTTGCTAGCTGCATGAGAAACCTCTAGGGGAGCACATTGGGGTAGGAGGCTCAGATGCCCGCTCAAGATCTCCCATAGTTTATCTAGCTTATCCTGTAGCATTACTAGGATGCAACTCCTTGATGTGGGATTAATTTAATATCCCTAAAATATCAAGGAAATTTTTTTTCCGTAATTTTTTTGTAATTTTACGAGTACGCAGTTTCTAACGGCACCTGATTCTGAGGCCCGGTGTGCCCAAAATCAATTTCCTATGTTTATCTCTGGTATGTTCAGGGAAGGAACGCGCTCGATTTTATATCTTTTAAACTGGTGGTTGAAATTGAATTCTGAGGGCACCGATGAACTCGCAACGCCGGTAACTTCTTAAGGGAACCCTTACAGTAGTTGCATTTTCATGGGACGATAAGTTAAAATATATGGATTAAATAAGAATTGAATAAAATTGTGGAAAAAATATTTTCTATATCTAAGGTGGTTATATCCTACATGGGGTAGTTGGGGTGGGACCCACAAGCACCTAACCACCCTTGTAAGAATATTTGTGAGGTGGGACCCACATGATCTTCAACCATTCACATTCACTAAACTCCTTAAACTTCCCCTCTTTAATATTTCAAAATCCTATTTAATTAAACAAACTCTTCCTCTCCCTCTCTCACACAATTAAAATTTGCTGACTTAACTCTTAATAAATTAAACAACTCTTCATTTAATTAATTAAGGGATTTTATTTTTGAATTTTGAAATGAATGACAAGATTAATTAAAATAAGGGGAGGCCTTATTTTAATTGGGTTGGTTTATTTTTTGGGGATTGGGAGAGAACTCTTGTGAAGAAGAAGTGGATTCCTCCTTTGTTAAAGTTCATCATCTTAAACTCAAGAATGACTTGGAGACCACAGTTCTCCATTCTCTTCTTCATCCGCGAGAAGGGAGGAGACACTGATGTGGGGAACTCCACAAAGATGACACACCCTATTTTCTCTTCTCTGTGACTAGAGAGGAGATGTTGCTTCCTCCTCGGTGCACTCCTACGATGATGGAAGCGACACAGTCATCCACAGTGCTCGGATACCGCAGATCATTCTCCAGGTATGGGGTTTTCGTATATTTTGTGTATATGTGATTTATACCCTCGTTCATGGGTATTTAATTGCAGGGTGTTTTTATAATTTAATTTAAATAAATTAAACCCTTGTGGTTGATGAATTAGGGTTTGATCCTCTAATGCTACGGGCACCGACTGACAAACAAGTCAGACCCTCCGCTGGTTGTTCTTTTGTATGCGGATAGACGGGCGATGATGATATGGGACCACAATGGTGTTTGAAAGCTATCGTAGTAATGTTCGGGACCTGAGAAGACCGCCGACATATACGGAAGCTAAAATAGACCACCAAAGAAACTCTAGCGGCCCACGGAAGATCCTGGCGGCGCGGGTAGCCGGCGCGGCGGCGCCGACGACCGGAGGTAGCAGCCGGAGCCGTCTCGCCGCCTGGAGGTGGCAGCACCCCAATGCGCCGCCGGATAAGACCTGCCACAGAAACAACTGTGACGGTGCGATGCTGTGGATCTTGTGGCCGAACGAGATCCCGGGATGATGGTGGGGTGACTCTTTGAGCCGCCGGTGTCCATTAGCGGGGGGGGGGGGGGGGGGGTCGCGCCCTCTCGCTCGGCGCATTTCCCTCAGCCAATATTTTCAAGCCAGCTCCCCCGGCCGAGCCAGGGCGGGCTACGCGGGCCTGGCCAGGCTGCTCCAAACCAGGCTTGACCCGGACCCGGTTCAGGTCGACCCGGTTCGGGCTGACCTAGGAGGTGATGGGCCGGGTCAGACCGGGCCCCGACCCCCTATTTTCAGACCATCTTCAGTTAAACGCCCATAACATTAGTTGTGGACTTCATATCAATGCATATTCAGGTGTGTAAGATTCCTTGGATTGAGATGGTAATTTCAAAATATTACACTTAAGGTTTTTTTTGAGAATTTTAGATTTAGCGGGGTTGGTTTTAATTCGAAACCAATCGGGCTCTCTAAGCGGAAACACTTATAACTTGAGGACCAGACGTCTGATTGACTTATCGTCGACTATGTTGGATTCCTCGTGATGTGACAGTTATTTTGTAATACTCCATGTTAGGTTAGGATGCGGTTGGTGTACGCTCTTATTGGATTAGCTTACAACCCAACCGGACCCCTAGAACGGAAAATCCAATAACTCTCAGACCAGACATCTGTTTGACGAATTGTCAGCAGCATTGGTAATATCATTGAGAATATTTTTCTTTGAGTATACCCCATGATTGTTCGGGGTATAGTTTAGATACTACTAGGTTGGTTCGTACATGAAACCAACTGAACCCCCGGGACTAAAAGGCTAATAACTCACAGATCGGGCGTCCGATTGACGTGCCGTCTGTTGCGTTGAGACACCTATGATGAGTCTGTCCTCTGAGATATTTCCACTAGATATTACGTAAAATTTGGAATTATTGACTAGTATCTCATGGAGAGGACCCTCCCGGAGACGAGCGTACAGAGTACTGAGACCTTGTAGCTTGCTGAGACCTAATGATTGCTTGTCCGATTTGAGTCGGATTGACTTGTATAGACAAGTGGGGAGCACTACTGTGTTTGGGTGGCAGATCCACTGCGGGGAGCACTAGTGTGTTTGGGTGTTATTCCCGCAGTACTCGACAGAAAGAGTACCTTGGTAGGCTATTAGGGGGATCACTACTGTGTTCATGTGGCAGTCCCATGGCGGGGTGCACTCCTGTGTTGGGGAGGCAGACACGCGGTACTCGACAGGAGGAGTACCTCAGCAGTCTAAGGTTAGTGAGATGTGCCTCAAAGTTGTGACATGATAACTGTACTCGTCTGAGGAGGAGATCTTCAGCAGTTGTGGTTTCGATATCATTAATGAAAATCCTGGTTTGAGCTGAGTCAATGACCTTTGTGTTTACCTCATGGTTGAGATGGGTAACTTCATAAGCTAGGTATATGTATGGGCATATACCTAAGTAGTGGTTATCCATTGATTTCATAACCTTTGTGTTTCCTCATGGTTTTGATGGGTTACATGATAACTTGGGTATAAGTATAGGATTATACCTAAGTAAGGGTTATCTATTGAGATCCTTCAATGTGGTAATCCTAGTTGGATTTAGTGAGACCTTAAGGGTCTCGGGGTCCCTATAGAGTATCATTATACTCACCCTTGAACGAGCTATGCCCGCACCTCGTTGTGTTGGTTGAAGAAGAACGACAACAATGATCATGGTTGAGGCTCATAGAGCTGGACGGTACCCAGAGGTGTACTTCACAACGAGATGGTAGTCAGAGGTGAACTGCATGATGAGACGGTACCCGGAGGTGACAGACAGACGTCAAGAGCTGAGGCGTCCATCTGTACTTACCCTTCAGGTAGGAACTCTGAAGGATGATCCAGGAGCAGCTCAACACCTTCCTGCTGTTTTGTCTTTTTCCTTGTACATTACTGTTGGTCTTGTATTTCGGCCCCTTTGTACTTATATCACACTTGTTATACATCTTACTTAGTGTTAGCTTCCACTTGTACTCTGGTTTTGTGTGTTTTTGTTTCATAAAAGAAATGCCTTACCTATTTATCGGGATTTACGCCTATGGTGCTAGTCATCAGCCCCTGACCATTGGAAGGCGGGCATGGGGTAGTCACGAAACGGGCCTCGGGGATGGCTCCTGACACCATTAACCACACTCACCACACACACATGACAAAACAAATTCCATAGGCCACCCCAAGGATATCATACCCATAAAGACTTATTTATTTATACATGTTTCAATGGACCAGAGGGAATAAATCCCACTACATGGAAAAAATTCCCAAATACTATCATGAAGGCCCAATGCAACATCATGCATACGTCGCCATTTTTCTATGTCATTATAGTGTTACAACTTCATCACTACGTGATTACTTCATGTCGGCGACACTGCCTACCAATGGAAATTCTCTCTCACCCAGATTTGAACTCAGATCTGATGTAGGATTACAATGAGCCTTTACCACTCAGATAAGCCCACAACTACACATGGAAAATAATTTTGTTAGAATAAAACAATTTTATTCTCCTTTAAAGAATTAATTAAAATAAATATAGTGAATATTTGTCTAGAAAGCATAATAATTATTAATAATAAGATATATAATTATTTTTTGAGGTAATTACCATAATTTTCACACTTAGGGACATAACATTCCACATATTCATCAAGTAACTATCTAAATTTTTTTGGAGAATATTATTTTTGGGGGAGATGTGATAGGACTAGTTAGATATATACAGATCATCCAGACTATTTAATGGTCAACACAAATTACCATAAAATCATATTATAACTATAATAATAAGTATTGGGAAATTTATGAAATAAATAATAAATGATTATATGAGACATTATATAATCATTAATTTTATTGAAAAATATATTATATGATAGACAAAGAAAAATATGAAAATAGTGGTAGTTTATACCTTGGGATTGAAAATAAAATATATGAAGGTTGAAATTCAACAATATAATTGCTATTTTTATTATATTATGTTGATATAAAAAATCGTAAAAAAATTTAAGAACATTACATGATTGACAATGTTATATTGGATTTTTTTGATTGAGTGAATATTATTGTACGGAATATGATATCATTATCTACAAACACTTTTTTATTATCATTTCGGATTAAAATATTCTAACTAAGAAAATACATTTTTAAATATATCATAATTGATAATATTTATTGAGTGCATAAAAAAATTCATGTTCATGTAATTTTGATGAATTGTTATAATGCATATTTTTCAGGTGGATTTTTTTATTATAAAAAGTTTTCTACTATATATTTGTAATTGTATTACATTATATGAATAATTTAGGACCCAAATAAAATATATTTACAAGTATGCAGAAAATTTAATAAATTATAAAAAAACCACGTTTTGGGATTACTCTTAAATTAATAAGTTTGATACGAAATATTAATTTTAATGAACAAATATTTTTAAAATAGAAAAAATACTATTGATGAAAAGATAAATCATTATTATAATGGATTTTAGACCATAATGTTATAGTTATTATTGTGGATATCATTTGAATTTTCTTATTGTTAAAATAAATATCGATATATGACTTCCATTTCCCCAACCAATATCCAAATACATAATTATTATACATAGGAAACTTTTATGATATAAAAACCATATTGTGGATTGTATAATAGATTCATAAACTGGAGATTGAACTATTTTATATGGACTGTGGTAGAGAAAGATATCCTTTTTTAGATTTATACAATAATAATTTCATCATTATTATCTCCATACTATGGATTATCGAGGTATATAAATAAATTATTTGACATCAGAAATAGATTTAATTGAGAATCCAAATTCTTAAAATTTACTTTACTGATTCAAGCGGGTATTTATTTAACATGTTTTGAATTATTTTATTTGTGTTTGTTTGTGTCATGTACAAGTAATGTTGTTCAATTGAATAATATATTTATTATTTATTCATATAATTGGTTTCAATTTGGAAGTTATTTTTTAGAAACATTAATTCATAGTTGAATTAGTATGCATAATATGTATTCACACAATAGTGTTTATGAGAGAATGTGACTCTGTACTATTTTTATTACACATAATATATCAAATAAATTATATTTATATGATCATATTGGATGAATTTTTGTAGAATATTGACATTGGATTGGATAAATCATGGTAATTAGAGGATAGATATGGGTTTTTCCAATTATACAATATTTGGGGGTTAACTTTTATGGGTTTTAAGTACTACTAAAATTATTATTTGATATATTGTGAAATAATCATTATTTTTCTTATATATATAAAATAATTCATATTATAGAATTTATAATATTATATTTTTAGTGTAATATATTAAGGTAAAATTATTCAATATAAGTGTTTTTGTTAATATCAATGTATATAAAACGCTACCATGTTAAAAACAGACTTGGGGTGGGATTCCTAATCTTCTTGTGGGCCTATGTGTTGTCTTTGTGGGGTCAGGTTATAAAAATTTGTATAATAAAGCGGTTTATAAAAATGTTATGGGTATACATTTGTTCGTTTTTAAAATTTTTTTAAATAAACTAAAACTATTAAATATAGTTTGTTTTCTAGAACAAAGAAATATGATATGGTTGTTGTGTTTCCCTATTATTCTATATATGTTTTTTTTCACTAAAAATTCATTGACAAGGAATTGTTTAATATTTTAAATTTAATATGATATGTTTTGAAATTAATCATGTGGTGTATTATAAAGGATGATTTTGTGTGTTTTGTAATGGTCCATGGTATTTGGGTGGAAAATGAAAATGATGAGTAATTGACTAAATTTCATCAACTATTACATTTTTTGATAAATTATATAATCATACAATTTATAAGAATGGTTTTATTTTAGCATTCCAAAATTTTAATATATTGTTAACCTTAGTTAATTTTATTCCATTAGTTTTTTTCTCAACCCGCAACACAAAAACATAAATGAAATAATGATATATTTCATTAATTATAATTATTTTATTATAAATGTAAACAACCTTCTCATTAGACTATTAAGAATGAATATAAGTAAACATTTTATGAAATTTATTATGAATTAATATAAATACATCTTTTGAAATTAATTATAATAAATTAGTTATCGTAAAATAACTACTGAGATTATTTATTAATTAAAAATGATTTTTTCAAAAATATTTTTTATGATATACGTTTTACTATTTAAAGAAAAATAATATTAATAATAAAATACTTGTAATACTATTTTTTACTACAAAAATATAGTATGTTCATGATATTAAATAATTATAATATCTATTATCATTATAAAATATTATTTTCTCTAAATGATTTGTCCTAATTATATTATAGTAGTTTTTTGAAAACTATTGTTTTGAGATTATGTTTATTTATATTAAAATTAAATTTCTATAAAAAAATAATAAATAAAAAAACATGAATTTCAAATAATATGTATGAAACTAAATAAAATTATAAATAAGAGTCTTTTTCATTATAATAATTTATAAGGGTATAAATTAATTTCAAAGGTAAAAATAAAAGGTGTAAATTGAGTTTGACAAATTGCAAAAGACCTAAAACATTTAAAACACATTCCTAGAAACAAATTCTTGTTATTTTGATGGAAAAATAAATGTGTCACCTGTAATTTTATGAAGTTTGGATTCATTGATGCCGGAATATTGTGATGGAATTTTGGAAGTATATAAATGTATTCCCAAAGAAACCATTTACTTTTCTTATAAAATAGTGACAACTTCGCCCCAAAACAAAACACTACATAATAAAATTACTACCTAAAACATTTCTGTTTTAATATCAGTATAACACTATTCGAGGATCATAAGGCCATGGTCAATCATATTTCACCCAATCCAATAAAATTAAATGATACTACCATAGAAAATCATTGTATGTGATGTGAGTATTATAACATATATTTTTAGACATAATTTTATTATTTAAAATTCATTATAAACACACAAATGTAATTATTTTTTATCAGTTTTATAAAATAGTGTAAATATATTTACATTATATTCATTTTTCTTATGATACAAAATCTAGTGAGAAAAACTGAATTGTCATTCGTGTATTGTGTTGACTACCACCCCAAGACATAACATGTATCATTTTACATTACCACACCAGAATTTTGGTTTCTAGGATTTTATATAAGGGATACTATTTTTTATATCATTCAGTTTAAGGTATGAAATAATTGACATTTTATTAATTATATGATTAACATGTGATCATTGTGAATTTAATTAAATAAATATAAATTGCTAATAGGATAATTATTTATTTAAAATATGAATTGTTCTTATATCTATTAGTTCATATTTTAAATGATTATAATTATAATACACTACACTAATAATCAACCAATAAAATATTAATTATTATATTTTAATTATATATAAACTGAACCACCTCATAAAAATTTAATAAATCATTGTATATTAATGTTTGTTTCGTTTTAACCAAATAATTTAACAAAAAAATGAATTTATATCATGAATGACTATGGATACTAATTTTTTACTTCAGTATTATATAAATGGGAATATTATGTTTTTTATTTATTTCGATAATTTTATTTTAACATTTTATAAATTAATTAAAAAATCACCTTTCATTTGTTAAGAGTCATCGAAAATAGATAATCGTCGAATTCGTGACTGTGGTTCATCGCCAGAGCTTACATGAAATTATATAATAATAAAAAATAAATTATAATGGATTATATTGTCTTGTAATAATGGAATTTTAATGATTAATAAATATTTACACCTCCATTATGAAACTAGTACAATAAAAAAACTATAAATAACCAATGTGGATTTTCAATACAATACATGTAGAGGATGACATATAATGAATTGTATGAGTGAACATAGATAAGATTATAGTTCAAAATTTGGTTATTAAGATATATTTTGTTAATAAAATTGGTTAACTTATATTCTATGAATTTGGGATACTAATAATAGATTCATCTAAATTTCTAATCATTAAGACATATACTATATTTATTTCAATATTTTCATTTTTTAGTTGTATATAATGACAATTTCAGAAACATTATAATGAATCAATTTATAATATTATTATTTTAAGATAAATTCCATTTTTTGTAACATGGAATTTTATTAAAATGTTTTTATGATGCATGGATTTTCTTATTCTCAAATCTCATTCCTAGATACATAATAGATTTTAGGCACAATTTTCTCTTTGTATGGTGTTATTTTGATTTAATACACCATAAATGTTCATTACATTGTATGTATTATAGTTTACTAGTCTCTTTATTCTTGTGTATAATTGTTAAATTTCTCACTAGTAGTGATAATTTTGGTTACTTGTTTTATATTCATTATATTTTAATCATTCATTGATCATATTTATTATAATATGGAAAAAATCTCAACTTTTTTTTTAATATGTGGTTTTCTATAATTTATTTATATGAATAAACATTCATACCATAGAAACCCATTAAAAATATTTCTAAATTACTAGAATATATTCTATCAAAACCATCCCCTTCAATTTCTAAGTCAATTTATTATCGCAATATTCTAATATTTACTAAGACATATACCAATTAATATATAAAATTTAAACAAAAAAAATTTACATAAATCATACTGTATGAATTTCTCCTAGAAAATAATATATTGTACTGAAATGTGGATATATATTGTCATTTTTATATAAATTATTATTGGCAGGTTTACTCTATATTGATTATCAATCAACCATCTTCATCTTGATGTGTTACGATGATGTTATATATTTTTTTGAAATGTTGAATAGTTTTTTAATTGAAATATAGTTTTATTTTAATAAGGATTAGTCAAGTAAATGATGATTATATATTTTCCATTTCTATCCTTATTTTGAGCGGATTATACATGAACATGTGACTTGAAGGTATTAACATTATATAGTCTCTTGATGCATATACAAGTCTTAGATACAAGATAGTATGGGTATTGGTTTATTAATATTCCCATAATAGGGTATCGTCTTTGTATAATGCCTTCACAACAATATTTCATGATTGCGGTCTCAAGGAATAGTAACTTGTATTGGCACAACTTCTTGGAATCATGATTTTGATGTACAATATTATTTATTTTAGCTATATAATATAAATAATAATACACATTTTTTGTTTATTATTCGTGGATACTGAATCCTATATGTTTTGTTAGGAACTAGTCCTGGTCGACCCGGAACCGGTCACCCAAGCTGGTCCGCGACATGGCCCGAAGGGCATTCCCGATCACCATGGGCTAGAAACTACTGTTCTGCATCAAAATAAACTAGTTGGGAATTATTTTTCCCATAACAAAGATAACTAAACATAAACTGAATAAGATGTTAAATAAAGGTAAAAAAATAAACCGAAGAACTTGGCAGCAGAAAAATGAATAAACGAGCCAATGTGACTTACCTCATGCGACCCTGTGTGTCACCAGAGAATGTGAACTACACTCACTCCCAAAAGCGATAAATGAATGAAAAATTCAACTGAAAGGAAATGTAGGCATGATCACTGTTATTCTTAGTAAGAATGCCAAAATGTAACCACGTCCTATCCCCCTGCAATTCTTAAGAAATCCAATCATGTCAGTTTGAAATTAAGATATAATAAAATAATGTATTTCCATCATTTCAAATTCAAGTAATGAGTTTTCATTTTCATGTAAAGCATTTCACCCTAGCTACATTTTCAGAATAGGTTCCAAGAATGCATAAATGTTTCAAAACGAAAACAATCTAGTTTGGATTACAATATGGTTTTCACAAAAAAAAGACATCAAGTCTGAAACATCTATAATGAGAATTACATCACAAGAAGCATGTCGTAAATGATCCCCATGTGTAATCCCCATATGTAGCTAGCTTAGGTGGGACCCTAGAGACCTCATACCCTAATGAAACGTCGCTTATAAACCATAAACCTAAGAAAACATAGTTTAAAAGACCACGAACCTCATAAAACATGGTGTAGAAGAGAATGACCCGCGGAAATTTATATGTTTAGTTGTTTTTGTCGCGACAATCAATCTAGATGAACTGGTATGAACTCATGTCATGTCATCTAGCGTATTAGTACTGTTGACCCACTAAGATACCCAGTTTTCCCATTGTGCTCGATTTCAGGTGGTGGTGAGTTTTCTTTATCAAGAAAATATATAAGTACATAATACATTCTTTATCTAAAACTCATTCAACCTCTCACCACCACTCCCCCCCCCATTATGTGAATTCCACCTCATTCACATCACACAAATGAATAAGCATCAAATTAGAACATAATAACACATTCAACTTAAAAAAATAATTTTTTTGAAACCAAATGGGGCATTCCTCAAGATAGATTTTTCATTTTCATAAAGGATTCATAAAATGCCAAATGTTCTTAATTACATAATGGGAATACTTTTTATAAATAACCGTCCGAAAGGAAAAACACCCTTGGAACTAATCATTTCCAATTCAAAAAACCACATAGAAAATCGATTTTCATGAAAATTAACTTATGACGGATTGCATTAAAAATACATTTCAATTTTAAAATAAAAGGCACAATCATTTCTATAATCCAAAACCAGATTTCACAGAATGTGCATGTGGCGTAAATGTATAAAATATGGTTAAACAGGTAAGAAATTATGAACTTCAAACTAAAGGCAAAATCTTAGGGGGCCTACCTCAAACATGTCACTATTTTCTGATGTCCACTCGATCCAACCAAGTGAACTTCAATGAACATGCATTTATACACAGCTATATTAATACCCCTAGCTGCATTGCACATATTCCCCGCGCCATGGGGTAATATGTACAAAGATGGAATTTATATATATATATTTGTCTTACCTTATTCAAGTATATGAAGGTGTTTTTGATACCCACAACTTAAAACCATACTGTAGAGTTCAACGTTCTATACAAATAATTCAATAAAACAATTAAACATAAAAGAATCTACAAAACGTTTCTAAATAACACATAAGGGTTTGCAAGAATGACACACCAATTTATTATAACACATGAATCAATCACAAAAACCATAATCGACATCTTTAACAAGAGGTATCAACAAGGTAATATCCACAAGAGATAAACTACTCGTGCATTTCAACCCACCATTTGAATGAAATGTGAAAACTCCATTTTTAATACATTTTAGACCACACATCAATTTAAAACAAAATTACCATTAATGATTTAATGAACCACACAAAAATTTTATGAAACAACTCCAATAGGTATCACAAGGAATTGAACATGAACTCCCACTCAAAAACATCTTCAAAATCCAAAGTCACACCATTCAAATGACAAAACATGAATTTACAGTGCTTCCATGACATAATAAACCAACGAAAAAATTATAAAACACAACGAAAGGCTCAAAACGGGTTTTCAAAATATCAAAACACTCATATCAAATAAACATGCTATTTAACTCATTGAAATTATATTAAACCATGGGTAAAAATAAATTTTCACCAAGAAAACTAATTGAATAACTCACTAAATTGATCAAACACACAAACTAATTCATAAAAAAATGCATATGAAGAAACACTTACTTTTGTAGTCGAAACAATGCAAACGCAGTGCACATACTCCTTCGCATGTCAATGTCACTTCAAGAGACCTACAACATAAAAAGAAATAAAAAATCAACAATAATTAACGCTAAAACAAATATAATACCTGGTTGAAACCTAAACCCCAAAAATAAATGAACAAAAACCCTATCAAAGAGGGAAAAGTGGATACCTGAGGCAAGAAGAGGGTTCATCCGGAGGAAGGCCGCTTGCCGGAGTGAACACCGCTCGCTGAAGAGAGGGGTTGGGTGGTGAGACAGTGAGAGAATCCGCCGGAAAGAAGGACGTCCTGCCACACTCCTGTGAGCAGGGTAGGGGTTCCATCAGAAGGATTCCGACTAGTGGGAGGTAGCGCAATTGAAGGAAGGGAGGCGTGCCGGAGGGACCTCACCGGTGGGGGTAGCATGAGCAGGAGCGGAAGGTGGGGGTGGGTATGAGGCATATTGGGAATGCATAAGGTGGAGGGATGCTTAGTGTTTGAGAGAAAAAAATAAAATTAAAAATAAAATAAAATAAATAAATAATATAAATAAAATTGAACTAAGGAATTATATGAAAATAATATAAAATAAATAAATAAAATACCAACAAATAATAACGAACATAACGAGAGTTTTAATAAATTCTAATAATAATAATAATATTGTTCATAACAAATTAATAATAATTATAATAAACCTGATAGATCTAATATTATTAACCATAACAACAACAACAACAACAATAATAATAATCATAATAATAATTTATAAATTATTGTAAATATACTAATAAGAAAAATTCTTATATTACTATTAAAAATCTTAATAAAAATTTTAATAACATAATTCGATATTAATAAAATTAATATACATAAAAAAATTAATAGAATGTTAATAATAATTACATAAAAACAATAACCCTATATTATAAAACATGGTGAACAGAATAATAAAAACAATAATTACCATTATTATAATGATTAAACTAACTCTTTAAAATACATGTTTTTATTTGTTTTGACCATGTTTCAGGTCACACGGTGACCCATGAAAAGCTGTGTGGCATTGAACATGCCATGCCCATGCACCAGACGCTATCATGGGAAAATCATTCATTCATCAAAAAATGGAAAAATTTCAAAATGGCTTGGCCCGCTGCTCGATAGAAAGTTTCAAAATCTAATAAAATAATAAAATTGTATTATTTAAAATGTTCGGGTGTGAAAACTCTTCCCATCATAAAAAAATTCTTCCCCTAGAAATCCACCAGGCCATATAAGATACCAAACTCAAGTTTGAAATTGAACGAGGCCCACAAAAACACGAATTCGGTGTGACTTTTCACTCCATCAGTCAGACCCACCCATCATTGAGGGAAACTGAAAAGATAAGAACCTTCAAGAAATGAAGAGAGTTCTTCCCACCACAAGAACCCGACTAGCACAACCAAAACTAAGACTCAGAGCATGGGAAAAATCTGGAACTGCAAACATGATATAAGAGGGAACCACCACATAGACCAAACCTCGAAGAAGGAATGACAAGATTCATGGCGGGTCTCCACAAAATTTAAGAACTGGCCAGCTTAATCCAATTAGCACAGAACAATAATATAATCCCAACACAAATCTACCCATGAACTCTCTCCATAAACCAGATCCCCAACACATGGGGTCATCGATGAAAGTCTCCAAACCCAGTAGCGGACCAAACACCTATTCATTATTTTCGAAGACGCATGTGTCTCCAAAATAAGAACAACATTAAACAATATTGTGTCACCAATGGATCTAGCCACACGAGAGAGATAATAATCTTGAGACTCGTATCCATAATGAGACAACTCTAATGATCTTATTTGAGGATTCACAACTACTGAAATTATAAGAAAACATGATCACTATCCCTTTTTGCAACCAAGGTGAGGTTTTTCAAGAACAATGAACACAATGAGAAAAAGAGGCATATGTGCCTCATATAGAAAAACAGAACCATCAAAGAGGAAGAAGATACAAAAAAAAATTAAAACCGACCTTATTTTAGCACAAAACACAAAATATAGACCATGGTGCCCAAAAACCAATGATTTCTGACTGAGTGAAAAGTTTCACTCTGATACATGTTGTTAGAGCTCTGATGTCTTGAACCATTTGTAGCCCTGCGGTTAGGAGATAACATCCTCCAATAGAGACTCTTTCAAGAGATGTTGATAGTGAAACCTCTCTAAGTACAACAAATGTGAACTCAAACAGAAAGCCTTCAGAGGATGATGGATAAGTGACATAAAGCACCCAAATAGATCCCACTTGAACAAACAAGAGAGTGGCCCGACTAAGAGAAGAAGAAATTGACCGGAAGACTTGTATGAGATAGGTTCCTCCAGTGTTTCCTCCTGACCGGATGGGAAACCATCCCGAACGACATAAGGAATTAGTCCTTGAACCTTAGACAAAGACCCCTGAAAAGAGAACTTTAACTGATTCTAGGACACTAAATCTGGAGAAAAGGGAATCAACCCCTCAAAATGAATGACGCAAGCCGTTTCCGTCTATTGGATTTGTTGGACACTCACGATCCATGCCATTTTCTTCACCTTCACTTCCTCAGGAATAGACCATCGGACAAGAGTGGTCTTAAAAACCTTCTAAGACATCATATCTTGCAACAACGTTGGGACTTCCTCCCACACTAATCCAATGTTTTTTCCTCAAAAGAACTCAAACCAGCACATACACACATAGCTTGGGAGATTCTGATAACCCGAAAATACCAACCATTTCACCTAGCCAGATCGCTACCTTATATTGATCACAATTACTATGAACGATGGACAACAACTAAAAATAATTCAATTTCACCACTCCTCTAAAAGTATTGGTAGAACCAACAACTAGAAGAGTCTCACTAAAATCCTTTGGGACTTTTCTGAGAAGAATCCTCAAAAACAAGAGGCACAAATCCATATTAAAAATTCATCATAAAGAAAAATTACACACCTCAATCAATAACATTAGCACAAACTCAAATCTATATTCCAACACAAATTCAATATGTCCAAGCCAGGATCCCATGCAAAAGGATTCCAAATATAAAAAGAGAACACTGAACAATTTACTACCTTTCAAAACATTTAAATTACCTTTTATTAAAAACATTTTTCAGAAAACAAAACAACATAAGTACCCGCCATTGGTATCCCATGAAGTCTCACATATACATGTACCCTTGTGCTAGTTCGTAAACCCATCGACACATACCAACAATTATCCTCATGCCACATGCTTAACTCTATATATCTGATCTCTTATATGAACACCAAGGGTTAATTTAAAAATACATTTCATTTTCAAAACAGATCATTAAACCTAAAGAAAAAATTAACTCCAATTTTAAAATGTCTCTTATCATTAGAGTAATACATTTTCAAATTCCCAAAAATTTTCCAATTCAAAATAAAAAATGTGTTATTCAGACCCCAAACAACTACCAAATATCATTTCATTTTTTCCATTGAACCACACAATATATCAAATGAAAACAATTCCCATTTAGAGACCACCTTCCACTCCAAAACCACATTCCATTATAAGAAAACAATTTTAAAATTCCAAATCATTTTTCATTTCAAAAACTATTTACCCACCCTATTAACCATATCCGCTTTAGAAAACTCCCTTTCACTAAAAGCCATTTTCATTGTTTTTTGAGAACCAATCTATTCATTAAAAACTAATCCCAAACATAACTCACATCAAAACATCCAAAAATATGGAACTAGTGGTTATTCCAACCAGGTAACATGTCTTAGAAGGCCATTCTCCAAGCGAGCACCAACCACAGAAAGCAACTTGAACCGTGCACTCGGGCATTACATGGGTCGCTACTCCATGAAAGTCTGCCGCATACACTGGCCCACTTCTTTGGTCATCCCTCATCCCCACAGACCAATACAGAGAAGAAAATTCAAATCTTGTACTACCCCTGTCAACTCAAGACTTGGGTCGGGCAACGGTTCATGATGTCCTTCCTGAACCTACCTCTCGATTCCTGACACACCTAATCATCATGCTACTTGACACCCAAAAAAACTAAGAACTCGCTCTTATACATTTTTTCACGAACCAGGCCTAGTCGACCGTGAATGGGTCACCTGATCCGGTCTGCGACATGGTTATAAGGGCGCTCACGATCCCCACAGGCTGGAAACTAGTGATGAGCATCAAAATAAACCATTTGGGAACAATTTCACCCATAAAACAGATAAATAAACATAAAATAAACAAGAAGATAAATAAGGGGTAAAAAATAAACCGAACAACTTTGATATAGGAAAATGAATAAATGATGCAACATTACATAAATAAGGTGACCCTGTGGGTCACCACGGAATGTAAACTACACTCACTCCCAAATGTAATCCAAGACTGAAACCTGAAAATAAAATTTAAAGTATGTGTGAGAACTGAGATGCTCAATATAAATTCCAAAATATAACAACGTCCTATGCCCCTACCTTTCTTAAGAAATCCAATCATGATAATTTGAAAATAATATATAATAAAATAATGTATTTCCTTATTTTTCAAATTAATGTAACAATTTTGCATTTTCAAGTGAATAATTTTACTCACACTACATTATCAAAATAATTTCAAAGCTTGCATTAATGTTTCCTAATGAAAAGAAACCACATTGGATGAAAATATGGTTTTCCAAAATAATACATCAAGTATGATACAACTAAAATGAGAATTACATCACAAACAACATGTTGAAAATGAGCACCAAGGGTAATCCCTATAGGTATCTAGCATAAGTGGGACCCTAGAGACCTCATACAATATTGAAACGTGACATAGAAACCACAACCCTCAGTAAACGTGGCTTAGAATACCATGACCCTTAGAATATGTGGCATAAAGACCACACCCCTCATAAATTCATATGTTTAATTAGTGTGGTTGCATCAATCCTTTTAGAAGAACCCGGATAAACCCATGATGTGTCATCTAGCATACTAGTCCTTGTCACCCACCGAGATACCCAGGGTTCCCAATGTTCCTTATTTCATGTGGTGGTGAGTTTTCATTATCAATAAAACATTAGAGTATATAACATTTTCATTATCTAAAACCCACTCAACTGCCCACCACCGCTCTCCCTCAATAAGTGAATTCCCCCTATTTCACGTCACACAATGAATAATCATAAAATTAGGCACATAATAACACATTCAAAATTAAAATTCATTTTTCTAAAACCAAAGGGGGTGTGCCTCAAGGGAGGTTTTTCTTTTTCATAAAGCATACATAAAATTCCAAACGAGATTAATTATATAAAGGGAACACATTTTATATCTAACTGGTAGAAAGGCCAAACACCTTTGGAACTAATCATTACCTATTCAAAACCACTTAGGAAATCAATTTTCATGAAAAGTCACTTACAACTAATAGAATTAAAAATAAATTTCAATTTTCATTGAAAAGGCATAGTCATTTTTAGCAACTGCAACCAGATTTCACAGAATGTGAATGTTGTGTAAATGTAAAACATATTTTTAAACAATAATGTTATTATGGAATTATAACTAAAGGCATAGGAATAGGGGGATAACCTCAAACATGTCACTATTTGTCAACGACCTCTCGACCTGACCCTGCACACTTCCATGAACATTCATTTATACACACACATATAAATACCCCTAGCTGCATTACACATATTTCCTCCACCATGAGGGAATATGTACAAAGAGGGATATATATATATATATGTATTACCTTATGCATGCACATGCAGGTGTTCATGACACCCGCAACTTGAAACCATACAACAAAATTCAATGTGCTATAAAAATAATTCAATAAAACAACTAAATACTTAAAAATCTACAAAAGGTTTCAAAATAATACATTAGGGTTTGTTCTAATGACACACCCATTTATTATAACACATGAATCAATCTCATAAACCATAATCTTCATCTGAAACAAGAGGGTTCAACAAGGGCATATCTACAATACATAAACAACTAACACATTTCAACCGACCATTTTAATGAAAAGTAAAAACCACATTTTTTGGAAATTTGAGATTGCACCTCTATTTAAAACAAAATTCCCATTAAATGATTTAGTGAACCACATAAAAATTTTATGGAACAACACCAATAAGTATCAATATAATTTGAACACAATCTACCACTCAAAAAATTCTTATAAATACAATCGCACACTAATCAAATTACAAAACAGAATTTACAGAACTAGAATGACATAATAATCCAATGACAACATTTATAAAACACAATGAAAGGCTCAGAATGTGTTTTCACAAAATGAAAACACTCATATCAAATAAAAACACTATTAAACCCATCGAAATCATTCTGAACATTAAGTATAACATTATTCACACAAAGAAAACAAATAAAATGACACACTAAATTGATCAAACAGACAAATTAATTTATCATAAAATACTTATATATGGAAACAAATACTTTCCGTGTTGAAACATCACAAATGTAGTGCACAAACTCTATTTCACATCAATCACACTACAGGGTACCAGAATAAAACAACAAAATCAAGAATTATCAAGAATTAATCCTAAACCTTATTTCATACAAGGTCAATACCTAAACCCGAAATAAAAATGGACCACAACCTTAATAAAGTGGGAAAAGGGGCTACCAGATGGAAGAAGAGGTTTTATATATAGGAAGGCCGCTCGCTCTTGAAAGCGCCGCTCACCGAAGGGAGAGTCGCACAGCGGAGGGAGGGGAGCTGGCTAGAGAACCATCCAGAAGGAAGGAGGTCGTGCCAGACTCCTGCGATCTGTGTAGTGGTGATGTTAGAGGGATGTCAGCTATAAGGGATGTAGAGAGGCTAATGGGATGTAGGCTCACTGGGGGGCCATTACTAGTGGGGGTAACATGAGAGTGAGAGGAAGGTGGGGGGGGGGGGTCTTCCGTGTAAGTGGAAAGGGTGAGGGCGAGGGAAGCTTAGAGTTTGAGTGGAAAAAAATTATAATAATAAAATAAAATAAAATAAATAAATAAAATCGATATAAGGAATTATATGAAAATAATATAAAATAATTAAATAATATATTAAAAAATAATACCGAACATAATAATAATTCTAATGAACACTAATAATAACAATAATAATAATAATAATTTTCCTAACAATTTAATAATAATTATAATAACATTGATAATAATAATATTATTAATCGCATTACTAAAAATAATAATAATAATAATGAAAAGATAAAAAAATTGTAAATAGATTAATAAGAACAATATTGAAATTTATAAAAAAATCATAATAAAAATTTTAATAACATAATATGATATTAATAAACCTAATACAATTAAGAAAATTAATAGAATGTTAATATAAATTACTTAATAACAATAACCCTATATTAATAAATATGGAGAACATAATAATAACAATAATTACCATTATTATAATTATTAAAAAAACTCAAAAAAAATCATTTTATTTATTTTTATTGAAAATGAGGAAAGCCACACGGTGACCCGAGAAAAGACGCACACCTTTGAACATGCCCTGCCCATGCACCAGACGCTGTCAAGGTTTAAACATTGATTCATCAACCAAATACAAAAAATCCAAACAGGCTTGGCCCGTAACTCAATAAGATGTTTCAAATTATAGTTAAATAATAAAATAATATTATTATAAACGTTTGGGTGTGACAAGATTCAGGTTTATTATGGATACCTTTTAAAAAAAATTCTACCATATTATTTTTGTCATGTCCATTCCATGAATTTTCCATTTATTTGTTTCAATTACTGAACATTTTATCTTACCCAATCTTATGGAATTCATTAATATTGGTTTTTTTTAAAATTAGAATAAATTACATGTAATTAAGTATGAAAAGTGTTAAATAATTTGTAGAATATGTTCATGAATTTTCATGAATAAGATAGATTCATATATAATAGTATATTTCCTATTTGGTATAATGAAAATGGGATACTTTCAATTAATGTTGTGTGCCAATTATCTAAATCCTTGTACCTGAAAATATTTTTTTAATGTAAGAGATTCAACGATAATACTTATTTTTTAATTAAAATTTATTTTATACTGTATTTGACAGCTTCTTTCAAGCATGTAACATACCATATGTGTTTATGAGAACCAGATCATGGAGTCTTGGATTGGGGTCCTATATTTTCTCTCAAAATAACTATTTATATAACTTTTTAGATATTATAATTTTTTTAGAATAAAGTAAGTGTTGATATTTTTAGGTCTCCAAAAATTATGTTGTTATAAATAACCCTTATTAATATTATATAATTTCATTTTTAGGTAACAATTCACATGTTGTTCGGAGATTATGATTAGGTAACCCTATTGAAAGCTATAGGAATGAGTATAAGTGTTATAAAATATCATTGTGTTTTGTTAAAATAGATATTATGTGGATTTACTTATAAATACAACCTAGTCTCAATACTAGAATGTTGATTTATTTTTGAAATAGTTCCACCTAAGGGTAGTCCCCTGAATTTGTTTTGTTTGATCATTTAATCAATCATAATTGTAATTAATGTTATGTGGTCCTAAGACATCAAATTTGAAAAGACACTCTCGTGGGATATGTTTTGGGTATTCACATTATCTTTAAATACAATTATGATTTATATAAGAAATATGATAACTAGATCAATTATAGAACCATACACAAAAAAATACCACCCATGATTAAATAAGTAAAATCATCGGTTGATCTTAAAGTATCATAAGCTAAAAAAGGGTTCATAAGGGAATACACATTCATATTGATGGTTTCAAATTAATATTTTTGACTTTATCTTAAAAATATTTGGTTTTATTATTTGGATAAAACAGAATCACAAAAATACAGTGGAGAAATGAATGTACATGTAAATACCTATTTCTTATAACCAAATAATGTAGTATACATTAATTGTTATATATTTTTGTATATGAAAATAATAATATGAATTTTTATTTTTCTTGTATTTTTTGTGGTATTGAGAATGGTATAATCTGAAAAATCTTAGCTATTTTCCTTAGTGAGGGATATTTATCCCTGATATTCTGATATATTGTAAAATTTATCAAGATTATGTGAAAAATTCAAGGATTATCCATTAATAGTTTTTCATTAATAGTATGCTAATATATATAAAATTATATCAACAACATATAAAATTGATCTTATATAAAGATTATAATTTTTTAAAATAACTATCAGAAAACACATTATATATGAGTGAATAACTCTTAATTACATTTTAGTATTTAAGATGAGAGAATAAAGGGTTATCTAATTTTCAAAAAGTATGATTGATAGTAATTATCTGACATTGGATTTATTTTTTAATCTTGATATTTTGTGGGAATTTTATCTAATTTATTAGTATAATGAAATATTTTTACATGAATTGTTTATTATACCATTTAATGGTTAAAGATAGTGTTAATTTTTAGAGGTATACACAATTTCATTTTTTGTTAGTTTATTAGAGAATTATATGGGATTCGGAAAAATGATATTTTGAGTATGTGATATGGTTATATATATACCTATTTATTTGATTGTATGAAGGTATAATATTTTTTTGAGAATGGATGAAAGGTATTTTAAAAACGTTTATGTTAATGACTGTTTTGGAATATTTTATGAAACATCATTGAAATTTGGGATATATATATTATGTATTATGTTCAAAATTCAGAGAGAAACAGTCTAATGGTAAGATAATCTAAACCAATATTATATAAGAGAGTGATATAGGTTTAACAAAGACTTAAATAAGTTTAGTTTTATGAATTTTAGACTAATAATATTTAGTTAAATGTCATACATGTTGAAGATATATTTTCCAATGGATAATAATGATGATTTACTAATATTTATTTTAACTCAACATATCTATATTATCGTAGTGGATTGATCTTGAAGGAAACATGGGTGTGGGGAACAATTGAGAGGTTACCACGTTGAAACCCACATCAGAACATGAGGTATAGTAAGAAATTTTGTAATTATATTTAATTATATATCCTAATATTTTATCCAAAATGTGAACATAGTAGAATACCTAATCAAATATATGAATATAAAGATATATTCAAATGAATTATCTAGAGAAGATGGTAATTAAACTCACAGCTGTATAGGAAACATACACTATAAAATTATGGAGGTTTAATTGAAAGAGAGTATAGAATTATGTGACTCAATATCCAAGTCCATGGTCCAATGAGGGATATGGTCACCACCAACCAAAATAAGTATTATAATATTAAACTACTACAAATGATCCCGATAGTGAGATTTAAATATATATATTCTAGATTATTATGTATTGTAATCCTTCACCAACTACATTTTTATTAATTTTAAAAACTCATTTTGATATGATTATCATATTAATATTTTTATAGTTTTGTGAGAAGTTATTCATTATGTATATAGTTCTTTATATAATAGTATATTTTTGTGTTAAATTTTGAATGTGTTGCCTCTCTCTATGAATAACAGATAAAAAATTCATATATATAAAACTCTTTCCAAATCCTAAATTTGACAATGATCGTCGAGTGGTGTTTGGTTAATTAGGAAATCTGTATAGAAAATCTTCTTATCTTTTGAGTTTTAATATAAGGATTATATTTATTTATATGAGGAATTATAACAAGAAATTATTTTAATTTATGACTACTATAATTAATTAAATGTGATTAATATCTTTCTTTAGATGAAATAACAAACCTAAATAAAATTGTGATATGTTCAAAAATAAAATAAAATATATAATTAGGAACATTAAAAACCTATTTATTGAATTATCAGGGCTAGATAAAAATAGATTCCTTATAAAATATTTTTATAAATATAATAATAATTTTTTTTAATAAAAATGAAATTCAATTAGTTACCAAAACTGACTAATAAAAGCAGTTATTATTTAAAAAATTATGTTTCTAATAAAAATCATTTATGCTTTACATATTTCAAAATCAATAGATGAATTACTAATTAAAAATTAAGTTGGATTTTATTAATTATTCATATGCAATTTAGTTTGTAAATTCATTGAAAAAAATTTAATTGTTTAATTTTTTAATATCATTTTCTGATATAAAACAATTTTTTATATTTTTGGATTCTATTTATAAAATGAATATATATGTATTGGAATTTGAAATTAATAAAAATAAACATATTTTTTGATTTTTTTTAATATTTTCTTATTATTATTTTTTAAAAAAATTTCAAAATGTATATTTATTTATAAAATATGTGATTTACGAAACGTATAATTTCAATGATTTTTTTCACCATGTAAGAATACAAAAAAATAATTAAAAATATATTAATTAATAAAATATGAATTTTATAAATGAATTTATTCCTTTTAAATATTTTTTTTCATAGAAAATGTATCAGAACAATTATTATATCTTAATAAATGTTTCTTTAATATAAATTTTTTTTCGTATTCTCTTTGAATTAAATATTTTTTTTGGTGACATTGAGTTTTTTATTTCCAAGTATTCCTTATTCATTTTATTAAATTAATTATAATAGAAATATTTAATATAATTTTATTATATATATAAATTTAATGTTTTAACTTATTATTTCTTAAAAAATATTTTCAGTGATTATGTGTGTCTATTTTAAATTTACCTTAAAAACCATTATAGGTTATATTTCATAAAAAAATTAAACGTTTAAATAAAAGAATTTAACATAATTAGAAGGTTGAATTGTAATATTATTCATTAAAAATAATTACAACGGTTAAAAATTAATTACAAAGGTAAAAGTAAAAGGTGAAAATTTTAGATTAATTTATTGTACAAGACCTAAAAAATTAATTAAAAATTCCTAGAAAAAAATGGATGATATATTTACCAGCTAATAAATGATCTTACAATTTTTAAACTTTTATCCATTATATCATAAATAGTGTTACAGAATTATTTGAAAATGTATCATTGTTCACAAAAGTACAATTTGGTTGACTTAAAAAAGTGTAAAAAATTCACCACTTCATGACATAGATTAATTTTAAATTAATATATAAAAATATTAAATTTTACCATAACTAGAAATATCTCCTATGAATATAATCTGATGGACACTAGTAGTCAGCCAATCACCCTGATATTAAATGAGACTATAAAAGAATATCCATGTCACACATGTGATTATTGACAACAACTTATTATTTATTCAAATTTGTATTCAAAAAAATTATTGTAAAGACATTAATAAAATTATATTAGTATTTGTTATATTATTAAATTTTATAAAACTGTTTTTGTTAGTGTTATTATCTATATTACACATTCATTCAGAAAAACAAAATTGTCATTTGTGTGTTGTCTTCGCTACCACCACAATGATGTAATGTGATTCCGCTTCTATTACCACCTCACAATGATGGATATAAGGATGGTGTTCAAGTATAAATATAATTTTTATTTTGTATTTAATGTTATGTTATTCGAAATTATATAACCTATTAATGATATTTTCAACAAACACACATCATTAATATAATATTTTAAAATAAGCGTATTAGGAGGAGAAAACATTATTTAAATTATGAAATTTTTTAATACAAATAAATTATTCTTTTTGTTAGAACTGACATATTTTGATAATACTAAATCATATTATGATAATCCCAATTAATATTTTGACAATCTCAAATCATATTTTGATAATCCCATATCTTGTTTTCATTTATGTGAGATCCATGTCTTCATTCTTTTCTAATTATGTGTCATTAATGTTTCCTATTCCTATAGAGTGATAATTGTATACTTCCAATATCACTACTTGATTAGTTAAGCTTATAGTGTAGAATTTATCAATGTACATAGGACACTGTTACAAGGATATATTTACAAGCATGTCGTTATAGGGCTACAGTTAAAAGCTTACCACTACAAGGATATTGCTACAAGGTTGCTGCTACAAGGTTACTGCTAAAAGGTTACCGTTACAAGGATACCGCTAAAAGGTCACATATACATGGTCATTGATAAAAGGATACCGTTATATGGTCACCACTATAAGGATACCACTATAAGGTCACTGATACATGTATATCCTGACAAGGTCGTCCTTACATGGTTACTGGTGTGAGCATACTATTAAAGGTTACAGTGGGAGATTACCAATGTTCACCTACCATTGAATCCTAATGATATGAAGGATACCATTACCAGTATACCAATGCTTATTCTTCCATTCATTTTCCATTTCTCAATACTTTTTATTACGGTCCTATTTGATTAAATAAATGATCTAACTTTAATTAATGCTGATTGTAAGTGATTCAAGAGTCAATACTGTGGATAATACGAGGTAAGAAAAAGCATGCATGTGATCTACTCATTCCAATATTCGGACCACAAATATAAAAAGGGAAGAACACAAAATAAGAATAGAATCGAGGATACAAACAAGAAGTGTATCATATACGCGAACACGAAGAAAGGGTTTCCTGAGAAGTGTGATAGAGCTAACATGCCAGATCAAAAAGTTGAACCATCCATCACTAAGAAACTCATCCAACAAGAATCACGAAGATCATTATAGGATAAACTGATTTATGCCTTCTATAATTCATCAACTCTTGATCAACATCAGAAACAAAAGACTGAAAACTTGAACCTAGAGTTTCAACACTATTTTTTGGAAACAAATTCTAGAGATTGACTCGAATATCAACATTTCTCATTCTAAGGAGTCAAGAGCTGAAATAGAAACACATAGAGCCTTACAAACACATTCTCATCATAACTAGTCTGTTGTGTTTCTTTATTTTAGATCTCTAAGAAGTGTGTGTGTCTGTTTATATCACATGGTTTCTCATGTGTGTGAACCAGAGAATATTAACTATCCTCACAACAAACTTCACCTTATCTATGTTTCAGACGTATAACTGTTGAAGAGACTGTGTGTTGTATATTTTGTTTGACTTTCCCAAAAACAACTATTATAGAGGTTGTGTTCCCTATAATGTTTGTGGAAACTGTAGTAAAGCCCGATACAAGCTGTGTATCATGTTTTAATATAAACAGCTTTGTGGAAGGTGAGCACTAAGTGTAGAGGATTAAGTCCCATCTTGGGATTCAAACACTTACTTAAATTATTGTTCAAAAATTTATATACTTTGTTTTGATTTTATCAACTTCTTATATTTTCTAAAACATAAAAATGTTTTGTCTTACACTTAGATAATTTGTTTTGGTTGGTGTGTGTATTTTTTTAATTCAATAAACTTGTTTCAAAAGTTTAATTGGTGTTCTACAATGATTAAATTGAGTATTAATGACCCTTTGAGAAACCTATTGACCAATTGAATTTTTACATTTCTACTGAATTTATTAAATGGGCCATTTATAAAATTGGGGGTTTTCTTAAACATAATGTTTTTAACAGATATTTTAATTGGAACTCAATTCACCCCATCTTGAGTATACACTTTGATCAACATTTTGTATCAGAGGAACTTTTTATCCAGTGTGCATATTATTTTTAACTATGATTTTAGTTGTGTATTAATAATATTAAAATTTATATCAAATCTAAATTGTCAATTCTTAAGATTCTATGTGATTATGGAAAATATAGTTGAGGGTGCTACTACTAACATGTCACCATTATTTAATGGTAATAACTATTCTTAGTGGAAATTAAAAATGAAAATGTATCTAGAGAGAATGGGACATTAAATCTGGAAAAAATTGAAGAACAACACACAAAACCTGCTACTGCTATAGAAATATGTTCTTAGTTGACTAAAGACACAAATAATAATAACTGTAAAGAAATGAGTGCTTTGTACTGTTCTCTACATCATGAGGAATTTAGTATAATATCTACTTGTAAAACTGCATATGAAATTTGTGATACATTAGATATGTCTCATGAAAGAACAACCAATGTTAAATAAATGAGAATAAATGATTACACTATTAAATATGATAACATTTAAATAAATCTTGATGAACTAATTTCTGAGATGTATCTCAGGTTCAATGAGATAGTGAATACTATGAGTTAATTTGGGAAACCAGTGGATTTCAAGGACTAGATTATGAGACTGCTTCCATGCGTAGCTGATATATGGAGAGGTACTTGTGTTTCTATTTGAGAATCCTGTGACATCAGAAATCTTCCAGTGAAGGAACTAATTGGAATGCTTATAATTTGTAATGATTAACTAAATGTGAATCAAGATGTAGATAAATAACCAATGAATAAATCTATACCATTTACGTCTACTACCTCAAAGAACAAAAAAAATTAAAATTTCATGCTCCTATAGATACTTCCACAAGTGAAGACTCGGACAGTGATGATAAGATGACTCATCATTCTTGAAGAATTAAAAAATAATACCTGAATAAGATATTATTTGGGAAGTTTAACTACAAGGGAGAGTATTATAGTAATAGAAAATGGATGAATGGCATAAAATATAATGAAAACACAAATGAAATAAAATATTATGAGTGCAAATGAAAAGGTCATGTGATGGCCAACTTCCCTAAGCTGGAATTTAGGGGGAAATATGAAGATAAAGGAAAATATTATAAAAAGCATATAAAAGATACCATGTGTGCTTCAAAAGAAATCTCAAGTGGATCTGATGCTTCTGATATTAAACAGAACAATCATGCCAACTTGTGCTTCATGATAGAAACATCTGAGGAAACACCTAATTCCCCTATGCCTAATGATTATTAATATTGGAATTAAGGTGAATTAAACAATGGATAAAATATGAGTAAGTATTTACTATTTGCATAATGTGGAATGCATTAGTATAATTTTAATGAACTCAAGGATAAATATAAATTATTGAAATGACAACATGCTTTAAATAGTAATTACAATTCTGATATGGATATTAAGAAAAAAATCAGCTCATCTGTTAAAAGAAAATACAGAACTCATATTATCCAATTAACAATTAAAGAGAGATCTTGATAAATCTACTTCTGGTAGAGATAACTTGACTCAGTTTCTAAGACAATATATTTCCCCAAAATATTCAACTAGTCTAGGATATCATCCAGGAAAGAGAAGGATTATTAAAAACAAATTTGTTCAAAAATCTGGACAATTCATAGTGAGTTCATGTTCTAGACCATTTCATGAAAAACAATTCTCAAAATGACCAAAAAATGTTATTATATTTCAATTTTTTTTATTATATGAAATTTATGGGAAAAGTATGGGTTCCTAATGAATTACTTGCTAACCTCTCTGGGCGCAAGAAAAAATAGGTTCCAAAGTTACCCTATGCGTAATATGTTTTGCAGGAATATTGTCTAATGTGTTTTTGTATAGATCTGTGGTACTTGGACAGTGGATGTTCAAGACATATTAATAGATACTATTCATATTTTAAAAGTATGATTAACGTTGATGGTGGATATGTCACATTCTGTGATAATACTATAGGGAAAATCGTTGGCATAGGCCATATTGTAACCATAATACTTTATTAATTTCAAAAGTACATTTTGTTGATGAGTTAAAATACAATCTTCTAAATATATCTCAGTAGTTTGATGATGGTTTTAATGTCACGTTTTAAAATGATGTGTGTAATGTTTTTAATTCTAAAAATGATTTAATATTTACTGCTCTAAGGAATGTGAATGTATATCTTCTTGATATGGATTCATTAGCTCCGAAAAAATTTCTATTTGTTAAATGTGTTTCATAAGGAACCCTGGATGTGGCACATAGGTCTATGACACTGTAATGTTCACTCACATATCAAAATCACAATGATATGTTTATTTTAGACACTCACTTAAATTTGAATTCCCTCATAACAAAGGGTGTAATCCTTGTCAAAAGGGAAAACAACACAAATTTTATTTCAAACCAATGAATGAAGTTTCTACTTCTCAACAACTTGAGTTGGTTCACATGGATTTGTTTGGACCATCAGGAGTTTCATGTTTACATGGGAAGAATTATGTTTATATTCTTGTAGTTTTATTTTCTAGGTACACTTTGGTATACATTCTATCTCACAAAACTGAAGCTTGTTCTTATTTTATCAAATATTCCAAGTATTTAGAAAATTTTAGTGGACATTGGATCAAAACCTAGAGAAGTGATCATGTCCATTAGTTTGAAAATCAAGAGTTTGAATCTTATTTCTCACACAATGGCTATAGTCACAACTTCTCTATTTCTAGAACACCTCAACCGAATGGATTCATAGAAAGAATAAATATTACTCTTCATGAGATTTATAGGATAATGCTCAATGAATATTATTTTTTAATTTATTATTGGGCTGAAGATATTAGTATATCTTGTTAAATTATTAATAGAGTCTTGATTAGACCGATTCATATTAAGACCCCTTATGATATTTGGAACAATAGAAGCCTAAGGTTAATTAATTTATAGTTTCTGGTTACAATGTATTTATCCTTAACACTAAATATAATCATGAAAATTTTGATTCCAAATTTGATGAAGGAATTTTCCTAGGTTTATCAATCTCAAGTAATTCTTATAGAGTATTCAATAAAAAACTAAATGTGTGGAAGAGTCAGTTCATGTCTTGTTTGATGAGGCTGATCTACATGCACCCAAAACCCCTCTTGAATATCTTGAGGAAGATATGTCAATTGTGGATCGTAATTGTAATGATAGTGAACCTCCTGTAAAAGTAACCAGTTCTGGGAATCTTCCACACTTTGGAGCTGTTGAGGCTGAACCAATATATGACCCTGAGGAGTCTATTTCAACTCTTTCTAGAGTTATTCTAACTCTAAGTAATCATCCTTTAGATGGTGTAGTAAGTTATTTAAATAGAGGGACCCAAACTGGAGCTTCTCTGAGAATCCAGATTGAACATCAAGAACATCTTTCACAGCTTGAACCTAAAAATATCTATGATGCAATCAATGATTAATTTTTGGTGATGGCTATGCAAGATGAATTGAATCTGTTTCAAATAATCAATGTTTGGGAACTAGTAGATAAAACTAAGGAACCCTTAACCATATGCACTAAATGGGTGATCAGAACAAATTTGATGAGTCTGGAAATATTTTTATAAACAAGGCTAGACTAGATGCAAAATGGTATAGTCAAGAATAAGGAATAGACTATCAGGAAACCTTCACTCCTATAGTTAGACTAGAATCCATTAGGATAATACTTGCTTCTGTAGCACATCTGAATTTCAAATGTTATCAAATGGATGTCAAATGTGCATTTATAAATGTATATATAATTGAAGATGTATTTTTTAACAACCCCATAGATTTACAAATCCCCATTTTCCAAATCGTTTTTAAACTGTCTAAAGTATTATATTGTATAAAAAATGCTTGAAGAGCTTGGTATGACAGACTCAGTTCTTTTCATATTTCAAAAGGTTTTAAAAAAGGGATAACATATCCTAATTTGTAAATGAATATTATTTCCAAAGATGTTTTAACAGTACAAATTAATGTAGATGATATAATTTTTTGATCTTCTAAACATTTTTTATTTACTGATTTTCTGTTTATGATGAGAAATTAATTTGAAATGAGTTTAAATCGGGAACTAAAATTTTTCATTGTAATCCAATTATTTCTAAACATTTATGGTGTTATTTTAAATCAAAATAAATATATTAAAGATCATTTAAAACTATTGGGTTTGTATAGTAGTAATTGAAGTGATACACCTATGAGTACCACATGAAAATTGGATACTAATGAAACTAGAAAACTAGTGGATCAAACCAATAATATACGTATTATTGGGATTCGACATTTTCTCACTACTAGTAGACATGATATTATGTTCAGTGTATGCATGCATGCTCGATTTCAATCAAATCCCAAAGAGTCTCATTTGATTTTTATTAAAAGGATTTTTAAATATCTCAAATATACTATAAATTTAGGACTATTTTATCCAAGAGGAAAACCTTCTTATTTAATAATTTTTTTCAAGTGCTGACTTTTTTGGATGAAAGTTATAAAGAAAGAGTACCTCTATAACATGTCACATTTTAAGAAAATCACTAGTATCATGATGTATTATGAAATATAATTATGTTTCACTATCTACCAAAGAGGCTGAATTTATAGCTGTTGGTTGCTGTTTTTATCAAATTATGTGGATGAAACACACTTGAATATACTATGGATATCAATTCAAACATGTATCTATAAACTGTGACAACACAACTGCCATTAACATAACTAGGAATCAAGTATCTCATACTTGAACAAAGCATATTGATGTATGACATCAATTATTGATAGATATTTTTCAAAAAGGGGATATCACTCTTGAATTAATTCGTATTGAACACCAATTGGCTGATATATTCACAAAGACATTGAATTATGAGGGGTTAAATTACATCAGACATGAGTTAGGTATGATAAAATGTTAACTGTTAGAACCTCACTATTAGAATGTCACTGATAGAACCTCACTGTTAGAACCTCACTGTTAGACCATATCTTTTAGAACATCACTGTTAGAACCTCACAGTTAGGACCTCACTGTTAGGACCTCACCATTGGAACTCACTATTAGTACAACACCGTTAGACATTATAGATACCTCTTTACTGATATACATTCGATGTCCAGGACATTATGTTTAATGTGCTCTCAACTGGAATCTGAAACATTTTTCTACTATTTATTTATTTTATCTGTTTTATTTTTTCTATCCCTACATGATAAAAATAAAACATAGACCACATTTAAATCAACACAAAACCCTCCTCTGAACCTCTTTCACTAAAGTCACATAACAAAAATCACGACTGAAACCCCGAGCCGCTCCAGATTAATGGCTAGATTGAAGAGGCTACTGGTTAGTGATGAAGGATACGCGACTGATCCTATGATACCTAGAGCTAAATCGAGTAGCATAATACAGACATTGGAAAAGTTACTAAACCCACATCTATCCAAGAGGTAGATATTATCTTTGATGGAATTATGTTCAGAGTGGATGCTTTCTAGTCGATCTTTAGTTCTTGAGGAATTGGAAGCTCATGGCTGGGTTGAATGTTTTGAAAACAACAATAGACACAATTACCCAAAGATGGTGAAGGAATTATATGTTTATGTGATGCTCGGACAGTCTGAGAATGAGCACTGTATGACATCCAGAGTAAATGGAGCAAAAATAAGTTTCTCCCTTACAGAGCGGCATGATTGATTAAGGAATTCTTAGGAAGTAATTTATGACTATTACTCAGAAGTGGTGCCTCCAACTAGTGAGTACTATTTCTATTAAGATCCTTTAGATGAATTGTCAGGGAATGGAATTCCAATGAAATTCATTATTGCTAGCATGGAAGAAGAGGATACGATGCTTTTCAAATTTGTTCAGCATGTGATAAGTCCCAGGAGAGGGGACATCGCTGTTTTCCAGTATTAGTACATATTCATTCTATATTTGATGAAGCATGGACAACTGATTAACTTGTTTAGGATATTGATGAGTCAACTTGAAGATAGGACCACACCTAGTTCCAAATCCAATAATCTATTCCATGCTAAGCTGATATCTCTTATGTTGAAATTTAATGGAGTTTCTGAAGATAAAAAAGAAATTATTGTTACACAATATAAGCATTGAATCACCAAAGTAATCAGAAAGTTGAAGAAGATTAAATGGAATAAATTGATGAAGAGATGGGTGAATGATGAGGCTAAGGTGTGTGAATAATTTAATCTTGTGACTCCTCCTACTATGAATATGAATAAAAGATACCCTAGTCATAATCCTGATGAAGTCGAGCCTTCCCACTCAGATGAATAAGAAATAGTTGTTGTTGTGAAAGAAAGAGAGGAATATCCCATAGATAACAAGAGTGAACCTGACCTTCCCTCCAATCCTCATGTGACAACTATATCCTTCAGTGAGCCTATCCCACCAAAAAGATTTCCTAGAAGGGATGATGTCCTAAGGGACAGTGAAAAGGAAACCTATGAAGATTAAGGGGCTGAAATAGTGTTAAGAGAAGTTAGAGATACCTCAGATGATGATGAGGACTCTGAATCAAGACATCGTAACCTTGAGATAGATGCTGCTAAAAATGAAGAGGAATGTCTCAGTCTTAGTCCTCTAACAGGACACACATAATGGGTAGAATGTGGAGAAGAAGAAGAAGCTACTGATTCAGTTGTGGCTGGACATGTCTTGTATGTAGTTGAAGATTTTGAGGTGGATGTGGAAGTGAACATTCATGATTTTGTAGTTGATCAAGGAGGTCTGGAGGAAATGAATGTGGCTGATTAGGAGATTTCTCATATTGAGGGGAAGGAACATGTTGTTACAGACTCAGTTGATATTTTACATGAAATTTAAGGTAGGTCAGAAGACCCAGGAATTATGGTGTTGTTTCTAGACTATGATGACACATAATATTAGAGTCCTAAAAAGATACGCTCAGTTCCAAACCTCACTTTTGTCCCTCTAGAAACTACATTCCCTCAAGACTCAGTCATAAATACAAGTCATGAATCCCTAAAATTAGACCTTCAAAAAGTGTATAGGGATAGTTATTCAGAAATGGAAAAGGATGTTTCTCTAGCTCGTGAGAATCTATCATCTGAATTAGGAAAAATTCACTCTAGTATTCAATCTACTCTAATCCAGGAAGTCATGAAATACCAGAGTCAAATTAGTGAGTTAGAAGATTCTAAGGTTTCAGTGAAGGAGTCTATTGTCAAATTAGATGCTTATATGGCTTCAAGGACCCAAGTGTATAGAGACCTTGCATATGTCAAAATTATAGTTCATAAAATGGTCACAGTGTTTTAGGATTTCAATAAATCTATGGAAACACATGTGAAAGGGAAAGATGATGATGTCACAAAACTGATGAGTGGTCTGAAAAAATCATTCAAGGAAATAGTGGCATTCTCTCTGGCTCCACTAGATGCATTTACATTCACTTCTGCTTCTCCTCTAAATGACATTGATGCTTTCAAGATCATTATCAGAGAATAAGTGGAAAAGTTTTTTGGTAGATGTTCCTCAGATTCTCCAGTCATTTCCATCACCAGAGAAATTCATAATCTTGTGGGAAACTATATAAAGGAAGCCTCTCAGGATCAGAAGGCCATCAAGGATTATATTTATTTCTACTACAAACTGGTGTATACCAAACATCATATGGATGGTCAATTCAAGTAGTTGATGGAAAACAGAAGGATCCCACATATCACTCAAGACATTAAGGATCAGGTTAGCAAACTCGGAGAATTGACTCCTACATTGGGGAAATTCATGGAGAATAAAGACGATTTTATTTTTACTATGTAGATAGGTGGAAATATCATTATGGACTTCCAGAATCATATCTTCCCTTTCCTCCATGTGGACTTCACTCGAATCATACTTCCTCCTGGTCTGCCTGCGTCTTCAGCTGCTTCATGTTCCACCAGTACTACTCCATTGATGACTCTTACCCATGACATAAAAATCTTAACCCCCTATATTCCTCAGAGATATACTCACTACAGGTTTTCAGATGCTTTTGTTAAATATACTCCAACCTTTCTAACTTCCATCACTTAGCATATCCATCCACCTTCAACAACTGCATCCTCAGCCTCCAAGGACAATGCTCTTATGGGCATATCTGATGTGGATTGAGTGTGGACTTTCTTAGTTGATAGGGATTGGTGTATCAATTTTGGTATAATTTACTCCTGTTTTATTAATACATATTCTCTATTTTCAATATTTTTTTGTTATGTACGCTTTTTGTTAATAAAAAAGGGTGAGAAAATATTATATGGGAGAAAAGGGGGAGAAGTCATTCTAATGGGGGAGAAAATACTGAAAACATAAATCTTCTTATTCAATGACACTAGAATATGTGTTTTATCTTGTTTCAAAACTCATAGTAATGACATAATTTGTGATTATAAAAAAGGGGGATATTGTTGGAACTCACCTATTTTGGGAATCCGAAATCATATTTTGTTAATCCCAAATCATATTTTCATAATCAAAAATCATATTTTGATAATCCCGAATCTTGTTTTCATTTAAGTGAGAACCATGTCATCATTATTTGATATTTATGTGTCATTAATGTTTCATGTTCCTATAGAGTAACATTCATATACTTTAAATCTCATTACTTGATTGGTTATGCTTATAGGAAATAATTTATCTTAGTATAGAGGTCACTGTAACAATGTTACAGTAACTAGCTTACTGTTACAAGGTTACTGTTACAAGCTTAGTGTTACAAGGTTACTATTATAAATATACTGCTACAATTTTACTGCTACAAGGTTACCGTTACATGGTTACCACTACTAAGTTACAGAAACATGGTCACCAATAAAAGGTTAATGTAATATGGTCACCACTACAAGGTTACCGCTACAAATTCATCGTTACAGTTTTACTGCGACCAGGTCACCTTTACATTGTTACTACTATCAGCATAATGTTAGAGGATATAGTTGGAGATTACCGATGTGTAGCTTCTATTAAAGCCTACCGATAAAAAGGCTATTGTTACCATTCTATCGACGCTTATTCTTATATACTTTTTCAATTTCGTAATACTTTTATAATGGTTATATATGATAAAAAAAGATCTGACATTAATTAATTCTGATTGTAAACATTTTAGGAGACAACAACATTGACAGTACGAGGTACGAGAAATCATGCATGTTATCTAATCATTCCCATTGTCAGACCTCAAATATAAAAAGGTAAGACCACAAAATAAGAATATGATCGAGGATACAAACAAGAAGTATAACATATATGCAAACACGAAGAAAGGGTTGTATGAGAAGTGTGATAGAACAATATTGCCAGATCAAATAGCCAAACTATCCAGAACTACCATCCTGGGCCCACAAGAATCAAGATGATCATTCTAGGATAATCACATTCATGCCTTCTCTGCTTCATCAACTCATTATCAACATCATAAGAAGAACACTAAAATCTTGAACCTGGTGTTGTAACACACTATTTTGGATAAAAATTCCAGAGATTGACTCGAACTTCAACATTTCTCATTCTAAGTTTCCTAGAGCTTAATTGCAAACACACAGGGCCTTCTAAACTCAATATAATCATAAATTCTCTATTGTGTTTATTTATTTTATATCTCTGATAACTATTTTTGTCTATTTATATCACACACTATCCCCAGTTCGTGAATTGGAGGATATTAACTATCCTCACATCAAACGTCACTTTATTTGTGTTTCCCACGTATTACAGTGGAAGAGACCTTGTGTGGTCTGTTTTGTTTGTATCTCCCATGAAGAACTATGGTAGATCTTGTGTTTTGTAGAAAGTTTGTGAAAACTGTCGAAAAACCGATACATGTTGTGTATCAAGTTTTAATATAAAATTCTTTGTGGAAGGTGATCACTAAGTGGTGAGGATTAGGTCTCAGCTTTAGATTGAACCTCTTGTTTACATTGTTTTGAAAATCTTCATATACTTTATATTGATTTTATTTGATGCTTATCTTTGCTAAAACATAAAACCGTTTTTTATACACTTTGATAGTTAGTTTTGGTTAGTGTGTGTATTTGATTAATTCTATAAACTTGTTCAAAAAGTTGAATTGGTGTTCTACACTAACATATCTGAATATTAATCAGCCTTTGAGAAAAATGTTGACCAATTGAACATTTAAGTTTCTACCACCTCAATTAACTGGTCCATTTTTTAAATTATGGGGTTTTTTAACAATAAGTTTTTTAATAGAATTTTTAATTGGAACTCAATTAAACCTCCTCTTGAGAATCCAATACAACCAACAATTATAAATCATTATGATTTGGATATAAACAATTTCAAAAAATATATAATCATTGTTCTTATATTATAATGATTTTATACTAATCCACCACACAATTGTTCCATAAATCAGGGTATTTTTATGTTTGGTTTAGATTAACCACCTTATAAAAAAATATAATGAATTTTAATCATATATGACTATGATACCTTATTTGTTAGTTTCATATGATATAAATGTGTACATAATTACTTTTCTGATTATCTAAATGATATATCTATATTTAAATCATTGACTAATAAAATACATTTCATTCGTTAATGAATCGTCGAAACATGATCAAATGAAATATTTTAAACATATTTGGTAATCAAAACAAGAATGAAATGATATAATAAAATTAAAAAATTTGTTAAATCATAAATTATAGTTGATTATATGATATATTACCGGTGAACTTTTATGTAATAATAAACAATAACATAAATATGACGAAACTATGAAAAATAATCAAATATATGAACCCACATTGTGTAAAATAAAAAAAATCATATAGGTAATGATTATTTATGAAGACTATGAAATAAAATTAACTTTATTAGGGCTTTAAATTATGTTATTAGTATATATATTTGTGATACAAGATGATAATTTATGATTGTGGTGGGTGGAAACATATGTAAGGGTTTTTCCTCCATTTCCCTAATGTTTTTTATATTTAATAGCATACTTCCCTTTTTTGGTGTATGTACATAAAAAATTGAAGTAATATATCATGAATAAAATTATATTTCATGGTTTATAAATATGAATTTAATATTTTAAATCCTAAAGGGGTTTTTTTATGAATTTTTCAGTCATAAGTATTTTATTGGTCTTAATTAACATTATCATATACATAGTACATTTTATTCACCATGTCCCCTTTATAGGGTTTTAAACTCACTTAATGTGAAATTAATGATATTTTATTCTTATTTTTTTGGAAATAGTATTCAAATAATTTTCCATTATACGTGATAATAGTGATTAAATTGTTTCCCCAATAATGAGTATTTTTTGTAACACAATTTTTATTCATTATGTTACGATTGTCTTCTGAAAATAATTCATATAAGTTGGGTATATTATACATTTTCATTGTTTTATTTCGAATTATATAATTATTTTATAGGGAATTATATTAATACAGTATAAAATATTTTGAAATTACTTCTCACTTCATTGAAAATTTTATATTGAAACTATTCACTTCCTTTCTATAAATGGCCAGCCATTATATTATTCCAGTATTGTCAAAGTAGTATACCCATTTCTCTCTATGATTTGATGATCTCTATTCACATATCAAAGATTAGATAATTTTTACCTGAATTTATTATATTTTATTAACATACTGAAAAGAATTTTCATTTTAATATGGATTATTATTTACAAGATGAATACATATAATTAATCTATCGACACTCTTCCTCTATATTGGTTGTGATATCTTTATCCCTTTTACTGACATGGGGAAATGTATTAGAATATTTTATATAATTGTATCAATAAAAATGATATTTGGAAATATTGAATATGTTTTGTTTATTATTTTTCTATTATGTGGGATTAATTGGACATAAAAAAGTGGTGGGTGGGGCCCAACAATATATATCCCCTTCAAGCATCCGATTATTTCCTTTGACAAAAAAGGTTATGTATTTGTTTATGCCATGACATATCAGAGGATATTAAGTTGGCAGAAATAATTGAAAGAATAATATCATGACTATGGTATTAATGAAATTAATCTATCTTACCATAATATTGTTATGGAAGGTTTCTTAAATCAAGTGTTATGTATTCTATCAGATTGAGATCATTATTATTGAATTCCATGTTTTCATTTGTTATCATCAATATTACACAAATTCAAAACAATCCATTAATAGTAATGGCCTTTATAAACACTGGTAAAAGGCATTGATAAAGTGTACCCTTTATCAACAACTTATTTTTAGCATTGAAAAATGGTTCCCTTTATTAACATTTTATTTTTTTGATGATAAAGGTTTCTCATTATCATGGATCTTTTATCTCTAATAATGTTCTTGATTAAACTCATATAAATAAACAAATGAAAATAAAAAAAAATTAGCACTATTATTAATTAAATAATTATTGATAAAATAGAATAAATTGAATGGACAAGAATATAATGTTTAAAAATTAATAAATAGTATATATTAAATATATTGATATTTAAAATAAATAAAATAGAATAATAAAATGGAATTATAAAAATTAGTAAATGATGAAAAATTTAATATTTTATTAATTAAATATATTTTTCCAAAGATGAATAAATTTATTATAGATATATGTAGATTATAAATTTTAACAAATAGTATACACTAAATATAGATATATATACTGAATAAATTATAATAACTATAAAAATAAATAATGATTTAACTACACAATTATTTTAAAATTTATCATTGGTACAATTATATAAATAATGAAAAAGTAATATACATATTATATATATATTTTATAAATAGTAATAAATAATATATATTAAATATAAATATATAAAAAATGAATAAGTTTTAATAATTAAAATCATTATAATATCTTATTCATTATTAATATTGTCTGTTTTTTAACCATAATATATATCAAAGGTCATTTGTTAGATTGATTTCATATATATATATATATTTATATATATATATTTAATTACTGAAATTTATATAAACACACACAAATATCTATATTAAATTAATGAAATCATATATAAAAACAAAAAAAACCCGAATATTTATGTAATTTATAAAAATTTTAGAATATTATAGACATTAATTATAACATGATATATTTAATATATTATGTTTTTATTAATTAAATTTTAGTTATTTACTTTTAATACTATTATATTTATCATATAATTTATTTATGTTTTTATTATTTTTCAACTTTTTATTTTATTTTTGAATTTGATCATTTTTTATAATATAGTTACTTTCAGTCATATACTATGTTTTATTATTCTCATTATGTATTAATCATTAATTATATATATATATATATATATCATCATTTATTCATAATTCGTAATCAATTAATAAAATATTTACATTTTTAAGAAAAATTAATGTATACTCATTTTGAATTATTCAGTTTCACTCATCTTTATAATGCATGTATTTGACATTATATATCCTATAATAATGTTAAAAATATTTTTTAAAATATTTTAAAATAAGTATTTTTATAAATCTAAATTTATTATATATATAAATTTATAAATTTATAATTGTCATAAATAAGTAAATATTGTTTTTTCAAGAAATTTTAATTATGTAATTATAAATAAATTTTTATATATATTTAAATAATTATAAATTTATAATAAAAATGATGAAATTTTTATAATTGTAAATTCTTTTTCAACTCTAATTTTTTAGCACAGATAAAGGTTCTTGTTATCAGTGCTACAAAAACATTTTTAAATGAAATAATTATTAGTGAAAAATCTTTTTCAATGATAAATATGTATTTTATCAGCACTTTTTATGGATGATAAATCATTATCATTATGAGCACTTGTTTGAAATAATGGATAAAATTGACCCTTGCCTATTAAAAAAACCCTAACTATTATGTACTCACTTTCAATTCTCAAGCTCTCATAGAACTACCTTGTTTGTTGATGCAACTCATCACCATTCCGTAATATAAATAAATGTATTACTGAATTTCTATTATTTTTTACTTTTTCTCTATCGTTGTTTTGTTTTGTGGGTACTCTATTTGTGTTTTTTATTATTCATAAACATGAATTACTCTATATCTCATATATATCTATCTCTCATAGATATACCTACGCAACACAACCCCTACACTGTAAACTCATTACAACCTCATACGATACCATTTTAAATGACATATACCACCACTGTTGAAACTGATGGTGATTTCATTATGTTTCCATTACATTATTTTTTTTACATTTCAGATATTTTTGTTTTCATTTTTTGATTCTTTTTTCCATAGTATGACATGCACAAAAAGAAGCAATAATGTATAACATTATATTGGACTAATGTTAGAGGTAATGTTTATTTATATTAAAAATATATATATTGGTTTAAATACATAATTGTTTTAATGATAATGGGTAAATCTAATTTATAGAATTAAACATTAAATTATGCTGTTTATATTGATTAACATTGTCAATATGTTGAATAAATATAATTTGAGGTGGAAAACTATTAAAATTTTCATTAAATAAATATAATAATACTAATTTTGTTTTTAATTTGATCCAAACTCAAAATGGTAAACATTATACATAACCATCATTCAACATCCCAGTGATGGATTTTAAACATGCAGCATTCAACAAGATGAATGAAAATGGTTTAAAAACCATCTCATATGAAAAGTAAATCACTGTAAAATATTACACAAAAGAATCCAATGAATATAAATTCACACATTCCGAAAAACAATTCAAATTTTATAAATAAAAAGTAAAAATAAAACATAATATTAATAATAAAAAATACATTGATGACAACAACTCTACAAGTCTTTGCTTTCTATAATATGATATTTTATCATGTACAGTATATAATCAATCTTCAAAACATTCATCCTATGAAATCATTAGCTACATGTGCACCAAGATGAATATAATTTGTTTATGTAAATCAACTAGGTTGGGTAATCTCTATTGATTTTCAATGCCCCTAATGGACATGAAATCCTTGTATCTCATTTTTATTTCATGAAAATATTCTGAATGTATGATAATTTATATAAGCATACTATCCATAATATTAATAAAAAACATAATTATATTTTCGTAGAAAGGTTCCATGGGATTCACAAATATGTTTATGTAAATATATTTTCATTTTGGTAACATAGATATACAATACAGTACATTCCATGCATATAATTATACACTTTCATGAATTATTTATGGAAATTTTAACTGTATTGAACATAGATATAATATATCAATACTCTCATAATAATAAAATTATCTAACATTATTTAATAAAACATCAGAAAAATGATTGCCTTTATTTTATTAATGGTTGATTGGAATCGCTTATTAAAAATATCCATCCTCCCAACATTTTTGTTCAAAAGATATTTGATAACATACCTCCTGCTAATATTTTATTAATTAATCTCCATCAATGTCGCTTCCATGGATTTTAATACATCATCTCTGAATTTGTTCGTCCAATATTTCAGTCTTTCATCATCCTCATTTAATACATTTGAAGAAAACTAAAAAAACACAAAAATACCAATTAAAACATAATGATTTAATTTACATGTTTTATATGAATTTTATTATATGATTCACTATGTAAAAGATCACGAAACAACATAAAAAATAAATTCATTCAGATTATAGATATTATGGATCAAATTTGAACACAATAGATAATACTACATGGATGATAATATTTCATTGAAGGATTACCTCCTAAAAATACTAATGATGCAAATTTTTTGTAGAAAAACAAGCCAACTGCACCTATTCATTCTCATCCCCTAAAAATATTTATATATTTAAAAGGATCAAATCTGTCTCTTAGAGGTATTTCAAGAACATTAAGAAGATCAATTCAACTCTCTTTTACCCTGATCTTTACAACACATTCTATTGAAATCAAGGAAAAAGGAATGGTTGTGATGCTCTCCCACACACCTTACCACAATTCTGTGACTAGTTTTTATCTTCTAGAATCCCTTAAAAAACAATATAGAAGAAGTGGGAAAAAATATTTTTTGGGTTTAATTAAATTAATATGAGTGGAATTCATGAGTAATTGAATTTTTATTAAAAAAAAATTAAATGCAATGTGATATAATAGAAAATTACAATAAATTATAGATTATTTTTTATCCTCAATGGATATAAAGATCTTATATTTTAGATACATGTGAGGTATAAGAACTCATAATAGATATTAGTGTCGTTGAATCTTAGTGGGAAGGGTATGATGTTCCCATGGTATTGTCAAGGACCATTCATCTATTGAATATTTATTATTTCATTTTGTTTCAAAAGACTCATCCACCATCTCACCAATGTCATTGTTATTACATTAATCTGCAGTCATCTAAAATTATTACCAATACATTGTATGGTATGGATTTTTATTACAGTAGTTAAAGAAACATTATAGGAAGTCCACAAATTATGGGGGATATATATCAAGAAAATCGTAATAATAAATATTCATGAGGTATGTAATCATGGTACATTGGAACCATAATGATGGGAGGAAGTATATCATAAAATATTGAGTCCAATCCATCATCAATAGATGAAGGATTAACATGCATCAGAGGAAATAATAAATGAAGGTACTAAAAGATTGTTTCACTACACTGTTTATGTATTATATCTATGATCAATAGAGTAAAAATATCCATTCAAGATTCATGAATATATGGAATTTCAATCATTATTATATCTTATCATTGTTATTATAGGAAAGAAATCATTGACTACACATGTAGAAAATAACTTCTACAAAAGTTGATGATACCAATCAAGTGGAATAACCGACTATTGATGATAAATCTGTGAAATTATTAGGTGATCAACAACATGTTCACAAATTTTTTTTAATAATTCAGAACCCTAATAATGAATAAAATTATAAAGGAAAAATACCAGGGTATAAAATTTGAGGTTTATTAGAATCCAAGTGGAAAACATATTGATCCAAAAAATAAAATTTTAATTAGTTTTCTTATGGTTATCATAAGGATGAATATTCGTATGTAAATTTATTCATTATTCCACAACCAACATATAAAAATGGAAATACTTTTAAAAAAATATAATGTTATCGTTATAATATACATTCTCTATTTTATATAATAATTATATATTTAAACATTGATTTATTTTCTGTTATTCCTTATTGAGTTCATTTATTTAAGATGAGTTCAATAAAAAAGCTATCATAATTGAAATTTGAAATTCCCTCATAGGATTCCATTATCTTCTTATGATTATACATTTCATGTATGTTGAGGGGAAAACAAATCCCCACCCAACTATTATATATTCCCACATTATAATAAACAAAATAGGGATTCATTTCATCGATTTTCCCAATGAGTAATAATTTCATGTGAATTAATGTCAGTAACATATTATTTTTCTTTTTTATTGTATAAAACATGATTCAAAGTTTCCAGTTTTTGAAACATTGAAAGAGTTCTGAAAATAATGTTTATGCGTCCAATCCAACATATCCCTTTTGAATAGAATGGATGTTCTACACTTAATTAGGAAAAAAATTGGTAGGTATATTAAATAAATATTAAATGTTTAATTATTTTATATGAAACAACATATTTTCCTTTTTATATATAGATTGATGAATTAATATTTTAAGTCGCTTCTATCCCATATCCTGTGTTATAGAAGGAGGCTCCTATAAATGTGGGTAAATTCATTCATGAAAATAGAAAACTAGTATGGGAAGCATGGGTAAGAGTTAATTAATTATAATCTGTTTTGATTTATTGGAATATTACATAAAAATATCTATTTATCTTTATTTTATTTATATGGATTAGATATAAGAATCAATAATGACAATACCAGATGATAAACTATTTTTAGCAGATTTGAAGCAGCCTGAACAATATGGTCATGTAATAGGGTTTGGTTTTGGTGTCTCCCCATGGACATCATTAAAGAGAAAAAATTTAATATTCATCTAATATGGTGAGAATATAGTAGAAACAAATAGACACACTATTGTATATTATTTTCTGATATAGTCTTGCTGACCAAGGTTTGAGAAATGATCAATGAAAACTGATGGTGGAGAAAATATCCACACAGGAACCAAATCATACTTCAAGCTTTGAGTTTGGTCACTACACCTAACCCCATAACAAACCCGAGGCAATCAATTTAGTTATTACACATTCTATTACATGTGAATAAATCAAACTCTGAAAATTCAATATTACTAATGTTTTAAAGAATATAGTTTACTATGATTTTTATCTTTCAAAACACATGCACTGATGTGTTGTATGTGGTATAGTGTATAATCTCCCATGAGACAAGATACATAATCAAGTACTCCCAAAATATCACATGATGGTGGGGATAGTGGTAGTAGATGCATCGAGTACTTAGATGTATTTTCCACCTGAAAGCCTAAATATTACAATCTGAATTTATTCTATTATTGCATGCATATAATGGACATCTAACCATTTAAATATGTAATAGGTGCATCATTAATAAAATAATTCCATACAATAAAACCATTAATATTTGATGATAAAAGGTCATAAGTGAGGTATGATATTATATATTGAAAATTTAGTGGATAAAGAGATAATTGAGTCAATAAAATCTACTGAATCAACTAAGAGAACAAGAAATCTTTCCCAAAGTACCTTTGCCTTCAATTTCTAGAGAAATATATATTATCATTACATATTCACGAATAAACCATAGTTAATATAAAATAATTTCTTACATTTAATATGATGAAGAAATATAAAGAAATTCATTGAATGATTTAATTGGTCACGAGACTATAAATGTGATTCTCAAGATTGAATGGATGGGAGTCTATGTTGTAAATACATATATGAGGTACATTTTTATAATACATCTATCAATATAAAGAGATAATATGTTTTTAAATGTTAATAAAATATAATATATTTTTTTGGTTGTTATATTAAATTTATAGGAATATATGATGAGGAAAATAATGATTTGGATTCATTAATCCCTATATAATTTCTAAAATATAACATTCATTGGCTAAGAAAACATTTGAGAAAAAAATATAATATTTACATTAAGAAGTTAATAAAAAATTATTAAATGAAAGAAATTTGTTTACTCTTATAATACAATGTTAAAAATATAAAATATAATGAAAAATATATATTATTAATTTTTTCTTTACATAATTTTTTTCCTTTTACGGAACACTAGATGATGATCACTATAAATTTGGACACCTGGTATTTTTATTTTTTGGATCCATTGCAGGTATATGAAACAAACCGACCACACATGCTATTTATTTATAATACATAAAACAATGGAATAAAAATTTTATATATAAACTTCAAATAATATGTTCTGTCTATTCTTTAACAATAATTTTCATTATGATTGGGCATTATCATAATATAGGCTAGATAATGGAAGGAAGATGTTGTATAAAGGGATAAATCCTGTAAATTACTAAAAATATAAAATATTAAGTAATATATTGAAATATTTATCTATCACAACATTTAATAAATTAAAATATTATATAAAATAGTAATGTGGTATCTAAAACTTAGAAATAACATAAATTTTTTATATTTTTCATGAAACATTATCCGAGAAGTAATAAATTTTAAAAATACAAGCATCCCCACAGGTGTTAATTATTGTAGGAAATAAAAATTAGGTTATTTATATTTCATAATCCATTTTGACTCAATATTATTCATGTACTATCAATATTTTCAAAAAAATAGATAACCAAAAGAATAAAAAATTTCTTTATTGATGAGTGGGCATCACATTTTTTATCCTAATATTATCCAAAAAAATTAGGAGATTACATAATATTGTTGTGATATAGTATGTGTTATGAAAATAGAAATATATTAAGGTAGTGAAGCATTGGGGTAATAATGCTTCAATATTATTTTTGATATTTTTCTAAAGGAAAAAATACATGTGGAATATCATATTTTTCCAATCACTGGCCTACAAACAATAAAATTGATGGATAATATTTGAGGATAATGTAGTTGTGGAGGTAGATACGGAGGTGGAGGAAGGTGTGTATACTAAGGAGGATGAGGAAGTGGAGTTAGATACTTATGTAGACGATAATGTTGAGGCGGAGATCAAGGTGGAGACCAAGGTATAGGTGGAGATGATTTGTTGTCTTGTAGAAAATATCATTGTTGGGAAATAATGTAGAATTAGGATAATGATATGATTTTGTATGAGAGAAAATATTGACAGTTGAGCACAAAAATTTTCACTTTTGGTAAGATATATTATTTGAATGTTTATTATGGAATATTGAAATTAATTTTTTCAACACTTATTTATTTTATTTTATATAGGTTAGTAAAAAACCTGTATGATCATTCTATGTTCGATTATTCAATTTCACCACTTTTGTTATTAAATAAAAATATGTACAACTACTAATAATCAAAAATATATAAAATCCAAATAAAATGTTAGAATAAATATGATTGTAATCACACACTGATTTCATAAGTGTTATGAAATAACTATTGGAGGAACAAAATCAATGAAATATCATGTTTATCTAAGAAGGATAGTTTCAAAGTGTCTATTAAATAAATCAACATTCCAATACAAAAATGTTTCACTAATAAAAATAGAAAACATGCTCATATTGTCTTGATAATTTAGAAAAAAATTCCATAGTTCATTTGTGACATGTATGAATTAGTCTGATGTCAAAACCACCCATGATGTGACCTATGTGACTCAAAGTGTGTGCCTTCATTATAAAATGACATTTATTAAAAAAATATGTTGCAAATTAAAAACTGAGGATACCCATTGTTTTATTTAGATACATGTGGATAATAGTAAATATGTATTTTTATACTTTTCTGAATCATCCTCACATCAATCTGATGCATGGTGTGATCGATATCACTCCATGTGTGTATTTTTCTTAAAATTTGACATTACATTTAGAGGGAAAATTACAGTCATTCTTAAAACTAAGAAAATTAATTTTTATTGTTTTTGTAAAATAAGAAAACAATACAAAAATAATTTTGGATTATTAGGAATCATCAACAACTCAGTATGATTCACAATGTGACCGTTATGAATTAAAGTGACTATTATCAGTTTGAAATTGACATTTTAATAAAAAAATTCACTCACTAAAAAACAAGAAAATTTGATATGAATGTATTCATAATTTTATAAAATGATTGATAAATTATTTTTGACCTTTATGGAATATTATAATTTCAAATCCATTTATTATGAATCCTACATGACATAAAGTGTGTGTTTCATATTTAAAATGATATTTTATTAAAAATACACAACTAGAATACTCAATGAAAAGAAAAAAATATATTATCGTTTTGATACTTATTGAAAATTGTCTCAATGTCATTCAATATGTGTGGGAATTATATTTACAATAATCTGATGCATGATGTGACTGGTATGGATATATGTGTGTAATTTTATTCACAATATACATTAATTTTAGTGGAAAAAAATCAAACATACTAAAAAATGATAAAATGAATATGGATTGTTTTGGTATATTTAGAATATGATACATGAAGTCAATTTTGATGTGTAAGAGTGTCCTCATGCTTAATCTGGCTAACGATGTGACCAGTATGACTTAATTGTCTTTTTAAATTTAAAATTTACATTTTCATACAAAAAAGTGATAATCACTGAAAACAATTAATATAAGATTAGTTTATATTGATAATTTAATAAAATGATTTATAATTCATTAACCATGTGCATAAATTAGAATAATGTAAACCCCATAAATTATTCCACGTGTACTACTCAACATTCCAGTTTAGAGATTAAAATGAAATTTCTATAAAAAACACATGTGGCATTGTAATGTCCCTGTTCCCGAATCCACCCCAAGGATCTTCGTACCTGCTTTGTCAAATGGGCTCAAGAACATTTCCCCAAATTCCATATGATGCTGACTAGAAGCTTGGGCTTGGGTGTGATAGTGGGGAAACAATTCCCTCATTGGCAGAGTAATGCAGTTGAAGTAAAACAGATATACAACAGTGGATGAAGTAATAATCCATAATAAAAAAAGAAGAAGACTAGAAATAATAAACTAGATCACACACATATATATAAGAATGATTCATGATACATATGTCTTGGAACGAATCCAAATAATCACAATCCGGGAATACAATAGTACTTAACTAAAGCACAAAATAAAGACAGATAACAGCTCCTCAATATCGCAACCCTCATCTTTGTCCCATACTATCCAACTCCTCCACACTCAAGTACATGAAATATATGGGTTATAGCCCTTATCTATACCTATATAAATATAATCTATTTGGGCCCAAAATTAGGCCCAAACAGTGTGTGAGACTAAATCCCAATAAGAAACCGCCACAGGATCAATGAAAAATAGTCCGTGAATATATGGCAGGTAATAAACTAAAGAATGTAGTAAACAAAGATGTACTAAGTAGTAACCAATCCTACAGTTTCAAAGCATTCAGTTTCATATAACAAGTAAACATACAATCAAGTAGGAAAAGAAAAACAGGTAATCCTCTGGGAAAAAATCACAGTCTTTCTACTCTGGTCCTACCTAGAAACACAAGAAACCCTCTCTAAAGCTCACATAGTCTACCCCAATAGTTCAAATTACAATAATATAACAACGAATCTCTAAGGAATCACTCTTAATAAATTCACATTATATTCATAGTTATAAAGAATCTTTGAGGGAGCTCACACGGTCACTTCCTCATATAGTCAAAAGTGGTTAATGACTCTCTGAGGAAGCTCACAAGGTCAATTCCCCTTATTTTCAAAAGTGGTAAAAGACTTTTTGAGAAAGCTCACATGGTCAATTCCCCTTATAGTAAAAAGTGGTTAAAGAAACTCTAAGGAAGCTCACATAGTAAATTCCATTTATATTCAAAAGTGGTTAATGACTCTTTGAGGTATCTCACATGGTCAATTCCACATATAATCTACTACACCCGGTTCTCACGGCCCTCTGTTTGTCAAACGATCATAACAAATCAATACGGCCAAATTAATACTGATCAACTACCTGGATAAATTGTCAACAACATATCAAGCATGTCAGATCAAATATTCACTTCATCCTACAGTACTAGGCATGAAAAAATATCAAGGAAGCCTAGAAGGATAAAATGGACCAAATGATTGAAAACAAAACATGTATGGAAAATCATATTAAATGCATAGAAATCAACCCTATTCAAATTTAATTAACTTCTACTCAAGAATACAATCATAGAAGGAAATTATCAAGGTTAAAATGGTAAATTTGCAATACCATGTTCAATGGCATTGGACAATATTTAACATATTACTCAAATACGTTCAACGGAAAGGCACAAACCACCATCCTCAGTGTTTTCAGATCGATATACATGAACCTCAAGCCATGAATCGCCCAAGAACACCATAGTTATACAAAAACAATGAAAATTTTCAACCAAGGATAACTTGAGAATGTAGAGGAATCCTGAAACGAAGCTCTAGAAGAAGGAATATTTTACCAAGGCGATCCCAATGCAATTGACAATGGTCGGATTTAAGATTAGACAGAAGATCCGGGGCTTAAAGAAGATTATCGGTTGTACGGTTCTCTCTCGGACGAACATGGTTGAGAATTAGGGCATTTTGGTAATCATACATGTCCCTGATATGTTTATTGAAAAAAGAAAATACACTGCAAGTACTTTGGTAATACATGGCATGTACCTGGCCTTTCTGTACACCGTATTTGGAGGCTTCCATGTCACCCCCACATGGTCATGTGTAACCATTACACAGCCAGCACGTGGATTCATGCGGCAACTGAGTACACATCGGGTACTCATAATGTACATGGCGTGTACATAAAAAATTTCCAGAATTTCCTCTTTTCTTAAAAAATGACCGAAAAAGGAACACATTACTGAAAAGAAGATCTGGGTTCTGACTGGTACAATCAAATATGTTTATATGCACTTGGATTGTTTTGAAAATTTATTAAAATTATTTATATGTCATTTGGGATGTGTAATGATCATCCCCACCTGAATATGATCTTTGTTGTGACCTGTATGACTCAAATTCTATCTTTTTTATACAAAATTAAATTCAATTTTTTTGAAAAACAACTAACATTCTCAAAACCAAAAATCTAATTTTTATTGATTTAGTAAATTTGAAAAATAACCCATATTTGTTTATGTGTAGGAATCATCCACAACTCAATTTGACTCCTAGTGTGAATAAGTTGACTCAAAGTGTTCTTTTTCTGTGTAAAATTGAAATTTAAATAAAAAAAAGTTCCAATAAATGAAAACTAATCAAATTCACTAATCTTTTCTTATTAACCTAGGAAAATGATTCCTAATTTATTTGAGACATGTATGATGTAGTCTATTTTCCATCCAAGACATGATTCGACCTGTATGAATCAACGTCCTTATTTTATGTTAGAAAAGTAATTTTAGTAAAAAACAATTTTAAATATCAAAACTAAGGAAATTCATTATTATAATTTTGATACATTAATTAAATTATCCAAAATTCATATGAGACATATTAGAATCAACTAATCCTCAATCATATGCATGGTGTCGATGGTATATATCAAATTTCATCATTAATTCAAAACTGATATTAATATTAATCAAAATAACAATAAACATACTCAAAACCAATAAAATTCATTCATATTGTCCTGATAATTTCGAAAAATAGTCCCTGATTCATTAGTGATGTGTAAGAATCAGTCTAACCTCGATCTGGTCAAATTGATCCTATTATTAAACCATGTGAATCTTTTTATTGAAAAATGAAAATAAATTTAGTAAAAATAGCTGACATACTCTGTAATATAGTTTATCTTATCATTCTGTAGGAAAATTTATTTCATAAAAATTAATTATATGTATTATATAAATGTAGTTTCTACATTTTTTCAAGTTATGTAACATGTTCTTAAATCATACCACATGCCCTATTTCTTGTGTTATTGTTTTTTACATCAAATTGCAGTATTCCCCTTTATTAGTTATTTTAAAATCACTGATAAATAATCATTTATCCGTGATTTTAAAATAATTGTTATTGGTACCTTTGATGAGTGATTGTAGAATGTTCTGATAAGAGAATTTTATCAAATCTAAATAAAAGTACTAATAAATGGGGTCCATTATTGGTGTTTTTAACTATAAATTTGCTTTTTATGAAAACATTTCTGATGCTGATAAAAACCATCGCCTTTTAACCATCTTGTATTAGTTGGTTCTTTTCAATCACTGATAGAGGCTCAGTCTGGTACTATTAAATGCCATTTCTGTATTAGTGTAACATGCTCCTATTTTCGATTTTATTATGGACTCATGTTGTTTACATATACATGCCATATTACATTTTTCATGTTTATTAAATGATAATTTCATTAAAATGATTCCCCTAGTGCTTCTTTGATCTACCACTTTTTTATGTTTTCCATTTACTTATTTTATAGATAGAATTTTTCATGTTATATTTATATAATTTTAGAGGTGTGAAATCAATTCAATGATATTTTGAATATTTTCAATCATTTCGGGAGTCTAATATATATTTGAAAGTTGTTCTATTTGATACAATGAAAATGGAACATTTTGGTTTATTTTTTGTCTAAATTCATTATAACTCTAAACCCATATTTTTTCAAGGGGAAAAAATCTCACATATGTTATTGGAGACCCTTATGTTTTTATAATGTGAATTAATCATAAGCGTGGTCGTCAAGCCATGACCCATTGGCTATATCACAATGGATGGTTTAAGGGGACATATCCATGACATGGAGTTTCATGGTCAAAATTTATAATAATGTTGTCACATCTTTATCGAGAAGACAATCAAAGGAGCTTCTAGGTCACGTCATGGGGTCTAGTGGCTTGGGCTGTTGATTATATAGGGAGATAGAATATCACATCATGACCTGAGGTGTTACACAATAAAGAAAGGATATGGTGTTTGTGAATGGGGTATATGGAACCCAATAACCAATTTATGAGTCTCTATTATAGATATATTTCCAATTTTAAAAACTATGGGAATACATATCATTTGATGATAATACCCCTTTAGTTTTATGGACATGTTGGGAATTAGGAGACTACATTTATTGATATTTCTTTTCAATCACTTCATCCATTTTTTTTTCATTGGAGGGTAAATTGTTTTACAATACATAATGTATTTTATGTTGTAATGATTCCATATTTCTTGTCTTCTTCTTCATATTCATCATCCACTTATTTTAGGGACCTTGGATTGATTTTTAAGAACTATTTCATTATGGAATGGTGTAATTCATCCTAAAGGATTCAAATATTTCATGTAAAGTATAGGGGTGATCATGTAAAGATTCTCATATATCATTACTAAACATTTCATCAGAGAAAATATACCTCCCAGAATTATTTTATTTTTTATTCAAATTTAAATTTTTTTTGATACATTGATATAGGATGTTATGTATAGAAATATATAGACCCAAACTATTTAATTCATGATTTAATTTCATATGAACTCAATTGTGACTCCCCCATAAGAAAGAGGCATCCAACTAGTAGTTAGGGGATAATTTTAACCAAGGGGATACAATGAGCACATTATAATGTCACGACATTGATAATAATCATAAAAAATATAAATAATTAATTAATTTAATCATCAAAAAACTCAGAATTTCGAATATGTCATATAATAGTTATACCTCCCAATGTTTCAAAAATGTCCAATGTATAAATAAATAGGTATCTCTCTATATTTAAAGCCAATCCAATGTGAAAATGAAAAAATTAATCCTCATCCTCCATTTTCTATGTTGGTCTAATTCTAGCTCTATTATTCAACGACCAGCCATTAAACATATTTTATTTCTATTCACTGGATCTCTAGTGATATGATTACAAGAGAACAAAAATTATAAAATAGGGTGGGACTACATGACTTGTTAAGACACCACCAATTCTTCTTTAACATGTCATTTCAATAAAAAAACATCCCATAATGGAACTAAATAATCAAAAAAATAACAATACAAAAATAAGTTACTATATTCTCACAATGTCATTGTAATCCTTTTTTGTACCTACTTCATCTCTATGGTATATGAAAAATTCAAGATATAATACGTAAAAAAATTATCCTTATAGTAATTATACATGTCATCTAACATCCTAAGAGAATGAAGTGAGTTATGTCATGAGAATCCACATGGAATCATGTGATTCATTTACTCAGCATCCACTATTCATCTAAATATCAAACTTCTCTAAATAAACTATGCCCTGAGTCACATAATTCATTCCATATATCAAGAATCATGTTTTACATAACTTGGTATAAGTTGGTTTTCATTCATATCATCATCGTGTGTATATACCACATGAAATCCACTATGAATCCAGTATGTCATGTCATTATAATCTTTTAGGAATCGTGTTGTCTCTCTACTCAATATCTATTAGGCCTTAATTTGTAAACAAAATAGATTCTATTAGTCCATGAGTGTAAACCAATTCATAAAAAATGATTCATTTTATCACTTCCCTATGAGTTATTCCATCAACTTCATAATGTAATATCCTTCACAGTCCCCCGCCAATGAATAAACATGTCATGATGGTGGACCATCTTAGGGATTTAATAATAATAACTCCAATGAAAAAATAACATAAAAGAAGATACCATAATGTGTTGTATATCATCATGTGAAATAGAGAAAAATACAATACATGTTATTATCATCCAATAGGAGTTATATGCTACTATTTTACACATGGAATGTAGTAACACATAATCCTCTCACGTTCCACACAAAGTCTCACATGTGATCATAATAAACCATGAAAATAAAAAGTTCCATAATATAATAACAATTGTATAAAATAGCCTTAAATTGTAAGTGACATCCTTCTTTATAGTTTTCAATTTCATTGCCTCATTTCATAAAAATAATCATCATCAAAAAAATGTTTTCACAATGTCCATAACAAAATCAATATTAAAGACTCCTCCAACCAGTTCCAATATAACATGAAATTGGTTATAGAGAAAGGTAATGATTTTCAATTCAAATGGGTATATTAAAAACATAACCAATAGTGATCATCTATAATGATAAGAGATTATTGAAATTTTTTAGTCTCCATGAAGTAATATATGTGATAAGGTTTTGATGTGTGATGTGAAACACACTACAAAACAATATATATTTCATCAGTGCAAGGTGTGTTGTATGAAAAAACAATTCTGAGTATGAAGGTAGTCTATGAAATTGATATAAACATAAAAATGTACTTCTACGATGTTAAAAGTGTACTAATGTGTTTAAATATACTCTAATATAATCACTAATTGCATAAATAATGTACAACAATGTGGAGATGTGTCAGAAGACATTCATTACATAGTAATATTTCCCAAGATTGAATAATAATCTGATTTTTAGAGGGCCCTTCAGCGTTATATATATTTTATAAAACACCTCATAATGCCTCTTGAAATACCCTCATTAAACCCTAATACGAACCCCACCCCACCCCAATTCGATGTGTAATATTATTTTTTGGAGAATTAATACCCTGAAGACCATATATGAGGTATCATCAATAACTGAAATTGAAATAGTAATATTTGGTGTGGAATAAGGTTCTACGAAGGTTCCCTATCAAAATAACCCTCTATGGAGAGAGATAGGTGAATCCAATAACAAAAATTACTACTACATCATACCTCTTAATGATGCAGTGTAACCACATATCTATATCTATACTGTAACATACCAACATTCAAAATAGAATATCCTCCATCCTTGTTGGTTTTTCATGTGACTTATGTATCATCCACCGCTTGTTTTATCAGAAACATAAGAAACACACCCAATGTTTCCTTAATAATCCCATGGCCTAAAAACTCTTTACAAAAAATTATAGAACACAAAAAAAGGATGAAATGGGAAATGTATATTTCATTATGGAAACAAAAAATTTAATAGTTTTACAATTATACCCCTCTAAATACATATAATCATCATGAAGTAATTCTAGTATTTTCATATTGAACAACTCAGGTCATTGAGCTCTAATGTCAGCCTCTTACTCCAAAGTCACCTCCTAGACTAACCCATGCTACAATCGAATCTGGATGAGTGGTCTTTCATCCCTCAGAGTATTTTATCAATATTGTATTTAATATAAACACCCTCAAAATTGGTGACTTGAACTTGATTGGGTGTGTACCTATAATTTTGATAATCATAAATAGAAACAATTCATTCCATTATAATATTGAGGATAGTCCATTTGGTATGCTATGATATATACAAATGTTGAGACCACAATATGTCTTAATAATGTTTCTAGCTCTATATGCATCCTAAAATACCTAATAAGAGAAGATATCTATATAAAACATGATCGCCCACATCAATCAAAAAAGTTATTCCTTGAATGTCATCATGTGATCGTTTTCTAATATGAGTGGTGATCAACCACTTTCTTATCAGTAGAACTCCCTTAGAGGAATCATGAATCAATATAGGGCCAACAAATTCTACCTCACTATCCTCACACTTTTAATGTGGTGAATAATAAATCCCCCATAAAGTGACTCATATTGTTCCATCAGACTAATATAGGAATTATTGTGACACACAAATTCAATTATGCAGTTTTGATCATCCAAATGTCTAATTAAGTATAAGACACAAACCCGTATAATATCATCCAATATTCATAAAATCCTACTGATAATTCCATATGTATGATTATGGAACATTTTTCTCAACTATAACTAACTATCTTGGGATTTTTTCGAAACCTTGAAAATATGCTATTTAAAATTTTAATCTCTTTCTTATATAATTCTCTATGAAATTCCATGTAAGAATAAATTAGTATTAGTGTATATTATTCCATGATCATTAACTGAGATAGTCTCTCTTATTAGTAAAAAGAAATCGACCATCATTAATAGATATATAATCACCTACAAGGCATCACGACTCCTCCGGGTCCTGGATAACCCCATCATAATGTATATCATCATGCGCCTCCTCTTAGTTGTGTCGAAGAACATAATCAGTATCTCAATGATGTAAATATAGAATATGAATCTCATATACTCTTTTATTACATTGTTTCCCAAAGACTAATCAATGAAAGGAAATTTATGGAAAACATAACTCCACTAGAATGTCATGTTCATTCCCAACTCATGTTGATATAATGGAAAGATTGAATCGGTATAATAAAAAAATGAATAACAAAAAAATTTCTTGAAGACAATACCCCATATAATAAATATAGTATTATTAACATATATTGGGGTTTGATCCACTACATGGAAATGGCCTACCTCATTTCTACATTAGTATTTTTAACTAGGTATAGTCCCTTCCATATGGGTCTATGATAGAGGACCCCATCTAGAACCCTAGGTCATAGATAATTTATTTGTTACTCAATTTATGAACATTGAATATTTATCTATTTTTTTGGAGGAGACCATTTTTTCAGCATCATTGAAACATCATTTAAAAATATAGAAAAACAACCAAGAATTCACAAACTCCTCATTATTGAAGCACAATGGACCACATTCATTAAAAAGTGGTACTAATGATACCTTTCTCTACACTAGTTTCCCAAAACTACTCTATAATGAATCCTTATATTTAATCTTAATTCCACCATATTTATAATAGGATGATCTATTGAAAACTTGAAGAAGATCCACATATCTAGTGTCCTCATGTCCCTTATGGTCCATTAAGGAAATTTTATGTAACTCAACAAGCCATATCACAAAAGAAATCACTATAATTAATATATACTAAATATTTGTTTGTTCATTCCCAAAATATGGATTCATTTTACACATAATTAACTCTTAAAATAAAATTTATCTGAAGGCAATAAAATTCAAACTATAATATCCATAAAAAAGGTTCCCAAAACCACACCATCTCTCGGTGGGTCCATGTATCACAAAATATTCTAGTCCAACATTATAGAACATGAATTACTTATTGATATTGAAGAAATACTAGTTGAAACCTACCTACTCTTTCAAATTAAATTGTCTACCAGTTCCATATATGGATGGAGTATATAGAAGATAAAAACTCTAGCGTATTCATCCATTGTCCTTGGTAGAATGAATTCTAGGTGGAGTTGGTGAAATGTCCATACCAACATAAGAAATGCATGATCATTCTCTAGGGAACCCTCCTACTAAGTATGTTGTACGAAAAAATTTATATTATTTGTAATATTTTTCAACAGACATAACATTGTTAATATAAATAGATCAAAACCCGTTATTGGGATAATAGATAGTTCTCCATTGGGGATTCCCCTAACACAATTTATATTCTTCCTAACACTAGCCTTGGTCTTCATCAATACAGTTTTATCACATTCATAAATTATAACATAAAAAATAGTGTGAAAATTTCATTGAATTGTTTTTTATATTGATATACTTTAGAAACATGAAAAATACATATATAACAAAAAGTAATGAATATATCCCAAATAGTTATCACAAATCAAAGAAATTAAATAAACAACTACTATGTTGCATAAAATATTATATATATATTACATGTTCAACTACAAGCCTATTCATGATTCATGTAAATACCAAAAATATAATATATAACATATCAAACTTGTTTCCATTACAACAGTTGATTTTTATATCCTACGACATAAAAACATAATCTCCCACAATTTGGGGAATCTCTATGTTCCACCATACAATAATATATTGGATCATTCATTGATTCCATTCTTGATACCAAACATCCTTATATCTTATCAAGCATGACCCAAATCAAGTTAAAGTGATTAAATCATATTTTGATCCATGGTTCCCTACTACCAATTTATAGTATCTCAACCAAAACCACCTAGTTCGAGTCAGATGCCACATGACCACATGAAAGTAGTCCCCACATGTAAGAGATAAATAATTAGTAGAGATGATATGAGATCACAAATTATGTGAATATGTACAAATTTTGTGTTCATGTGATTGATAACAGTCATAAACATATGAATAAATAATTACAGTAATCTTTGGAAACTATTATTGGAATTCATTTATATAACAAAAGTGTCCCTCAAAGTGGAACTCATGATCAATGTTTAAATTATTAGAATAAAAAATAATAAAATTGTTTTCATATTATGTCCATCCTAATCCACTATCATATTTATTATATACTACTCATTTTTTCACCAATTTACCCCTTCTGTTTGTTGGGTATCTATCAATAATGTATATGAGTGCACTGAAAGTCATGCTATTTGTTTGGGTGAAGACATATTATGAAACCACCCATTCATCGTTAAATGTGTGATCCACTAAAAATGTTTATTCCATAATATTGAATAAATGCAAAAGAAAAATATAATTAAAAAATGTAGTAACCTTGTTTAAACTAATCCACCATGATCCCCATTTGTACATTTTTCTATCACAAATGGAAGGGATGTCATGATATTTTATGTAGTTAAAAATTTTCAATTAAAATATTATAAAAGAAGCCTCAAATTCAATGTGCATCAATCAGTTCATGTCATTAGTATCCAATGAGAATTAACCAAGTCATGTTCTCAACATCCATTAGGAATTGAGCAATCATGATGCTCAACATCCACAAGGATGCAAGTGACATAATCCTTGGTATATGATAGCTATCGAGTTTGATAATCCATAGTATCCACTAATTTACATTCTTCATGGAATAAAGCTTATATACCACTCATCTACCACTAGAAATCGATTTAATCATGTCCTTATCACCCACTTGACATTGATTGTTTGTTATAACCAATATCAACTAGAAAAAGAGTTAGATAGTCATTGAAATACTATATTATTTGAGGGTAACACTTCAAATCAATATTAAAGTGTTGAATAAAAACCCTATTTGTTTTTATATCATGATAAATCATATGGAATGCTCCTCTAAGGTACAAAAATGTCATGAAATTCCACATTCTTTGGGAATTAAGTACATTACGTCCAAAATCAAAGATACCATGATACATCATACATGAAAGCCTAATATATCATCTTGAATAATGGTGGAAACTTACAATACATGTGATCATCACAAAACATGGATAACAAGAGACTAAATAAACATGGTATGAATTAAAAAAATATCAAATGTGATACACACACCCATATATGATCACAATCAATAATTGAATGAAAAATTTTCATAACATGGTCAAATGTTTTCATAGAAAAATGAAACAAGTGAGGAACCTCCGATCTCATGGTTGTCAATGTCAACATCATGGTCCATAAAAGGAATCAACACCTGATTATATTTTCACACAAATTAAAACCTTATCACTTGTCTATGAAAAATATATCAATTTCAAATATAACATGTGTGGGAATATTGTGTAAGGAAATGAGTTTACTGTCAAAGGAATAGATCTAACACACGCTATAAAGAGATCATCATGAAATACACAATATATGGGGAAATTTTGATTCTTCGTAGTGAATGAAAAGTATTGTAGTGTATACGGGTAAAGAAAAAATTTTATATCACAACATATATTGGTACCTCACAAATTGTGCTTAAAGAATGACTGATTTGATTTGAGGATAAATATTTAAGTGTGGAACAACACTACCACCAGAATCATTGTGGCATAGGGAGTCCACATTTTCATATAACTACATTGTAAAATTTAAATTAGTAGTGTCTGGATCATGTTGTGTTATGGAGTAATGTTTATAATCAATTAGAGGTCCCAATCACTATTTATTGTGGAAGAAGAAATATTTTTGGTTGGTTCATCTCTGGTTCAATCTGTATTACAATAAACATAAAACCTTATTTAATTCCCATAATGAAATCCCAAAATATAGTCCATAATTCTAATCATAACACCCTTTTTAGGTGTATTAACACACCAAAGGCTAGATCTGCACAACCGTTAATAATTGATACAGAAATAAGCTATGTATTATGTGTTATTCAATTATGGCATAGCCACTATTGAACCAAGCCTCCACTATGAGATCTAATTGTGTATACTATCTAAGAAATTACAAATATGACACAACTCCTTTTTTTATAGCATGTCCTATCTCAAAAAAAATACTATGGTACAACTGTTTTCAATAGGTGGTATCCACCTCCTCTGTTTCATGGTTGTATGTGATATGGTGATTCCAACCAGGGTTTAGCATAAAACATAACAAAACACAACCAAATATTCCATATGATCAAAAAGGCACATAATACATTACCATTACATTTCATAAAAAGGATTAAATGAAGTGAAAAAAGTTTTGATGAATGAAATTAAATTTTATTAATTTCATAGGATGTTTTCGACTACAATCATGGGGGCCTATTTGGACTGATATATTTTCCATTTACTATATTATTCATTGGTAATACGTCCACTGAAAAATTATTCATAGATTAATATTTTTAATTAATTATAGAATAAATAATTCAACTATTGTTAAAAAATAGTTATAGTTATTTATTTATAAATATAGAAGGCCTTTAGTAAATTTTGATCCCGATGTTGGTTGGTGATTGATGATTAGAATAAGATGATCTAGAGCAATGTTTTATGAGTATCATTTAATAGAAATACAAATTATTGATTATGTTGATCCCAAAAAATAATCAAAATGATTAAAAATTTATTATGTTCCTGTTAAATATGGTATCATAAATGTAGTTTGATCCACATTGAATTTAAAATATATTTATTCTATATAAATCCCATGATAATAAAATAAGATAATGGTCCATAATAGAACTATGAAACCTTCTTTACTACCTCATCCACTGATGAAAATGGTCTTGGAAATAGAGATGTTTGATGAGTTTTTTGTTCCATACAGTTTTTTTATTGAGAATAAAAAATGGAATGAGACAATGTTGTTGGTGTAACATAAAAACATTTAATATGAACATACTTTCAAATAATCATTGAAGTAATCGTTAATATTATTTACACATAAAACTGAGTCTAAATAAACCCATGATATATTACATGTTTATAAACAATTCATTTAACCAGTGTGTGTATATTTGATTAACCCCATTATGAAATATATATATTATTATACGAAAAATTATATGTATAAAATTCTAATAAATTCATTTTATTAGTAAAATAAATATTTACCATTGAAATATATTTTCCTTCATGTTTCAAAAAATTATATAAAAAGATTTATTTGTTTTAATTAAAAATAATCTTTGTAAAATAGTATAATAATTTAATTATATGATTGAATAATTATCCTTACATTAGTTACACGATGATCATTAAGGAAAATAAATCCTTTAAATGTAGAAATATTTTTTTCATAAATTTTTTAAATATGCATAATGTCGTATTATTATATTAAATTAAATAAATAATTATTAATTAATTTTTTCAAATAAATATATAGATTTTATATCAGATAAAAATAATTTTACAATTGTTTGATAGTTTTTCCAAGGCATGTAATGAATGTAAATTCATTTTATATTATTTAAAATTATTTTTATAATAATATGATTTCATTAATATTTCTGCGCATATTTTGTTATTATGTTCATAAAAATAGAGCAATTTAATTTGATAAAATGGACTACAAATTTTGAATATTTGTTTAAAAAAAATAATGTGTAAAATTTCTTTTTTATTTATAATTTATGTCATAAAAATTACGATGGAAAAGGTCAAAACAGTTTTACTGGGGAGAGGGGGGCTAAACTAAGAGATAAGGGTAAAAATAACACATAAATATCTATTATTATTATTAGTTAAATAAATTTTAACCATATATTATCTGTAGTTTAAATAAATGTCCTTTTATTTCCAATATTACATTTAAGTTCTCAAATATTATTTAAATCATTTAATTATGTATATGTGCGTCATCACCATAAAATATAAATGGTAACCTCCTATCATCCCTTAAACTATAATTTGGACTTATAAAAATTACACTAAATAAAAAAAATTATTCATAAAATTCATTAACATTATCACATATCCTCTTGTTTTCTGATAAGACTAATATTTCATGGAAAAATGTAAAAGCCAAGGGAGGTTGGTCAAATAAGGGGAATAATTTTTACATATTTTCTTTTAATTTTATTTATTCGTCAACCTTAAATAAACCTATTATATCAAAAATAACATAATTAATCTATGGTCATATTTATAATGAGATTTTATTTGGAATACGTCATAACTACTTTCAACATATTTTCAAACAAATGAGAAATTAAAGTATCACATGTGCATACATGTAGACTTCTATTGCCATATAGTGGTGTGATATATTTTCCATAAACACATAAAAACTATGGATAAAATAATGAAATTAATAAACATAACTTATATTTAAGAAATATTTATGATTTTAAGGATAAAATATTATCTTTCACTATATCATTTACTTAGAAAATGATAAAACATTCAGGCGTACGTACATACTACCATCTATGTGAACGATATAATTTATTTTTTTTCTATACATTTTATGGGAATTTTTAAAATATATATAATTAATATATATATATATATATATTAAATTTTTATAATTATTAAAATTCAATTGGTGATGGATCCACGATCAAGATGCATGGACCATAAAAGTTGATTTGATACATACAATAACAATGAAACAATTTTCAACCAAAACATTTATTTTAATAAATTATTAATCATTAGGTGTCAATTAATTGAATGTAAATTATTTATTATATTATAATAATTTATATAGTTAAATTATATATTCATATAAATATAAAATTTATTATATATGATGGTTTAGTGCTTCCATATAATGTTGATCTTGAGGTATTTGTTCTTCGTGTCACTTTTTTTTCTATTTATCATAGGTAATATTCCCAACTTATTTATTTTATATAGAGAATATAATTCAAAAACATTATTATAATAATAATATCATCATTATTATGGGGATTTAAAAATCATTATTTTGTGTTATATTTATGTATTACTGTTTTCATAGACTACAAAAGCAACAAGAGTTTTTGTTACAATCATAGTTTTTACCAGGTTCATTTATTATTGAATTTTTTAAGAATAAAAATATATAAAATATATTTATTAAATAATTTATTTTTCTTCTAATCAATTAATTTATCTAGATCACATGATTCATTTTATTTTCATTTCTAAATTTACACATGAATTTTAAATATTGTTTTTATGTTGAACCGACTTCGTTTTTTATTTATGATTTTTTCTCTTTTGAATCCATATTTTATGAATAATATTTTGACAAATGTTTATACAAATATAAAAAGAATAATTAATTTAATTTTTACCCATGGATCACTTTCTATAAAATTATTATAAAATAAATCAACCTTTTTCCAAATTATGTTTTTTTATAAAAGGTATAAATGTAATAATTATTTTAATGAACACTAAGTGAATAAAATTATATTATATCATTTCTAATATGTTCCAAAATTCCCTATTTACATATTTTCTTTGTTAAATTTAATGAATATTTTTACATTAACATTTTTAAAAAAATATCTTTTAAATTAGTTTTATAAAAAGTAAAATTCTATCTTCTTTATGAAATATTCTATAGATATTATAAAGGAATTATTCATATTTAATAACATCATTTGATCTTAACTGTGATTCACTAGGGATATGATCCACCCAATTCGTCATTTTCCCATCTCATTATTTAATATTTAGGTGATTTTGAAATATTAATGAATCCCATTTTTTTCATAGATTAAACTATGATGATATTATAATTTTTGTAATTATCATGTGTCATATATATAATTGAGTAATGATTATATGATGTGTTTACTGTATATACTTCCAAATAAATTTGTAATCATTAATGTATTAAGATATCAAATGGTATACCTAAGGTTATAAAAAGAAAAAAATATGTAACACAAGAGGTTATCCTATTCCCTAAAATGGTGAAAATATGGAAATCCTTGGAATAAAATTTGATGAATGTATTTTTCGACCCATTATTTATATGATTATGATTATAGAAATCTCTATTTAACTATTTAATGACTTTTTCATATGCTTATTATTTCTCTCATGACATATGTGATTTGACTATTTTATAATTCATGTATCAGAAACAACCAAACATTATATTATCACTCGTGATTATGAACTATGAGTATTTAGATTTTATTATCAAAATATAAGATCTTGTTACCATAACCATATGCACTTAATATTTTTAAAAGTGATAATAAATTTACTTAATACTTGTTAACACATGAAAATATAATTATCTAAAAATTTATTATATTTCCTTTTCCACAAGACATGATGAATGATTTTATGAATGATATTTTAATGAACACTTATAGTATCGAACATCTTTGTGGGAGATTCCATAGATCATTTATTTACAATATTTTATGTATCTAGAAAAAAAGACTCTAAAAATTATACGTATAACATGGATCATAATTATATATACAAAATATTAATTTAATAAGTTGTAATATTTATATATGTAATGTCCGGGTCACCTTAGTTGGTATTAAAAAAATGTTTTGTTATTTTTAAAAAATAGGATAATGAATCTTTTTGTGGAACCCATATTATAAGCTTATGTATAATAGAACAATAATAGTTATGGTGAATAAAAAGCATTGTTTCTACTGGAAGTAACATCCTCATATGGGTAATAGAAAATGTAATTTGTTGGAGAAATGATTCACCCAGGGATAATAACTTTGATATGGGTATTTTTGATATTACCTCAATAATAAATAGTGGCTAATGTGTTTGAAAAATAATTAAAACATAAATAACATATCATTGGTTTATTGTTGGGATAAATAATTTTTCCATTATGAACCATTAATATTTCATTTAATAGACTATAAAAACAGATGGTCAATGTTATACATAGGATGATAGAGAGATAAAGAAACATTTCATAATTTATACATAATATACATTATTTTTAGTATTATTTTATTTCTCATAGTGAATATTATTTTTCAAATAGTTATTTTTTTATATACAATACATGTTTCTATGTAAATATTAAATATCATTATAAATATAATAATTATACTAAAGTGAAACTAAAATTTATTGGATATGTAATGTCAAATAATTTCATTATTATAATGCAACAATCTCAAGTCATCAATAATTTTGAGATCCTACTGTAAAAAAGGAGGGAACAATGTTCTGTTCAGTCCTTTATTCTGAAATATCCACCACATTTTAGTGGTTCTATTGATCCACTAAATATTGAGAAAAGGTTAAGTACCCCTAAAAATATATTTTCCATTATCTAATGGTCATATCCTGAAAAATTTAGTGTGGTTGCTTATAATTTGTAAGTAATAGAAGATTAATGGTCGAATTTTATCAATAATATGAAGCAATTGGGAGAAGGTGACCCTATAGTCTGTGATAACATTAGAAGGTTGTCTTTTCACCATGAATATTAATTTATTTATTTTTAAGTAAATAGATAAATAATTAATTCAGTTAAAATAATTAATGAATAATTTAGAAGTATCAATGGGGATTATTTTACAATGCTATCAAGATAGGATTTTGGTATAGTTATCCAAGATGAAAATAGGATTGATCAATTATATAGTGTCTTGAATCAAATTCTCCAAATATTTTTAAATTAATAGACCTTGTTTTAAAGGAATAAATCGTTCAATTTGATATAAAGGTAGATGTAGATAACAAATTCATCAATCAATCTCAAGGATATAATCAGAAATGAAAAATGAATTAACATTAACTTTTTGAAATAATAACCAAATTAGATAATATATGAGTCTTCCTTTATATAAAATGTCTAGAATAAAATATGTAATAAATTATCATAAGTTGAATTGTAAATTCATTATGATTGTAATATAAGTCCATTATTCAATAAAATGTTTATGTAGTGGGAATAAGATAGTTATTCATTTAAATGGTGCAAACTCTCAACTGAACACTCCCCCCCCCAATCTAGTGTCTCAAATACATGATGTATAGGAATTATTCAATAAATTTATCAGATCTATGGGGTAATGATAACGATTGATTTTATAAACCTCTTAATCTTATTGAAAACTGGGAATGTCATTTGATCCATATTGATGATGTGGGGTATGTGAATGAAGTGGTGAAAGGTAAATATTGTATTCACCCTATTTCTTATATTATATTATTTTATTATAGATTAATACACTCTTTTATATATGAATATTTTTTACATGTATCACATTAAAATTAAAATTATTAGAAGTTTAATTAGAAGTGAAAAAATCAAATGGTTTGATGGTTTCCAATCAATCATTGGTTCTTCAATAATTGAGGTTTTTTGGCATGTACTTCCTGAAAATCATTATATTTTACATCATGTTAAAAATAATGTTATTTGGGCATGGTTATGATTTTTTATATATAACCCATATCAATTTCATTGTTAGAGAAGTATTTTGTTGATAATATAAACCTACACATGATTGTATATGAGTACAATAATAAATATAATATATCAATGGAAATTGAATCCATTCTGTGAATCTTGATTCATATTCATAATTTTTATTTTTCTTAGATTATTGGGGAGAAACTCTACATAACAGATAAAATTATGATATGATATTTTTATGATGATTTTACAACATAATATACAAGTCTTCATCTATATTTTGATAGTGAGTTTTTAATAATACACAAACCTAGTGTTACACAAATTTGAAAGACATCAAATAGAATGGACCCAATTGAGTTATTGGAATTGAAGAAAAAACACTAATACAATATTTTTAATGTATTCATTCATCTATGCTTCTCACCATGGGATAGTCCTCGTATTTTTATTAACAATAAATAATGAACAACGTGACACAGAAACTATTATTGAGCACTTGACATGAAAAGAATCATGATTTTGAATCCTATTCCACATATTGGTCATTTGATAGATATGTTTTGATGTTCTACGTAATTTTCCATGATTTTTCAACCTTATGGATTATATCAATTAAGGGTAAAAGTGAAGATAAACCCATTAAATACTTCAATACATGTTATGGAAACTATGTGTTTATAGTGATGACATTTGGTTGAATTAATTAAACCTATGTATTTATTGTATTTTTTTTGATAGAGTATTTTGAGTTTATTTTGATAAATTTTTATTAGTTCATATAGAAGAAATTCATATATATTACATGAATAATAAATATCCTGAATATCACTTGTGGGTTTTATTGTGAACCCTATGAAATTACTAGTTTTATGAAATATATAAAGATTTTGAATTTTTTATATAAAAATTTTCATTTAATTGGTTAATAAAATATATAAATTTTATATAAATGGATCCATAATATACCTATGTTATTGAACATTATCCTAGATTAAAAGCTATAATATATATTAAATGTTTTCCTGAATTGAATTTATTTTAGTGGTTTTTTGTGAATAATTTATGACATCTATCAAATACATTCACTATTTTAACTCATAACAGTGGAAAGTTCCATTAGACTGATGAACGTGAAGAAAATTTCATGGAACTGAAGTGATGGTTGGTAAGTGTAGTTTTGATCCCATTATCCATTCATGGTATGTTATTTTGATTAAGAGTGTTGAACCACATACGTGTATGGGATGTTTTCTTATATTTAATGATATGTTTATACATTTTTCCTCATAACAATTTAATGATCATTATAAAAATTACGCAACATCTATTTTTATTTTAGTTGCAATAATATTTTCATTAAACACATAGACACATTATTTTTAAGTAGAATGGTGTGAAATATATATTGATAATAAGAATTTATAGTATACATTATTAAATAGAGTTAAATATTAACTATATAAGATGGTGGGAATGGGATTATATATAATTAATTCCCAAAACATTACAACCCTATAAAAACTATCAACTTCTATAATTAATTGATTCAAAAATATAATGAAATATAATATATGATAATGTTCATAAAAGATCGTATAATTATATATGTTCATTGGATATCACAAGAAATATTGATGCAGAGAAATATTATCTTCATCAAATGAGTAATTATCAAAATATATATGAAGTGATTAAAGAGGAATGTAATGAATATGGGAAGATATAAAATATGGTGAAATAATATGGAGTTTATCATTTATTATGATCCAAATATACCATAAAATAAATGATTATGTTTCACATTGATACCATAATATAATTAATAGAAATTTGAAGGAACTCATAACTCACTATTATCAATTAAACATATAAGTATAATGACGTAAAGAGGACTAGAAGAATATATATATTGGGAAAACATAAATATAGTTATTTTAGAGTATATATAATAATTATTTGTGTCTTGACATGGTAATTCATTGAGATATAAATAAAATGGGATGTTATAACCATTTCAAATACCATAATGAAAATATGAAAACATATCCATGTATTCTATCATTAGACTCCACGAAATATCAAACACCCATAATTATATCTCAACTAATCAATTTATTTTGTTATTAATGGTAAACATAATGGTTAATCGGGAATCGTAGTTTGAAGTTACACAAATAATTACAAAAAAATATATCATTATAGAATAAAAATTTCAATATGATTAAAGGTATCATCATCATCGAACCACAAATCTTGTACTATATTTAAAATTTCAAATGAGAGGACATCATCACTACTGATATCCAACTCCCATTAGAATCCCACTATAGGCATAGTCATAGTCACATTTCCACTAACATACATTATTACATACCACCATCGACATTGACGCTAACATCCGGACCTGATGACCACATCATTCATATCTATTAGATATCGTCAACATCACAAACAGATGCAACTACAACCACAAACCAACCTAAACAAATCACTACATCATCCACTAATCACCACAATATACTATTGTTATGGCATCCACCACAACTAGAAAAAAGATACACAAAAAAATCTCAGAAAAAGAAATTCATAACATGATAATAACTCACAGAAATAAACCTAAAAACCCTTCACTATTGAAAAATAGGAGAAAACAAATAATGATATTTTAGTTATTGTTGATTAGATTATGAATTCAATAAATTTTATTACTATTGTATAATAGTTTTCTCTAAATTATCTTTCCATGATATACATTAAGAAATTTGTAATATTTCATGGAGTAGCAAATTTTTATTCTATTTAACATGATCTATGGTGAACCACAAAATAATGGTGAATGAATTATCAAGATTTGAGGATTTTTTTGTTTTATTACATAGAATAGTCATTAAAAAAACTAGTATGAGTGAAACATTCAAACTGTATATGATTTCCATGATAATTTTATTTTGATGTTAGAGGTGGTTGGGTTCAATTCCTTAATCATGTTGAATTCTCTTATATCAATAGGTTTAACGCGAGAATTAAAATTGTCCCTTGTGATGATCTCTTTGAAAATAAGTTCACACATATGAAATTATAGTATGAAAATGGAGAATAAAATCTACCACGACCTATTATAATTGAGTAAATGGAAGATAAGGTTGGACACCTTCAATAGTACATTAGGGAAGTCGAGAGTCAATAGATGAGTTATACTGTTAATCATCAGCGATAGGTGGATGTAGAATTTAGTGAGAAGGTATTCGTATAAATATTTCCATGGAATAAGGTTATTGAATATGGTAATAAATGGAATGTAGAGTATTTTTATATATTCACATTTATGATTCATCATATTGTATAGACTATATCATATTTCATGGAACATTCATTAAACCTCTATTATGTTCATGATGTGTTCCATGTATATATTTTGATAAATTATTGGCCTAATCATTCACATGTACTAAATTAATTTGTGTTACCACATGATATAGATATTTATTATATAGAAAAAATAGAATAAATGTTTGATCATTGAAATAATGTTCTAAGGATCATGACTACTCACATGGTTAATGTTCTTGAGAGGGATCAACAATTTTAGGAAGTTATATCAAAACCCTATGATGGGATGAAGCAATGATATGATCATTGTTGTATTATAATGATAACATTTTGAGATCAAAATTTATTTAAAGGGTGTATAATGGTTCACCTAAATATTTTATATGTACATCCATTAAAATAATCTTGAGTCATTTGATATCATTCATTATACGTAACCCAATGTCTAAATGAACATGTGAAATAATATAACAATGTAACATAACCTTTTGATTATAGGGATTAAGTATTATTACCAACATTATACATTATATTAATAGTGGTTCAAATATTTTCATAAGAATGAATGTTGAATAAATTCATATAATGATTAAATAACATAATTTTATAAGTATTTTTTTCTACCTATTAAGTATTTTATTCAAAGAAATTATATTGATTAATATTTAAATGTTTTTGACATAAAATATATCAATGATATATTAGAATAAATTATCTATAATCAATAAGTTAGTTATGTAATTATCATTTACAAAGATAAAATCATTTAAAGATAAAAGGGCTATTTTTAATTAAATTTGATTATGTGTGTGGTGTATTTTTATCATAAAAATTTACATTAAAAATTATTTATTAATGGTTTGAATAAAATTTAATGAATATATATTCAATAAAACATTTAATCACTCGTTTTATTGTATCTTCTAGGAAAATAATGAATGTAAATTATGTTTATGCTCAAAAAATGATATTTCTAATAATGGGTTTTTGTTGCAATTTTTGTGGTAATTTAAAAAATAATTTCATTAAATTATACAAATATTATTTTGAAAAAATTGATTCTAAACATTTAAACAACATTTCCTTGCTTTTTAATGTTTCCACATTCATTTTTTACATAAAAAATTGTAAAATAAGTAAAAATTTGATATCATGTATAATGTTAAAATGATATTACAAAGGGTTAAACTAGATATAAGGTTAATAATTCCTCACAAAAAGTGTAATTATTATTTTATGTATATACATTGGCCCAAAATTATCTTACCTCGTAATAATTTTCTATTTTCTTCAACTTTAGGAATAATGTGACCTTATATTTTTTATATGTTATATTTACATTAATGATTTCCCTATCCCTCCTTTATAAAAGGGAAAGTTCTTTCCTAACATAAAAACGATTTTTTTTTCTCATATCTCAACTA